>CM059200.1:35826537-36426537 GCA_030323885.1 Branchipolynoe longqiensis
AGTGAGGGGGGGTATGGGCGCCAGTGTGGGGGACAATTGGCCGACTGTGTCGGTACAATGGGGGCGGGGTGTCTGGCGTCGAACGCGGCCAGTTGTCCCCGGCCACCTGTGATGTTACAGTCCTGCAGCGTCGCTTAGCAACCTCGCTTGTTGGTGTTGCCGACCGCAGTGTCGCTAGGTAGCGCCCCGGGCCTCAGTTATTGATTGAAACCCATATGCTCCATATATATATATATATATATATATATATATATATATATATATATATGTATATATATATAAGAGTTCATGCGCAAAACCATGTAACGCCAATCCAAAAATGTAGCTTAAATAAAATATTGTTACCTGAAAATAATTGTAATTCTCACTAGTTGCACTTTCTATATGATCACATGCTTATGAATGAACAAACAAGTATACACATTTTTTTTAAGCTTTTGAAGGTTTATCTCGATATTTGAATTGGCTTTTATGTGGTTTTGTGCCTGAACTCTTCATATATATATATATATATATATATATATATATATATATATATATATATATATATGGGGGGGGCACCACAAATGCGCCAAGGAGGAATAGACATATACAGTATATGTTCCCCTTGCATTTATACTTGTATAATGCGTTATACATCACATATATATATACATGTATATATATACAGACTATCTCATAGTATCTGTATATATCGATATATATATATACATATATATATATAAATAGTTTTGAAAGTGAGCAGAGTGGCAGTTGGCTCACGGCATAGGAGGCGGGGGAGTAGAGAATACCCGCTCCGCAGCAAATAACATGGAAGATAAGATGGTTACAGAGAAACATTTAAGGGGCTGCCATTATTTATATCCACATAATAAATTATATAGCACATATATAGATAGCCTGCGTCTATATATAGCTAATGTATGTATGTATATGTGTACATATATATATATATATATATATGTATATATGGCCATTTTCACATAATAGGACCAAAAACGGTAAAGAATTATCCTGTGCTGTATATCATTGTATATTGTCAGTATATATTCAAATTGAGTAATGTCTATAATGTAATTATTTTTCTTAACAGGTAACAATTACAGCTAATTGTTGAATTACTATTTTGTGCATTTTCTTCTCGAGATGTTTTCATAGATTGTCCGTACCGTTATGCGTCCATAACTTGGCAATCGTAGTTCAAAACGTAATACTACTCCCAAAGTTGCAGTATTTCAGATAATTTGAGCTATTACATCAGCTTATTAAAACATGTATTTATGTATTTATTATACACCGACCATGGGCCTGACTCTAAATGGTCCATTTATGGAGGTGGTCGGTTTAGAAAGTGTTGTTATCATTACAATTGTATTGTATCAGCGATCGTTTGGGACCCAAATAAAGCGATCGATATAGGGGAGTGGTCAAACTGTGGAGGTGGTCGGTGAGAGTGGTTTTACTGTATATGTTATTATTGTGTACTATGCCTCCTTGGTTTCACCCATGTGACTGGTGGCGCCGCCACCGGGCTTCCTCCTCACTAACGGACGCAACATCTTTATATATAGTCGCACCATATTTATATATAGATAGATAGCGTGCGTCTATTTATAACTCAAGTATATATTGTATATAAGTGTACATAACCTATAACTATATATAGCATGTGTATGTATTTCTGTGTATAGATATTTCTCTATGTAGCACGTCTACATATTTGTTTAATGTATTATATATTTATATATTTGAATTTGGCAAAAGCTTTAATATTGTATAGTTCGGTGATTTACATTTGTTTGTTTGTTGTTGTTTTACATCCTACAACAGTTAAGGTCATATCAGGACAGGTACCGACTTGTGACAGTGCGCACTCATGGCTACTTTATAGTGCTGCCCCACTGGGAAACCAGGCCACCCACTCAGTCACATTATCCTGACACTGAACCAACCAGTCCTTGCCCTGTCCTAATAATGCCGAGCACCTGGCTAGGAAGCGACAAGTATCAATTTTAAAGTCATTGGCTTGACTCGACCAGGGTTTGAACCCACGATCCCATGGTCTGCCAACACAGGAGACGGACGCTCTAACTCATTCGGCCATCCCGTCTGGTTCGCTGTCTTATAAATAGGCCTATACTCAAATGGATGGGCTGCCCTCTATGGAAGATCTTCTGATCAAAAAGAATCTCCCGTGGACTGGACACCTCATGCGGATGTCATCAGACAGTCTACCAAAGCAGATCCTCTATTCTCAACTGTCTTCTGGTTACAGAAAGAGAGGGCGCCCTCATCTCCAGTTCAAGGATACCATCAAGAGAAACCTGAAGCTGAGAGACATTAAGACCGACCCATGGACATCACTCTCACAGCAGAGCTAAATGGAGAGTGGCAGTCAAGTGATGAAAGCAGTCTTTGTTGCATCGTGACCGACAGCATGATGATATATTATATAGATCATGTACCTTTACCTATAGCTTAAGTATATAATTATATATTTATTTATATTATATATATATATATTTGAATTTGCCAATAGCATTAATATTGCATAGCTCGATGGTTTGAAGCTTCTACCATATTTTATTGGAGATAGATATACTACGTTGATCATTATAATCTACTTGAAAGTTTTTACTGTAATTTGAAGTAACGTTTACTTCAAATGGTGGACATATCTCACACCCACACTGACACCCTCACCCACACTCCAACCCACCCATATCCCCACACCCACACCTCACACCCACACCCACACCCACACCCACACTCACACCCACACCCATACTCCAACCCACCCACACTCACACCCACACCCACCCCCACACTCACACCCACACCCACACCCACACTCCAGCCTACCCATACCCCCACCCTCACCCCCACACCTCACCCCACACCTCACCCCCACACTCATACCCACACCCACACCCACACTCACACCCTCACCCACACTCCAACCCATCCACACCCCACACTCACACCCTCACCCACACTCACACCCACACTCACACACCCCCCTCCCCCACACTCACACACCCCCCTCCCCCACACTCACACCCACCTCCACACCCACACTCACACCCACCCCCACCCCCACACTCACACCCACCCCCACACCCACACCCACACCCACACCCACACCCATACCCACACCCACACCCACACTCCAACCCACCCATACCCCCCACATTCACACCCACACCCACACCTACATCCACACCCCAACCCGGTGCAGTGTCAGAATCGGTAGAGCGCGGGCCTCGTGTGCGGGAGTTTGGTTCCCAGTCGAGTCAAACTAATGACTCGGTCGAGTAAAAACAATGACTTATAAAAGTAATACTTGTCACTTCTTGGCCAGGCCTTCGGCATTAATAGGATGGGGCAAGGACTGGTTAGCTCAGTGTCAGGATAATGTGACTGAGTGGGATATCGAGTCATAGGTAGTAGTAAAACAAAAAAACTAAAAACTAGTATACTTCCTATACTATTCGCACCCACTATAAGGGTGATCAGAAAATAAAAACAATATACCTATCAGAACACCTGATACTAAATAATCACCATGTACCTGCTACTGTGTGAGAAACAAAAACATCTTATCAGCTCCTACTGGGTGATAAGATTAAACCACTACTACAACTGGCCAACATTGAAAACAAGCCCGAGCACTCGAGCTTACATGCAATGGACAGAATAAACACAGCATAACAAGAAAACCACAACAATGGTGCTGGCAGCCTGCTTTCCCAGTGGGGCAGCACTATAAAGTTGCCATGAGCGCGCACTGGCACAAGTCAGTAACCATCCTGATATTACCTTAGGTGCTGCCAAGACGTCAATCTCCAACAACCAACCAATACTCCAACCCACCCACTCCCCCACACTCACACCCACACCCACTACACACAACCCTACCTCACGACCCCTCCACCCTATCCCAGCCACCACACTCCCACAACCATACCTCAACCCAACCATACCCACACACTCACACCCACACCCACTACACCCAGCCCTACCTCACGACCCCTCCACCCTATCCGACCCGAGCCTACACACACCCCACTCCCACAACCATACCTCAACCCACCCATACCCACACCCCCGGCACCTCCACCCCATCTCACACCAGCCCCAGCCCCACACCCATCCCACCCCTACCCCATTCCACCCCAGCCTACACCAGCCCACCTCTACACTCACACTCACCCACACAGCCACCCACACACACCCCACACCCACACCCACCCCCCTCCCAAGTACCATATGGCCTGTCTAGAAAACCCAGCTGGTGTAGGGAGGAATATGTAGAGTTAGCAGCAGACAAAGTAACACTAACAAAGGAGGTAGTTCTTGTCTGTAACTGATTGTCTGGTCTCTGCACGCCGATATTCACTGTTATGGTGCAGTCACACTACGACGTTTCTCCCGGCGTGCCGCCAACGCGCTAAATATATTCAACGCGCCGAGAAACGTCAAACTTTTCGGCGTGTTTTGAGAAAACTCGATGCAGCGCAGCGTATTGGCAGCGTGTTGCTGGCGTGTTATTGGCACGCCGCCAACGCATTGCGACGTGCGGTGGAACAACATGTCAACGTCCCGCCAGCGGGTTCCCAGTGTGCCATCGGCGTGTTGTCGGCGCGCTGTCGGCGCATTGACGGAGTGGGGGTGGCGTGTTGGTGTCATGTTAGTACCGTGTCAACGCGTACATACCCGCAAGCAACATGTTAGGACACGCCCGCAGTGCATCCACACCCGTCGCCAACACGTCCAGGCGCGCCCGGCAACATGTCCAATGTGCCGAGAAATGCACCGGCTACCCGTCGATGGGACGTTACCGACGCGTTGATGGAACGCTCGCAGTTTTGTGGAAAAAAAAGCCAACATTAACCGACGTTGATCAACGGTCTGCCAGCGTTCGCCCGGCGCGTCGCCAACGGGTATCGACGTCTTGGTAACGTGTCCGTAACACCCCCTCCAACCCGTCTGTGCCGAAAGTTTTGTGCAAGCACAAAACTTTTGACCCTGCCCGACGCACGCCGACGTATTGGTTCAGACTCAACGTGTACCGACGTCTACCGACATGCCGGTAACGCGTTTGTAATGCGCCAGTAACGCGTCCCAACATGTCCCGAAATTTCGCCCAAAATCCCAACACGTTGGCACGCGTGGTCCAACGTTGGTGCAACACATCGTAGTGTGACTGCACCATTACAGACAACCAGCGAAAACAACTATTTGGGGGCGTATTCGATTAATCAACTCCGGTCACCCGAGCCACTTTGCGTCTGCAAACATGCTACAGACTCGGATTGAATAAACGACTACGCGTCTCCATGCCCGGGGTGAACAAAATGGTGGCTTAATCCAAAACTTTTTTGTTGTTAATAACCGATACAACTACAGCAAAATAGGATTTAAAGTTGTTATCATTTCATAGTATAGTTATATTTCCATTTCATTAAACTGGGTTATTCCCCCCAAAAAACTATGTAGGACTGGTACTGGTAGCTGTTATCCAGGGCAGTACAAGTGCAAATGTGATGTCATTGTTCCTAGCCACCCGCAGCCAAGACGGAGGTTACTGGGGTTGGGAATCTTTGCACCCGGCACATGTTTTTGTCAACTCCACTCGTGGTGTTCGATTTGAAATTCTAGCAACTCGGGTGACCCTAGTCGCCCGCGTCGTGTTAATCGAATACGGCCATGAGGATTGGTTGGTTGGTTGTTGGCGTCTTATGTCCTGGCAACATCTAAGGTCATATCAGGACGGGCACCGACTTGTGACAGTGCACACTCATGGCGACTTTATAGTGCTGCCCCACAGGGAGGGGAGACGAGGCTGTGAGCACCATGACCTGAAATCCGACTCAGTCATATTATCCTTACACTGAACCAACAAAACCAGTCCTTGTCCTATCCTATTATTGCAGAGCGCCAGGCTAGGAACCAACCAGTTAACATTTTAAAAGTCATTGGTTGGACTGGACCAGGATTCGAACACATTGGTTTGAATCCCATGATCTACCAAAACGGCGGACGGATGCTCAACTCATTCGGACATCCCCTCTGGTAAGCCCAGCTGGGGCCAAATGTAAGAGTCACAATTTATCGGCTGCGGAGTTAAGGGCGACCGGCGGGTTATCTATTGTCGGCGTTAATATATGTGTCACGGGGGATGTATTTGACCAAAGCGCGCGTGGGTTAGCTAACGTTTCAGTTATTTATAGATTTGGGAAATCCCTCTGCGTTTGTATCAATATATTAGGCTCAAATCTATTCAATGCGACCATATTTAACAGAATTACATACTCAAATCGTGAAATTTCATTAAATTAACCCTAAATTCGAAGCGTTATTAAGGCTACCGCCGCATTGGCGGCGATATTAATAGTTATATTTTCGAATCGACGAATGTAATGTAAACAAATCGCCGCAACCGCCGCATCGACGTCGCGTTCCATACTGGCGGCGCCGGCGGTTTGTTTACTGTACCTTCGTCGATTCGAAAATATAACTATTAATATCGCCGCCAATGCGGCGGTAGCCTTAAGAACGCTTCGAATTTAGGGTTAATTTAATGAAATTTCACGATTTGAGTATGTAATTCTGTTAAATATGGTCGCATTGAATAGATTTGGCCCGAGTCGGTGCCTAACCCTGACGTTATCCCTGGCTCAAGTGGGAGTTAGTGAAGGCAACGTTAACCCTCGAGGCGGTAGCCTAACCCGCGCACACACATTGACACTTTGGCCGCTAACCAGGGAAATCCGCACGACGCGTGGGTTACGAGCCCTAACCCTGACTCTTACATTTGGCCCCTGGCAGGGCCTGTATACATGGGGTGGTGCTAGAGAGCCAAACCTGTGGTTAGCAGCGATCTCCGGATTAGCGGCGAAAAGTCGGTATGTATGAGGCCGGGTTAGGGAAACTCCGCGAGTTTAACGTCGTCTACGCTAACCCCAAGCCATATCAAGTTTACCGTCGGTGTTAGGGACCGATTAGGCCCACATCTATTCAATGCAATCATATTTAACAGAATTATTTATACTCAAAACGTAAAATTTAATTAAATTAACCCTAAAATCCAACTGATATTAACGCCGCAGCTAAATCTACAGTGATATTGATATAGTCGAATCGACGAATGTAAAGTAAACAAATCGCCACTGCCACCACCGACGCATCGACGTCGATATCCATACTGTCGAATATCAACAAAACAGATCGCCGCTGCCACCGCCGCCACATCGGCGGCAATATATTAGGCCCAAATCTATTCAATGCTGTCATATTTAACAGAATTACATACGCCATAAGTGAAATTTTATCAATTTAACCCTTAATTCGAACCGATATTAACGCGGCGAATCGATGAATGTAAACAGAACAAATCTCCGCCGCCGCCGCCGCCGCCGCCGCCGCATCGGCGGCGATATATTATGGCAAAATCTATTCAAAGCTATCATATTTAACAGAATTACATACTCTAAAAGTGAATTTTTATCAAATTAACCACAAAATCGAAGCAATATTAATGCCGCAGCTAAATCGGCGGCGATATTAATAGTGTCGTATCGACGAATGTAAGCAAAATAAATCGCCGAGGCCACCGATTCGGCGGCGATATTGGGAAATAGCAATGCTCGCCGGGAACATGCCCAGAGGGATTTCCCAAATCTATAAATAACTTATAGGTTAGCTAACACCACTGCGCTTTGGACCCGTGCATACCCCATGACCGATTCTCCAACACTGGTGTTAGCTAACCCGAACCCCGGCCTTAACACTGGAGCCGATAAATTCTTCTTCATGCATACGGCTCCTGGTGTAGGAAGGAATATGTAGAGTTAGGAGTAAACAAAGGAACACTAATAGGGGTGGCGGTTCTAGTCTGTACCTGATTGTTTGGTCTCTGCATTCCGATATTTACTCGTTTCAGACAATCAATGAAGACTACTGCTATAAGTATAGGGAAACCTGGGCTGCATTCAGGGTATGCCTTAGATAAAAGATTCACCATGTACTTGTAGTACACAAGTGAATGACAACGTAGTGTAAATACGGGCGAAAATAGCTTTAGTATGGAACAGGAAGTAGAATGCCTGTCACCAGTGGCAAATGGTTACTTATATCGGCACAGAGTTGGTGAAATGGGAGAGAATGCAAAAAGACAAGATGACGGCCATAGAATGCCATTGATTTCACTTTTAAAGTCTATTAAACTGCATGTTTTATTACATTTTTCAACTGAAAGGTAGCGGGGAAAACATACATAAAGAATAAATATTGCTTCTTAAATTAAGACATTATTCACTCAATTAATTTCCCCAGCATGTCAAAATTCTTCGCCAGCTTTTCTAATGGGTTGGTGTTCACCCCTGTACTGTCAGTATGGGGTGAATCTTTTATCTAGGTATGTCTCAGAGTCGACTCCGAGGCAGCTCCACAATGTCTTTTTGGCATTCAGGGTATGCCTCAGGAGACGTCACACCTTTAGGGTAGGAGGCAAAACGTGCACCAAAATGGCCGGCTGATTCAGTGGTTTCAGCGAATCAGAGCTGTTCTTTTCAATTGCAAATGGCTGCACCATATGGAGCCCACCATTTTCGAGGGACCCGGCAGCTATAGGCAGTATTATAAAAGTCGCCATGAGTGCGCACTGTCACAAGTCGGTACCCGACCTAATATGACCTTAGATGTTGCCAGGACGTAAAACTCCAACAACCAACCAACCTGCGACAGATAGACTCTCAGGATGCGAGTCTCGGTCGGTGAGAATGCAATGGCGCCGATATGCCCCCTGGTGAGAATGTCCGGTACCACACGCCTCTAAGCTCTATGAATATCGTGGCGCCATCTGTATGTTCTGCCGGTTTCCAGCAGCCTTTCGGTTAGTTCTATAGTGTTATATTATGCTACCGGCATGTTCCTGTCACACAGCATCGCGGCAGTGTGACAGAATCGTGGGAGTGTGACCAAGGCGACTCTGAGGGTGCACCCTGAATGCAAATAGGCCAAAAAGACACCTCGGGGTCGTCTCGGAGGCGTACCCTGAACGCGGCCCTGCTGTATTTGCTTTGTGACCAGAGCACCATCTGGTGTGAACCGTTGGTAATACTGTGTGTACATATGTGCTCTCCCCTCATGCTCATATACTATATAGGTCTTTATAGGCTGCTCCAAGGTAGGTAGGTTTGCAAGGTTTGATGCACCGCCCTGTTGTGTAAGGCATTGTTACCATGCAGATTGGATTGAACTTGAATGCTTAGATTGATTGATTGATTGATTGATTGGTGGTTTCTTTACGCCGTGTCAGCAGCTAGGCCATATTCACAGCGAGAATTGTTTGGTTTTTATTCAACCATCACGTTTACAGAATGCAAAAGCACAGAATCAATTTTGTGTCAGTAGACTCTGTAGATTTATAAAGCTCACAGTTACATAATTTGTGGCTAAAGGAAATAGAATTTAGATAAAAGTTAAAGGCTGTTAATTGATCTAATTGGTTTAATGGACTATATGTGATGGTATAGACCAGCTGCCCTTAAAAAGGCTAACATTTCTTCTTGTTTTACTTTTGTGAAAAGGTTGTGTATGCTGCTTGCAGTGTAAAACTGATGGTGCGGGGCCAAGAAATCGACACAACTTAATCAAATGTGTTCGAGTGTAAAAGATCACAAATACCAGGGTTTGACACTCTGAGGAATGTAGTCGTTTTATCATCATCAGCAGCAGCTTTTTGAGGCCGATACTTGTTTCATCATTATCATCATCATTGTCATCAATCCCTTAACTGTGAGACTGGTAGAGCATGACCCTCACGTGCAGAAGTTTGGGAGTTTGGTTCCTGGTCGACTCAAACCAATGACTTATAAAATTGATACTTGTCACTTCCTAGCATGGTGCTCCACATTAATAGGATAGGGTAAGAACTGGTTAGCTCAATGTCAGGATAATGGCACTGAGTGGGATATCGGGTCATGGTGCAAGTGGCCTGATTTCTCAGTGGGGCAGCACTATAAAGTTTCCATGAGAGCAGACTGACACAAGTCGGTACCACCCATCCTGATTTGACCTTAGATGTTGGCAGGATGTAAAACTCGAGTAACCAACCAACTTAACTGTGAAGGTCATTGGGACACTACAAATGACCTTGAAACCAGTTTTCTCCAGTTTTCCCTAATGTTGTCATTATCTTCCTTTGCTTGCCTTGTTTTCGTCTGCCTTTCACCATGTCTTGCAAGATGGTTTTGGCCAGTCCCCGATGAACAGGAAATATGGCCATACCACTGCAATTTGCATCTCTTCTCTACAGGAGATCTTTGTGTGGTCCAATTTCCTGCTGGATCTTTTCAAAGAATTCCTCGTTGCGTTCTCTGTGGCAGAGTGGTTAGAGTGTCTGACTTTTTTCTAGGTCAGACTCCTAATCTGAGGGTCGGCAGTTCGATTCCCCATGCCCCCAGCTTTTCAAATTTGGATTTCCACTGCTGGGTATAACTTACAGTGTCATCAAAGGCCGGTTGCTCTCATACCATGTCTATGTAGTGTGGGAGGTTAAAAATCCCTTGGGTCGGTAAAAGTGTAGGCTCGGGCTTTCTATCAACCAGCAGTGGAATCAGGAAGACCAGTCATCTATGACTGAAATTTCCCCTGCTTAAACAACTAATGGACCAAAAAAAAACAACAACAAAAACACAGTCTTTGTATGAGATGACCAGCTTGATGCCGCTTGATTACCAGCCGTAGTAGGATTCTTGCCATCCATTTATTTGTTTATAATGGAGATTCCAGTGAAAATGTCATAGCAGATATCTTACATGATATAAATACCCCTGTGTGTTTAGGTATTCACCACCTCTCTTACCAGTTGCCATGTAAATATGTAAACCTTGTTTTATTTAACGACACCTCTAGAGCACATTAATTTTTATCATTGGCTATTGGACGTCAAACATACATGAAGAGTTCAGGTGCAAAACCATGTAAACGCCAATCCAAAAATGTAGTCTAAATAAAAGATTTTTACCGGAAAATAATGTTAATTCTCACTACTTCCACTTGTTATATGATGTTATCACGTGGTTATGGAGCAATGAATAGAAAAGTAGGAATATTAAATAGAACTAGTTTTGAAGGTTTGATTCCAATGTTCATCGCTATTTTTGGATTTGCTTTTACATGCTTTTGTGCTTGAACTCTTCATATGGTCATTCCACGGACGTCAAACATATATTTGAGTCATATTTCTTTGGAGGAAACCTGTTGCCACCACATAGGCTATTATTTCCGATAAGCAGCAAGGGGTCTTTTATATGCACTTTCCCACAGACAGGACAGCACATATTACAGCCGATAGCTGTATTGATATCAAGCAGCCTCTCTTGCGACTGAGAATCTGACTTCATAGGCATAGCCATAATCTATACCAAGCAAGTTGAGGTTGAAGTCTTCAGAACATGCTGGTTGCTTTTAATTGAAATCTAAGTTGCTTTCAACAGTAGGCCGACTTGAAAAGATCTCAGTAGCCTAATGTTCCTCAAATGCCAACATCACTTATAAGTTATAGTTACTAAAGTTAGTTATACATTGTAAGCTTTGAAAGACAGGGATGAAAGTGGTCTCCAACCAAAAATGTGGAAATCAAGCCGAGATTATTTCAGCGATGGCACATTTGCGCAAAAATGCAGATCTTCTCCCATAGACTTAGCGCTGTCAGGGAATCGCGACAAACATGCCAGAAGTCAAGTCGGTTTTGCGACATATTGAATGGGGGGAAACAACGAGAAATGTTGTTGTTGGTTGTTGGAGCTTTACGTCCTGGCAACATATAAGGTCATATCAGGACAGATACCAACTTGTGACAGTGCACACACATGGTGACTTTATAGTGCTGCCACATTGGGATATCATGCCACCAGCACCATTACCTGATATCCCACTCAGTCACATTATCCTGACACTGAGCCAACTACTCCTTGCCCTATCCTAATAATGCTGATTGCCTGGCTAGGAAGTGACAAGTATACATTTTTAGTCATAGGTTTGATTCGACCAGGGTTCCAACCTGTGGGTTCGAATTCCACTATCTACCAAGACGGGAGAAGGACGCTCAACTCATTCGGCCATCCCGTTTATTTGAAGTCTCTTTCAAAGTATTGTGAGTGGGAATTCTTACTCAAGTTTCCAAGTAGATCAATATTAAATGACCAAGACTGTGCTTTGTCTTTCTAGCATGTTGTAAGGGATATCCCTTTAACACACACTGGCCTTTTTAAAAATTCCTTTGAAGCAACGTTATCAAACAAACAGATTTAAAGTGTAATCTCATTTCTAACAACTGAGAACAAGGGGCCAATAAAAATCAATACTGGAGACAACAGTTATTATTCCCAGCTGCATGTATGCAATGATGGAGCACTTCAGGATAAAAGCACCAGGTTTGGCATTGATTTGTGAGATTTTGGGAACATGTGGATTGGTGGCGGTTTAGTCCTGCTTCGGTTGCTTGTTGGAGTTTTACGTCCTGGCAGTATCTAAGGTCATATGAGGATGGGTACCGACTTGTGACAGTGCGAACTCATAGCGACTTTATAATGCTGCCCCACTGGGAGACTAGGCCACCAGCACCTGGACCTTTCTTGAAGATTTATACTGCCTATCATGGATAAGTCTGAATAGACTTGTTTTCACCATTAGACAGTTTGTCGATAGAAAGCCCGAGCCTACACTTTTACTGACCCAAGGGATTTGTAACCTCCCGCACCATATAGACATGGTATGAGAGCAACTGGCCTTTGATGATGCTGTAAGTTATACACAGCGGTGGAAATCCAAATTGGCAGGTGGGGGCATGGGGAATTGAACCACTGAACTTCAGATTAGGAGTCTGACCTAGAAAAATGTCACACACTCTAACCACTCTGCCACAGAGAACACCTGATATCCCACTCAATCACATTATCCTGACACTGAGCCAACCAGTCCTTGCCCTATCGTAATATTGCTGAGCGCCTGGCTAGGAAGCGACAAGTATCAATTTTAAAGTTGTTGGTTTGACTCGACCGGGAATGGAACTCCCGATCTCCCGCACTGGAGGCCGGGCGCTCTACCGATTCGGCTACCGCGTCCCCACAGAGCTGCCCCACCGGGAGATCAGGCCGCTGGCACCATGACCTGACATCCCACACAGTCACATTATCCTGATACCAGTCCTTGTCCCATCCTGGTAATGCTGAGCGCCAGGCTAGGTAGCGACAATTATCAATTTGAGAAGTCATTGGTTTGACTCGGCTGGGATTCAAACAAGAAGCCTGCGCTCTGCCGATTCAGCCACCGCATCCAGTTATAAAAACAAGTAGACAGTTATAAATCAGGAATGATGTAGCTCTATCTATTCAATTCAACTCAATAAAGTTGATTTCAACATCCTCATTATAATTATACAGTTACAATATCCATGAAACTTAATTACAGTCGATGAAGAAAAGGAGAATGAGAGAAACACAACACTTATGATATACATTCCCCTTGAATTGTATCCATGAATTCTTGTGAGTACCGATAATAATGCTTTTCACCCAAACTTAACAATTACCCTATACACAGGGTAGTAATTACATTCGGAGGGGGGAGTGGGGGGAGGGGGCTCTGAGGAGTCTCTCTATATAAACGCTCGCATTCTTGTGGGGGAGATCCCATCACCATTTCTGAACCTGAAGGAGAAGCGAGCAATGCCTGTTCCGTACCGGAAGCTGTGCCCTCTCGGCTGCAGCCTCGTCTTGGCGTCCTGCGTTGTCCTGGGGGCGCATGCGCAGAACCTGACGCGTGGTGGCGCTGCCCGGCTGTACCTGATCGGCCTGGCGCCCTTCCTGGATTGGGCTGGGCCGACGTCCATGCACATCATCAACATCGCCCTGAAGCACGTCAATGAGGACCTCAACATTCTGCCCGACTATGAACTCAGCGTACTGTGGGAGGACACGCAGGTGGGTGAGTGAGTGGGTGAGTGAGTGGGTGAGTGGGTGGGTGGGTGAGGGGGTGAGTGGGGGGATGAGTGGGTGGGTGAGTGCGTGAAGCACGTCAATGAGGGCTTCGACATACTGCCCGACTAGAAACTCAGCGTACTGTGGGAGGACATGCAGGTGGGTGAGTGAGTGGGTGAGTAGGTGGGTGAGTGGGTGTGTGGGTGGGTGAGTGGGTGGGTGGGTGAGTGAAGCACGTCAATGAGGACCTGAACATTCTGCCCGACTATGAACTCAGCATACTGTGGGAGGACACGCAGGTGGGTAAGTGCTGGAGGGGGGGTGAATGGGTGAGTGGGTGAGTGGGTGAGTGGGTGAGTGGGTGAGTGGGTGAGTGGGTGAGTGGGTGAGTGGGTGAGTGGGTGAAGCACGTCAATTTGGACCTCGACATTCTTCCCGACTACAAACTCAGTGTACTGTGGGAGGACACCCAGGTGGGAGAGGGGGTGGGTGAGGGGGTGGGTGAGTGGGTGAAGCACGTGAATGAGGACCCCGACATCCTGCCGGACTATGAACTCAGCATACTGTGGGAGGACATGAAGGTGGGTGAGTGAGTGGGTGAGTGGGCGGGTGAGTGGGTGGGTGAGTGGGTGAAGCACGTGAATGAGTACCCCGACATCCTGTCCGAGTCTGAACTCAGCGTACTGTGGGAGGACACGTAGGTGGGTGAGTGAGTGGTGGGTGAGTGAATGAGTGGGTGGGTGGGTAAGTGTAAGTTGTTGGGTGCGTGAGGGTGGGGTGAGACTGAGAGAGGGTATGTATGAGTGATTGGGTGGATGAGTTGGTGGGTGGGTGGGCGGGTGTGAGTAGGTAAGAGTGGGTGGTTGTGTGGATGGGTGGATGAGTATGAGTGAGAGTGTTGGTGGGTGGGTGGGTGGGTGGGTGGGTGAGGGTGTGGGTAAGTATGAGTGAGAGTGTGGGTGGGTGGGTGGGTGGGTGGGTGGGTGAGGGTGTGGGTAAGTATGAGTGAGAGTGTGGGTGGGTGGGTGGGTGAGTGTAGGTGGGTGGGTGAGTAGTCGGGCGGGTTTGAGTAGGTATGAGTGAGGGTGTGGTTGGGTGACTGTGGGTGTGGTTGAGTAAACATGAATGAATGAGTGGGTGGGTGAGTTGTTGGATGGTTGGGTGGGTGAGTGAGTGGGTGAGTTTAAGTTAGTATGAGTGAGGGTGTGATTGGGTGAGTGAGGGTGTGGATGAGGGTTGCCAGGAAGTAAAACTCCAACAACCAACCAACCAGGGACAATTCTGATTGGTTGGTTGTTGGGGTTTTACGTCCTGGGAATATCTAGGGTCATATCAGGACGGGGGGAAGTAAACTACTTAACTAGCCTCGATGGTTTTTCAGTGCAACGAAGGCCTAGGGTCCTACAACTTCCTGTCGTCTGTATTCACGTCTCCCACGAAGGTGATGGTGATCGGCGGGCTGTGTTCGAGCGTGTGCGTCACAATAGCCGATGTGGCACCATATTACAACCTCCTCATCGTGAGTATAGCGCTTCCCCTTTCTACACTTGGCGAGATGAAAGATCTCTGCGATTTCGTGGATTTCCTGTCTTTTTTATGTCTACTAATTAAAGTTAAACAAAGTAGTAAAGAAAACTGTATATAGCAATTAGGTAGACATTGATGGTGATTGTGATCGGCAGGCTGTGTTCGAGCGTGTGCGTCACAATAGCCGATGTGGCACCATATTACAACCTCCTCATCGTGAGTGCAGCGCTTGCCCTTTCTACAATTGGCGAGATGAAAGATCTCTGCGATTTCGCAGATTTCCAGGCTTTTTATGTCTACTAATTAACATTAAACAAAATGGTAAAGAAAACCGGGTTGTAACTTGTATATAACAATTAGGTAGACATTGATGGTGATTGTGATCGGCAGGCTGTGTTCGAGCATGTGCGTCACAATAGCCCATGTGGCACCATATTTCAACCTCCTCATCATGAGTATAGCGTTTCCCCTTTTTACACTTGGCGAGATGAAAGATCTCCGCGATTTCGCGGATTTCCAAGCTTTTTTATGTCTACCAATTAACGTTAAACAAAATGGTCGTCACAATAGCCGATGTGGCACAATATTACAACCTCCTCATCATGAGTATAGTGCTTCACCTTTGTACACTTGGCGAGATGAAAAATCTCTGCGAATTTGCGGATTTCCGGGCTTTTTTATGTCTACCGATTAACGTTAAACAAAATGGTAAAGAAAACTGGATTGTAACTTGTATATAACAATCAGGTAGACATTTAAGACTTGTGTTATTCAAAATTTCTATACATTATTCCACACACATATACTATTCTGTTAACAATAGAAATTGCAGGAAGAGTGTAACCATTAATGGTTGTCATCCCACTGCCCTTTGTAAAGTTCGAATCCCATTCTTATATAACCTTAGATGTTGGTAGAACATAAAACTCAAAGAAGAACGAGATAAGTATGTGTGTCATAATCTGATAATATAGGAACAACGACCAGTCGGGATGGCTGAATGAGTTGAGTGTCCGCATCCCGTCTTGGTAGGTTGTGGGATTCGAGCTCACCGGTTCGAACCCTAGTCGAGTCAAACCAATGACTTAAAAATTGTATACTTGTTGCTTTCTAGCCAGGCGCTCAGCATTATTAGGATATGGCAAGGAGTACTGCAATGAGGAAGACCAATCGTGCACGATTGAAATTTCCCCCTGCTTAATCAACCAATGTACCAAACAAAATAAAGCATAGTTAATTAGATTCATTACGGTCCCCTTTTGTGGGGTTCGATTCCCGCTCGAGGTGCAATATTTCCCATTTTCATCACCCCCTGACACAACATTATTATTCATTAATGTGCCTTTTTGCTGGGTTCCATTCCCGCTCGAGGTGCAATATTTCCCATTTTCATCACCCCCATGACACAACATTATTATTCATTAATGTGCCTTTTGCGGGGTTCGATTCCCGGTCTAGGGGCAATATTTCCCATTTTCATCACCTGATCACCCCCACGGCACAACTTTAACACCCCACCCCCATCCCCACCCCGTTCACCTCCCACCACCACCACCATATCGATGCAGTTGTCGACGGAGGCTGCTGCGCCTGCGCTCTCCGACACAATGCGCTTCCCCATGTTCTTTCGTATGTGGCCCCCTGAGACATCGCGCAACCCGCTCATCATCGATCTGCTGAAGCTGTTCCACTGGCGCAAGGTGGCCATCATCACGGAGCTCAATGTCCTCTTCGCGACGGTGAGAACTTTGAAGCATTCTCTGCAGTGGAGTGGTTAGAGTGTCTAACTTTTTTTCAAGGTCGGACTCCTAATCGGACGTCCTGATTTGACCTTAGATGTTGCCATGACGTAAAACTCCAACAGCCAACCAAGCTAATCTGATCTGAAGGTCGGTGGTTCTATTCCCCATGCCAACACCTCTGCAAATTTGGATTTCCACCGTTGTGTGTAACTTACAGCTTCATTAAAGGCCAGTTGCTCTCATACCATGTCTATGTGGTGTGGGAGGTTAAAAATCCCTTGAGTTAGTAAAAGTGTAGGCTCGGGCAACTGTCTAATGGTAAAAACAAGACTATTCGGACTCATCCATGATAGGCAGTATACATTTCAAGAAAACCTCCCACCGCCCCCCCCCAAAAAAAGACCCCCCCCCCCCAAAAAAAAAAACCTTCAGGGTCCGTGCAGGGCCTGGGAAGTCTTGAAAAGTCTTGAACTTCATCTGCCCCATTTCACCATTTCACGGCCTTGAAAAACCTTGAATTTAACCTATTTCGAGTAATTAGTCTTGAAAAGCCTTGAATTCCATTAAACTGTACACACTGATTTAAATTAGACTGACATCGTCATTTGCCATTGTTGTTTTTTCCTGAAATCCAAATGAAAATAGTCTTAACAAAAACAGTATTTAATTATCGGAATGATGGCAACTTCAGATCAAACCTGGTCACCATGGTTTCATTTTGGGCCGGATGGCGTTTGTCAGTTGTTTGCGCCTGAAGCCTTTAGATTTTGTTAATGGACGGCTAAGTGCTGAGTTGTCGCTCTGATATGTGACACATGTTTCAGACGACGGAACATTTGATCGGACTACTTGAAGAAAACAATGTGACCTTGTTGACATCAGAGATCTTCCAAAATGACCCCGCGAAGCCAGTCAGAGCCCTCAAGGTACTTCCACACTCTGGTTACTTAGATAAGGCCCACCAGGCGGGATGGACTGGTGGGTAGTGTGTCTGCTTCTTCTCCTGTATGTAGTGGGATCAATTCCCGGTCGAGTCAAACGCCCAAAAAACTAACTTACAGGGTCCTGGGAAGTTTTTAACTGCATTTACCCCATTTCAACGAATTGAATGTAACCTATTTTGTGTAATTAGTCTTGAAAAGCCTTGAATTCTAATAAACTGTCCCAACTGATCAAAATTTGTCTGCAATCGCCATTTGCCATTTTTTTTTCCTGAAATCCAAATGAAAATAGTCTTGAATTCCTCTCAAAAACAGCACTGTGAAGCCTTTGAAATTGCCTTCAATTCCATATCTTCACATGTGTACGAACCCTGAACTTACAAAATTGTACTTCACGCTACCTTAATTATTGCTTGACTTTGACTCCTCGCGCCATCTTGATTTGAAAATGAGGTTAGTTGTCCAACTGATCCTCATAAAACCCTAGGCTTGCCATGGTTTCATTTTCTGTTTTGTGTCTCAATATAAAAGTGGATAAAGTAATTAAAGTGATATGCCGATATGCTTCCATGTATTTCTGAACAAGGATACAGACAGGGAAAGATGCGCGGCATAGAGGGTGAAAATTAGAGCAATTGTCGATCTTGGCAGTGTGTGGGATAAGTTTGCCAGTAATTAAATATAGTTGTGGCAGTGAGTGTCTCTGCACCTCTAATGATTTGCAAATCTCTCAGCGCTGACCTCAATTAGATTTGATGTTAAAGTTACATAATCCGATGGTTTTGGGTTTCTGTAATTTTTCTGAGATAAATATATTGAACTGATTGTTATAATCTACCTTACTTTAACTTCAAGTACTGTTTTTTTTTAATCGCTAAGTTGTGAGGTAGATGAAGTGCAAACATGCAAAATTAATCTTGGCAAGCATGACAAAACTCTGACATCATAGGCTTAAGCATTAACAGATTCTATTTAATTGTCTCAGTATTCCCTTATATAGAGCAACAAATGCTTAATAAGTGCATCAGTATCTCCGTTAGATATGTAGATTCTGGATAATTGTTTTTTTTGTATATTTTTAAATAAAAAGGACAGAAACATAAAACTATCGGACTATGCAACTTTAAAACAAATTTCATCAGATATTTCCTTTCAGGCTGTCGATGCCCGAATCATAGTTGGAAACTTCCAAGTGAGCCCCGCGCGACGGATAATGTGTGAGGTGTGTTAAGGCCCGATTATACTTTTGACGGCGTGTGACGGCGCAAGGCAAGGCTCCCATTTAGACTTTACGTTGATGCTTGACGCCATTAGACAGCGCAACACGGCATAAGAGTTGACCAGAGTTCAACTATGTTGAACTTTCAAGGTCAGCGCTTCCACAGGTCGCGCACTACCCACCATTTTGCGCTAGCCGGCCTAAAGTTGACAGAATCACACGCTGTCAAAAGTATAAACAGGCATTTAAGCAGTTGTTGCCCGATATGGGGTTTTCGCCCGAGAGGCTTTTGGGTGAGGAGAGACTGAGGGCGAAAACTAGTTCAATTCTCAGCCACCAGCTCGAAGGACTAAAATTGATGTTTACTAGAGTAATATAATATTTACTAAATTAATTACCTTGTTTTTGTTTGCTGGGTTTGACATCCTGCCACTGTGTAAGGTCATACATAATATATATAATAAATATTATATATATATAATATATATAATATATATATAATATATATAATATATATATATAATATATATATAATATATATAATACATATAATATATATAATACATATAATATATGTAATATATATAATATATTCAATATATATCATTTATATAATATATTACATTTATATATTTACAGTGATTTACCTTGGTATTTAATTGAAAATCTGAGATGGTCAGATTTGTGTCAACAAGTTAGAACACACAAATTGATGCTGCTAAATAGAATCCAATCTCAAAAGATATGAATTAAATCTAATCTAATCTAAGATACATAAGGTGAATCTAATCTAAAAGTACCTAAAGATAATACAATGGAATAGATGAGTTCATAATTCCAACCGCGGATGCGCAAAAAACTGGGTCAACAGCAAAACAAAGTCACATGTCCATCGGTTTTATCGATATGCACCACACAAAACTCCTGTATTTCTATTATTTTCAACCAACTCGAATAATTTTACACAAGCATGGATCCCCTCAGGCAACATAACAGTGTAGTGTATTATCTGCGCTAAGTAGTGATAGTAATAATAATAATAAACAACAATAAGGACAAGAGTCATATATGTAAATGGAATAAGTAAATAGACTCTGGCTGGCCTCTAAGACCCTAATCTTTATTAAAGAAAAATTTAGGTACAAGTGACTAGTCGGTGTTAGGACTGGAAGCACTTGTTGACCAGCTGCCTTGCTTACCTGCCCCAACAAGCAACAGGGCTCCAAGCCGCTCTCGCTGACCCATAGAACCTTCCAGAATCAGCACACAATAGATTCACCTTCACCGCTTATATAATATTTGCATGAAGGTAAACATTTATACATACACATAATATTTAATACATAGTTACCCATATTCAAGCCTTTTGAGCTAACATACATCCAATTCCACACACAATTATCAGTCGCTTTACTTACTTAGGCTGCTGTTCAAATCAGCATTAGCACCCTTGGTTTCAATTGAGGCACATGTTCTCTGGTAAAGGAATAACCCATGTTTTAATCTCGAGAAATCTGATAATAGTTCAAATTCCATGATTTCACGTCACAAACAATCATCTACTTTTTTTCAATTCCATGGTCTTCAAACACTGTGGGAAACTGACTCTGGCTATAGACAGTTTTTAATCTAGATTTGTCTAGATCTAAATGTAGATGGTGTAAAATGTGCTGATGACTTAAGTGTACATAAGGCGGTAGACAAACAAATTAATCACGTCTTAATCTATGTTATTTATTTAATTTGGTATTTTAGCTTTCACACCATAGTTCAAATGTTTTGCAACAAACTTGCAAATTCCATGGCCGCACTCAATGCTTCAACATGAATCGTGTGCTTCGCGCAAGTTTGCTTTGCTTTGATGCATTCCACAACGCACCGCGTGGCTGGAATAAATTATTGTGAACTCATCTATTCTACGATTACGACAGCAGTTTGGTAAGGCTTTACAACTCTCGATGCAGGCTTATAAACAGGGGATGTATGGGCCGACCATTGTGTGGCACCTAATTGGCTGGTTCGACTATTCCTGGTGGACCGTCCCCGACCCGCTGGTCACTTGTTCACCCGAGCAACTTGCGCTGGTTGCCGAAGGAGCAATCTACGCTTCAGCTTCAATGGAGTCGCTCACCCAAGACAAGGTGGGTATCGATTTTGTAAGCAGACCAGATGGGATGGCTGAATGAGTTGAGCGTCCGTCTCACATTTTGGTAGAACGTGGGATTCGAAGCCATGTGTTTGAAACGCTGGTCGAGTCCAAACAATGACTTAAAAGTTTATACTTGTGGCTTCCTAGCCAGGCACTCAGGATTATTAGGATAGGGCAAGGACTAGTTGGCTCAGTGTCAGGATAATGTTACTGAGTGAGATATTGGCTCATGATGCTAGTGGCCTGGTCTCCCCATGGGGCAGCTCTATAAAGTCACCATGAGTTTCAAATACCTAAAAAATTAGTCATTTAAATTAAATTAACTTCAACGTAAAATAAGGCACATAATAACAGTAAATTTAATATATTCATCTCAGAAATATTGCAGAAACTCAAAACCATCAGACTATGCAACTTTAAGGATTCCATACAACGCATCAAAGCTGGGGGGGGGGGAGGGGAGAAGAACCAAGATGCTCAGTGAATAAGACACACAGACAGTCTTCTCAAATCTAACAGGTCGGCGTGTCGGGCTTCACTCCGAATCAGATCGACGCCATCGTTTTTGCGGAGAAAGGAGCAGACGAGTTTTTTGGCAGCTTCGAAAGACTGAACTTCTATGATGCCATGTGGGCCGCAGCTCTAGCGCTGAACGCGACTGAAGAGAAGCTGAGGGAACGAGGTAGGTCATCTCTACTTACTCCCGCAGACTGGATACATTGGTTGGTTGGTGTTTTACGTCCTCGC
Organism: Branchipolynoe longqiensis; assembly: GCA_030323885.1. Classification (NCBI taxonomy): domain Eukaryota; kingdom Metazoa; phylum Annelida; class Polychaeta; order Phyllodocida; family Polynoidae; genus Branchipolynoe; species Branchipolynoe longqiensis. The sequence goes on from CM059200.1 coordinate 35,848,851, forward strand.
AATGTATAAGGTCATATCAGGACGGGTGCCGACTTGTGACAGTGCGCACTCATGATGACTTTATAGTTCCGCCCCCCTCGGAAATCAAGCCGCCGACACCATGACCTGATATCCCACTCAGTCACATTATCCTGACACTGAGCTAACCAGTCCTTGCCCGATAGCCCTATATAAAACATGAATAAACTGAGTAAAACTAACTCTGGCTATGGCTCTAACACTAGTCTGAGTGGTCAGATTGTTCTCAATCTAAATGCAGATGGTATAAGATGTGCTGATTATATTGATGTAAATGGAATGCTGGATAAAAGATTAATTTATTATATATATCTTTTTAGTTGGTATTCTATGTTTCAGACAAGAGCTAAGATGAGCTGAAACTAGCACATTTCATAGCTGCCCCCAGTATATTAGCATGTGCCATGTGCTTCTGGCGGGTTTGTTTTTCCTCCATGCATCCCACAATGCACCGCGCCGCTGGAATGGCGATGTAGTCTATTTCTGGCATGGCGTTGATACTCCAGATGAAAGCTGGAGGCAGGGCGGCCAGCGTCTGGGTGATGTTGAGGGTTTCCATGAGGCTTCCGAGACAGTCGAGCATGCTGGTGTGGAAGTTGACTGATGCTGACATGGAGGCGGTCCACCGCTCCGCGGCTTCCGTTGAAGATCAGCGGGGCGACGCCGAGACGGATGTCCCAGAGGCAGAGTCAGCTATGCTCCCAGGTGCCTTTCTGCTGCTTCTGCATCCGGCAGCCTGGCCTAGACCACTGGCAGTGAAAGGCATGACGAGTTGATCATGGAGGCGAGCGTCATGAGGTCCGGGAGAAGGCCAAATAAAGAAGAGAAGTAAGCAGGAGGCGGCTGGAGGCAGAGTGGCTGGAGACACTTACTTATTGGGGACTTTGTGACCTAGCGGTCACTGGCTGCAGGGCTGCAGCATTGATAAACGGCGCCATTAAAACGGCCCCTTTTTGGTGGTTTTGGTTTTTTGGCGGTTTTCTTCTTTTTTCATTCTTGCACCTTTAGGAGTGGTAAGGGGGCGGGGGGCTATTTGCGGCATCTGTGCGGTGGTGGCATGGTGCGGCAGTGGCCCGGCAGGTGGCAATATGTTCTTGGGGCCTATGGTCCTGTACCTCGACCGGAGAGCAAAGCGAGATCCGGTGTCATTAGCAACAGGGCCATGGGCGGCTTGTTGGTCCTCCAGGCCCCCGTTGCAGGGTGGGTGGTCCAGGGCCAACAGAGCTCCTGGAACAGGGTGTGGTTGGTGGGTGTGATTTGGCGTCTGCGGCCCCAGCACCGATTCAGGGGTGAATAATATCGACTCTGTTGTGGCAGTCGTGAGGGGGGGGGGGGGGGGAAATGGGGTAGTACTACGTGGGATGTGGTGGAATCAATGCTGGAGACAGCGACGGCCATGGTTATAAGGGGGAAAGAGAGGGGGGCGACCAGCAATGAAGTGTTAGGCAGGCGGGTCCAGGGGGGGGGGGGGAGCAGGAGCGGTCAGGTGTCAGTTGTGGGTGTCAGCGGTGAGGTGTTAAGGGCCTGTCACACTACGACGTATAGCCTTAGCCTATGCTGACGTATGTAGTTTTCGACCAACACGTCGGCATATAAGTTGGGCTTTCGTCGGGTATGTTTCGGGTACGTCGTTATACGTCATCTTACGTCGCCATGCGTCGAGCCTCTGATAAAATGTTGTGCATGCTAAAAATGTCCAACGTGTGTCGACATGTGGCTTGTACATTGAACATATGCTGCCTGTATGTTCCGGGATACGTCGGCATACGTTGCGAGTATAGTAGGGATATGTTGGTATATGTTGTTGCACATTAGCCATATGTTCAGCCGGTGGGAACATGCAGTCTGCCTACAGTCCATGTACTGCCAACGGATGCATTACATACTCCTAATTTAATTCGAAAGTATGACTGCCGTATATCCAGCATACTTCAAGCGATGAAGTAACATATGTAATGTTGGTCAGCATTCCATGAGCGTATGCAAGCATTTTGCGAACATTTTGCACACGTTTTGCAAGGCACATGAACGCTCTCATAAGCTAGCAATAGGTCAGAAATATGTTCTGGATACGTTACGTACGTTGTGTGTACGTTGTGTGTATGTTGTGTAAAGGTCAATTTTTATCCCCCGCAGCTGCAAAGTTTGATGAATGCCGACGTACTGGCAAATTTTCAAACGTTGAGCACACGCTAGCGCCGTACGTCATAGTGTGATAGGGCCTTTAGTGGCAGGAAGGGGGGGGGGGCGTCTTCTCCCACCGTGAATCAACCGTAATGCAAGAATTACGATCAAACTTGCCATGAGTCCCGCACTGTCACAAGTCGGTAACCGTCCTGATATGACCTTAGATGTGGCCAGGACATAAAACTTCAACAACCAACCAACTGCACCACTGCCCTCCCCAGCCCACCTACACTTACTGTACCGCCGAAAATTATATATATGTAATATGTGTGTGATGTATAAGCAGTATGCGAGTATAAAGGCATGAAAGGGAATTTATTATTATTATTTGTTATATTCATTATCTAACAACCACTATTCTCGATGTGTTCACTCCTTCTCCTGCATATATATATATATATATATATATATATATATATATATATGTGTGTGTATGTCTTTCTATACATATACCATATTCTCATGGGTTAACGCCCTGCGCGTTTAAATTGGCAAAGCACTGAAGTGGAGGGTGGGTGGTTACACACACATGGGCATTTAAGGGGAGGGCATTTACTAAATATTGGTGAACTGCTGGGTGGGCGTTAACCCACACATGGGCGTTAACCCGCGAGAATACGGTATATGCAAGATATGTATTATTATTATAATTTTTTTTTCTTTCAGGAAAAAACCTGTCTGAGTTTACTTACAGTGATCCAGAAATTGGCGACATCATAAAGGAGAGCATGCATGAGCTGGTGTTTGAAGGTGGGCTCGGTATCCGCCAGTTTGACCAAAATGGCGACCCTAAGATGAGCTTTAATATAAAGTACCAGAAAAGTAAGCTTCAATAGACATGTAGAGTGTTGATGTATACACCATTGATTTCCTGTAGACAGTAAAACCTCTCTAACCGACCACCTCCAAAGATCGACCACTCCCATATATCGATCGCTTTATTTGGGTCCAAAATGATCGCCCATACAATACCATTGTAATGATAAAGAAAAACCTTCCTAAACCCACCACCTCCCTAAATGGACCATTTAAAGTTGGTCCCATAGTCGGTCGATTTAGAGAGGTTTTACTGTATAAGCATTTCCTGGTTGGCAGAAAGAATTAGTAGGCCTAAGCAGAGCTGTATATTGCAATATACATAGTATATATATATAATTATGTATATATATATACTCATTAACAGGCACATGTTACATAGCATCCATTTTGAACATGTTTACATTTTGTCACGTGACTTATATAACCGCAAGTGGACCAATTCCATTAAACTGAATGAATACATTAAATTGATTGGTATAATCTACCTCCCTTTATTTTGAAATAACTTTTATTTTAAGTGGCTAACTTTGGATATATTTCAAGTGCAAACATGTCAAATTAATTTCGGCAAACACGCCAGCCAAAACTCTGATCTCATATGCTTCTGCAGTAACAGGTTCTATTAACTTGTCTCTGTACTCCATTCTATGTGGCAACAAATGCAAGTTAGGCTAATGGGTGTTGTGTAGGGTTTATAATTTTGACAAGCACGAGGTGCATCAGTATCTATTAAGTGCATCAGTATCTGAATTAGATATGTACAATCGAATTTAGGTGTGTGTTTTGTTTGTTGAAAATTCGATCCTTGATAAGTGCATCAGTCTCTAAATTAGATATGTAGAATTGAATCTAAATGTGTTTTGTTTTTTGAAAATTTGATCCCTGATAAGTGCATCAGTATCTAAATTAGGTATGTAGAATTGAATCTAGCTGGATGTTTTGTTTTTGAAAATTGTATCCTTCATCGGCTTTAAGTAAAATAAACTTGATTTGCTATTTGTTATTATATTGTTGACTCTGCTTTGTTAATTGTTTGTCATGTCTGTCTTTGTATTACAACAGATGGAGAGAGCGATCTGGTCGGGACCTATGTGTATAACAGTGAAGGTGTCGCCACCGTTCAGTGGGCTTCCGCGTCCATGATTCAGTGGATAGGTGAGTCCATGACATTCACCATATAGAGGGCTCAGGCGGTTCCATGATCCAATATCCCACTGAGTGACATTATCTTGATATTGAGCAAACCAATCCTTTCCCTATCCTATTACTGCCAAGTGCCAGTATAGGTAGCAAAAACTGTCAATTCTGTTACTCATTGGTTGGTCAGGGTTTGAACCCATAACCACTCGCAGCCAGCGCTCTCACCAATTTGGTCACTGCCTTAACTTTTTTAAATTGAAGTTACATGATCTTTGTCTTAGTTCTTAACAGAGGAAGTGGGACGTAGCTCAGGCGGTAGAGTGTCCACCTGTGAAGGTGTCGGTCATCTGATCTATCCTGCTCAGTGGACACATTTGCAATTTGGGCTATTTTCAGTTCCAACCAGTGCTCCACAACTGGTTCATCAAAGGCTGTGGTATGTGCCATGCTGTATGTGGGAAAGTGCATATAAAAAAAACCTTGCTGCTTATCGCAAGGAGTAGCATATGTGGTGGCAGCAGGTTTCCTCCAAAGAAATATGTCAGAATGACCATATGTTTGATGTTCAATAGCCCATGATGAAAATGAATGTGCTCTAGAGGTGTCGTTAAATAAAACAAGCTTTCCTTTCCCTGTATAGACGATTTCTTCCACCAATACCGGGCATGGTGGAACAATCGGTAGAGCATGGGCCTCGTGTGTGGGAGATCGGGAGATCAGTTCCCGGTAGAGTCAAACCAATGATTTATCAAATTGATACTTGTCGCTTCCTAGCCTAGCACTCGACATTAATAGGATAGGGCAAGGACTGGTTAGCTCAGTGTAAGGAGAATTTGACTGAGTGGGATATGGAATCATGGTACTGGCAGCCTGATTTTTCAATATCGAATCAGGGTACTGGCAGACTGATTTTTCAATGGGGCAGCACTATAAACTCACCATGAGTGTGTACTGTCATGAGTCAGTGCCCGTCCTGGAGTGGCCTTGGATGTCGTCAGGACATAAAATTTCAACAGCCAACCAACCAATCCACCCACCCGCCCCTGCCAATACTGGCAAGAACTTTGTGTTCTGGGTAGGACTTTCAGACTGATCCCTTTAAAAATATTACATTCGTTGATTAAGCGGTGGAAATTTCAATCGCCGACACTTCGGTCTTCCTGATACTATTGCTCTTTGTCCTATTCTAGTAATTTCAAACACCAGGTTAGGTAGTGGCAAGTATACATTTGTACGTCATTGGTTTGATTTGGTCAGGGTTTGAACCCCATGCGCTCGAATCCGATGAGCTGCCACGCAAAATGCAGACACTCTACTTTTCAACCATCCTGTTTGATAGTACTGTCATGGGGGTGATGAAAATAGGAAATATTTCACCTAGAGCGGGACTTGAACCTACATCTCTTTGCCTTCCTGGCCAGTGTGCTAACCATTACACCACCCAGGCTTCCTGATGTCACCACACTACCCATGTCTACCTGTCTATGCGTCTCCTTGCCTGAGAGGTCAGTGCAGACTACTACCCTCATCCACCTGGAATTGAAGTCTTTTAATGCTTAAAATTACAGGCAATGGGCCTACATACATACACAGGGCAGATTCAACAACTATATAGCCCATAGCTTGTACAGAATCCTGGTCACAGCACCAGTGTCGTGGGGGTGATGAAAATGGGAAATATTTTGCCTAGTGCAGGACTCGAACCCACATCTCCTTGCATTCTGGGCCAGTGTGCTAACCATTACACCACATAGGCTCACTGATGTCACCACACTACTCACGCCTACCTGTCTATGCGGCTGATTGCCTGAGAGGTCAGTGCAGACTACTACAGTACCAAGAATAACAGAGGACATATATATACAGGAAACTAAAATAGAAATACCAAATATAATAGAATATTTTAGAACGGCAGGGTCTTCCATTCAGTGTCAGCTTAAAGTTGCATGGTCCAATGAAATATAATTTTGTCAATATTAAAACAACGACTTATGTTTGATCCTATATATCCAACTTAGATACTGGGGTATTACTATTAGCTAATGATTTGGGACAGCATATACAGAATAACCAGTGAAATTTATAACCTCACCCCTTTGGACACTCACTTTGATTGATTGATTGATTGGTGTTTTCTTTACGCCATGTCGGCAGCATAGGCCATATTCACGGGGAGAATTGTTTGTTTTATATTCAACCATCGCCTTTACATATAATGTAAAAGCATACGATCAATTATGTGTCAATAGACACATGAATTTTTAAAAGCTCACAATCATATAATTAAATAAAATAGATGAAACAATTAATTGATAAAAATTGCTTTAATGAACTATAGACCTCACTTTGAAACACCCATTATTCAGGGAGGCAATTAACCAATTAGGCCAATCTCGTGACCTCATTAGCCTCCCACGACTAAGTAGGCCTACTGTGCAGGGCCATAGAGGGGAAGGGGAAATGAGGTGGATGTTGCCCCCACTCCATGTTGGATATTCAGTGTTGTTTGGTCAATTCTATAAATATAATTAATCAATTTGGGTAATTTAAATGGTTACATTTTTACATTTGTCAATTAAAATTGCATCTGCCATCGGGACTCTGTATGGTATGAGGGAGGATGAGACATATCGATGACATAACAGTAAATAATAACAGAGCAATAATATGTACTTGAGAAATGCAAACAGTACGCATATCCTTGGCGGTCTAAATGTATGTGAGGATGCGCATGCATGTGTTTTGCGCGCATCCGTTTGAAATTTGTCAGTTACCCTGTATTTAAAAGGAAACTGTTTTTTTGTTATTGCAGTGGATCCCGTCAAACTATTAATGCTCAGGCCTGGCTGAATCATAGAATGTGCAGTTTGGGGAGTGGTTGCATAGTTTGATGTTTTGTAATTTCTGCCATTGGGACGATGTCAATCATATACCGATGTATATCTGAGGTTGGATATTCTATGCTACTTGGTCAATTCGATAGATATAAATCAGATTAACCTTTCTACAAAATAATATTTGGTTAAAAACCCTAGTGCCACGGGCCTATGGCACCAATCCGTTCCCAGAATGTTCAAACCGCAAACAGAAATACCTACCTACAGCCCTGTCAGGTTCCAGGATTAGTAGGTCATCTTACATCACGTGGTCACTGCGAGATGACCATCTGGGTCATAGCCACAGGACTTTTGGCAAGCTTGTCGAAATTATGTTGGGTTCTTTCAGCTCAAATTGCTAAAAAAAAAAGCCAATTTTCATCAAATTTACTCGGGACTAATGAATATTAGGATATAATGGTCAACCTGAGCTATTTATCTCAAATATAACTAACAAATTCAAATGCCATCGGACCATGCCACTTTAAAGCTGCATAGTCCGATGAAAGCATCAAATTTTCAAAAGCAAAAAAAACTTATTTAATTTTGAACCTACATATCAAACTTAGATACTGGTTCAGTTAGTAAGCATTAAAGGGAACACTGAGTCAATTTAATATAGAAGGGAGCATAGGTGGTGTAATGGTTAGCACACTGGCCCGGATTGCAAGAGATGTGGGTTCGATTCCCGCTCTAGGCACAATATGTCCCATTTTCATCACTCCTCCCGCCATGACACTGGTTGCGATGGCCATCACCCTGTACAAGCTACATGATGTACAGTTGTTTAACCTACACTTGTGTATTTATATGTAAGTGCATTGGCTGTATGTAATTGTAAGCATTAAATGACCATTTAATATACTTACAATTCCAGGGGAACGAGTGTAATAGTCTGCCAACTGAAGTAAAGTAGATTATAATGACAAATCTAATGTATTTAGCTCAGAAAAATGGCAAGGACTCAAAATCATTGGACTATACTACTGTAGTAGTCTGCACTGACCTCTCAGGCAAGGAGCCACATAGACAGGTAGGTGTGGGTAGGGTGGTGACATCAGGGAGCCTAGGTGGTGTAATGGTTACCACACTGGCCTGGAATGCAAGAGATGTGGGTTCGATTCCAGCTCTAGGCGCATTATTTCCCATATCACCCCCCCACACACACAACAGTAGGTTATAGCGATCAATCAGATATTTATCTCAGAAAATGACTGAAACTTGTTTGTTTGTTGTTGTTTCACATCCTAGCAACATCTAAGGTCAATTCAGAATGGGTACCGACTTGTGACAGTGCGCACTCATGGCAACTTTATAGTGCTGCCCCACTGGGAAATCAGGCCACCAGCACCATGACCCGATATCCCACTCAGTCACATTAGCCTGATACTGAGCCAACCAGTCCTTGCGCTATCCTATTAATGCCATGCGCCAGGCTAGGAAGTGACAAGTATCACTTCTAAAGTCATTGGTTTGACTCGACCGGGAACCGAACTCCCGACCTTCCGCACGCGAGGCCTGCGCTCTACCGATTAGGCCACCGCGTCCGGTAACTACTGAAACTAAAAATCATCGGACTATGTCAATTTAAAGTTGAATGAGTGTTTCTTTTTGTGTGTGTGTTTTTTTGTTTAGGGGGGTATGTACCCAGTGACTCGACACGGATCGTTGAACTTCCGCTCTACATGAATGTCAACATCTTCTCCACGCTGGTTACTCTCGCGGCAATCGGCATTGGGTTTTCCGTCTTCTTCCTGACATTCAACATTGCCTTCCGGAATAAAAGGTATGGACATTTCATTTACATGAAATCATGTCATGTTTTTTTAAGACATATAATTATGTATATAACGTCAGGCTATGTAGAAAGAAGAGGGCGAGACGGGAGTTGGTGAACAGCCTAATATATTTGATGAGGCTTTTGGCCAAGCAATAAACGCCATACCTATACAAAACTAAAAGTAAAAATGGATCTGTACTGGGACAGGTAAGCGGCTACAGTGCGCACAGTAGAAGGTGGGGGGGGGGGGGGTGCAGCAGCCCGGCAGCGTGCTGGCCGCAGCAAATATATAACATGCACAATGGAATAATTATTCAGTCGTAGCATAGTAAATAATAATTATTATAAGATACATACATCCGCCAATTTATATTCATATAATAGATTATATCACACATACAGTAAAACCTCTCTAAATCGACTGACCTTGGGGCCGACTTTAAGTGGTCCATTTAGGAAGGTGGGAGGTTTAGGGGGTTAGAATATCCTAACAATGGTATTGTTAGGACCCAAATGAAGAGATCGATATAGGTGAGTGGTCGATCTGTGGAGGTGGTCGGTTAGAGAGGTTTTACTGCATATTGGTGTGCATGCCGAAATTCTGACACCCAAAGGCTTCAACAAAATTGACTTAAAGCTGCATGGTCCGATCAAAACATAAAATTTTCAAAACGAAAACAGTTATCTAGATTTGATTCTGCATATCTAACTTAGATACTGATGCACTTATTAAACATTTGTCATCACATATAAGGGAATACTTAGTCAATTTAATAGAACCTGTTACTGCATAAGCCTATGGTGTTAGAGTTTTGGCACGCTTGACAAAATTCATTTCGCACATTTGCACTTCAAATATCTCAAAAGGTAGCCATTTAAAATAAAAGTTACTTCAATCTAATGTAAGGTAGATTATAATGATCAGCCTAATATCTTTATCTCCGGATATAACAGAAACTCAAAATCATCGGACTATGCAACTTAAATATTCCCTTCTATACAGCAGAAAATGCTTTAATATGTGTACCAGTATTTAAAGTTGCATAGTCCGATGATTTTGAATTTCAGTTTTTTTTTTTAGATAAATATATTAGATCAGTCACTAGTATCTACTTTACATTAATCCAAAGTTACTTTTATTTTAAATGGTAAACTTTTGAGATATTTTGGGTGCAAATATGGAAAATTAGTTTTGGCAGGCTTGCCAAAACTCTGACACCATAGACTTCTGCAGTAACAGGTTCTGTTAAATTGACTCAGTACTGCCTTCTACGCAGAAACAAATGCTTAATAAGTGCATCAATGTCTAAGTTAGATATGTAAAATGAAATCTAGATAATTGGTGAGGTTTTGAAAATTTGATATTTCATCGGACTATGCAGTGTTAAGTTAGATATATAGGTTGAAATCTAGGTAAACATTTTGGGTTAGGCATTTTTTCTCCTTAATAGATTGGAATACTAAGTCAAGTCATCAGAACCTTTATACTGCTAACACCTTTGACGTCCAATATTTCTACATCCACGCAACAATTAATTTGGCATATTTACCCTTCAAATATCTCCTAAACTGATTAGCAATTTATAACAAAAATTATTTCAAGCTAAATCATGGTAGATTGATTATAATGATCGACCTAATACATTTACATGTATCATTAGACTATGCAGCTTTAAACCTACAACATTTATTCATTATACTTCTGAAAAAAATATCCTGTTTTGCACTTAGGCCAAATAAGAAAATAATTGGTGATCGTCCCCGCCCGTGCCTGAAAAATCGCCCGCCCCTGAATTATATTAATGTTGTATTTGTTTTTAAACTTAAAAAGCGTCGGGCTAGCAGCAATTCAACTTATTCAGTCATCGCGTCTGGTCACCTATTACGTCTATTTAAAAAATAAAAATAAAAACCACCAGCCCTGATTTTTTTTTCACAAGGACGATCACCAATTCTTTATTTATTTGGCCTTAGTAGCATTATAGTAAGAACTATGTCTTAAGCGGTTGTCGCACCTCACCGGATTGAGCAATGGAAGAATTGTCTAGTCCGGTGGTGTTTGGGCATGTAAAGTATCAAAATCTATTAAAATGTGTCAAAATGTTGCGCTATTGGGTCAATGGCCGCTGGACGAATGGACATGAAACGGACATGAAACGAACATGAACAGATAGCCAGCAGACGAAATGAACTCAAACCGGACAAGAACCGTAGACGTCAATCCGTCGGCATCCATTCCTAGTTTTGTGCATGTTTAAAACTTGTACAGACACAAACTGGACTTTGTTCGGTTTCATTCCGTTTCCTCCAATCTGGTGATGTGTGACAGGGCCTTTACCAGAAATATAATGTGGGTCTTATATAATTCCTCAAACTAAGACTTTCAGCGATCTTTGACAGAAGGTATATAGGCCTACATATATATATATATATATATATATATATATATATATATATATATATATATATATAAAGTCTGGCTATGTAATATAATTGAGAGAGCTTCTATTTGGCGTCTGGGCAAGCCCACATACAGGCTCACCGGTACAAAAGGTTTGAAATTCGGGCGGCAAGTAAGGCAACCTGCCGATCTCGCAGCCAAGCTGGCCGCTGTCTTTGACAGAAGGTATATATATATATATATATATCACAGAACTTGGCGCGGTACTGTTTTCACTGCATAAGCTTTGTTCTTCGCCGCATCATTCACGTCAGCCTCAAAGCCTACACTAACAGTTCCACGCTCTTTCTTGTAAAAGGGTCATTAAGATGTCTTCGCCCAACATGAACAATATGATCCTGGTTGGATGCATGTGCGTCTTTGCAACGGTCTTCTTCTACGAGCAGGACGAGTCCCTGACTCAGTCCTTCTGCATGGTTAGTACTCTAAAATATAGCGGCTCAGTCGAAGTAGCACCAATGGCAGCATAGGCTTGTTAGACTCTGTTTGATTAGTTTCTTGTTTGCGGGGGGTTTCTTGTGGGGTTTTTTTACGTGCCAGTAATATCTAAGTTCATATCGGAGACGGGCACCGACTTGTGACCGGGTACACTGAGAGTGGCTTTATAGTGCTACTGGGAGACCATGCCGATAGCACCATGACCCAACGTCCCACTTGGTCGTATTATCCTGATGCTGTGCTAACCAGTCCTTGTGCTATCATATTTATGCCAAGCGCCAGGGAAGGAAGCGATAAGTATCAATTTGATAAGTTATTGGTTTGACTCGATCGGGAACCGAACTTCCGATCTCCCGCACGGGAAGCTTGCGCTCTACTGAGTCGGCCGCCGCGTCCGGTGTGTGGGGTTGGGATAATGGGAAGCACGGCAGCCAAATGCGACGGGACGTGATGGCACAATCGGTAAAGCGCAGGACTCCCGTGCGGAAGGTGGGAAGTACCATTCCCGGTCGAGTCAAAGCAATGCCTTAACAGTCTACACTTGTCGCTTTCTAGCCAGGCACTTTGCACTATTAGGATAGGGCAACGACCGGTTGGTTTGGTGTCAGGATACTATGACTGAGTATCAGGTCATGGTGCTGGCAGCCCTGTTCTCCCAGTCGCCATGACTGCACACTGTCACAAGTCGGTACCCGTCCTGAACCCGTAGATTCGAATCCCATGATCTACCAAAACGGGAGACGGAAGGTCAACTTATTCAGTCATCCCGTCTGGTCATATGCACAGGTACGCAGCTGCGTACCACCTGAGATTACAGATATATAAAAACAACTTATATTGAAATATTTGATGTTTAATAGAAGTTAGAGTGTCTGACTTTTTTTCTAGGTCAGACTCCTAATCTGAAGGTCGGTGGTTTGATTCCCTGTGCCCCCACCTCTGCCAATTTGGATTTCCACCGCTGTGTATAACTTAGAGTGTCATCAAATGCCAGTTGCTCCCATACCATGTCTATGTGGTGTGGGAGGTTAAAAATCCCTTGGGTCGGTAAAAGTGTAGGCTCGGGCTTTCTATTGACAAACTGTATAATGGTGAAAACAAGTCTATTCAGACTTATCCATGATAGGCAGTATAAATCTTCAAGAAAAAATCCCACCATGTTTTATCCCATAAGCATTTTATTTCATCTATGTACCTCCTGGAAATCCCAAGCTAGGGCCCTGACTCCATTCATTTGTGTGTGCTTTTGTGGGAATATACAACTAAGGAAAATGCTAGGTGTGATTTTTAGTGATATCTCATTATCTCTTCCAGATTCGAGTTTTTACGCTCACTATTGGATTTTCGCTAGTTTTCGGATCTCTGTTCTCAAAGACGTGGAGAGTTCATCTGATCTTTGCCTCAAAATCAGGGAAAAGCGTGGTGAGTGTATTGATTACTAGCAGCGCGTGGGACATGGCTCATGCGGTAGTGTCTCCACCTGTGAAGGTGTCAGTTATCCTATTGATCCTGCTCAGTGGACACATTTGCAGTTTGGGTTATTTTCCGTTCCAACCAGTGGTCCACAACTGGTTCATTAAAGGTTGTGGTATGTGATGTCCTGTCTGTGGGAAAGTGCATATAGAAAACCCTTTGCCGCTTATCAGAAATAGTAGCCTATGTGGCAGCAGCACCTTTTCTCCAAGGTAAGGCTTGTTTTATTTAACGATGCCTGCTGGCGGCTTGGTCCTCCAAAGTAATCTCAGAATAACCATATCTTTGACGTCCAATAGCCGAAGATACAAAAATCAATGCGCTCTAAATAAAACAAACTTCGATTACTAGGTAGTAAGTGGTCTCTTTCGGAAGGGCATAAATCGATGAAGGGACTTTGAATGAAAGGTCTACAACACCCTACCACCTGAGATTACAACTATTTTATTATTATCATTATTATTATTATTATTATTATTAAAATACAGTGTTGCCAACTGTCACGTACAATTTAAGCTAAATCGGTTCAACTAATCCACCTCACAAACTGGTTTACATGAAAGTGAACTAATTGAGTCGACTTAGCACTAAATCGATTTAGCTCCACGTTCATACACACCTTTTAAGCCGGACTAGTTCATTTTAATTAGTTAAGCCGGTTTAATGTGTATGTGTGAATGGGGCTTATCACTGTTTACTGTATTCTCGTGGGTTAAGGCCCTGGGGCCATATGCATGAATCGGGGTTAGGCTTAGCCGGAGTTAAGGCACTAGCCACGGTTAGCTGCCTCAGGGTAGCGGGGGGTTGGAGAAATGTGTGAATCGTTATGCACCAATGTTTTAGCCGCCACGGATAGCTAACCATGAGTTTATTTATAGATTTGGGAATTCCCTCCAGTCGACGATATGAATAACGCCGCCAATGCGGCGGGAGCGTTAATAACGGTTCGATTTTATGGTTAATTTGAATAAATTTCACTTATTGCGTATGTAAATCTGTCAAATATGATCGCATTGAATAGATTTGGGTATAATATATTGCCGTCGATTCGCCGGTGGTGGCGGCCATTTTTAGTTGACATTGGACAGTATGGATATCGACGTCGAAGCCACGGCGGCGATTTGTTTACTTTACATTCGTCGATTCGACAGTATGCATTTCGCCGCCGATTTAGCGGCAGTGTTACTATCGGTTCGAATTTAGGGTGTATTTAATAAAATATCACGTTTAGAGTATGTAATTCTGTCAAATATGATCGCATTGAATAGATTGAGACCCACACATGCACACTAACCATCCCGGCTAGCAGTACAACCTGATTTGAAAATGGTTTAGCTTAGCCTAGGCTAAATTTCACGGTTGGCGCTAACACCGATTTGTGCATACCGATTTCTCACATTTAGCCGTGTGGAGCTAGCCTAGCCGCGGTTACGGGCCAAACACCGATTCGTGCATACAGCCCCTCGGCGTTTAATTTGGCAAATCACTGACGTGGGGGACGGGGTGGGAATTTACCAACACATGGGCATTTCAGGGGTGGGCATTTACCAAATATTGGCCAAGTGTGGGGTGAGCGTTAACCACACATGAGTGTTAACCCGCGAAAAACCGGTATATAACGGCATATATGTAACAATTATCTACCATATATATAACATTTAATGATCTATATATATATATATATATATATATATATATATACATATATATACATATATATACATATATATATATATATATAACACAGCATTCGAAATTTAAGTTTGTCCGCTTGTCCGGGACAAGTACAAATTGAGACGGACAAGTGAAAATCACAATAGACTTGTCCGGTGGAGAAGTGACATTATTTTGCCTATTTCTATCATTGCTTTCAGGCTATCCGTGATCAACAATTGTTCCTGATTGTCTTCTTTATTGTCGCCGTCAACTCTCTGATCCTCATCGTCTGGGTCACAATCGACCCGGTCACAACTAGCTTCACCACAACCACACATAAAGTAAGCTCACATCCTCAGTTGTTTGTTGTTGTTTCATGTTCTAGCAACATCTAAGGTCATATCAGGACGGGTACCGATCGACACGTTCACAATTAGCTTCACCACAACCACACAGAAAGTAAGCTCACACCATCAGTTGTTTGTTGTTTTACGTCCTAGCAACATCTAAGGTCATATCAGGACGGGTACCGACTTGTGACAGGGCGCACTCATGGTGGCTTTATAGTGGTGCTCCACTGGGAAATTAGGCTGCCAGCACCATGACCCGATATCCCACTCAGTCATTTTCTCCTGACATTGACCTAACCAGTCCTTGCCCTATCCTATTAATGCTGTGCGCCAGGCTAGGAAGCGACAAGTATCTATTTTAAAGTTATCGATTTGACTCGACTGGGAACTGAACTCCCGACCTTCTGCACGCAAGGCCCGCGCTCTACCGATTAGGCCACCTCACTCGGTCACACCCTCAGCAAGCACAACTTGCTATGTAAGGCTATGGCAATAAAGAATTGTCTTTAAAGGTATTTTTCATTATGACGCCTCACCATACGGGATGGTCTAATGAGTTTGAAACCTGGTCGAGTCAAAGCAATGACTTGAAAATTGGTACTTGTTGCTTCCTAGACAGGTGCTCAGCATTATTAGGATAGGACAAGAACTGGTTGGCTCAGTGTTAGGATAATGTGACTGAGTGGGATATCAGTTCATGGTGCTGGTGGCCTGGTCTCCCAGTGGGGCAGCACTATAGAATCACCATGAGTGCGCACTGTAACAAGTTGGTACCCATCAGGATATGACCCTAGATGTTGCTAGGACGTAAAACTCCAACAACCACCCAAATCATGCCGCCTCACATACTGCAGTGTAAGCTCTTTTGTTTGTTTGTTGTTATTTTACATCCTTGCAACATTATAGGTCATATCAGGGCAGAAAGTGGATTGTGACATTTCGCACTCATGGTGAACTTTTAGTGCTGCCCACTGAGAGACCAGGCCACTGGCAACATGACCCAATATCCCACACAGTCCCATTTTTCTGATACTGTGCTCACCAGTCCTTGTCCTATCCTATTAATGCCTAGCGCCAGGCTAGGTAGCGACATTGTGAAGAATAACTGGTTGGCCGTCTCAGTTACTCATCTTACTCACTACTATCAGGCGTATCCTGGCAAATATCTGCCAGTCTCCACCCACCAAATACCAGAAACAACTCATAAGCAAGAAAGGGAAGACAAGTCACACAAGATTGACAGTGATAAGGTTGAGCTTTATTGCTACAACTCTTGTCCATCTACTAGTGACCTGCCACCCTGACTCACTTACAACCTGCCACACAGACCCACATGGTTCCTGCTGGTTCAGTCTAATCAGAGCCTACAGCCCATTGAACCTAATGGGGCTGTCACACTACAACGCTTCTGCCGGCGACCCGTCAGCGTTGAAAGTACTATCTTGCGCGTCGAGAAACGTTAAAGATTTAGGGGAAATATGGGGAAATTGGACGTTGGCGGAGCGTTTCAGTAGCGTGTTGGTAGCGCGCGGGCAACGCTTGTCGACGCGCGGGAAAAACAAAAACAAATGCGATGTCTCGTCTTGCCGCCGCGACTGGATGGCGCGTGTGGCGTGTCGTCAGCGCTATGACAGCGTTCGGTCACGTGACCACCCATCCGCTAAGCGTCCGCAACACGTTGACAACATGCTACCAGCACGCTAGAACAACGCCAGCAACACGCCGGGGAACGTTACCGGCGCGCCGTACACGTCTCCCCAACGTCCAAACTATCACGAAACGCTAGTCAAGCGCGCATAGCCCGCCCGCTACCCGTTACCCACACGTCCAGCGAACGCTATGGACGCGCTGACCGAATGCAACGAAGCGTTAGAAACAATATCAACACAATATGGACGTTCCCCAACGTCCTTCCAGTGTTCTTGTAACGTGTGGCGGGCGCGTTTTGACGCGCCCCTAACGTCCTCCTAGCGTTCTTACCCATTTACTCCCATGCGTTGCCGGTCGTGGGTGGTTTTTGACATGTTCAAAACACTCAGCGACCAATAACGCGCGCCGACTTTCGCCGCCGACCGTCAACGTCAAAGATAATGTACCGACGTGTACCGACGCGCCCATAACACGCCACCAGCGTTTCTCGATATTTCACCAATTTTCGCCCAAATTCACCACACGTTGACGGGTCGCCGGCGAGAAGCGTCGTAGTGTGACAGCCCCATAAGTCCAATGGGTGTTTCACACAGGGCACTGGTGAACTGCTTCTTTAGGTATCTCTAGAGTGAGTGCGTCTGCATAGCAAGTGCAGGAGTACAAGGTGACTGGGCTCACACAGCCAGCCAATCAGACACCTCTGCAGCCTAGGAGGGGTGGAATCGCCCAAGAGGGGCACCTGTCACTCAACCCCAGTGTAGGTGGTGTCCATAATATATGCAGAATGGCTGGGTGTGCTTGGCCAGCGGTCCCGTGGTAACAAGTAGTCGTCATACAGTTACAATGAACATTAATACGTGTTCCCGCTCCATTCACTCTTCCTGGTGCATGGAGGGAATTTTTCTGTAATTAATAACCACATCTTAATATCCGGACATCATACCGCAATCCCAGTCACTGCGCGCCATAACATTTCCACATAGTTATTTATATGTCACACAGCGAGTGGGCACACATTGCATCGCTATTACATAACAATGGTCCCCAACTCCGTCGCCCGAGATATTGATATTGTTATGGGGGTGATGAAAATGGGAAATATTGAACCTAGAGCGCGAATCAAACCCACATCTCTTTGCATTCCGGGTCAGTGTGCTAACCATTACACCACCTAGGCTCCCTGATATAACCATACTACCCATGTCTACCTGTCTATGCGGCTCCTTGCCTGAGAGGTCAGTGCAGACCACTACAATATGATTCCAAGCTCATCTATCACGACCGAAAGACCGTATATTTTTACAATTGGTTTGACTCAGCTGGAATTTGAACTCATATGATAGACGTTCTATATTTATGTTATAGTGGACGGTAGGTAAAATACTGCATATACTATAAGTATAAATGTGATAGTGAACGGTAGGCAAAATAGGCATGGAGAATTTATATAGAAATGTAAACAATTCTCATACCATTGCATATGCTATAACCATGCTATATTTAGGTGATACTAATAGTACTGTTGGTAAAATAGGCACTGGTAGTCTATAAATAGAAACAATTCTCATGCCATTGCATATATGCTATAACCATGCTATATTTAGGTCACACTGATAGTGAACGGTAGGTAAAATAGGCACTTCTAGTCTATTAATAGAAACAATTCTGCTTCCATTGCATATGCTATAGCCATGCTATATTTAGGTGAGAGTGAACGGTAGGTAAAATAGGCACTGATAGTCTATAAAAAGAAACAATTCTCATGCCATGGCATATGCTATAGCCATGCTATATTTAGGTGATAGTGAATGCTAGGTAATATAGGCACTGATCGTCTATAAATAGAAACAATTCTGCTGCCATTGCATATGCTATAGCCATGCTATATTTAGGTGATAGTGAACGGTAGGTAAAATAGGCACTGATAGCCTATAAATAGAAACAATTCTCATGCCATTGCATATGTTATAGCCATGCTATATTTAGGTGATAGTGAATGGTAGGTAATATAGGCACTGATAGTCTATAAATAGAAACAATTCTCATGCCATTGCATATGCTATAGCCATGCTATATTTAGGTGATAGTGAATGGTAGGTAATATAGGCACTGATCGTCTATAAATAGAAACAATTCTGCTGCCATTGCATATGCCATAGCCATGCTATATTTAGGTGATAGTGAATGGTAGGTAAAATAGGCACTGATAGTCTATAAATAGAAACAATTCTCATGCCATTGGATATGCTATAGCCATGCTATATTTAGGTGATAATGAACGGTAGGTAATATAGGCACTGATAGTCTATAAATAGAAACAATTATTTCTCAGGGGCGACGCTGATTGTGATGCATATGATGTATTGCATGGCATTACTGCCTTGGTTTTGGAAATTTGATATTTTCATCTGACTATGCAGCTTTAATACAAAAAGTATCTCGTGCTCATTTAAGTGTTTGGACTGATTTTCTCTCCAGCTTCTTGACAGTTCAGAGGACGTGATGATTAGGCACCGGGTATCTGTGTGTCGGTCCGTACATAACTCCATCTTCACGGGTATCCTCTACGTCATCCAAGGGTCCATTCTGGCCTTTGGGTCCTTTTTAGCATGGGAGACAAAAAAGGTAAGAATAAGTTAATTTAATAAAAAATAAAATCGATCGATTCGACTAACTACCTACCATACCACATATGTAGGCCATCTGTTCCCTTAAAGGTCTTGGCATGTGATTTTACCATGGATTCGTTAAATGAATATTCCATGTATTTTAGCCAGAGATGGCATGGAGTTTTTGAGATTGAACCCAGTAAGTTGTGTTTGGTTTTCCCAGCACCATTAGACTCTGAGTAGAGGGTTGCCAACTCTCACGAAATTCCCGTGAGAGTCACAGAAATTGGAGGTACTGATGAGTGAACTCACGAGTCATGGATCGACCGCTAAAATCCAACAGATTTCTGTACTTTTGTACGGATTTCTGTACTTTTATACGAATTTCTTTACTTTTGTACGAATTGCTGTACTTTTGTACGAATTTTAGTACTTTTGTACGAATTTCCGTACTTTTGTACGAATTTCCGTACTTTTGTACGAATTTCTGTACTTTTATACGAATTTCTGTACTTTTGTACGAATTTCTGTACTTTTGTACAAATTGTTGTACCTTTGTAGGAACCAGCTTTGTTCTTTGCACACTAAGATCATTGTCAGTGACTGTCTTACGTATGTTGAGTTGGAGCTTAACTATCTTTGTTCTTTGCACATTCCGCAGTTTGTCATTGACTGTCTTGCATATGTTGAGTCAGAGTATAACCATCTTTGTTATTTAAATATTGAGCTCAATGTCAGTGACTGTCTTGTTTATGTTCAGTTGGAGCTTAACTATCTTTGTTCTTTCCCATCTGTGTAGTTTGTCAGTGACTGTCTTGTATATCTTGAGTTAGAGCATACCTATATTATTTTGCTCTTTAGCTTTGAGTTCATTGTCAGTGGCTGTTTTTCATATGTTGAGTTGAAGCTCAGCTATCTTTGTTCTTTGCACACTCAGCTTATTGTCAATGACTGTCTTGTACATGCTGAGTTGCAGCTGAACTATATTTCTTCTTTGCACAATGATATTACTGTCAGTGACTGTCCTTTACATGCTGGTTTGCAGCTTAGCTATATTTGTTCTTTGCACAATGGTATCATTGTCAGTGACTGTATTGTACATGCTGGTTTGCAGCTTTGCTATATTTGTTCTTTGCGCAATAGTATTATTGTCAGTGACTGTCTAGTACATGCTGGCTTGCTGCTTAGTTATCTTTGATCATATTGTCAGTGACTGTCTTGCACGTGTTGAGTTGCTGCCTAACTGTCTTTGTTCTTTGCACATTGAGCTGATTGACACTGACCGTCTTGCAGATGCTGGCTTGCAGCTTATCCATCTTTGATCTTTGCACACTGAGCTGATTGTCAGTGACTGTCTTGCACATGCTGAGGTGCTGCCTAATTGTCTTTGCACATGCTGAGTTGCTGCCTGTCTTTGTTATTTGCATCGCATTAGCTATCTTTGTTCTTTGCACAATAATCATATTCTCAGTGACTGTCTTTCACATGCTGGTTTGTGGCTTAACTATCTTTGTTCTTTCCACACTGAGATGATTGTCAGTGACCGTTTTACACATGCTGAGTTGCTGCCTGTCTTTCACATGCTGGTTTGCAGCTTAACTATCTTTGTTCTTTGTCCACTGAGCTGATTGTCAGTGACTGTTTGTGCACATGCTGAGTTGCTGCCTGTCTTTCACATGCTGGTTTGCGGCTTAACTATCTTTGTTCTTTCCACACTGAGATGATTGTCAGTGACCGTTTTGCACATGCTGAGTTGCTGCCTGTCTTTCACATGCTGGTTTGCGGTGTAACTATCTTTGTTCTTTGCACACTGAGCTGATTGTCAGTGACTGTTTTTGCACATGCTGAGTTGCTGCCTGTCTTTCACATGCTGGTTTGCGGTTTAACTATCTTTGTTCTTTGCACACTGAGCTGATTGTCAGTGACTGTTTTTGCACATGCTGAGTTGCTGCCTGTCTTTCATATGCTGGTTTGCGGCTTAACTATCTTTGTTCTTTGCACACTGAGCTGATTGTCAGTGACCGTTTTTGCACATGCTGAGTCGCTGCCTGTCTTTCACATGCTGGTTTGCGGGTTAACTATCTTTGTTCTTTGCACACTGAGCTGATTGTCAGTGACCGTTTTGCACATGCTGAGTCGCTGCCTGTCTTTCACATGCTGGTTTGCGGCTTAACTATCTTTGTTCTTTGCACACTGAGCTGATTGTCAGTGACTGTTTCGCAGATGCTGAGTTGCTGCCTAATTGTCTTTGTTCATTTCACACTGAGCTGATTGACAATGCCTGACTTTGTTATGTAGGTGACAGTTGAGGCCCTGAATGATTCCCAGCTGATCGGCACCTGCATCTATAATGTGCTGATCCTGAGTGCGCTTGGAGTTGGCCTCGATTTTGTCTTGTCCCAGGAAACCCACCTCGTCTATGCACTCAATGCCACCTTCATGATTCTGGGAACGTTCCTCACTCAGTGCATCATATTTTTCCCCAAGGTTGGTTCAATAGATGATTTTGTACGGACCATGTATGCACACTCACCTTCCCGGGTGCAGTGACCTAATTGGTTGAGCGCGGGCCTCGCGTGCGAAAAGTCAGGAGTTTGGTTCCCGGTCGAGTCAAACCAATGACTTTAAAATTGATACTTGTCGCTTCCTAGCCTGGTGCTTGGCATTAATAGGATAGGGCAAGGACTGGTTATCTCAGTGTCAGGATAATGTGACTGAGTGGGATATCGGGTCATGGTGCTGGCAGATTGATTTCCAAGTGGGGCAGCCCTAGAAAGTCACCATCAGTGCGCACTGTCACAAGTCGGTACCCGTCCTAATATGACCTTAGATGTTGTCAGGACATAAAACTCCAACAAACAAACACTCACCTGAAACTCAGGTTGCGGGTCAACTCCCATTGCGAATAGCGAGTACTAACTAAGTTTTCATGGAGTTATTATTTAAAGCTGTATAGCTGCAAAAACAACATCTTTCAAAACCAAGGGAAGTATCTAGATTTGATTGTTTGTTTGTTTGTTGTTGTTTAGCGTCCTAGCAACATCTAAGGTAATATCAGGACGGGTACCGACTTGTGACAGTGCGCACTCATGGCAACTTTATAGTGCTGTCCCACTGGGAAACCAGGCTGCTGGCACCATGACCTGGTCTCCCACTCAGTCACATTATCCTAACACTGAGCACACCAGTCCTTGCACTGTCCTATTAATGCCGAGTGCCTGGCTAGGAAGCAACAAGTATCAATTTTTAATTAATTGCTTTGACTCGACCGGGGTTCGAACCCACGACTTGATCCTACATATCTAACTTAGATACAGATGAAGTTATTAAGCATGTGCCATCACATAGAAGGGAATACTGAGTCAATTTAATAGAACATGTTACTGCCGGAGCCTATGATGTCAGTGTTTTGGCTAATTTGACATGATTATTCTTAAAATATCTAAAAAGTTAGCCATTTAAATTTGTTAGAAATACTTTAAACTAAAGTAAGGTATATTTATACCAATCAATTTAATATATTTATCTCAGAAAAATGACAGAAACTCAAAACAATCGGACTATGCAACTTTAATGCGATGATCAGATGATTATAGAACCTTCCCATGCATAATAATTAATTTTGAAATGAATAAATTAAGAGCATCTTTGTATGTGATGTTTTGCACTGCTTCTTGATCAGGAATATAAACAGAGGTAGCAACTAGTATAGGGGGAGGAAGGCGTTAGTCAAGTACAATTGTTATCATTTCATAAAATGCCGGTATGTTTTGGTGAACCTTTTAATCATTTTGTGCGTGTACATTAGTTGATTAAGCAAGGGAATTTTCAAACGCAATCAATTAGCCTTCCTCATTCCACTGCTCCTTGCCCTATCCTAGTGATGCCGAACGCCAGGCTAGGTATACATTTTTAAGTCATTGGTTTTACTCGACCAAAGTTTGAACCTGAGCGGTTTAAATCCCATAACCTACCAAATTTCTCTTTTTTTTCCTTGAAGATTTATACTGCCTATTATGGATAAGCCTGAGTAGACTTGCTTACATCATTAGACAGTTTGTCGATAGAAAGCCCGAGCCTACACTTTTACCGACCCAAGGGATTTTTAACCTCCCACCCCACATAGACATGGTATGCGAGCAACTGGCCTTTGATGACGCTGTAAGTAATCCACAGCAGTGGAAATCAAAATTGGCAGAGGTGGCGGCACGGGGAATTGAACCACCGACCTTCAGATTAAGAGCCTGACCTAGAAAAAAAGGCAGACACTCTAACCACTCCGCCACAGAGAACACCACATTGGAAAAGTAAAACTCTTTGTACTACCTTGAAATTGTTGAAAACTTTGGATGACCCCCTAAGCTGAATTGGGCAATAGACACCGACGGCGAGGCCGTGTTCGATTATGACGCTCCGGGCTATTCGGGTCATCCGAGTTGCTAGGATTTCAAATAGAACACCGCGAGTGGAGCCTAAAAATACACGGACAGTGTGCAAAACGACCCGACCCCAGTGACCCACATTTTGGCTGGGGTATCAGGAGCAATGACGTCACATTTGTGCTGGTACCTGTAGGATGACAGCTACCAGTACAAGTCCTACATGATTTTGTAATGCTTTGTGTTGTTGTAATGACCCAGATTAATTAAATGGAAATATAACTAAACTATGCGATCATAAAATACTTTAAATCCTATTTTGCTGTAGCTATATCGGTTATCTGCCCCCCCCCCCCCATGCCCCCCCCCAAAAAAAGTATTGGCGTTCTCTTTGGTGGAGTGGTTAGAGTGTCTGACTTTTTTCTAGGTCAGACTCCTAATCTGAGGGTCGGCAGTTCGATTCCCCATGCCCTCAGCTCTGCCAATTTGGATTTCCACCGCTGTGTATAACTTACAGCGTCATCAAAGGCCGGTTGCTCTCATACCATGTCTATGTGGTGTGGGAGGTTAAAAATCCCTTGGGTCGGTAAAAGTGTAGGCTCGGGCTTTCTATCGACCAGCAGTGGAGTGGGGAAGGCCAGTCGTCTGTGACTGGGATTTCCCCTCCTTGGGACAACTAATGTACCAACAAAAAATGAGAGACAAATAAGTGTTCACACTTCCTGTCTACCATTCGCTATATCGCTAAACGACCATTTTTGTCCACCCCGAACGTGTTCGTTTATGCAACTTGGGGTCGTAGGCCCTGCGCATGCGCCAAAAAGTGGTTCGGATGACGTGAGTTGTTTAATCGAATACGGCCTGATGGGAACCAGGGGTAGCTTCTACCCAGGCTGGTCTCAGTCAAACCTTAGAGTCTCTACCTTATATTTTAATTTGGAAATGAGTTTGTTGGCCACCTTGTATAGCCGTGTTTACACGGGCAATTGTGAAGCGATTTAGCCAAATCGATTCATATGAAGTGATGTAGTGGCACGTTTACACGAGCGAGTTTGAAAGTGTTTCGGCGACCGGGAACCAGCAGCCTTGTGGGGAGTCTGTAGCCGGCGAGTACTGCTTTGTTTAGTTTCCATACTTCGATTCACAATAGGAATAACGACACCAATGTAGCGGCTAGGTTAATATCGCTTGGAATTTAGGGTTAATTTAATAAAATTTCATTATTTGAGTATGTAATTCTGTTAAATATGATCGCATTCAATAGATTTCGGCCTAATCGGTCCCTCACACTGCTGGGCACCAGCGATTAGTTACTGCTCTCCCTGTAGCCGGCAAGCACTACTACTTTACACTATCGCCACCCGGGAACAAGCTGTATCGCTTCATATAAACCATCTCGCAAGGTGGCTTACATAAAGTGAATCATATAAAGCGAATCAGCCCTAATCCGCCCCAGAGTCCTGTTTACACGGCGAATGTGAGGCGAACTAGGCAAGGCGCATTATATGAGCCGTTTTAACTCGCCCGTGTAAACACGGCTTTAGAGGATATTGAGCCTGGTACTAACTAATTGTACTATCAATGATACTGATAGATTTCTTCCACCAGCTGGGACCATACGGGATGGCCGAATAAGTTGAGCGTCTGCCTTCCGTTTTGGTAGATCGTTGAATCCTGGTCGAGTCAAACCAGTGACTTAGAAATTTATACTTGTCACTTCCTAGCCAGGCACTCGGTATTATTAGGATAGAGCAATGACTGGTTGGGGCAGTGTCAGGATATTGTTACAAAGTTGAATATCAGGTCATGGTGTTGATGGTCTGGGTTGTCAGTAGGGCAGCACTATAACGTCATTAAAAGTGTGCGCTGTCACAAGTCGGTACCCGTCCTGATATGATCTTAGATGTTGCTAGGATGCAAAATAACAACAAAAACAACATCCAGTAGCTGGGTTTATATTAGTGCCGATTCTGTCCGCTAGGTGGTAAAGTAGTACTGAATCTTGATCTTTCCGCTAGGTGGCGTCAGTGCTTCGCGGACAGGCAGACATCACCCCGACAACAATGAATACGAACACGACAAGCACAGGGGCAGCTAAATAAACATTATTCAGTTTTAAGAATTTTTAATTTTTTTTAAATTAAACAAAAAAAAATCCTTTCAGAGTGGAGGTGAATGACAACCCTGCCTAAATCCGAGCAACACCTGATTCAGTAGGAATCAACTATAAACAAGTTGTGGATGTGATGGTTAGCCGGTGTCAGTGTGTTGGAATTAACGAAATAAAAGTCAGTCTTGATTTAAACCCAAAGTGAATGACCATGCATGCTGGTAAGTAATGCATGCGACACAGATGTTGAGTTGATTGAGTCACTGCTGCCTGGTTTGGTTGGTAATTTATAATTAATGAATCCACGTTAATAATGAAAGTTTGTTTTATTTAACGATGCCTCTAGAGCGCATTGATTTCTATCATCAGCTGTTGGACATCAAACATATGGTCATTCTGACATATTTCTTTGAAGGAAGTGCACTGCTCGCCATACAGGATACTCTTTCCGATAAGCAGCAATGGGTCTTTTATATGCACATTACCACAGGCAGGACATCAGATACCATCGCCTTTGATGAACCAGTTGTGGAACACTGGTTGGAACAGAAAATAGCCCGAACTGCAAATGGGTCCACTGAGTAGGATCGATCGGATGATCCACACCTTCACAGGTGGAGACTCTACCGCCTGAGCTACATCCCGCTCCCTATTAATAATGTAAATGTGTTACCTTGAATTGATATTAAATGACTCGCGTCCTTTGAGGTTATCCCTGGAGTTGATGACAGCAATAAAGAATAAGGTATATAACTCACATGTTATGATGTTCTTTCGACTCCTAAAGCAATGTTGTCTAGTAGTCTGCGCTAACCTCTCAGGCAAGGATCCGCATATAGACAGTTAGGCATGGGTAGGGTGGTGACATCATGGAGCCTGTAATGGTAAGGGGTTCTGGTCCTGCTCTGGGCGCAATGTTTCCCATTTTCATCACCCCCACCACAATTGCATATATCCTATATGAATGACAACTAGTGTGGCCATTTCAAAACTTTAAAAAAGAAGGACATTGTATACGTGGGCATAGGTTACCATGTATATATATACTTTTAAATAAAAAAGAAAACCTGTAGTGTAAGTATGGGATGAATCTTTTATCTAATCTATAGCCGTGTTTACACGGGCAATTCTAAACCGATTTAGACAAAGCGATTTATATGAAGTGATGTAGTGACACGTTTACACGAGAAATTTGAAACTGTGTCTGCGCCCGGGAACCAGCAGCCTTAGTGGTGAGCCTGTAGCCGGTGAGCACCGCTATTTGACACTATCGGCGCCTGGGGACCAGCAGCCTTAGTGGTGAGCCTATAGCCGGCGAGCACTGCTATTTGTTTAGTTTACATTCGTCGATTCACAATATGAATAACGACGCCGATGTAGTAGCTACATTGGTCGTAATGCGAAGCATTATGCTTGATGCGAGGAGAGGAAGAGACCCTCCCCCGCCCCGGACTGTCGCGCTGCGCTCACACCTCACCAGACGCCGCCGCGCGCCGCTTCCTCCCCCGCCCCCGTGTCGCGCAGCATTCGCGCCTCACCCGACGCCCGCTGCTGACCCTTACTCGCCCTCCCCCGGGCCGGCAGCATTCACACCTCACCTGCTGTTGCCCGTCCCCCCCTTCCCTTATAAGGCTGCCCGCCGGCCTCCCTCAGCCACTCGCCCTCCTGCCGCCTTCCACCGCTGACCTCCTTCTCCTTTGGCTCTTCACCACCGCTGCTCCTCCTCGGACCGCTGCCCCGCCTCAGGCTCCTGCACCATGCCCGGACACGGAAAGGGAAGAGGCCGCAAGAGCTCCAGGGTCACCGCCCGGGCCACGCCGGGGCCCTCCTCGGGCTCGCCCGGCGACGCCTCAACATCTCCGGCCCCGGCTTCCTCCTCGGCCACCTCGGGCGCCGACACAGCCATCATACTCCAGGCTCTGCAGCGCCTCACTACGCGCATGGACGCCTTCGAGTTGGCGGGAGCCCGAGGAGCGCCGGAGCAGCTGCAGGCAGGGTACACCACGCCGCCCGCCCCAGCTCCTCGGGCGCAGACCGCCGCCGGGGCCCGGCCCCCGCCCCCACCTCAAGCGACTCTGCCCGGGGCAGCCCACCCCCACTACCAGCAGTACGACCGCCTCGCCGCCCGAGGCGGGCCCGCGCCCCCCCCGGCCTACCTCCAGGACGTCGCCGAGGAGTACACCCCAGCGTCCGCGGCCGACGCCGTCCGAGACATCCTCGCTTCCGCCGAGGCGCAGCGCGCCGGCAGGCGCCAAGGCATCCCCTCGGGATACATTTTCCCCTCGGATCTCGTCGAGAGGGGCCCTGAGCGGAAGCCGGTGAAGAGAGGGGAGGCCACCAGGGATGAGTATAACCTCGCCCTCCTCACCCTCGCCAGCCATCCAGCCTTCCCCGCGCACTCCCTCCAGGGCCTACGCCACCACCACCTCACCGTGATGAGGGACATCCTGGTGCATCCGCTACTCCGAGGCCATCTTCACCTGGATAGCGGACGGGAGGCTCCCCCACGGATGGCATGACCCGGTGGCCCTCAACACGCTGAGGATGGACTCCATCACCACGCCCAGCCCTCCGGCAACACCAGCTTCCCGAGGCGAGGATTCGCCCCGAGGCGAATGGGCCCGAGGCACACACCTGCCCCGGCCCCAAGTCGACAGCCGCACCGCCTACGATAGGCACACTCACGGGGCCCCCTGCCCCGCTTGGAACCGCGATCCCGCCTCGTGCGATTGGGCCCCCGTCGGGGAGGCCCACGGCGAGGTGGGAGACAGGCGCCGGCACATGTGTGCCTACTGCGCCAACGTACGGCGCATATTAACTAGGCACAGCGAGGCCGAATGCCTCACCAAGCAAGCCCGTGAGCGCCAGACCCCGGCCGCCTCGGCGGATTTTTGATCCGTCGCGCCCCCCCCCCCGGCCGGCCCGGGGGGCCCCTCCCGGCGCCTCACCCTCACCACTGCCGACAGCCCCGCGACTTCCACCGACAACCTCCCAGTGTCCACCGACCGCAGCGCCGCCCAGTCAGAGCCGGGGTTCATCACCTCGGACCTCACGCCTCAGACCACAGCCCAGCCCAGCCTCACGAGGAACCCTCTGCCGAGACCACAACCGCCGACCATCACGACCACCGACAACCCCTCAGCGACCACCAATCGAAACGCCGCCCAGATGAAGCCCGGGATCACCACCTCGCACCTCACACCTCGGACGACACGGCCCAGCCTCACGAGGGACCCTCCCCAGACAGCCCAGCCACCGGCCCTCACGACACCGCCTTCATGAACCCGCCCAACCCGACCCCCGACTCCACCCCGCCCAGCCCTGAGGAGTTCACTGCCCCCCTGCTCGACCCTCGCCGGACCTCCTCCCCCAGGCCTCAGGAGCGGGCCTCCCCTTTTTGGCCGCCCGCTCCCCCTCCACGTAGGCCCCGGACCCTCCCCTCACCCTGACCTCCTCTCCGGGCCCCCGCCTCGGGCGCCCTGTGCCCTCGCCTCGGGCGCGCCTCGAGCCCTCTCCTACTTTTTGGCGGAGGGCTCCTCGGCCCCCCCCCCCCTCACCAGAACTCTGACATTGCTCCTTATGAGCCCCTGTTGTATTATCCTTCTTTCTGCTCCTCATGAGCCCGTTCACTGCATTGCTCCTCATGAGCCTGTCTATTTGCTCCTCATGAGCCCTCTCATTGCCTTCTCATCCTCAGCCTGCTTATTTTCTGTTCCCCTGTATGCTCTGTTGCTCTGTTGTTGAGGCGTTAATAAACGCCTTTCCTTCCACCCCCGCCTTCCTGTCTTCCTTTTCGCGCATCGGTCGTAATGCGAAGCATTACGCTTGATGCGAGGAGAGGAAGAGACCCTCCCCCGCCCCGGGCTGTCGCGCTGCGCTCACACCTCACCAGATGCCGCCGCGCGCCGCTTCCTCCCCTGCCCCCGTGTCGCGCAGCATTCGCGCCTCACCCGACGCCCGCTGCTCATCCTTACTCGCCCTCCCCCGGGCCGGCAGCATTCACACCTCACCTGCTGTCGCCCGTCCCCCCTTCCCTTATAAGGCCGCCCGCCGGCCTCCCTCAGCCACTCGCCCTCCTGCCGCCTTCCACCGCTGACCTCCTTCTCCTCCACCCACCCACCCAACTCTCCCCTCTTTACCCTCCTCTCTCAGTGGCGGAGGGCTCCTCGGCCCCCCCCCCCCCTCACCAGAACTCTGACATTGCTCCTTATGAGCCCCTGTTGTATTATCCTTCTTTCTGCTCCTCATGAGCCCGTTCACTGCATTGCTCCTCATGAGCCTGTCTATTTGCTCCTCATGGGCCCTATCATTGCCTTCTCATCCTCAGCCTGCTTATTTTCTGTTCCCCTGTATGCTCTGTTGCTCTGTTGTTGAGGCGTTAATAAACGCCTTTCCTTCCACCCCCGCCTTCCTGTCTTCCTTTTCGCGCATCAATATCGCTTGGAATTTAGGGTTAATTTAATTAAATTTCATTATTTGAGTATGTAATTCTGTTAAATATGATTGCATTCAATAGATTTCGGCCTAATCGGTCCCTAACACTGCCGGGCACCAGTGTATAGTTACAGCTGAGCTTGTAGCCGGCGAGCACCGCTATTTTACACTATCGCCGCCCAGGAACCAGCTGTAGTGATTCATATAAACCACCTCACGATGTGGTTTACATGTCCCAATATATATGATTCGATTGAGCCCTAAAACGCCACAGTGTCGCATTTACACGGCAAATGTAAATCGATCTAGACAAGTGCTTTCATATGAAGCGTTTTAACTCGCCCGTGTATATCTTGCTGTACCTGGTTCCCTGGCCTTTTGGTAGACTCGTTTGTAATGGAGACCTTTCATGAGCCATTTCTCTCGCTATACACTTGGTGGCAGAACCCATTCCCGGTCCAAGTCGGCCATCATGGTTGACTAGAAGGGTGTAGGTATGTGTCTGACGTGGTGCACCATCTGACGAGAGAGTCATGCAAACTGGTGCATTGTGGGATGCGTGGCAGCAAAACAAACCCGCATGAAGCACATGGCTCATGCTAATATAGTGCAGCTATGAAATGTCCTAGTTTCAGCTAATCTCAGCTCTTGTTTGATATGTATAATACCAACTAAAAATATATATGTAATAAATTAAATAAGTTATTCATGTTTTTATTTATATCCTACCGTTAATAACACCTGTAGAGCTAGGAAATAGGTCAGGTTAATCAGACATTAGTTATATATTTCTTTGAAACAAGTTTCTGCTGACACATTTGACATTTTAATACTTAGAACAATAATTAAAAGTGGTGATTAAACATCAGCCTGTAAAGTGACTTGATTGTTTTGAGGGGAATTGTATGTTTCTTAGCTCAAAATGCTCAATTATCTTTAGTTGTGTATTAAATATTTTCATTATATTATTATACTGCATTTGTGCATCCGTGTGTATGCCAAATTGTTCTGTATTTCTATTAATTTAGAATAAAATCGACGTTTTGCACTGCGCATATCGGCAAATTCAATGGCGGTGGTCATTTGTTTTGCTCTCGAAGCCGTTTTCGGCGCATGCGCAATCAGAATTACGAACTAGTCTATTGAGGGCCGTATTCGATGAAAACGACCCGGTGTCGCGGTTTAAATTCTCAGTGGGTTTAGATTCTACGCGAGGGTTCTGTGCATGCGTAAAAATCAAACGACATTTTCGCCACATTGGGCGTATCTGGCGAAACGAGTGACTTTTTGGCACATACGCACAGACTTGGGTTTAATAATCGAATACGCTTCTCCACGCTGAGTGGGGGAAAATGGTCGCTTAATCCAAACTTGTTCTTTTTTTTTTTTTTTTTTTACATAAAGATATAACTACAGCAAAATAGTACTTAAAGTAGTCTTTGATTGCATAGTTTTGTTATATTTCAATTTCATTAACCTGGTTTATTTAAAAAAACAAAAACAAAAAACACACACATAGGACTTGTACTGCTACAGGACGGTACCAGCACAAATGTGACGTCATCACTCCTAGCCAACCCCAGCTGTAAGGAGAAAGTCTGGACGCTTCAGTCGATGTATAGCAAGTGGTTTATTTATGGAACTCCCCGTATATGTTCCGCCCGGGTGCGTGTGCAGGTGCAGGCGCTCCGCACATATATATACATATATGACATCTCCCTTCTGAACATCTGATCGTATTGTTTTTCATTTACGACTTGAGCGCTTGCTCTGGTATCATTGCATCTTTATACATCGTCAATGCTATTCTCCCTTTTTTTTCTTAAAAAAAACTTCAACCTAGGCTTATTCTAACATTGTATGTCTTGATTTCTTTGACATATTATTTGATAGTAGGGTCTCTGCACTTATGCACTTTTATCGCTTAACTCTAACAATATTTTCTGATAGTAAAGTGTATGCACTTGTGCACGTTTTCACTTAATTCTAACAATGTTGTGGCAATTTAATTCTTAATTTTATTTGACTTTTTAATGATCTCCTAGATAATCCACTCAGATGTTCGTTATTTTGAATGATTCAATATCTTCTGGGTTGCTTATACATCTAGTCATATTACCGGTTTTATCACCTGTCCGAAGCTGGACACTCTGGCTGGCGGTGGTGTAGGTGGGTCAGCTATTTCTGGTTGTTATTGTACGGCCGGTTGTGGCGTGTCTATTCGTGGTATTTCTTGTGGTGGGGGTGATGTGTTTGCGTCTGCATCTGCGCTATATCGGTCAAGTATTCCTCGGCTGGGGTTTTTATTATGTGTATGCGGTTACGGTTGATGTGATTGTTTCTTGTATTTTGTATTTTGTACTCTCATCCGGTCGGTCCTTTTCTGTTTGTGATTGTTCCGGGTACTCATTGCTTGTTGTGATTTTGATACCTAATTTTGTCCCCTACCTTCAGTTGTTTGTGGGGGCACCCTGCCTTTATGTCATGATAGTGGTTTTGTGTCTGTTGTGTCTTTTTTATTAATTGTGCTTTGTTTTTCGTGTTTGTGGCTTTAAGTTTGTTGGGTGTATTGGTATTCTGGATGTGAGCCATCTGCTCTTTAGGAGCTGTGCCGGGGACGCATTTAATGTGATGAGTGGTGTGTTGCGGTAGTTCAATAAAGTTAAATCTATATCTTTGTTCTCGGCTTTGCATTTTTTAAACATTGCTTTGACTGTTTGGACGAACCTTTCGACCTGGCCTTTGCTTTTGGGGAACTGGGGGTTTGAATATATCGGTTTGAAATTGTAGTGTTCTGCAAACATGGCATATTCTTGGCTTTGAAACTGTGGACAGTTGTCCGACACCACCTGGCGTGGTATTCCATGCCTGGCAACATTTTCTTTTAGTGCTTTTATTATACTTTGAGACAAGATGTCTTTTAATCGGGTTACCTCTGGGTATTTTGAAAAGTAGCCTACTGTTATGATATAGTATGTGTTTTATAACTCAAATAAATCGGTCCCAATTTTTTCATATGGCTGGTTGGGTATTTGATGATTAATCATTGGTTCATGATGTAGTTGTTTTCTGTGTATTTGGCATGTATTTGGCATGTAGTATGCAGGTAATGCAGTACCTCGGATACCTTAGGTGCTAAAATACCTCAGGGAGTTTGACGCCCCTGCCTTGCAAAGTTGTAAACAACTGCAAGTTCTGGTTCTTGATTGAATCAAAGGGTAAGGGAGCAAACCCTAACAGAAAACCATGTTATCGTGGCAGCATTACGGGCGGTGATGAATGGAACCCCCAACATCTCCCGACCAGCCACTGCAGGGACAAATAGTTTGTGCCTGTCTTGACATATTCTTGCCGGTGTGAGACCTCTATTTGCTCCCTGAGAGAGTGCCGCTAGTAACTTGCAAAGGCCAGCAGCACTTCAACACTTTGCAAGCAGCTTTTATGAAATATACAACCGCACAAAGCGGCGGTTAAGTAATGAAAGCAGTCTTTGTCGCATTGCGACTGACAGCATGATGATGATGATGATGGCATGTGGTGCACTGCTTGATTCGTTTTGCGATCTGTGAGTCTATGTTTGGCCAGAAGACTGTGTCGCGCGCGAGTGTTTTGTTTTAGTAACACCGAGGTGTGTTTCATGTAGAATTTCTATCACTCAATTGTGTAATCTGCTGGGGACGATTAGTCTATTACCTTTCATGATCATTTTGTTCTCGACTGTGACGGCTTTATGTGTTTTGTATGGGATTAGTGATGCTTGTATGTCTTTGTCATGCGTTGATCGATGGGTTAATGTGGTCGGGACTTTTTCCACACGGCACATGTTTTTGTCAACTCCACTCACGGTGTTCTATTTGAATTTCTAGCAACTTGGGTGACCCGAGTCGCCCGGGTCGTGTTAATCAAATACGGCCATTATGACCGTCAAGTAAGGACGACCGCGCATGCGCAGAACCCCAAGCGTAGAATCTAAACCCCCGGAGAATCTAATCCGCGACACCGGTGTCGTATTTTCAGCGCCCGGTCATTCTCAGCGGCCCGTCGTGGTCAAAAGACCCGTGGCATCGCCGGCTACAAGCTCAGCTGGTGCCTGGCAGTGTTAGGGACCGATTACGCCGAAATCTATTGAATGCGATCATATTTAACAGAATTACATACTCAAATAATGAAATTTAATTAAATTAACCTTAAATTCCAAGC
This sequence comes from Branchipolynoe longqiensis, assembly GCA_030323885.1. Classification (NCBI taxonomy): domain Eukaryota; kingdom Metazoa; phylum Annelida; class Polychaeta; order Phyllodocida; family Polynoidae; genus Branchipolynoe; species Branchipolynoe longqiensis. The sequence continues at coordinate 35,883,431 of CM059200.1, forward strand.
GATATTAACGTAGCAGCTCGATCAGCGTCGAATCGCCGAGTGTAAACAAAACAAATAGCAGTGCTCGCGGCAACGTTCGAAAATCCGCGCATGCGCAGAAGCCACGACAGGCCGCTGAGAATGAACCGGGCGCTGAGAATACGACACTGGGCGACTCTGGTCACCCGAGGTGCTAGAATTTCCAATAGAACTCCGCGAGTGGAGTCGAGAAATACGCGGGCCGTGCGCAAAACGACCCGACCCCAGTAAAGGGGCTGTCACACTACGACGTACGCCGACGTATGCGATTTTCGGCCAACACGTCAGCATACGACATCATAGGTTACGCATAGGTTGGGCATACATCGAGTACGCTTGGGGTAGGTCGGCGTAGGTCGGTGTAGGTCGAGCTGCCAACAAATTGTTGTGCATGTTAAAAATGTTCAACCTATGCCGGCGTATGGCTCATACGTTTCTCATACGCTCGTCGTATGTCGATGTATGTTAGGCATACATTAGGCATACGTTAGGGGTAGGTCGGCATAGGTCAGCATAGGTTAGCCGTACGTTGAGCCGCCGCCCTCCGCATATTATCTGGCGTATGTAGCGTATGCCTAGCGTATGGGTAACGTGTCCGAGCGTGCCCCTAACGTGTGCTTGCGTACCCCTAGCGTATTCCTAGCGTATGCCCAGCATATGCCCAGCGTATGCCTAGTGTGTTGCCTCTCGGTATATAAAGGCACCACCAGGCTTCTTCTGGCAGACCTGCTCGGCTGCTCAGGCAGTATGGATGTCCAGGCACTCCATCTACAGTTCCAGCATCAGTACCGTGTTTCCTACCTCGTCATACGCTTTGCATACATTACGCATAAGTTTTGAATATGTTGAGCACACGCTACTCATACGCTACTATGCTAGGCATACGGTGGACATACGTCGGCGTAGGTTACTCATACGCTAAACCTGTCACCTCCAACCATCAAAATACGTCCCAATACGCTGAATATAGATCGTCATAAGCTTTGCATACGTCGATATACGGTAGGGATACGGTAGACATACGCCAGCCACACGCTGCGCGTACGCTGTGCATATGCTTCATACGTTGCTGGAACACCCCGCGGTGCAAAAAGTTTGCCATATGCTGACCTATTTTGATTTTCAAATATGTCGACACATTACGCACACGCCGCTGCCATCCGTCGTAGTGTGACAGGGCCCTAACCCACGTGTTGGCTGGGATTGGCGAGGAGCGATGACATCACATTTGAGCCGGTGTTGCGGTTTCCCAGGGACACCAGTTTGCCAGAGACACATCGCTTCTGCATATGCGTCAAAATCGAACAGCATCGTCACTAACCTTATAAATTTAATATAATGTTTTTGGTAAAGATGTTTCTATATGTGTACCAAACGATTTGTTTCTAGATGGTGTAATTTGATAGATATTTGACTTCTGTATTTTCTGTATGAACATTGCTCACGACCATTGACAATGCCTTGAGTTTGACGGTATGTGCAGTGCAAAATGTTAGTTTTATTCAAAAATAATAGAAATCAAGAACCCTAACCTTAGAAATTTAATATAGTCTTTATGGTAAATATGTTTTCTATATGTGTACCAAGCGATTTGTTTCTAGATGGTGTAATTTGAGAGATATTTGACTTCTTCTGTATGAAGATTTGCTCACGGCGGTTAACAATGCATTTGACTGGATGTGTCCCTGGCAAACTGGTGTGCCTCGGAAACCACAACACCTGTACCGTCCTGTAGCAGTACAAGTCCTATGTGTTTTCCTTATGTTTTATTTTTAATAAACCAGATTAATGAAATGGAAATTGTTCCAGTATGAAATGGCTACTTATATCGGCACAGAGTTGATGAAATGATAGAGAATGCAAAAAGACAAAATGGCGACGATTGAATGCCGTTGATTTCACCTTTAAAGTTTATAAAGCTAAGATTCCATATACGTGGTATGCGGTATGCGGTATGCGGTATGCGAATGCTAATGCGAATGCGAATGAGAATGCGGCAAAAAATCGAAAAGCATGTAAAGGCATAGTAGTGCTTCCATACGTCCGAATGCGAACTTGAATGTGAATGTGGCAAATGGATCGACTCATGGACCGATCGGTGTGAATGCGAATGCGAATGCTGCTGCGTTTGCCATAGAAAACAATAGTAACTTTGACTTTCCTCCACAAATTTGGAGCAAAATACTCCAAAAATGGGAGGGGTATCTTTTTCTTTTTTGTTTGTTTGTTTAGCAACCCCAAAACACAAAAAGAAGACATCGACTATTGGAGGTCGGCATGGGTATCTATGGCGCATACCGCATTAGCATTCGCATGCCGCATACCGCATATATGGAATCTTAGCTTTAAGCTACATGTTTTATTATATTTGTCAGCTCAAAAGTAGCATGTAAATATGAAGATGTGTATAAAGAATATATTTTGCTTCTTAAATTAAGAATGTATCTGCTCATTTTATTTACAGAGCATGTATATATGTTTCGCCACTTTTCTAATGGGTTGGTTTTCATCCCTACTGCAAGTATGGAGTGAATCTTTTATCTACCTTTTACCATGCAATGTTTGAAATGAGTGTTTTGTATTGTAAGAAGCTAGATAAAAGGTTCTCCTCTGTCTCTGTTCTGAGGCTACTGCAGCACTACGGGGTGAAATTTGTATCTAGTATTAGTAATATGCCTGGAGGTTCTATTCTATATATGTCTAGATCAGATTAGTTCCTCACACGGGGACAAGAAACGTCAGCAACAACGGCCAAGAAGGAAGCTAGGAGCTAAAAAAATAAAAATGAAATGGGAAGAAAAAAGACATTTAGAACTTGCTATTTTGCTTCTGGTGTGGTCAGTGATGATAAGAATAAGTCTTACAATAGTCAACATAGCATGCCTTCTCGGCTTCTGTCAAACGTGTTATCTGGGCAATTGCGTATTCCAGAAAAGAAGCATGAAGGCCCTGTCACACTACAACGTATGGCATCAGCTCGTTCTCAACATTCAACAATTTGCCAGTGCGTCGGCATTCGTCAAACTTTTCAGCATTGGGGGATAAAAATGGGTGTATACACAACATACACACAACGTACGTAACATATGCAGAACGTATCTCTGGCGTATTGCTAGTGTATGAGAGCATTCATGTGCTGCGCAAAACGTTTGCAAAATGCTTGCATACGCTCATGGAACGCTGACCAACGTTACATACGTTATCCCATCGCTAGAAGTATGCCGTATACATTAAATACGCAGGCATAAATTCGAAGTATGTTAGGAGTACGTAATGTATCTGTTGGCAGTACACAGACTGTATGCGGACTGCACATTCCCACCGGCTGAACGTATGGCTAACGTGCAGCAACGTATACCAACATATCCCTAACGTACAACATGGCACATGCTAATACACTGGCTGCAGTTATGGATTGTGCTAGTTTCAGCTAATCTCCGCTCTTGTTTGAAACATAGAACACTAACTAAAAAATAGATATATAATACGATCACTATGTAGTGCAAGCAACAATTAAGGGCATCAGGCGCCAGAAGGGGGAAACGCCACTGCAGGCTGCCCAAATGCTTCCTTCGAGGCTATTGAGGGTCTTTGCTCTATTGACTTTGAGTACGTTGCTTGGAGGGCAACGATGCTCTGCTGTTTTTGAGCCTTGTTGAGGAAGTCACAAGTGACTGAGTCGGACTCGACATTGCATAGGGGGGACTTTACCTTTTTCGACTGGGGGATGCTAATTGCGGTCAAGCGCTCAAAAACTATTCAGTTCGCGGAGCAGGTACTGGAGGTGCTGGTTGCACATTGTCCTAAAAGAACGTTGTGCGCAGTGTACTGGACATTGCATCATTTCAGGGAACTGCCAGCTGAAGCGGGGGATTTGGCCTTTAGGATTCCTGTGGGATGGCAGAAGTCTAAGCCAATGACTTATAAGGCTTATCAGGGTATGCTGAAGTTATTCGCAAATGAAGCAGGGCTGGGTGAGCAATACCTCACCTAGCACTCCTTGAGGAGAGGGGGTTCACCTTTTTGGCTATGTCCGGTGCTTTTATTGAAGAAATTAAAGTCAGGGGGGAAATGGGCCTCTGAGGCTTTTTATTCTTATTTGAAAACGCTCACCACACACCTACACCCCCACCACACACCTACACCCCGACCACACACACCACACACCTACACCCCTACGACACCCCTACGACACCCCTACACCCCCACACCCTCACCACAACCTACATCCTCACGACACACCTACACCCCCACGACACACCTACACCCCCATGACACACCTACACCCCCACCACACCCCTAAACCCTCACCACACACCTACACCCCAACCACACACACACCTACACCCCCACCAAATCCCTAAACCCCCACCACACCCCTAAGCCCCCACCACACACATACCTACACCCCCACTACACACCACCACCCCCACCCCACACCTACACGACGAACACACACACACACACCTACACCCTTCTATCCAACCATGATCGCCGACTTGGACCGGGAACGGGTGCAGCCACCTAGTGTATAGCGAGAGAACTGGCTCATGAAAGCTCCCCATTGAAACTTCCTACCCTTTCCCACAGAAGGAAAAGAAGTGACATAATTGTACTATTTAAAATTATGAAAGGTTTTGATGAAATAGATATGAACCAATTTTTCACCTTGAATAAAAGAGAAGGCAGTCGGGGCCATACTCTCAAACTAGTAAAACCCAGAGCCATTTCAAAGTTAAGGCAACACAGTTTCTCAAACAGGATTATAAATATATGGAACAGTCTCCCACAAAATGTTATTGATGCCAAGTCAATAAATTCATTCACAAATAGATGATCATGGGCTGATGATCCAGGGAAATTTGACCCCTTATTCACCACATGCTACTAATTATTCCTTGTATTGCTTATTTACTTGCACTCAAACAAAAATGAGGGACAAATAAGTGTTCACACTTCCTGTCTACCATTCGCTATTTCGCTATAAACGGAAACGGAAATCGCTTGTCCAGGCTGTCAAGGCATTAAGCCCATAGGCCCATATTTACGTTATTTGGGGTCAGCGATTGGTTACTAATATATTCGTGTTGAGTCGCATCCTACTAAATAAATAATTCTCCGAGCATTTATATGTATGTCAATAGACCATTTTGTAATTCCAAACTTCCATGTTTATGCTAAATTGTTATGTATTTCTATTAATTTAGAATAAATCTAAGTTTTGTACTGCGCGTACGTCTTTGTTTTGCTGTCGACGCCGTTTTCATGTATTTCTATGGTTTTCAGCGACCAGTCCAAAGACAGTTTCGTAATTCCTACTAATGTGGGCACGGGTGTGGGGTCGGTCCTAAGCATTGTTTATTCATATACACGATAACACGGTTTGGCCTTATATGGGCATGTCCTACTTTCGCGAGAACGAGGCCACTTCCGGATATAGGTAAACAAAGCCCTGATAGCCTTGAGTTTGCCGGAACGCACAGTGCAAAGCATTAGTTTTATTCAAAATTAAGAGAAATCGAGAAGCCTAGCCATATCAATTTAATATAATCTTTTTGTTAAACATGTTTTCTATATGTATTCCAATTAGTTTGTTTCTAGGTAGTGTAGTTTTAGAGATATTTAACGTTTTCTGTATGAAGATTGCTCACTGCCATTGACAATGCATTGCCGAGATTGCGTTTGCCGGTACGCGCAGTGCAAACCGTTAGTTTTATTAACAATTAATAGAAATCCAGAACCCTAACCTTATCAATTTAATATAATCCGTTTGTTAAACATGTTTTCTATGTGTATTCCAATTAGTTTGTTTCTAGGTGGTGTACTTTTAGAGATATTTAACGTTTTCTCTCTGAAGATTGCTCACTGCCATTGACAATGCATTGAGTATGCCGGTACCAGCAGTGCAAAACGTCAGTTTTATTCAAAATGAATAGAAATCCAGAACCCTAACCATATCAATTTAATATAATATTTTTGGTAAACATGTTTTCTATGTGTATTCCAATCAGTTTGTTTATAGGTGTTGTACTTTTAGAGATATTAAACTTTTTCTCTCTGAAGATTGCTCACTGCCAGTGGTGATACTCCCATGTGCGTTTTGTTTACCTGCGAACAGGAATTAGGTCAAGATGGCCGCCAAACCGTGTTATGGTGTATTGTTATTTAGAACAAGAATTACTTATGTCTAATCAATGGTGATGTGAACATCAGCCTGTAAACTGACTGAAATTGTATGATTCTTAGCTCAAAAATAAAATGCTTAATTATGGAGAGTTGTGTCTTAAACATATTCATTATATTATTTTATTGCATCCTTCCATCCATGTTTGTGCCAAATTGTTATGAATTTCTTTTATTAATTTTGAATAAAATCGAAGTTTTACCCTATGCATATCGGCAAACTCAATCGATGTACGCCTTTGCTTTGCTGCCAACGCCGTGTAAAAATACACATATTTTCGGTTCGGAATTATATATTGGCAAAGAGCATTACTATACTCGGGCGACGGAATGGGGACCAAGGTTATGTAACAGAAAAGCAGTGGGTGCCCCACTCGCTGTGTGACATATTAGGCTATGTAAATAATATGTTAATACATAGTGCCCGAGATTATGACGAGATGTTCTTATGTATGAGAGGGTTAATATTTGGTGAAATGTTCCCTCTATGCACCAGTAAGGTGGCAAGTGGAGGAGAAGGACATTTTGGCCGGACTTCCGGTGCATACCGGTGAATCTGGAGGGACTGAAGTTTGGATCCTGGTCGAGTCAAACCAATGACTTATAAAATGGGTACCTGTTGCTGCTAGGCGCTTGGGGTTATGAAATCAGGACAGGGACTGGGCGCACAGTGTCAGGATAATGTGACTGTGTGGGACATCGGGTCATGGCGCCGGCGGCCTGATTTCCCAGTGGGGCAGCACTATAAAGTCACCATGAGTGCGCGCTGTTACAAGTCGGTGCACATCCTGGTATGGCCTAGGGTCTTACTGCGGTGTAAAACTACACCAACCACCCAGCCTCCCCTGGCCCTCTCAGAGGACTGTGGTTGGACTCTTAAGCCCTGTTCACACGGGGAATGTAAATCGATTCGTAGAAAGCGACTTGCCTAGTTCGACGCACATTTCCCGTGTGAACGGACGTCTGAGGCGGATTAGGGCTGATTCGACTCACGTGATGCGGATAATGTAAACCACCTAAGCGAGGTAGTCTACGTGAATCGATTCCTGTGATGGGGATAACTCTGCCCGTGTGAACGGGCGCTAATTCGACTCCTTTAGTTCGCCTTGTCTAGGTCGCTTCACATTTTGCCCGTGTGAACACGGCTTTAGGCTGCCTTGTTCCTCCTCCGCCCCCTCCCCCCTACCCCTCAATTCCTCTGATCACTACACACCGGAACCAAACTCCCGACCACATGGGACTGCTTTCATTGGTGCCCATTCAGTGCTGCAGATTTGCAGCCTTCAGCGCACCAATGCGACTGAAAACTCCCCAAAACAACAACATAGTCTATAAAGAGGACATCCCCGGATATCCGGGAGATCCTGCTGCACACTCACAACTACCCAGACATTGTGATGATGCAGCTGAAATGGGGGGACAACTCTCGGGATCCTGCATCGCGTGGCGAGGGTTTGTTTGTTTGCATTTTAATGTGGTTTTAGCTGTTTACTGTAATCTAGAATGGACATATTTTGTCATATTTTTATGGATTTGTCAATAGTGTTCCCCTAATAGAAGTACATCATGTATAATATTCACGGTGTAGAGTTTCTTTGCCAGTGGAAAGTTAACAGTCCCATATGTGGCTATGACGTTGTCATGAACGTAACTGGAGTATGGATTCCGGGTGTTTCAGTGGGTTAATCATTAATGTAAACAATAGCCATTTGAATTGCATCGCTATTTCTATGAATAGTTATTATGTGTTTAGCTGCTTAGTGGCACTGAACACGTGTGTAGACATTCCTCTTTACTAATTGCTCGGCCATGTGGGAACGCTCTTAAATGTCCCGACCCAACTTTCGCAAATCCAAATATGAGGATGGTCAAAGGCAAAGCAGGAATCTGCCATCTCCATTATTAGGGTGTGATATCGATAAAGGATTCACCCCCTACTTGCAGTACACGGGTGAATACCAACCCTATATAAAAGCTGTCGAAAAAGTGGGGAAATGAGAGCCTAAATTCACAATCTATCTAAGAAGCAACACTTATTCTTTATATATATATATCTTTATATTTCCATGCTACCTTTGAGTAGAAAAATATAATAAAACATATAGTTTAATAGAATTTAATGGTGAAATCGACGGCATTCTATCGCCGCCATATTCTCTTTTTGCATTCTCTCCCTTATCACCAACTCTGTGCCGATATAAGTACCCATTTGATACTGGAGCCAGGCATTCTGCTTCCTGTTCCATACTAAAGCTATTTTCGCCAGTATTTAGACTACGTTGTTGTTCACCCGTGTACTACAAGTACAGGGGGAATCTGTTATCTAGGTGTTATGCGCCTCAAATCCTCCAGTAGAGACATTTCACGTTGATGTATGTGTGCGCGTGCATGGCCTGTTGCCATCAATATTGTCATTATAAATTAAAGCTACATAATCCGTAGATAAAGGATTCACCCTGTACTTGCAGTACACGGGTGAACGACAACATAGTCTAAATACGGGCAAAAATAGCTTTAGTATGGAACAGGAAGTAGAATGCCTGCCTCCAGTATCAAATGGGTACTTATATCGGTACAGAGTTGGTGAAATGGGAGAGAATGCAAAAAGACAAGATGGTGGCCATAGAACGCCGTCAATTTCACCTTTTAAATTCTATTAAACTATATGTTTTATTATATTTGTCAACTCAAAGGTAGTGGGGAAATATTAACGCATATATAAAGAAAAATATTGCTTTTTTGATTGTGGATTTAGGCTCTGATTTCATTTCGACACTTTTTCGACAGCTTTTATATAGGGGTGGTATTCACCAGTGTACCGCGAGGGTGAATCTGTTACCTACATAATCCGATGAAGGCATGACATTTGATCCTGCACATACTTAGAAGTTAGAATGCTCTTGCACCCATTACACATTTATTGCAGGTTTGTGTTCCTATACTAAGCCGCTATGTGGTCTGGTCTCCCATTGGGGCAGCACTATAAAGTCACCAAGAGTATGCATTGTCATAAGTCAGTGCCCGTACTGATATGGCCTTATATATTACCAGGATGGAACTTCAAATATCTAAAAGATTTAACCATTAAATATAACCTCAAGCTCAAGTGAAGGAAATCATAGCGATCAACCTATTAATATACTTTTTTCTAAACATTATCGTAGATATTCAAAACCATCGGATTATGCAACTTTAAGTGCCAGCAAGTAGACTTCTCCAGAGTCTTTGTGATGCAGCCTACATGTATATAGAATCCCAGGCTGATTGTTCAGAGTGTTACATGGCATCCAAAAGTAAATACGAGGTAGATTGCATGAATATTTGCGTTTTAGAATATAAATATCAAGGATGAGGCCCCGCCCCTAACACATTAACAACAAACTATCATTGAAGACTCTACTTGTATCTTTGTATCTGTGCTTGTTAATACCGAAATATTCCTAACTTTAGTAAGGTTGACCGCTTCAGAACTGTGCGGATGATCTAAACTCTCCCCTGATACTTTTGTAAAATATGAGCAATAACCTTAGGCAATACGTTAATTTATAATTAAATTTAGGCCAAATAATCAAACAAAAAAATGACGATCGTCCCCGCCCGTGCCAGAAAAATCACCCGCCCCTAAACTTTTTTAAATGATTAAAAATCGTTTTAATGCTGTTAAGAATGCGTCGAGCTAGCAGCAATGACTCTTGTGTCAATTTTTAAGTCATCGGTTTGACTCGGCCAGGGTTTGAACCCAGGAGTTCGAATTCCACTACCTACCAGAACGGGAGGTGGATGCTCAACTCATTCGGCCATCGTGTCTGGTTACGTATTACATCTACGTCAAAAATATAAATAAAAAACACCCGCCCGACCCTCATTTTTATTTCTCAAGGACGATCACCAATTAAAAAAAAAAATATTTGGCCTTAGTTGGATTAAGCTATTAATTGTCTCCTACAGATCACGAAACATGTGTTACTCTCCTGCTGGTCGTTCTGGTCAACCACAAAACCAGAAGGGCATCATTGCCAGGCAAGGCATCAGGAACCAGGCAGGCCACCTATCAGATACGCTGGTGATATGATATGAAATTACAACAATGCAGTTTGCAGGACCGATCATTAAGAATAAAATATAATTATTATTCTCTGACAAGATCTCTTCAATATACAATGCAATATTGATCAACTGTGTATGGGTGACTGACTACGGGAGTAAAACCACCATAGTAAGGCCACCCTGGAGAAATTATGCTGTTATTAAATACTGCAGATATTACAACTATATGCACATTATTATAGTGTATATCGAAAGTTGCGCACTATGGAAATAGGATATACATGCAATGCATGCAAACACTGCGCTATATCAGGCACTCGTATGCCCACAGGATAGTTCCCAACTATCACTGTTATATTGGCGTTAAATCCATATTCTGAGATTTACAAAGTTGTGGGTAAAACAGCAAGTAATAGATGATGTATATATAGAACAACAGTGACCGCAGAATAGTGGACTCACTAATCTGAAGTTTGTTGCGATAGAAGCTTGATGTGAATGCACTACTACACCAATAATGCCTGCCAATCAATAATAGGCAGTGCCTCAGGCAATAGAAATGCCTCGATGCCTCCAGTGACTGTCCACGTCAGGTAATCGGCAAAGAAATCAGTGCTCACTGAATAGCAAGAGTGACTTGTGTGTCAATGTTATGCCGGTGTTTTTAATTATCACGAAACCTGGTGGGTGTGCAAAGAACAACACAACAGCCTTCCCTCAATATGTTAATAAAACTGTTGCTGAGCACCCTCTGCTGCATGTGTGCATCAGCATATAATGCAACTTATTTATCTGGTAGATACGCTGGTGATTTGATCTTAGTTGGTTTCTTTCCCATACACCAAGGAGTAAGAAAATGCGAAGAGCTCAATCATCAGACCGTGCATTCAATAGAGGGATTCTTCTATTTTCTAGATGAAGTAAACGACAAATTGAACCTTTTTAATGGGTTTAGATTAGGAGGGGTAGTGATAGACACTTGTGACAACCATGATGTTACAGCTGAACGTGTAGGGGAACTGCTGAATGTTCTATTAGTGAGAGATCACAAGACTTTCCCAATATCGTGAGTAGCATCTGTTTTGTATTTAATGTATTTCATCGTTTCGTGTGAAAATGATTAGTAGCAAAATCTGTAGCATATTTTCATATCTGGAATGTTTCGCCTGATTCGAAGAAGGGAAGCCGGAGACCAATGTGGCAGTTGAAAGGGAAGTTTATTATTTTAGCTTCACAGATTATTTTAACTCAGCACGACAGGGGGGGGGGGACATCAGTCCATATTGTCCAAGTCGAGGGGGCCTTCCCCGATCACCTGGCGGCCCGTGCCAATCCCTACGAAGTAGTCCTTAAGCAAGAGGGTGGGTGGGTGTGGTAAATTGACATTAACAGTAGAGTGTAGCAAGGCCAAATGTTGATCAGGGTGGGGTGAGGTTTGTAGGTCAGTGAAGTTTGTCTCTGCCGCTTGGGCTGTAGTGGGTACCCAGCTTCCCTCCTCGAATCAACCGCAATTCGGAAATTATGCGCCAATCCAATGGTTTTGAGTTTCTGCCATTTTCTGACCTAAATATATTAGATTGAATGTTATCATCTTGTTTACTTTTGTTTGAACAACCATTTTAACAATTTTAAATGGCTAACTATATTTGAAGTGAAGACATGCTATTTTAATTTTGACAACCACGTCAAAATTGTGCCATCATAGGCTTCAGCAGTAACTGGTTCTATTAAATGGGATTAGTGCACTCTTAGATGCAGCAACATATAGATGCTTAATAAGTCCACCAAAATAGGCCTACTTAAAGTGAATTTAAAGTTAGCTAAGTGTTTTGGTTTTGAAATTGTTATGTTTTTATCGGACTATGCAATTTTAAGCTGCTGATCCTATCAGTTGAAGGCAGCAGGGTTTGACAAAGTTGTTGGTCCTATCAGTTGAAACCTGAACTGTTGCAGTGAAAGGATCTGTTTGTGTGTGTGTGTCTGACAGTATATTCATGCTACCCATAACGGTTAAGTCTAATGGCTTGTTTTCACCGCTAGATAGTTCCTTTGGGGAGGAAGTGTAAAGGCAAATATTCACTCACTATATCTTGAGCAATAAAAACTAGTGTGCACTTTAAAACTAACGCGCAAACAATAGACAATATTTTCTGAGAATTGTTGAAGAGCTGTGTGAACACATCTTCAGTTCTGCCTCCTAGCCTTCAGAACACTGGAGATATTTGAGGTGAAAACATGCAACATTAATTTTGGCATACATGTACAGCCAGATAGACTGGCTGAATAAGTAGAGCACCTGCCTCCCATTTACTAGGTCATGGAATGTGCACCCCCGGGTTTGAATCCTGGTCGAGTCAAACCAATGACTTAACAAATTATACATGTGCCTATCTAGCTTGGTATTCAGCATTACGAGGATAGAGTGGGGAGCAGGGGAAATAGGAAGGTCAAATTGTCTGTGACTGAAAATTCCCCAGCTTAATCAACAGTGATTTTACAAAAAAACATACTCACACAAAGAAATTGGGTACCTTCAGATTTTCAGTCTAACATTGTCCCATCTGAGTTGGAAATATGGGATCAAATGTAGGTATGTGGTTTGATTTTGACAAAAAATAATTATGCTTCATCAGACAAATGCAGCTCTAAAACATGGTTCGAACCCATGGGTTCAAATCCCATGACCTACAACGACTTACATCCGTAGGTCAGCCCACATCACATCACATGCCAAGAAACAAATGATGGCGACATCAGTAGAAACTATCAGGAGACCAGGCTATATTTAAATTAGGTCATCCAACATCACATGGTCATCACGAGATCTCAATAAAAGTCATAGCGAGAGGACTTTTGGAAAGCTTGCCGGAAGTATTTTGGATTCTTTCAGTTCAAATTGCTTCAAAACTGGCCATCTTTCCTCAAAATGACTCCGGACTAATGATTAGTAGGTTATAACAATCAACTCTTAGGCTAACCATGAGCCTAAATCTAAGCATAACCATGAGCCTAACTCTCAGCCTAAGCCTAACCTTAAGCTTAACCGTAGCCTTAAGGCTAACCCTAACCATACGCTTAAGTCTAATCCATGCCTAAGCATAAGCCCCAGCCTAGCACTAAACATAAACCCTAAGCCTAACTCTAAACCTAACCATAGCCAGAAGCTTAACTGAAAGCCTAGCCATAAGCCTATCCCTAAGCCTAACTCTAAGCCTAGCCCTAACATTAAGCCTACCCCTAAGCCTAACACTAACCATAATCACAACCCTGACCGTAATCCTAAGCCTAAGCTTTAAACTAACCCTAAGCCTAACCCTAGGTCCACCCCTAAGCCTAAGCCTACCCCTAACACAAAACCTAAGCCTAGCCCTGAGCCTAACACTAAGCCTACCACTGAGCCTAACCCTGACCCTAATCCTAAGTCACAATAGTAACTCTGTATATTTTAACCCCCCCCCCCCCCCACACCAGGGATCATTTATTATCCAGCAGTCGACTAAGTCCTATTTAAGCATATCATCAAATCGACTTTAACATCATCAACTCCATTTAATGGTATTATTAAGTATATGTGTACATTAGCTTATGATCAACTCGATTTGATGATATACCTAAATATGTTTAAACATATGTCTAAATGTACATTACTATCTTTAATCATATCATTAAATTGATTTAAGGTTAGGATAAAATACATTTGATGATAGGTTAAAATGGATTTTATCATATGATTAAATAGAGTAAAAAGTACCCCAATTTAAACATGTTCAAATGCATCGAATTAATGATATCAGTACATATTTGATGATATTAAATATTTGATGTCATTCATTCGAATTGATCATATCATTAAAGATTTAATGATGTTTCAAAATACTGAATATAACAAGAAATGGTGTTCCATAATATTTATACAGCACAGGTTAAAGCTAGGCTCCACATAAATCCCGGGACCAATATCGTGTTGAACTGTCATTATATAGATATTCACGGTATCTGACTATATTAAGAGACCGTGTATATAGCTACCTTCTCTGCTATATTATGGACTCATGCATGGTCCCATTTCAATATAATTCCGCCATGAGGTGAAATCCATCTGTACCATTATGCAGTAAACCATATTGGTGGCGCTATCTAATGGTAGAGTTAACAACACTTGCGGTTAAGTGATTTAAAATGGATGCTGCTCTGGTCAAAGTGACCAAAGTTAGTAAAGACCATCAAAATTAATATGAAATGTGTATGGTACTTGGTAGGCACCAACAAACATGCTATTAACAACCCATACATAGCGAAACATCATTGGAGTATGATGATGCGCGTTGGCAGTGCCTATTACGAGATGAGTAGTGATCAGAATTACCCTAAAACTTATCCACCGTTTGATATTTTATATATATATATATATATACATATATATATATATATATATATATATACATACATACATATATGTATATATACATATATGTATATATACATATATGTATATATACATATATACATATATGTATATATGTACACACGCGCGCACGCCCACATCCTAGATGTACCGGTGTAGGGAGAGCGCAGATGCCTCACCTGGTGTTAATGAGTATCACTATTAAACTGCTGGGTTCGAGTCCGTCAGGTGGCGCCTCAAGGCCGCCTCCCCTTCTTCATGGTCAATGAGCTTGACCAAAGCCCATTCCAACAGTAGACGCGATTCCGACCACTCGCCTCCTTCCCTGAGAGTACAGTAAAACCTCTCTATACCGACCCCTCCACAGATCAACTATTCCCCTATATCGATCGCATTATTTGGGTCCCAACAATACCATCGTAAGGATATTCTACCTCTCTAAACCGACCACCTCCCTAAATGGACCACTTAAAGTTGGTCCCATGGTCGGTCGATTTAGAGAGGTTTTTCTGTGTATACATGGGTAGTTCTCAGAAGTTGTGTACCAATAGTGTGACATCAGTACCACAAAATCAAAATGCTGTCAAAGTACACACACACACACACAGTGTGAGTACAGATTTACTATCACCTTTACTTATGCAGTTGTTCGATATCCTGGGAGACTCCAACGATGAAGCCTGAAGTATGGGATTTCGCCAATACCATAGGAGTAGTGGGTGGAGATAGCTCCCACATCTCAATTCAAATCGCCTCTCTATTAGAGGTCTTCGAAATACCTCAGGTAAATGATGTTATTATTCCATAATATCAAAGACTATGTATGATAAGATGCGCCACTCAGCATTTTCATATAGGAAATTCTGAAATAATCATGCAGTGCAGCCACCCAATGGGAAACAAGGTACATTGTTTTGGATTAGGCATAGTAGTAGTTTTCTTACTCATACGTAATCACACATTTGATTTATGTATGGCACAGATTAAAGTGTTCAAGGCATGTTTAAACTTTACTATACTATAATATTGCTTTCATTATTAATATTAGGAGATAATACACTATAATTGCTGTTCATTGTCTTTCCTGGTACAGTGGTCAGGCTGGACTAGGGGACCTGTCCACCAATCACCTTGTTTGTTGTATTTCAAAAAGACAGTACTGAGTGGTACATTGTCTTTGATAATATTTACTGCTTCTCTGCTAGAATCCATCCAATGACTTAGAAGATTTATCCTTTTCTCTAAGGGTGTAATCGATTAACACGACGTGAGCGATTCGGGTCACCCGAGTTGCTAGAATTTCAAATCGAACACAGCGAGTGGAGTTGACAAAAACAAGTGCCATGTGCAAAACGACCCGACCCCAGTAACCCACCTCTTGACTAGGGTTTGCTAGGAACGATGATGTCACATTTGTGCTGGTACCGTCTTGCAGGATAATAGCTAGCAGTACCAGTCCTACATGTTTTTTGTTGGTAATAACAGATTAGTGAAATGGAAATATAACTAAACTATGCAATCATAACATATTTTAAATCCTATTTTGCTGTAGTTATATCGGTTATTAAATCAATTTATAAGTTTTGGATTGAGCCACCATTTTTTCCACCCTGAGCGTGGAGAAGCGTATTCAATTATTTGACCCGAGTCTGTAGGATGTGCGCATGCGCAAAAAAGTGGCGCTGGTGACCCGACTTGATTAATCGATTACGCCCCTCATAGTCCGTAACGAGCCCCACTACCAGCGTATGGTGGTCGTGAGCCACTATGCTGACCACTGTTTTTTATTAAAGGCCCTGTCACATTACGGCGTATGGCGGGAGCGTATTGAAAACCTACGTAGGTCCTGCGCGTGCCGGCCTATGATGACATTTTGTGACCTTTCGGGTGGTTTTGAGTGTATGTGGAACCTACGAGGAGCGTACAAGGAGCGTATGGGAGCGTGCTGTGACATTTTTTGACGATATGGGCCATACGCCCTCATAGGTCGAGATTTTTTGAGCATGCACAACAAAATTTGGACGGATGGATTTATGAAAGCGTATGGCGGCGTATGACTCATACGCTTCACATACGCCGTCACCTGGCGGCGTATGAGTAGCGTATGAGTAGCGTATGCGCAGCGTATGAGTAGCGTATACGGCCTATGCCGACGTATATGACGTAACGCGCCTATGCCGCCATATGCTCCCGCAAAAAACCCTAATGTGACAGCCCCTTAAGTAGCAACAAATGGCAGCACTGTAGAAGGAACAGTCCATAGGGTGGACTATTCAAACTATTGCTAGTGTCGTACTCCTCAAGGAAGGTTATGTGCTACCCAGCTGGGCAGTGACAGGTCATTCCTATTCTGACCATGGCAGAATAAACCAGAGAGCACTCTGGCAGGGTTGCCAATCCTTACGGTTTGGCTGTAAGGTGTACAGTATTTTATGTCCTATCATCACCTCGCTGTAAGGTGTACAATATTTTATGTCCCATCATCACCTCACGGTAAGGTTATGATATGTTATGTCCCATTATCACCTTGCGCCATGCAATACCATTAATATAGTAATATTATTTAAATTCATGGATTATTGCAGAGAACATAGAACAAAATGTAGAAATATAGCTCAGATGTGTCCAGAATGCACCATAGAGCATCTAAGATTTAAACAATTTTCATAGGGAGTACCTTCACACACACACACACACTTGGCTTTGCGCTATAGGTGCAAAGCTGCTACCGCCTCGAATAGAATATCCCTTAAGATCTTCTGATTTTTCATTTTCCAATGTTGGTAACCCTGCCTTGGCAACCCTGCCTTGGGGTTCAATGCTATCTCAGTGACTTGACAGCAACATACAAAAGATGGCTGAATCAAAATCGGGTCCGAGTGAAGATAGACCTACATCATTTGATCTGAGAGAGTTACAGGAACGCCAGGAGCGATCGAAGAATCTGGTAATCTATGGCATACCAGAGAGTACTTCGGACAGCCGAGAGAACAGAAAGACACACGATCAAGCCATGTTCCAGTCTATATGTCAGGAGGGACTAAATATTGAGGCGGATGTTATGGATACAGTACGTCTCGGTGGGAAGAAAACTGGAGTGGCCAGACCCCTGAGAGTCAAGCTCACGGAAGAAACTGATGCCAGACGCATACTAAGACAGGCAAAAAACTTAGCACGGTCGGAGGAGGAGGTGCTGAGGAAAACATTCATCCGCAAAGACATGACGCCAACCGAACGCAGAGAGGATTACCTACTCCGATTGGAGCTGAAGAAGAAGCGAGCAGAGTCCACAGACAAAGAAGACGGAAAACGTTGGATAATCAGACGAGGAAACATTGTGGACGTCAGCAGATGTCTGAGTCAGAGCGAGGAGACCTAGCCACAGGTAGTTTGAACTGTAAATATCTAGATAAATTACATTGTTTTTACACAAATACAGACACCCTAATGAATAAGCGACTAGAACTAGCTGAGGTTATTTCGGAGTATAAACCTGATATCATCGCCTTAACAGAGATTTTAAATAAAAATCGAAGCATGGACCCAGAACAACATGAACTGGTAATTCAAGGCTACGATCACCATACTAACATTGATAGAAATCACAGAAGGGGAGTGATCCTATACACAAGATCTCACCTTAATATATGTGTAAAGGAAATTCCAGGACAAGATGCCTTTGAAGAGTCGCTATGGTGTGAACTGAACTTAAAGGGTACAGACAAACTCCTCCTGGGTGTTGTGTACAGATCGCCAAGCTGCTCGAAGGAGAACCATGACCACCTGCGGACCCTACTGAAGAATGCTATGGAGTTAGGGACAAGTCATATCCTTGTCGTAGGAGACTTTAACTACAGTGAGATCAACTGGAAAGTGGGGACGATGCCAACTGCAATAACAAATCCAGCTACAGCATTTGTTGAGACACTCAGGGACTTGTACTTACACCAGCATATAATGGATCCAACCCACTACCGGGCAAACCAACAGCCGAATACGCTAGACCTAGTGATCACCAATGAAGAAGGCATGGTGGACAATGTGGCCCTAAATGCACCTGTTGGCAAGAGTCATCATACATGTATCACATTTGATTTCATGTGCTACACAGAACGACCTGCAAAGATAACACCAAAGTTCCAGTACCACAAGGGAAACTACACAGCCATGAGAGAAGATGCTGCCAAAATGGACTGGAATCAGGAAGGTACCGATCTGGATGAAATGTGGCTCAGTTTCATGAACAATATTAAACTTTTGGCAGAGAACCACATTCCTAAGTCGAAACCGCATCAGATAAACAGACCTATATATATGACAGCCAAGGCCAGAGAAAAGGTAAAGACAAAGAACAAGACGTTTCGCACTTGGCGCAGAACACGAGACGGTAACGACTACCGAGTGTACACCAAGGCTAGAAACCAGGCCAAGTGGGAATGCCGGAAGGCAGAGAGGGAGATTGAGAAAAAACTTGCCAAGGAATGTAAGAAAAACCCAAAGGCGTTCTTCAGATATGCAAACTCCAAGATGAAGACAAGATCCGGAATTGCACACCTTACCAGAGAAGATGGCAGTCTCACCGCTACAGATAAGGACAAAGCAGAAGTGTTAAATAAATTCTTCTCTTCAGTTTTTACGAGAGAAGACATAACCAATATGCCAAACATCCCAGATACTAAAACAGATGTGATCTTGGAAGATACAGATTTTACCATAGACGAGGTAGCTAATAAGTTATCCAGATTGAATCCAAATAAAGCTGCAGGCCCGGATGGAGCATCCCCGAGAATCTTGAAAGAACTACACACTATAATAGCTGAACCACTGTACAATATATATAGAAAATCAATCGACCAAGGGAAACTACCTAGAGACTGGAAGATCTGCTATGTGTCCCCGATCTTCAAGAAAGGCGACCGACATCAGGCTAAAAATTACCGACCCGTTAGTTTAACCTCGGTCATATGTAAAACACTGGAGTCTATAATACATGATAAGATCATGCACCATCTCGTCCAGAACCAACTATTGACAAAGTTCCAGCATGGTTTTGTCAAGGGGAGATCTTGTGTAACTCAGATACTGGCAGTTCTAGACAGATGGACAGAAGCACTGGACAATGACCGCAACATAGATTCAGTGTACTTAGATTTTGCCAAAGCGTTTGACAGTGTGCCCCACAAACGCCTACTCATGAAGATGAAGAGCTTCGGTATTACTGGAAAACTATGGACCTGGATCGAGGATTTCCTTCATGCAAGAATACAGCACGTAGTTATCAATGGTGTGAAATCCCTGGCAGCGTTAGTGTTGAGTGGTATTCCGCAAGGAAGTGTTCTGGGACCCTACTGTTCATATGTTTCATTAACGACATGCCCGAGGTCATCCATGCATTCATCCAGATGTTTGCGGATGATACAAAGCTGTATCTGGAGGTTAACAGCCCTGAAGATCAACAGGTGCTACAAAAAGATCTAACTGCACTTGAAGACTGGGCCAACCTGTGGCAACTACGTTTCAATGCACAGAAGTGCAAGGTCATGCACCTGGGTAACAGAAATGAAAATCTCAGTTACTACATGCACTAAGATGGAGAAGTCCAGCTCCAAGTGACAGAACTAGAGAAAGATCTTGGCATATACATGGACATCGGACTCACCTTCTCATATCACAGTGAACAAAAGGTGACCAAAGCGAACAAGCTTCTAGGCATGATACGCCGCTCGTACACGTATCTAGACAATGACACGGTGAAGACACTGTACACGTCACTGATCCGGCCGCACCTTGAGTATGGCAACACGGCTTGGACACCGAAGTTCAAGAAGGACATGTCAATGATCGAGAGTGTACAGAGACGTGCTACAAAGTTATCACCAACCATAAGAGAACTACCATATGAAGAACGTCTCAGGATTCTCAACCTACCCAGCTTATACTACCGAAGGGCCAGGGGAGACATAATAGAAGTATTTAAACACGTCACTGGAAGATATGCGGTTGATGCTAGATACCTGAAGCTGGCCAACTGTAAAACTTAGAGGTCATCGATACAAGCTGAAGAAGGAAAGAGCAATAAAACCTGTCAGACAGCTATTCTTCAGTAACAGGATAGTAAATGCCTGGAACGCATTGCCTGAACATGTCATAGAAGCGCCTTCCGTCAACGCCTTCAAAGGCAGACTGGATAAGCATTGGAGGGGGCTGCAATATTGCACACATCCGGTACTCGATGCATTTAATCCTTGTAAATCAAATTTTGACATGCATCGACCTGATACAGGCTATAAGCCTAACAAAATCAGAAGCGGATGAGTATGAGTATGAGTTACTCCTTTTGTCCTTCAAGTGGAGTAGGCCCCGGCCATCCTTACCTAGCCTGGCATTTGGCATTTGACATTTCTAGGATAGGACAAGTAGCAATGGAATAAGGAAAACCAATTGTAAACAATTGAACTTTTGTCTGCTTTAAAGCAGACTAGGCCAAACAATAGATATGTTTGTTTGTATGTTGTTATTTTCCATCCTAGCAATATCTAAGGTCATATCATGATGGGTACCCACTTGTGACAGTGAGCGCTCATGGTGACTTTATAGTGCTGCTGCACAGGGACACCAGGCCGCCGGCACCATGATCCAATGCCCCACACAGTCGCATTATCTTGACATTGGTCTACCAAGTTCTTGTCCTATCATATTAATGCAGAGCGCTAGGCAAGGTAGTGACACGTTTCAATTTGATAAGTCATTGGTTTGACTGGACTCGCCGCCAGGTCGCCAACCAATCTTTTCCCACCTTTTTTGGACCATGGGAACGTTGGTGGTGCAAGGTCGGCGAGTTGGCGGCGACCTGGCGCTGCCTTTGTGCCGACCTGCCGCCGACAGCTCGCTGCCAACACAGCTCGTAACGCCGCGCTAATCGTGTGATTGGAGTTGTGATTGGAGGCTGGTTGGCGACCAGGCACCGAG
This sequence comes from Branchipolynoe longqiensis, assembly GCA_030323885.1. Classification (NCBI taxonomy): domain Eukaryota; kingdom Metazoa; phylum Annelida; class Polychaeta; order Phyllodocida; family Polynoidae; genus Branchipolynoe; species Branchipolynoe longqiensis. The sequence goes on from CM059200.1 coordinate 35,905,053, forward strand.
TTGCTGGCGCCAGGTCGTGAGTAGTTGCCACCAGATCGCCAACCTGTCTCCAACCTGGCACCGCCCTTTTCGCGTTTTCCATCACGTAGGAAAATTTGTTGGCAAGGTGATATCAAATGCTCCTGGACTGTTGCCCTGATCACTTCTGCTGCTGCTGCTGCTACTTCTACTCTTTCTACACTGCCACCACAGCTATATTATGCCTCCTAGTCCTAAGAAGACAAGACCAGCACCGTCTGCTACAGCTTCTTCTGCCACAGTTTCTTCTGTCACATCTACAGCTGTTCTGCTACAGGTTTTGCTCCAGTTCGTTCTGATGCAGCCTCGCTGGCATCATGTACAGCCAACATTCAAGGGACAGGCCTGGTGTACGAAGACATGTAGGAGGTCAGCACGCTGAAAGTTGTTCGCATGGACGAGGACGAGGACCCCGAGCAGCCACAAAGGAACACACCGGAGGTGTACTTGGAGATGGAGGTTGAGTTGGAGGGTGAGGTTGAGGGCACTCTGCTCTCTCCCGAAGTTCTCACTGCTGCACAAGAGGATGAGCTGGCTGACCCGTTCAGCAAGAAACTCATCTTCTACGACCAATCGATGCCGGACTTCATGAAGTGTAGCAATCAGGACCGGCTCCTGAACGAGAAGGAGGAACGCATGAGTCTCTGTGGTGAGTACACCTGCTGTTCCATCTTTACTAGATTTTCAGCCTGTGCTATATGTTTTTCATGTACACATCGTATACATGTGCTTGTTGTAGGTTTCTGTACAGAGCACATTCTTTGTTGTTGTAGCCATCTGCACACAGCATAGTATATTTTTAGACATTTGTAAATTTAGTAAATGTGTACACACCATGTATGTACTTGTTCTAGCCATCTGTACACAGCCTTGTATGTATTTGTTCCCATGTAGTTGTGTGTTTTACTTTGTTTCAGAGTTGTATGCTGCAACCATCTGTTAAAATGACTGTAGTATGCGAAGAGTGTAGAAACGGTTTACTGATGCTATCTTGTGTTCGTTTTTCAGGCACGTTCATCTGGCAGTGGTTCAGGAACCTGCAGACTATGTACAGGAAGCTAAAGAAGCAGAGGAGTGGGCAGGCTGTGAAGATTCTGATGGCAAGGAAGCTGTGGACAATGGACTGTTTCCAGTTCCTCGACCAGCACCTGTTCATCCGTGCGCCGCTGGGCAACATGGCATTGGTGAGTGTTTATGTTTATGTTACTGTATGGTGACATTGATGAATACTGCCCTTATTCTGCACAGCCTAGGTGCATCACTGTAATCTGTGGATGCCATATACTACCAAAAGACACTTTAATTGTGATTAAGAAAGGTTTACATGCAACTATATTATATTAATTATATCATTAATATTATATTTTCTAGGAACCTCGAACCTGACCAATGATACAAAAAATGGGGATAAGACTTCTTTAACAATAACATGTTCACATTTTTGTAGGAATGTCTGCTAGGTCTTTGTATGGTTGTTAATAACTAGTTGTTACATTGTATGTGACCAGCATATCTGTTCCTCTTCTACCAGGCTGCAGCAGGTGCTCCCACGGAGATGTCACCTGTCCTTGCTTCTTTGGTCGCTCCACTGCCATCACTGGTGATTGACAAGGTGGTCGATCCGGTTGACGATGAAGAAGAGGAAGTGTCTACATCAACAAGTACCTGTGTGCCTTCTTCATCCGTGTCAACCCACACTCCAGAGTCAAGGCAACACCAGAATGGGGGAAACGAAAACGGGGAAGGGGTCTTCTGCTGCTGCTTCCTCTCTCGGTGGGCTGGCTGGTTTTGACTCGCCTACCATCTTCCGCAAGTCCACCTCTATGTCCAGCCTCGATATTCTGCGTCCACTCTCCATCAGTTCTCTTTTGTCCACACCGGATCCACACAGGGAGGGTTCCGGTGTCAGGGGGATGTTGGACGCAGACATGGATGCGACCTCCATCCCCTGTAGACGAAATAGTAGTAGTGGTGGTGGTGGTGGTGGTGATGCGTCCCCGAAGGACTGAATTGAAATATACTTTCTGAATTTATATATACTTTCTGAATTGAAATATACTTTCTGAAGTTAAATATACTTTCTGAATTTAAATATACTTTCTGAATTTAAATATACTTTCTAAATTTAAATGTACTTTCTGAATTTAGATATACTTTTGAATTTAAATATACTTTCTAAATTTAAACATACTTTCTGAATTTAAATGTACTTTCTGAATTTAAATATACTTTCTGAATTTAAATATACTTCTGTACTTTATTTTATTGTACTTTCTATTGTTTCTTTCCGTCATTTAAATTGTCATTATGTTGTACAATGGCTGACCATCTTTCATTTAAATTGTCATACTATGTTTTATACCGGTTGATAAATTGTCATGTTATGTACAGCTGATCCTTGTCATAGTACCACTGATCTTTCTGTTATGTCAGGTACAGTACGAGTGTCTCCTATTTTTGTAAATATGTATGTGACCGCCTTTACTTTTATCTCAGATAAATGTTTGCTTATTGTCATGGACATAATGCATGGCCAAGTCATATTACTTTGTCGGTTTCTTTGCATGTACGGTACAAGTGGAATGGTGTATTTGTAAATATATTAGTGTGAACATTGTCATGTACAGTACAACAAGTGGACGAGAATTGTTATTTGTGATATGTTTATTTATCCCAGAATTTGTTAATATTTTGTTGTGAACAAAAGGTGGACGGCACTGCCATTGGTATTTATCCAAAATTGTTATTTGTAATATGTTTATTCATCCCAGAATTGGTCAATATATTGTTGTGAACATTGTCATGTACAGTAAAAAAAAAGTGGAAGCCACTGACATTGGTATTTATCCCAGAATTGTTATTTGTGATATGTTTATTTATCAAAGAATTTGGAAATATATTGTTGGTGATATGTACAGTGGAAAAAGTGGGTGTGATTGTGAAATGTTTATTTATTCATGAATCTCAGAATCTCATCACGTGTATGTAAGATTAAAATATAAATAAATGTTTCTATTCATAAAGTCTGTGTGTTTTGTTGTATAACTATAAGTGACCGTTAAGAATTATTACAGTCATATTTAGTCAAATCTTGTTCTGCTGGCCTTAGTAAAAGTTCCTCAACAGATAAAAACATATTGGCCCTTTAAGAAAGATTACAAAGTCTTATTGAATTACCTCTTCTTCTGATGGCCTTAGTAAACGTTCATAACCACAACATGTTGGCCCCTATACGTTCTATATTATTATATTAAATAGTGCCCGTCTATCCCAAACATTTAGATCATATCTGTTTGCCAAGGCACAGGACTAATGTTGTAGTAGTGCTTCAAATACACCCGCTGTTGCTTGGCTTCCCTCGTGGGACGTGTGGGGCTTTCTTGTGGCCCTCACATCTACCAGGACACTGTCGTTTCTCCAAGCACCAGGTATGATTTTGTGGTCCTCCCCCTCACTATCCAAAGCTGCATTCTGAAGCCCAGGATACTGGAGCCGCATCAGGTTATGGAGACTAACATAGACCTACACTATGCTGTTAAGAGTGTCTGTGTCTGGTTGAAGAGTAGTCAGGAGGCAGAGGAATCTGTTGGCGATTATCCCGAAAGCATTTTCACAATGTGTCTTGCCCGAGAACATCGGTAGTTGAATATTTGTTCACCCACGGTGATCTTTTCTCCACACTACGGCTTCATCAGCCACTCATGGAGTGGAAAGGCATCATCTCCTACCAAGAAGTAAGGCATAGGGCAAGGATCACCGGGAAGTGGGTGAGGAGGCGGAAGTCCTAGGGTCCCATCTTCCAATGCCAACTTAAGAACCAAGTCATTGAACATAGCACAGTCTGACATAGACCCTTTCGGACCAACATCCACCCACAAAAACTTCTAGTCTGTATCAACAACGGCAAGCAGTATGATGCAGAAATATCCTTTGTACTTGTAATATACAGACCCAGAATCCTTTGGCCGCTTAATGGCTATGTGTTTGCCATAAATGGCCCCAACAATGTGCTGAAAGTTCCAGCATGTCCCAAAGTTTGTGGCTGATTCATACCAGCCAGCTTGTGACATAGGAAAAGACAGCAAGTCTCTATACTCCTCAATTATGGCTTCACACACCTCACAAACATAGAGGGAGATTGTGTTGTGTGCAACTCTGAATGAGAAGGCCAGGCTGTGGTAACTGTTCCCAGTTGCCAGGAAACGACAAGACAGACATGGATCAAGCCATAAGCCCTGTTTACACGGGCGATTTAAAACGCCACATATAAAACGCCTTGCCTAGATCGATTCACATTTGCCTGTGGTGTTTTAGGGCTGAATCGATTCATATGAAACGGTTCATCTATACCATGTCTCGAGGTGGTTTATTTGAAGCGATTCAGCTGGTTCCCGGCTGGTGATAGTGTAAAATAGCAGTGCCCGCCAGCTACAAGCTCAGCTGTAACTATCGCTGGTGCCCGGCAGTGTTAGGGACCGATTAGGCCGAAATCTATTGAATGCGATCATATTTAACAGAATTACATACTCAAATAATGAAATGTAATTAAATTAACCTTAAATTCCAAGCGATATTAACGTAGCAGCTACATCGGCGTCGAATCGCCAAGTGTAAACTAAACAAATAGCAGTGCTCGCCGGCTACAGGCGGGCCACTAAGGCTGCTGGTTCCCGGCGCCAAAACACTTTCAAACTCCGTCCGTGTAAACGTGCCTCTAAAACGCTTCATATAAATCGCTTTGTCTAGATCGTTTCACAATTCCCCGTGTAAACACGGCTTAAGACTGGCTGGCCCTTAAGACCTAAGATTGCATTTTATTAAGCAAAATCATGGCAGTATGGGCAGTTAGTAAGCGTGTGAGGTGCCACCTGGAGGGAAGGAAGGGAAGTAGGGAGCTGCTTGGTAGCAGATCTGCCATCCAAGGTGCACTCCAGCCTCCAGTAACCCAAACAACAAAGGAGCATATCATGCAAATGTTACAGGAGTAGTAGATAGTGACAATAAGAGAATGATAACAAAGTAAGATAATTAGATGATAATATTTGCCTAAGTATTTCATGCCTCACGTATTTTCATAATGAAAATATAGAATTGGACATGGTAGTGACCATCCAAGCCTGGAGGTGCACATTATTTGGATGTCAGGGTTCGTGCCCCTCCTATCGCTTACCTTTACTATGGACCCTAGGCTTTAAAGACCGGATGCGGTAGCCGAATCGGTCCAGCGCAGGTCTCCCGTGCGGGAGATCAGGAGTTCGATTCCCGGTCGAGTCAAACCAATGACTTACAAAATTGATACTTGTTGCTGGACTGGTTGGCTCGGTGTCAGGATAATGTGACTGAGTGAGATATCAGGTCATGGTGCTGGTGGTCTGTTATCTCAGTGGGGCAACAGCACTATAAAGTTGCCATGAGTGCACACTGTAACAAGTCGGTACCCATCCTGATATGACCTTAGATGTTGCCAGGACATAAAACTCTAACAACCAACTATACTTTAAAGTTGCCTAGACTGATGGCTTTAGCATGTTTGCCTCATTTTTGAGATAAATATATCAGGTTGACCATTATAACCTAATATTCATTATTCTGGAGTCATTTTGATGAAAGATGGCTAATTTTGGAGCAATTTGAGCTGCAAGAACCTAAAATAATGTTGGCAACCTTGCCAAAACTCTTGTAATTGTGGCCCATATTCACATGTCGTGAAGGCAACATGATGAGGGATGACCTACTAATGTGTAGGTAGTCTGGTCCCCTACCATTTCCTACTGGCCAAGTCAGGGTCATCTAGCTGGTAAGACTCATCTTCCCCACCCTGCCCCCTCCCCGCACACATTATACCCATTTAAAATTTTTATTAAAACTCTTTTTTTTTAGGTGATGGTGTATTTATGCTGCCCATAACGGTTAAGTCTAATGACTTGTTTTCGCCGCTGGACAATAATAGTCTCATGGTTCCGCTTGTTTTATTACTTTCAGTTGTTATGTAGCTATCTACTGCATCCATTCTTTCTCTGTTTGTAACTGTAAGCATTCTTCCACATCACCTTACCGTCTGTGATTCTGTTAGTTCTACACATTGGTTAGTTGTTTGGTTACCTATAGTTATTTTCCCTGACTGCCATCACCAGCTTGAATTAGTGGTCATTAGTTTTGGTTTAAAATTTAAAGTTGACCTCCTGGGTATATCATGCCTAGCATGTTTGCCTTCTAAGAGTTTCCTTGATATTCAGTGTATTTTTATTGTTTTTCTTTTTATATTCATTATTTATATATATCTTTTTAAATTGTATTATTATTATTATTATTATTTATACATATATATATATATATATATATATACACATATCTATATTTTTAGTTAGTCTAGCAGTGCATTGAGCTCCCTTTTGATTAATTTGTGATATGTTTGATTATGAGTGTGTGTGGGGGGTGGCAGACGACTTTATTGGGTGAGTATATGATTAGCACACTCCCAGAACCAGCCCTTGTGGGTGATGGGGTGTGGGTGTGGGTGGGGAATATGTGTGAGGCATGGGTGTGTGGAGGGGAGGGAGGCTCGACGCTAGTGTCAGTGTGTGTGTGGGAGGGGGAAGTGGGTAAGCAACTGACCCAGCTGTGGGTGGTTGGGTGGGATGTCATAAAACGTTCACTAGTTATCCTGGAACCTGACAAAAGTCATATATATATATATATATATATATATATATATATATATATATATATATACATGGTACTGGGAATGAGGGCAAGACTAATAAGGTCATGAGATTGACCTAATTGGTTTGTGGCCTCCCTGCCTAATGGCTGTCTCAAAGCACGTGCCTAAAGGGATGGGTTCCTAATTTCACTGATTATTCTGTATATGTTATCTCAAAGCATTAGTTAATGGACCAGTACCTAAATTAGACATATAGAATCAATTGTACGTAAGTGGTTTGTTTTTGGAAAAAAAAGAGTTTCATCGGACCATGCAATTTTGGTCATAATGCTTGCATTGCGTTTGAAGGGGAAGGGGACCCCCCCTGCTCCTGACAGTTATCCCATTACCTAATCTCCCGCGCTCCCCCACCTTATAACCCAGCCTCCCTGCTGCCTCCAGCCACTCGCTCCCAGCCCTGCCACGCTGACACTCCCTCTGCCCATTTTCTCCACCCACCCTCCTTATGAGCTTCTTACCTTATTCACATTATCTCACATTATCTTCCCCTGTCATTATCCTGATTTACCATTTGACCTATTATCCTGTTTGTGCCTGTAATTATCCTGTTTGCTATGCCTCATCACACTTCATAAATAAAGTGCTCTTTTCTCCACCCCCGCCTCCTCGTTCCTTCCTCGTCGCGCATCAAACTCCCTTTGCACCTATAACCATATTCCTCCTGATGACCAAACTTGGTAGCGTTCTTGCAACTCAGTTGCTTGTAATGTAAATTGCAGCTGGCAAATGTTTTACATTAGATATAATACTGCGTGTATGTGTATATCTGAATCATGTCTTCCCAGATAAGCCCTCGTTCCACTTCTCCGGAGCTGAGCAATGAATTACGATTTCCCTATTTCCTGAGAACTGTACCGTCAGATACCTTCCAGGCTAAGGCAATTTTAGCACTCATCAGGTTGGTACAGCTATGAATATTGTACTGTAATTTGCTGACTTTATTAATGTTGTCTGTTACAATTATTGTGTCTCATATTATACATACATAAAGTGAATACCATTATTGTATCAAATATTATAAATATATATATATGCACATTCACTTATGTGTGTATAATGCATTATACGAGTATAAATGCAAGGATATATTTCCCCTGTGCGTATTGGTGGAGTAGCTCCCCCCCCCCCCCACCTTCCCAGCTGTCTGGTAAATTGCCGGGCGGGCATCCCCCTCACGTCACACACTGGAGGAAATTTTATAATATATATATATATCGGTAATTTCATGGAAAATGGGGAAAATGGGGCCAATGTATTTTCTGGTATGAACAAAACAATTACTAAAAAACTAGAGAAGTTATTTTCTTTGTAGAATTAGTATTCTTACATTTGGAGGGATAGGTATGAATAACATGATGGCCTAATGTGGCATAGTAAAAAAACACCAAAATATTCATTAAAATATATGGTGTTTTAAGGGCATGGAAATGTTATATGGAGAATGTGAACTTTTCTACAGCCCACTAGACCTTTATTTTGCACAGAGTATTATTGCATGTGTAAGCCCATTTTATAGTACCCTGAGTAGTAATATCGTTTTCTTTTTTTTTACAAAGCTGTATGAAAGAAATTGAAGGTGAAGTCCCCTATTTTTTTGGTATCTCCTCCTATTATGCTATGTCCACAACTCAAATTTGGAAGAATATAACTTTCCTGTACAGATTATTCGTTTAATGTAGTTGTATACTTAAGGTGTCACAGCATAACAATTAATTGTTTCATCTAATCATTTCTTTCAATAATTGTTTTTTATTAATAAATCATATGTTACATCCACAAATGAGGCTGGCTACTCAATTAATTATTTTTATTCTGAGAAGATGCTAACCTAAACTATCTTTTCCTTCACATTACTAGTATACATACACACAAGCGTTGGCTACTCAGCGAACAAAATTGGGAAATACACAATAGTTTTTTTTTTCTTATGTCACACATTGGCCCCATTTACCATGAAAAGACCCATTCATATAATATATGTATATAATATATATATATTTTACCTCGGTACTAAGCCTCTGGCTACTCGTAGCTGAGGGAGAAGGAAGCACATCCGGTTCCAGCAATTAGCATAATCAACTCACAACGGGAGGACGTTTGTTGAGTTGCTCCGGCAATTTTCTACTTAGAACGACAATCTAACGAGTAAGTATTGGTTTTTCTGGATGGCATTCATGATTAAATGTAAGTTAGCAATGCTTTTACTACAGTGTTGAAGCTTTTTACAGAGTTTTAAAGTTATTGTATGTGTTTTACTTTTTTCGTAAGACATCGATAGAACAATGCCGCCATTGTTCTTTGTTACTGTTTAAGTCGCCCGTGACTGAACAGAGAGATGTGTGGTTGGAGCCATTCACGTCGTTAGGATTTGTTCCTGGGTTTCTTTTAAGATTCCCCATATTGTGTTACTTAGGCGTACCTCCAAATTTCGTAGCATTTTCTCCAACTTGTTGGCATATTGCACCACAGGAGGGAGAAGTGTACGGGATGGAGAGTGTGGGAGGCTACCGATACACTGGTCCCTACCCCTCATTTGATTTTGGTTTCGATACCATTAACCTACGACACTCACACATTTGTTCACGCCTGTGTTGAAACGGTTTAAATACGTTTGTCAACACCAGTAAATGCACAATTTGGGCTATGGTGTACCCTTTGTGACATTCTGGTTGAGCATTCTCTAACTTTTGTGTTTCGATCATTACAGGGTTACGATGGCTACGAAGCATAGTAAGCCCAAGGCTCCCAGTCGGATTATGGATGATGAATACCCGTCACCGCCGTTGCGGGTTCAAGGGTCGCCTGAACACCCGGTTTTGGATGAGGTAAGTGGGCCAGAAGTAGGCCCGTCTGACCTAGATGCGCGCCTAACACGCCTCCTTCAGACTAAGTTGGAGGAAATGGTCCCGGCTAGATCGCGTCGGAAGACCAAGAGGAGTATCCAACAGTCTGAGGACTCAGAATGCGAGGACTACTCTGGAGAGGATTCCTCGGAGGATGGAAGACCAAGAGGAGGATCCAAGAGTCTGAGGACTCAGAATGCGAGGACTACTCTGGAGAGGATTCCTCAGAGGACGACTCTTTGCAGGAGAGGGTCCTGGTAAAGAAGCATAAACACGCTAAGAAAGGAGTCAATTCGTCAGATGGATACGAATACACCAGGGCACTTAAGAAGCCCTCGGTCAAGCAAAAGAAGAGTAAGAAAAGGAAGAGTAAGAAGGACTCTTCTTCAGACTCTTCATTGGACTCGTCTTCGACAGAGTCAGACTCGGACACTCAGCGCTAAGATCGGGGGTAAAGTCCGGAAGAAGTGCCAGCATGAGAAGGCCAAGAAGGTTCTCACCACTACAATGGTATGGGAGACCATTAAAGGGCACTTTAACACATTTAAGCCAGCAGAGGTCATCACCAAGCTGGGTGAAAAGTTCACGGGGATTAAAGGGATCCCAGACTCGGTTATAAAAGAAATGGACAGTGATGTCAAACTGAGTGACAAATGTAAGAAGTTTGAGGGGGTGCTCCACACAGTACACAAGGCGGTGTTGGGAGCGTTGACTGCGATTACACCAAGTTCTCATCTCTTTGTGGACAAATGGACGGGGGAATTGCGATGCTGACAGCAGCAAGCAATTTTCTATCCTACAGGCGCTTTGAAAATGTCTTAAAGCCGTCTGCACTGATGCGGGTAAGGAGGTTGCCAGATCTAAGAAAGTGGTCGAGAATGATGGGAAGGAGTACACACTGTTTCTTCCTCCCAAACCCATCAAAGGCAAACCGTTGGATAAATGCAAAATGTTTGGTGGACAGATACAGTACCTGTTCAAACAGGTGGAAATGGGCACCAAGTGTGGCAAGCACATGGACACCAACAAAAAGAAGGCTGGTGACCAACAATCCTGCACGCTTCAAGAAAGCCAGGCAGGATTTTTTAAACCATAGAACCGGACGAGGGGCCGGTCAGGGACGGGCTACGGCTACCAGTCGAGAGGCAGAGGACAGCACCAAAAATATCTGGTTAACAATTCAGTACATACCAAGCAAAGAAAATGTAACAGCAAACAGAAGCAGTAGAACATTTCATGACCACCTAGAGTGGAGTCTCTCACAACATTTATTTGAACAAATTTGTGATATTTGGGGAACCCCGGAAATTGACCTATTCGCTTGACACAGAAATCGTAAACTTCCCAAATATGTCTCCTGGCACCCACAACAGGAGTCTTGGAGAATAGATGATTTCAGCTTCAATTGGGGTAAACATTTCTTTTATGTCTTTCCTCCATTCAACATGGTGGAAAGAGTGGCCCGGAAGCTGTACCAGGATGGAGCCTGGGTGATTCCTGTGACACATCTGTGGACAACTCAACCATGGCTGGCAGCAGCGAGATGCTGGAAAAAGCCAAGCATCACCTTCCAAGGGGCTCTGTACAACCTAGCACACTGGTCGCAAAGGAGACATCAGTTCCACCCCCATGGCGGGATTCCTCTTCTGAGGAAACATTTGGAACCATGCGGTATAGATAAAGTTACTTTACAGAGACTTGTTTCATCAGCTTCGAGAAAAGGAACGGTTCAACTTTATGCACACTATATTAAGAAGTGGCAATTATTTTGTTTAATTGATGACATTGATTTTTTTAAATCATCGTTGGCCCAGATCCTACGCTTCCTAAGAGGTTTAGAAGAAGAGGGATTAGGATTTGGTGCAATTAATATGGCGCATTGCACTCTCTCCATTGTATCACCAAGAATAGACGGTTAAACACTTGGTAACACTATGTGGTACGTTGGTTCCTGAGATCAGTGTATGACCCCAATCCGCCGAAACCCAAATACTCAAGATTTTGGGATGTTTCACTAATATGTAAATTGTTCAAAAGTTGGCCAAGCAACAAAGATTTAAATTTAAGCAATTTGGGATTTAAAGTGGCAATTCTGATCCTCCTGATCACAGGACACAAAGGTCAGACAGTGTTAGATTTAAGCTTAGATAAGATAGAACTTTCTAATGAGGAAATTACTTTCGAATTGAGTAAACTCTTGAAATCTAACAGGGTAGGAGACCCTTTCTTATCAGTAACATTAACTGCATTTCATGAAAACAAGAAGCTGTGTGTGGTAAGAACCATTAAGGCTTACATCTCACGTACCAAGGACTTGAGAAAGAACAATCAATTACTGTTGAGTTACATTACACCGCACAAACCCATCTCACAGGACTCACTTTCAAGATCGACATTAGGGATACTTTCTATTGCGGGGATTAACACTATAAAGTATGCACCACACTCCACAAGAGGAGCAATAGCCTCTAAAGCAAGAGGCCTATGTATCTCCATTAAGACCATCCTTGCAAATGCAGGATAGAAAACTGCTCTATCATTTGCCAAACATTATAATAAGAAATTAGAGAAACAAGATATGGCTTCCTGCCTACTTAGGAAATAAGATCATTTCGATTATGTTTCTAAATAAATATGAAAAATAGAACTGACTGAAATGATGACGTGTAAACATCTCCCTGTGCTATAATTAGCCAGGAGGCTAGGGGACGAGGTGAAATAGAATAATTATGTGAGACTTACCTGGGTATAGACACATAATTGTTGTTTTACCGAGTCTGATAGCCTCAGCTTGTTATAGTACAGTTCCCACCCACCCACCCACCCACCCACCCAAACCCTTGGGAACGGCAGGGAGGTATATCAATTAATGGCAATAACAAGAAAACAAGATTATGATACAAAATTAATAACTAATATAATTTTGGTAGTTTGGCTAAAGATTGGTCGATAGGAAGTGCTACATCTCCTTGTCATCATCATCATGCTGTCGGTCGCGATGCGACAAAGACTGCTTTCATTACTTGACTGCCGCTCTCCATTTAGCTCTCTGCTGTGAGAGTTGTGTCCATGAGTCGGTCTTAATGTCTCTCAGCTTCAGGTTTTTTTCATGAAAGCTGCCTGCAAAAGTGATGAAGTGCTGCTGGCTTTTGCAAGTTACCAGCGGCACTCTCTCGGGGAGCAAATAGAGGTTTCACACCGGCAAGAACATGTCAAGACAGGCGCAAATCTATTTGTCCCTGCAGTGGCTGGTCGGGAGATGTTGGGAGTTCCATAAATCAACCGCCCATAATGCTGCCACAGTGACATGGTTTTCTGTTTAGGGTTTGCTCCCTTAGCCTTCGGTTCTGTCAAGGACCTGTACCACAAGGCAGTGGTTTAGAACTCTGCAAGGCAGGGGCGTCAAACTCCCTGAGGTATTGCTATACCTGCTATACCTGCATACATCTCCTTGTACTATAACAATAATGTGTCTACGATACCCAGGTAAGTCTCACATAATTATTCTATATATATATTTTTTAGACTGTCTCAAAAGGCGATAAGTAGAATGGGACAAAACTTTGTCCATTGTAACAAACGATCAACATATGCATTTGCTCAGGATAAACTGATTTGTTTTTTACATGGTGTTTCATAATCCCAGTAGAATACATATTGACTTGAAGCAAATTTAAAACATTTGCTGGTTGCAAATGAAAGCTGGAAATCTCTGCTTTGCATGTATGTAAAATATAATTTGATGAGATAAGAAATAAAGGTGTAGTCCTTGATTAAGCTATGTCATATGGCAGTATAACATGTGTTGCTCAGACGTAACACATGTTTAGGACACCAGACAGTCTGCTCAATAAAGAACTAAGCAGAATTAAATAATTTCATACTGAGAAGCATATTAATCATCCATAATATACAGAAATATGTAGTGCTTATATTGACAAAGGAGTAATTCCCAGCCATGCTTTATTCACTGAATAATTAGTGTACAATATTTGTGTGACATCCAGACACCACTGGTTATTTCGCTGACAGAAATTTGTAATGTTATTTCTGAAGACATCAAATAATTCTTTTTTTAAATTTAAGCATGCATACATGTTAATAACTACTTCCTTTTGATTTTGTTTGATGTATCAATGCAATACAAGATGTTAATAAGGATCCAACCATGTCCCATATGTCATGTTACAAATGGTCGACTGTAAAATGTTTTTTTTTGTACAAAAACAATTCATAACTAAAAAGACCAAAGTTGCACACATATTTATTTTATTTCCCTTGTTTCTTACATCAAATCTGAACATGAAGATGAAAAGTATAAGGAAAAAAATGAGTAGGACGTTTTTTTATTGATGTTTTAAAATCCCATCCCATTTTGACCAGTTTTCAGGAGAGTGACCCATATACATATATAGGGGAGCGAATAGGGAAGGTCAAACTAGCTGATCTAAGACTACAAACCACCACAGCTTGGTATATATAGACCAGATGCAGTGGCTGATTCTGTACGAGCTCTGAGAAGCTCCCCGTGCAAAAGGTGGTGGGTTCGAACCCCGACCGAGTCAAACCTTCTCCACACCCCTCCTCGCCGAATCGGTAGGAGCCGCTGGTTTGCTCCCTGGGGCCCCTGATAATGTGACTGTGTGGGATATCAGGTCATGGTGCTGGCGGCCTCGTCTCCCATTGGGATAGCACTATATAGTCGTCATGAGTGCAAACTGTCGTAAGTCAGTATCCATTTTGATAGGATATTAGATGTTGTCAGGACATAAAACCCCAAACAAACCACATAATAACAAACACAAGCCGCATCCTACCCCTCCCATTTCCCTCTTCAACTTGACACTTTTTGTGCGTAAGTATAATTCGATGTGACTCCTCACAGGTAATTTGAATATTTGTAATTTGTTCACTCCACAGAGAGTTAAAGTGGACGTATGTTGGCATATTATATGAGAACAGCAACTACGGGAGGAGCGGGTACATTCAGATAACAAAATGGGCCCGTGAATATGGGATATGTTTAGGATTCACATCCCGAATCGTGATAAATGGTCCAGTTAATTATCACATGATAATCAATAACTTGGTCGCAAATAAGCAAGTGACTGGTGAGTACTACCTTTTGTTTTGTTTTGGTTTTTTTTTTACGTCCTAGCAACATCTAAGGTCATATCAGGACTGGTACCGACTTGTGACAATGCACATTCATGGCAACTTTATAGTACTGCCCCACTGGGAGAACAGGCTGCCAGCACCATGACCTAATATGCAACTCAGTCACATTATCCTGACAATGAGCCAACCAGTCCTTGCCCTATCCTAATAATGGCAAGTGCCTGGCTAGGAAGAGACAAGATAAACATTTTTATGTCATTAGTTTGACTCGACCAGGGTTCAAACCCACAAACACATGGGTTCGGATCCCCTGATCTCCCAAAACAGGAGACGGACGCTCAACTCATTCGGCCATCCCATCCGGTTGAGTACTCCCTAGTATGCAATGACTTAAAAATTGATTCTTGTGGCTTCCTAGCCAGGCGCTCGGCATTATTAGGATAGGGCAAGGACTGGTTGGCTAAGTGTCAGGATAAAGTGACTGAGTGGGATATCAGGTCATGGTGCTGGTGGCCTCGTCTCCCAGTGGGGCAGCACTATAAAGTCGCCATGAGTGCCCACTGCCACATGTCGGTACCCATCCTGATATGACCTTAGATGTTGCTAGGACGGAAAACAACAAATAAACAAACATAATTTTGAACCCATTGCTAACAACTATCCTACATTAAACAAAATATTAAAGGCCACTCCCTTCATTTCTATTTTTGTTTGAAAACATTTTTATTCATCTGAATAGTCTTTCTTCAGCGCCAAGGCACTGGTATTCCGGACATGCTTAACTTTGGTCATTTACACTATTTAATTACAAGAACAATTTCAGGATAATAAAATATTGGTGTTCTCGGGGGGGGAGGGGGACCAACGTTGTTATCTCGTAAGTGACGTATTGTTAGTGGACATCGCGTGCATTTATATGGTTCATCCAATTTGAGAACTGGACGCAGTGGCCAAAGCAGTTGAGCGCAGGCTTCCCGTCTGGAAGGTTAGGAGCTCGAATCCCAGCCGATTAAACCAATGACTTATAGAATTGATATGTATCACTGCCTAGCCTGATGCTCAGCATTAATAGGATAGGAGAAGGACTGGTTAGCACAGTATCAGGATAATGTGACAGTGGGATATCGGGTCATGGTGCCGGCAACCTGGTCTCCCAGTGGGGCAGCACTATGAAATCGCTATGAGTGCGCACTCCTCACAAGTCGGTACCAATCCTGATATGAACTTTGATGTTGCTAGGACGTAAAACAACAATAAACAGAGCAAACCAATTGGGGAAATGTCTCAGCTTTTTTTTTTGTGACAAGTTTTTTTATTCTGCCCATAACGTGTAAGCTCCCGTGAGGGTGCTTGTTTTCAACGCTACAAGCTTTGCACCCTCCATGTACAACTGAGAGGGATTTCAATGCTGTTTGAGCATTAAGGCGACTTAATGTATGTACACCCGTAACCAGCATTAAATGCACGTGTTAATTCTATATGATCGAGCCGGGTGAGGATCATCATTTCTCTGTATATTTGTATTTGCTTTCTCTACATACACGGAATCCTGAACAACCCCACGTTGCTGATGAACAGGTGCCCCCTGTCGATACCCCGTTCCTCCAGAACGGAATACCGAACTACCCGATGGCGAATACTCCAGTGGAGTTTCCTTGGCATAACCACTGCGGGTGCTATGAAGTGAATCATCACGATACGCAGTAGTTTTGTAACCCTCACGTATACTAGCCCCCACCCCCACTCGAGCGTCATTGACTGAAAGGGACTGTATATCCTCAAGAGCGAAGCCTACCTTTAACATACCCGCCATATCGCCCTCCCCAGTGTTTATTGCACCCACGAGAACATAACGCACCGTACCGTGCGCGACCACACCTTTAACAGAGGTAAACGCTATTGGCTAACGGACGAGTCTCCCAAGTTCCCCGCCCAGCCTGACCCCTTTGTATACATGTACAGAGCTCATCAGCAAGAGTTGCTAATTCTGAATCAATGTCGGTCCTTTCGGCAGCCAACATTCGTTCGCATCTGCGGTTTTCCTCTTCCATCTCAATGCTCAGCGCATACCGCTGCAAAATCTCGCACTGTCTGGTCCAAGCAGCTTTCTGCTCTTCCATTAACAGACGGTGCAATTCAATTTCCTACCTTTAACATACCCGCCATATCGCCTTCCCCAGTGTTTATTGCACCCACGAGAACATAACGCGCCGTACCGTGCGCTACCACACCTTTAACAGAGGTAAACGCTATTGGCTAACGGACGAGTCTCCCCAAGTTCCCCGCCCAGCCCTGACCCCTTTGTATACATGTACAGAGGCGAAACCTGGTGGAGGAACGCTGCCCAATAGCTGCCGGAATCATAACTGCCTAGAGCGCCATCAGGCATGACCAGTGGTGCTGGCGTGGGGGTGACACACTCTCTCCCTTTCCCGATGACGCCGGAACCTGCATTTGGGTAATTGTCATGACACACATCAACAAAAACAGGCTTGGGTAGAGTGTGGCGTGGTGATTGCAACACAGAAGTGTCCGCACCCACTGACAGCTCTCCCACGAAGGGACGCCCACCACCATTGGGTTGGTAGAGGCGTGCGCTATGCAGACAGGCTGTCATCCCCTCCATACTTAATTATGAAGAGAATGTAAAGTGGAAGACCTGGAACAGGCTCATAACTCACCTCATTATGCAGAAGGCAAGGCCTGGTTCATGGCACCAATGTGATAGGCCGATGTCGGCCGTTCGGGGGGTGGGGGTGGGGGGGCTGCTGGACACACGCAGTAGAGGGCAGCCCAGTCAGGGCACTGCGCGGTGGCTAACGTGTTGCCACCTAGCGCAGTGTAACTTCATAGGTGTGCGTGTAGTCTTTGCAGCCACCGCAAGTACTGATTCACAACTGGTTTATTCTTCGATCAACCATTGCCACTTTGGCTATATTACGTCATAAGTGTTGGGGGCTCTCGCGCTGGGCTAGGAGGCCGCGAGACCATACCGTCATATCGGCGAGACGCAACTCGCATATATTACAGTGGACAGACTACTACAGTAGTTATGTCTGGCGAATTGTCCCGCGAGTCGGTCTGCGACACATTGACTGCTGCTGCTGATCTCCTGGTTGCTCGACCTTCAGCTTGTTTATTATAGTGGCACCCTGGCCAAATCAGGGCCGCGTTCAGGCTCCGTCTCGGAGGCGCCTCAGCGACAGGCCTGACATCATGCTAGTCTGAACGGCAAAGGCAGTTTGTTGTCTCGAAAATGGCCGCCCACATAGGCGGTGGCCATTTGCAATGGGAAAGCTGTGCTGTGATAGGCTGAAACCACTGGAGACGGCGGCCATTTTCGAGGCGCTTTTTGTCTCCTGATTGAAAAGGGAGGCATCGCCGAGACGTCGCCGAGACGCACCCTGAACGCAAATAAGCCAAAAGCATCGCCAAAACGTCGCCGAGACGCCTCTGAGACGGAGCCTGAAAGCGGCCCAGGCACGTCCGTCCTCAAGCGAAATTACAGCAGCAGTGTGGGACGTTCTGGTGAGTGTTAGTGTCCCGAGCACTCGTAGGTGGCGACACAGTCGCGCCGCCCCGCGCCATTGACCCAAGGGTTAGCGCGCGACTCCAAATACCTTTGACTAATATGGCATACACGCGAATAATAAATAACACAATATCAGGGTGGGCGTGCGACTCCAAATACCTTGGGAGACAATTGTTATTGTTTGTTGTTGTTTTGCATCCTAGCAACATCTCAGGTCATATCAGGATGGGTACCGACTTGTGACAGTGCGCTCTCATATCAACTTCATAGAGCTGCCCCACTGGAAGACCAGGCCGGCAGCACCATGACCTGATATCCCACTCAGTCACATTATCCTGACACTGAGTCAACCAGTCCTTGTCCTATCCTAATAATCCCGAGCGCCAGGCTAAGAAGCGACAAGTATAAATTTTCAAGTCATTGGTTTGACTCGACCAGGGTTCGAACCCACGATCTACCAACATGGGAGACGGACGCTCTAACTCATTCGGCCATCCCATCTGGTCGACAATTAACTGAAATGACACTTAGTTATCTCCGCTGTTAGTTTATATATAATACATTATACTTCATATATAGTTTGGACCAGAACAAATATCGCAACTTGTGGATGGTGCTTTCGTAGGTTTTTTTCTCGGAACTTTGGGTCATTGGCAAAATATTGTTACCACTCAGAAATTTGTGGTAGCAAAATAACTAGACTCACAATTAATGGTATCACTAAAGGCCCTGTCACATTACGGCGTATGGCGGGAGCGTATTGAAAACCTATGTACGCCGTGCTGGTGCCGGCCTATGATGACCTTCGGTGAACTTTCGGGTGGGTTTGAGCCTATGGGGGACCTATGAGGAGCGTATGGGAGCGTGCTGCGACATTTTTTGACTGTTTTGATTGGCATGTGGAGCATATGAGGAGCGTATGAGGAGCGTATGAGGAGCATATGATTATTTTAGGAGGATATGAGGAGCGTATGAGGAGCATATGAGGAGCGTATGAGGAGCGTATGCGAAACCTATGCACGACCTATGTTATCTCTCCGCGGTCCGCCGCCTGGTGGCTCCTGGGTATATATAGCGTGCAGCAACAGTCTCCCCTCACTCTGCCACCATGCCTGCTAAGAGGAACACCACTGCTGCTGCTGCTTCTGCTACTGCTACTACTAGTACTACTAGTACTACTGCTACTACACCAGCCTCCAGAGCTGCTGTAACTACAGGAGGAGGACTAGGCCGTGGGAGAGGCAGAAAGAGGCAGACTTTACAATGCTCTCCATCACCAGCCTCCTCACCTGCCTCGCCACCTCACCACTCTCCACACCACTCTCCAGAACACCACTCTCCACAACACTACTCTCCAGAACACCACTCTCCACTGGAGGACCTGGAGATGGAAGTGGAGAGGTCGACGACGCAACGCTGGCGTCCCCGCTCCAGCTCGCCATCTCCTGCCTCTGCGGGCAGCTCACGGGCGTCGTCCGCTGCCTCCGCCGCCTCCGCCGCCTCCACCCGCACCGCTGCCATCGGCACGTCAAAGAGACGGAGGGCCAAGAAGAGCGACTGTTCTCTGTCGGTCTTCAAGGAGGGTCAAATGTTGGACTTCCTCGAGGAGAACCCCATCATTTGGAACATGAAGCTCACGGATTACCGCCGCTCAGACAGAAAGGCCAAGATGTGGGCGGACCAGGCGACACTTCTGGGGACAACAACAGTCCATCTCCAGAAGTGGTTCAAGTCGCTGAGGGACACGAACACGCGGCTCCACAAAAAAAAGAGCGGGGACGGAGCCGCTGACCTGACTGAGCGGGAGCAGTGGATCCTGCGCAAGTTCGGGTTCCTGCGGTCCGTCGTCCGTCACCGACCGGAGCCCTGCAGGAGTGTAAGTACATAATCTTTTTTTCGTTCTGACAAGTGCGGCCATTAGTATCGTATTCTAGTTTGTTATGTTATGCTTTTGTTGTATTTATGTTTGTTTGTTTGTTGTTGTTTTACGTCCTAGCAACATCTAATATTCTAGTAATTTGTTAATGTTATTGACAATAGATGTATCATGATATAATCGTTATAAATCCATGTCTGCATTTAACGTTAATTATTTTTTCTTTATATAATTTTGATTTACTGTTGACTTGTCGTGTCTTTTGTCGAAATATCGATTTGCATTCATGTTACTTATGTTATGTTATGATTTTGTTTTGCAGTTGGCCAGTCCTGTCGCGGCTCCATAGCTTGATCTCAGCTTGGAGGAGAATGTCCCGACCGATGTGGAGGTGGCGATGGACGAGGATGGACCCACTCCCCCCGCTACATCCCAAGAGCGGGGAAAGGGGAGAGGGAAGCGATCTGCCCCAGTCGACAACAACCTCCTCGCTGCCATCCACAAGAGGTTCGATGAGTCTGCCGACATCCTCAAGGTAATGCAGCCGCCTCCTCCTCCACCTCCACATCCACCAGCGGTGACGAAGCGAGTGGCATTCGCCAACTATATGCGGGACATGATCCTCACGATGCCGGAGGAGCGGTTTGTGTCGGTTTGCGGTGCACTCAACCGCATGGCGTCGCACCATCTGGAGGAGGAGGAAGGAACCTTCGTGGCCCCAGTGGTTTGTGTGGCTGCTCCTGCTCCTGCTCCTGGACCTGCTCGTGTGTCTGCAAGTGAGGCATACCAGCCTCAACCCCACCAGTGGACTCACCAGTCACAACCGGCATCACCATGGGCTTCACAGACACACGAGTATGTGCAGCAGTATATGGGGCAGCCGCAGATTCCTCATCAGCCACAGCCACAGCCGCCTCTGCCAAGTCTTCCGCCTCAGCCTCTACCTCCAACCTCCGTAGGTCACGAGGCGCCCGCAGCTCCGCTGGTGGTACAGCCGTCACACACTGCTGGACAACTACGGACGTTAGGGATGGCGGGGCACACGAGGGGCTCTCCCGGAGTCGTGGTGCGCGCGGGTGCTCCGCCCACTGTGGGTGCGGCATGGCCGGGGACTTGCGCTGCTGCAGACATTGTGACTCCGACACACGTCGACCCCACCCCAGTGAACTTGTCTGAGTCGGCCAGCCCAGAAGGACTATTGAACTTGTCGGGGCTGTCCGGCATATCTGGCATGTTGGGCGCAAATTTGGAATTATTCCCCTCGTCAGCCACACAGTCGCCAGCTGATGCCACTTCTAATGGCAAGGGAGAGAAGTGATTGTAAATATGTGTATATATGTAGTCTTAGTTTTTATTTATCTTTGTACATTTGTATGTATATATGTATATATATTGTATGTTTATATATTGTTTGTACATTTATATGTCAAGATGCTAAAATAAATAAATATACTGTCAATTTTAATTTTTGTGTCCGTGTTCAGTAAAGGCATGCCATCATTTAATTGTTATATATTAAAGTACAATTAACATTAAAATTAAAACTCTATTTTTTCCTGTGTTCTTAGTATGTATGTAAAAAGAGAGGAGATTCAATACAATTACATTAACTAGATGACTTTAAATTAAGGAGCGAAAGAACGTAACAGACATGTAAAATTGTGTTTTCATATCTATAAAATGATATCGTTTATTTTATACTAGACATATAAACATTAGCATCTCATATAATAGGAGAGATGTCACAACATCACAGACATGTTTGCAAAAACAGTAGACAGACACAGCGCATACAGACTGATAAAATGTTTTGTCAGATCATCCTGTCTTGCCATGACAGTGCTCCGGCAGGTGAGACGACCCAGTCTTTAATTAGATTGCGGCTGTTCCTTTCCTAGCTTGGACGCGGTGTTGGGGTTAACAGGTTCAACGTTAATGTCACGAAGGTTGTGGCCCTCTCGCCAACCTCCAGGCACAAAGTTGTTGTTGGCTGTCTCGGGACGATCCAGCTGCATGTTCTGTAGCCCTGGGTAGCGTGTCCTCATGAGGTTGTGCAGAACCATGCATGCCTTGACGATGAGCTTCACATTGGAGGGGTGGTGCTGCATAGTCGTCAGGAGCACTTGGAAGCGGTTGGCTAGAATGCCAAAGGCATTCTCCACCACTCTCCTAGCTCGGGAAAGCGGTAGTTGAAGAGTCGCTCATCATTGGTCAAGCCCCTCTTGCCGTATGGCTTCATCATGGTCGGCCGCAGGGCAAAGGCGTCGTCACCGATCAGGAAATACGGCACATCCTTCTGGCCGTCGACGAGCGGTTCAGGGTTCGGAAAGCCGATGGTGCCACCTTCTGTGCACGCCTTCAGCTCAGAGGCGTTGTAGATCTGGGCATCGGACGCGGAGCCCATACCGCCAATATCTGCCCAGATAAATTTGTAATCCGCATCTACAAGCGCAAACAGGACCACGGAGAAAAAGCCCTTGTAGTTGTAGTAGAGCGACCCACTCTTTGGAGGGCACCGGCAGGCGATGTGCTTCCCATCCAGAGCGCCACAGGTATGGGGGAAGTTCCACCTCTCTGCAAAGAGGTCCGCGATGGCATGCCCCCCTTCTGGAGTCGTCGGACACGTCATGACCTCGGCCATGTACTCGTCGACGATGGCCTTGCAGACTTCACGCACTATCAGCGACTGTGTGTTGTGGGGCACCCTCCACCCAAACTTCATGGAGGAGTATTTTGTGCCGGATGCCAGGTGCCGCAGAGTAAGTGCTATTTTCAGCGCAGGGTCGAGCGGCACCCTGAATGTGGACTGTTTTTTTGTGATCCTGGGTCCCACTCGCGCCACAATCTCGTCAAACAATTGGGGAGGCAGCCGCATGAAGTTCACAAACGATGCGGTGTCCTCGCTGCGGAGCTCGACCATGAGCTTGTCGAACAAGCCAAACTGTGGCCGCCTCCCAATCCAGGGTCTGACCCACACTGATCGTCGCCGCCGCCGCTCCCTCCTCCTTCGTCTCTCGATACGGGACGCCAGAAGAACCATGAGGAGTAGAGTAAGCTCATGGTGATAAAGGGCAACTCTGTAGAAAAGCTGGAACTGTGCTTGCAGTGCCTGGGCATCCATCCTGTATGAGCAGCAGAGCAAGAATGACCGAAGGAATGGCGTGGGTCGCCTTTATATACCGAGACCATAGGTCGGGCATACGCCGCCATACGCTTCGCATACGCCTCCCATACGCTTTTCATACGCTCTCATACGCAACGCGTAGGTTCTGCGTACGCTGCATACGCCCGAGATACGCCCCTGATACGCCCGTGACGCAAGTTGAGCGTACGAGTAGCATACGCCGGCGTACCCCTAGCATACGCCGGCATACCCCCAGCGTACGAGGAGCGTATGCGGAGCGTACGCCGGCGTATGAGTAGCGTATGGCCCATACGCCCCCGTAGGTCGAGATTTTTTGAGCATGCACAAAAAAATGGGGACGGACGGATTTATGAAAGCGTATGGCGGCGTATGCCTCATACGCTTCACATAAGCCGTCATCTGACGGCGTATGAGTAGCGTATGAGTAGCGTATACGGCGTATGCCGACGTATATGACGTAAAGCGGCTACGCCGCCATACGCTCCCACCATACGCCGTAATGTGACAGGGCCTTAACTTTGAGCCCTGTGCAATATTTATATGAAGAGTTCAGGTGCAAAAACCAACAAATCTATCTTAGTTGTTCTCTGTAAAACAGAATTTGTTGTTGCCCTTTACAGGTAAAGTCAATCAATTTCATATCGTATAAGGCATGATACAGAGTATCTGCTGGTTTCCTTGAAAAAAATGGATTTGACTATCATAATGATAGCAGCTTCAGCTCAAACCTGGTCATCTTGGTTTCATTTTGGCCCAAATGGTGTTTGTCGGCCTTTGCGTCTGAACTGTTGCGAGCGGGACGTAGCTCAGGCGGTATAATCTCCATCTCTGAAGGTGTCGATGATCCTATCGATCCTGCTCAGTGGACCCATTTGCAGTTTGGGCTATTTTCCGTTCCAACCAGTGGTCCACAACTGGTTCTTAAAAGGCTGTGGTATGTGTTGTGCAGTCTGTGGGAAAGTGCATATAAAAGACCCCTTGCTGCTTATCAGAAAGAGTAGCAGCTTTCCTCTGAAGAAATATAATAGAATGACCACATATTTGACATCCAATAGCATTAAAAAGAATCAATGCGATCTAGAGGTGTCGTTAAACAAAAGAAGCTTTACTTTTTACTTGTGTCATAGCATAAATCGTACAGTAACCTGTTCCCATTGCATTATCTACACAGTGGTCATTATCTGGGTTGTCCTGGCAAGGGCTAGAAAGATATTACTGACTGCTCATCACCTAAGACAGACGCATATAATGTGGATTAGTCCTGATGAGCTGTTCTATGAGTTTATTGATGGTACACATATGGAATACACTGCCATCTTTGTCCGACCGTACTCATATACTATGGATGCGTTTGTGGATCACTTCATAACGTAGGTTTACTCAAATAATTGACATTATTAATGTGTTGTTTGCTGTTCCGTAATCCCTAAACAAACAAGCTGTTTTCCATGAGACCTCAAACCGAAGTGTCACCAGGCGCGGTGACCTTAATCAGCAGAGCGCAGGGCTCGCGTGCCGAAGGTCAGGAGTTCGGTTCCCGGTCGAGTCAAAGCAATGACTTTAAAATTGATACTTGTCGCTTCCTAGCCAGGCGCTCGGCATTATTAGGATAGGACAAGAACTGGTTAGCTCAGTGTCAGGATAATGTGACTGAGTGGAATATTGGGTCATGTGCCATCGGTGTGATTTCTGAGTGGGTCAGGACTATAAAATCGCCATGAGTGCGCACTGTCACAAGTCGATACCCGTCCTAATATGACCTTAGCTGTTGCTACGACGTGAAACAACAACCAACCAACCGAACTGAAGTGTGCCCCATTCTGCCAAATACTGAACAAGTTGGGGAGAATTGGGGCTTCTTTAGACCAAATATACCTGATGCATCATGGGAAGCATTGTGGTTGTTCGATAAAGGCTATCTCGCTCCCGACCTGAGGGGATTTGAACGAAGATTAATGCTTGAAATTGTATAATTCCTTGTTATTTATGTATTTCCCGCAGGTCCGGTGTAGCAGGAAATCGCAAACCCTGTAAATTGCAAACCCCCACTTGTGATTTCTTAGGAAATCACAAACCCCCATGCCATATACTAGCATGAGGGGTTTACGATTTCCTAGGAAATGACATATCCCCCCTGGACATCGCAAACCCCCCATGTTTGGCAGTCTTTATCCTAATGAAAACATCTTTGCGATAGTCCAGTTCGTAATTCCAACCACACATGTGCTGAAAACGGCCTTTATTCACAGATGTCACCACTGTGGCCAGGTAAAGATGTGTGGCAATATCCTGGTATTATCATTCAGTTTCAGGATCGGCAATGTAAACAATGTCGTTAGCAAAATGGCCTTTTTAGTTCCAACTTCAGTCACTGCATACAGTAAATAGAACAATTTTAATATTCCAAATTCTTATTTATCCATTATTTAAACCATTATTTACTAGTGTATTAGTTGAATATTACAAAATGCTACAAAGCATGGGGGGTTTGCGATTTCCAGGGGGGGGTTGTGATTTCCTAGGAAATTGCAAACCCCGGGTGTGCAATCTGCAGAGGTTTGCGATTTCCTGCTACACTGGTATCCCGAGTTAATGTCCATGAGGCCACGTTCAGGGTATGCCTCCGAGTCGACTCAGAGCCGGCTCCGTGAAGGCTTTTTTGCAATTTGTGTTCAGGGTGCGCCTTGGAGTCCCCTCGGAGACGTCTCGCTTTTTGATAGGAGGCAAAAAGTGCCTCCAAAATGGCCGCCAAATTCAGTGATTTCAGTCAATCAGAGCTGTTCTTTTTCAATTGCAAATGGCTGCACCCTAAGGGGGCCAACATTTTCGAGGCACCCGACAGCTGAAGTCGTTCAGACTAGCGCGACATCTGGATTATCTCTGAGGCACCTCCGAGGCATACCTTGAACGCGGCCCTGGTCCCTCGGGATGGACTGAAGCTGCGACTCAGCGTGTAAGCATACCAGGTCGCCGCTTCAGCTTACACACCGGAAGTTGAGGTTTTGTGCCGCTCCAAGCCTTAGTTTTATTTTTTTTCAGTTTAGACCTATGTGCTTTAAATTCACTTTGGCCCTATAATCACAATGTTTCCTGATGACCAAACTCAGCAGGGCTCTTTCCATGCACTTGTTTTTGATACTCGCTTAAGGAAGAAGGCGGAGGCGAGCTGGGAGTAAAACAAAAGTCTTTATTGACAATACAGCAAAGAGGAAGATTTGAAGTGAAAACAATGCAACATTACAACATTACAACATCAAAATACTGGACACCTAAGGCTTCAGCAGTAACATCTATTAAATTAACTTGGCACATGTATGCATTGTTCACCTTTATGCAGCAACAAATGCTTGAAGTTGCACAGTACGATGGTTTTTAGTTATTGTCTTTTTCTATGATAAATATACTAATTTGATTGTTATAATCTACCGCAATTTAGTCTGAAGTAACTTTTATTTTAAATGGCTAAGTTTTAAGATGTTTGAAGTTCGAACATGTAAAAATAGTTTTGGCAAGCACACCAAAACTCTGACACTATTGGCTTTCAAAGTAACAGGTTCTATTATATTGCCTCGGTATTCGCTTCTATGTGGCAGCAAATGCTTAATAAATACCTCAGTATCTAAGTTAGATATGTAGAATCACTTCTAGATAATTGTTTTGGTTTTGAAAATTTAATGCTTCATCAGATTTTGCAGCTTCGATAAGTGCACCAATATCTAAATTGGTTACATAGGATCAAATCTAAACATGTGTTTTGGTTTTAGAAAATGTGCTTTCATTGGACTATGCAGCTTTATCTTGCCACATCACCAGAATAACCAGGGTCAGAGTATCCTTGATATCTCTGCAGTTGGTGTTACTCTAGAATATTGTTTGTTGGAGTTTTACGTCCTGGTAACATCTAATCTTACCACCCAGACCGGATGGCCAAATGTGTTAGACCGTCCGTCTCCCGTGTTGGTAGATCGTGGGATCGTGGGTTCGAACCCTGGTCGAGTCAAACCAATTACTTAAAAATTGATACTTGTCGCTTCCGCATTATTAGGATAGGGCAAGGAGCAGTAGAATGAGAAAGACCAATCGTCCGCGATTGAAATTTCCCCTGCTTAAACAACTAATGTATTATTTTTTAAATGTCATATCAAGACAGGCACCGAATTGTGACAGTGTGCACTCATGGCGACTTTATAGTGCTTGCCCCACGGGGAGACCAGGCCACTGGCACCATGACCCAATTTTCCAGTCAGTCAAATTATCCTGATATTGAGCTAACGATATTGAGCTATCCTATTAATGCCGAGTGCCAGACTATGTAGTGACAAGTATCAATTTTGTAAGTCATGGTTTGACTCGACCGGGAATTGAACTCCCGACCTCCCACATGGGAAGCCTGCGCTCTGCCGATTCCCTAGTGCTCCTGAACAAGTGTACATATTTTATATATGCTTTGCTCGCGCCCCCACCCGTGCTTCCTCGAACCCTATCTTTAAGATTGTTAAATTTCAATTTTTAAAATGAAATAGTTTATTAACAGAGACATGACAAATTGGCCCAATCTAACTTCGCGATAAGAAAAAAAAGTCACTGGGTTCTTTTTCTGATAGGCTAATAAAATTAAAAGATGTTTGTACACCAATAAAAAAAAGCTGGAAAATTTCGAAATGAAACCAATGACTTATCAAATTAATATTTGCTGCTACCTAGCCTGGCGTTCGACATTAATAGGATAAGGAAAGAACCAGTTTGCACGAGTATCAGGATAATGTGGCTGAGTGGGATCTTATGTCAGGGTGCCAGTAGCCCAATCTCCCAGTGGGGCAGCACTATGAAGTTGTCATGACTACACTATGACAAGTTGATGCCCATATTCGCATCGGGTGATGAATGCTACAAGCAAAAATATTCCAAGCAACTAATACGAAAGGCAAAATCAGTTACTTACAGCAGATCAAAGACATCACCACCTCAAGGTGTCAAGCAGAGCATAGAAAATGAGACATAGACATGGTGGGATACATGGTGGGACTTGTATGAAAAAGCATATAATATAATTATGTGTGGGTATAATGAATTATACTAATATTATTAAAAAATGAAGACATTGTAGTGGTTAAGTTATATACTGAGACTTTAGGTGCTGGGTTGGACGGTTTGCAGTTAGAGCAGCCTGGACTACAATCTATATGTAAATTGAGTTTATTCCAGGCTGTCACAACCTCTGCCCGTCAAATCCAGCGCTGATTGCTGCTTTTTCTTGTCAGACTAGCCAGATATATTTGCTCACCCATATTTATGCTTTGTCATTCACTCATAATGAAATAATAATATATGTGTATGTATAAATGTTTACCTTTATGCAAATATTATATAAGCGGTGAAGGTGAATCTATTGTGTGCTGATTCTGGAAGTTTCTATGATACAGATAGAGCGGCTTGGAGCCCTGTTGCTTGTTGGGACAGGTAAGCAAGGCAGCTGGTCAGCAAAGTGCTTTCTGTTCTAACACCTGTTGGTCACTTCTACCTGCTTTTTTCTTCGGATGTGTGCTCTGTCCTCCTCCAACTGTGGACTTGGTTTTGCCTCCTCACCTCGGTTCGTCATCTCAAAATTATCATGGGACTGGACCTATGTGCTTTTTGGCGGGAGGAGCATGAGCTTCCCCATGGTAATAAGTGTAAACGAGCAATATTACCGCTGAAGTGTGTTAAAACTTAGTCCAAGGCGGAATGCGAGGTGTCGGATAGTTTGTGAGGAGGAACCACCGGCGGTCCCACCGACGATACAACCGAAAGGACGAAGACGACAGTCAAAGAGAGAGCTGCCTGTCGCAATAGTGGAGGACGAGAGGACCTTGAGGAAGCGGTTCGAGGATAGAGCATGCGAGCGCAGGAAACGCGCACTCCGGGTGAAATTGGAAAATTTGTCGTGTGACAAAGATGACCGGTCCCATGGGGAGCAGGGCAGTCATGTAAGAGGGCGTGGAAAGAAGACGCGGGGGGGTGGGGAAGAAGAAGAAGCAGGAAACTTTGTCTTCCGAGTCTGGAGACACGGACAGTAGCAGCAGTACAAGTTTTTCCAGTTCATCTTCAAGTGATAGTAGCAGCACGAAGAAAAGCAAGGCGAAGAAAAAGAAGAAACAGCAGAGTAAGTTCTCCTTTCGGAAATATACTAAAGGTGATAAGAGCTTAAAGAAGCTGAACTTTATCAGGGATGACTTTCCATTAAATACGTGGTTACATGGGCCACCTCGCATATATGGCAATGCATGCCATCATGGGGAACTACACCGATGAGGCCTATCGGGGATATGATGCTGCCATTCAGATCAAATTAAGAGAGAGAGGCCTGCGCTATTTTAAGCACGGTAATCAGGAGCTTTCTCTACTGCATTTTAATTTGGACAACTCAAAATCCATGCGGGAGGTGAAGAGGAGTTTTAAGTCTGCCAGTCAACCGACCAAGGCTACCGACGGTGTGAACCACTCATGGCGGGCGTGCTACGAGTTTAATTATAGCAAGGAAGGGTGTGTTGCAAAATCATGTGAGTGGGAGCACAAGTGCTTTGCCTGCAAAAGCAAGGATCACAGTAGCAAGCAATGTATAGTGCAGCGTTGACGAGTCGATAGTGTTGTGGAATGCTAGTTGTCACCTGTGGCTGGGAAGGAGAGTGTTGGTATATTGGACCAGGTGAGTGGGATAATTGATTTGTCGTGCGCCACTGGTATGCATGATACCGGGTGGTGCAGCACTCACAGCACCCGTGAGGGTGTAAACAACAGCAATACAAAAGGTTATCAAAGAAATTCACAAGAATCTGGGAAAACAAGTCAGAAAATATCCAGGATGAAATCCCCACCTGCAAAACTGACCTAAAAGAACTAACACAACTAATAAATGACATAGTAGATGAAAACAAACCAAGTGGAATAGATGGGATCCCCACAAAAATACTGAAAGAGGCGCTCCAAGCCATCCCAGATATCATGGTCGACCTGTTCAACATATCATTTGAACAGGGACACTTCATCACAGCATGGAAGATGGCAACCATCACCCCCATCTACAAAGGCGGTGACAAACAAAACATGGGGAACTACAGACCAATATCAATCTTGCAAACACCAGGCAAGCTAATTGAAAAAATATTCCACAGGCACATAAATGAGCACCTGGGAAAAAACAATATACTAAACAAGAGGCAAGGAGGTTTCAGAAAACTACACTCCACATCTAAAACAATAGCAAACGTAACAAGTGATGTGCTGGCATCATTGAACCAGAAGAAATTTAGTTGGAGCAGCCTTCATCGACTTCAGCAAAGCCTTTGACACTGTAGACCACAGCATATTAATAAGAAAATTAAACAACATGGGCATTAAATCCAAATCAATAAACTGGATAAAAAGCTACCTAAACAACAGACAGCAGAAAACTAAAGTAAATGGTACACTCTCAGACCAACAAACTGTCACCTTTGGTGTACCCCAAGGATCAATCCTGGGACCACTACTATTTATACTATACATAAACAACCTAGAAAAATGGCTGGAGACAGAATGTCTCCAGCTATATGCGGATGACACTGTCGTATATGCAGAAGGAAGCACAGTAGAGGAGATAGCAACCAAACTGAACAACCTCCTGCTAAAGCTGGACGGCTGGTGTGAATCCAATAAAATAACCATCAATGCAAATAAATCTAAAACTGTACTCTTCTCACATACAGCAATCACAGGAAGAAACCTACAATGTACACTAGGAAACCAAACACTGGAAAGTGTAAATCACTACAAATACCTAGGCCTAGAACTAGATAGCCAGCTAAACTACAATCTGTGTGTAACAAAAATCATACAAAAAGTAAACCACAAACTATGGCTATTTGCTAAACTAAGAAACTATATGACACAAGGTATGTCAATAAAAATCTTCAAAGGCATGGTACTCCCCTACTTTGACTATGGGGATGTAATTTACATGGGTGCTAAAAAAGAGCTACTAAAGAAATTGCAGATATTACAAAATAGGGCCCTAAAATCTGCCTGAAAGTAGACAAACTACACCCCACTTATGACCTACACAAAAAAACTAAAGTAAAGCTACTAGAAAACAGAAGAATAATCCACCTAAAAACATTAGCATATATAGATATAGCCAATACATTAAGCGTCTAACCCAACCACTAAGGGACACCAGAGCAAGCAAGGCACCACTACTAAGGCAGACCAGAAGCCGGATCAAAGCCCATGAAAGGAGCACGCTGGAAATGGCCGCCAAGGCATGGAATGCCCAAACGGTGAAAGAAAGACAAATCCCTGACCTAAAAACATACAAAAAATATCTGTGCAAAATAAAAACTGGAAACCCCAACTGAACTGCACCACAAGGGGGCAGGTGATATGTCACGGCCCACCAACTGGACAGCCCAGGGCGAGACAACCGGAAATACAAAAGCCAGATAACATATCCAACAACAATATAAATCAAATCAAATTCAACAAACATAACTCAACCATCTATTACGTAGAAAAAGCGGAAAACTCTTCCCAAGAAAACCCCAAAACACAGAACATAGAACCTTAAGAAAACGACTAACATAGTAATAAGAATAGAACAAAAATATGACGAAACATACCAACAGACTATCTATCTGCTACTGAAATGCAGACAATCAAATAACTTATCAGCAGCTACTGCTTGGTAAGACAACACCAAAACTACAGCTGGCCAGCATTGAAAACAAGCCTGGGTACCCGGGCTTACATGCTATGGACAGTATAAATACAGCCTCAATAAAAAAAAAAACACAAAAAAACCCAAATAGCAATTGTGCTGACCCTTGTGGCGTGACTGGGCCGTGCCAACTGAACGACGGCAACCGTGTGGACAGCGTGGTGAGTGGGACGGAGTCGGGAGTGTGTCATGATACGGTGGACCAGGTGTCAATAGCAGAAGGCAATGGTGCAGTAGCTGAGGATCGTGGTCGCAAACGCGGCGACTACGGACTTAAAGTTGCATAGTCTGATGGTTTTGAGTTTCTGTCATTTTCTGAGATAAATATATTACGTTGATGGTTATTATCTACCTTGAATTAGTTTGAAACCATTTTCATTTTAAATGGCTAACTTTGTAGATATTTGAAGTGCAAACATTCAAAAATAACTGACACCATAGGCTTCAACAGTAAAAGGTTCTATTAAATTGGCCCAGTATTCCGTTCCATGTGGCAACAAATGCTTACTGTGTGCATCAGTATCTAAGTTAGATTTGTAGGATCAAATTTAGGTCATTGTTTTGGTTTTGAGAATTTGATGCTTTTATCGGACTATGCAACTTTAATAGTGGATCAGACAATTGGTTTGACGTGTTGAAAAATGTGGACAGTGTATTGAGAGACTGATGCTATTTATACCATTTGTGCTAAAGATGTATTTGATGATGGTTTTGTGTGCATTGTTGACATTTGTCATGACTGTTTGCAGGGATCGCGTAATTGTGTTCATTTTGTAGGTGGAGCTCCTGCCTAATTGAAATCGTGTAGAATATTTGTAGAATCAATGTGTAGGGGGGATTGTGACCCAAATTGGGAGTACCTGATGAGAGGGGCATTGTTTGGTTTCAAATTATAAATGAAGGCTGTGAGAGTTGCTATATAGCATAAAATTACTCCTCTATTACTAATCCGGAAAATGGCCCGGTTAAGGCTAACCACCTAATTAAAGAGATCAGTGAAGGCCTTTTGACTGTTGTCGATCACCCATGTACATGCATACATGCATTGGGCGGGGTGCCAATGACTTTAGGGCCATCGTTGAGTGTTCCAAACCATGGGGTATATGTGTGAATCAATACACTCATCAATGTCCAGCCAAGTTTGGATATAATTCGGTGGAATGTATTACGGTGTCTTTACCACAAGACGGTTTTCTGTTGACTATCGACATATCGAATGCTTATCGAGCAGTGAATATACAACCGAAGTGTAGGGAACGTCAAGGGCTAGCATGGGACTTTGGTTCAGGCTTGGTGTATTTGCGGGACAACCGGTTATGCATGGGTCTAAGCAGTAGCCCATACATGTTTTCAAAGATAAGCGATTTTATTGTTTGCTGTCTTGCGTGTGAAGGTTTTAATAGTTGTGTGAATTACCTAGATGATTTTTGTGTGTTTTCAGGTAATAGGGTTAGCTGTGAGTTTTCTCAGTTGAGACTTATCACCATATTGAGATGGATTGGATTTTATATTAGTTTTAAAAAACTAACCCCTCCAGCCCAAGTGACTGGTTCTTAGGAATAGAAGTTGACGGGGTAGAGATGGAATTACGACTACCCACAGATAAACTACTCAAATTGCGAGATCGGTTAAACAAATTCCTGGCGAGAAAGAAAGCTACAAAGAGAGAATTAGAAATACTAGGGGGAATATTAGCTCACTGTTGTAAAGTTGACCACGCTGGGAGGACTTTCTCCAGGCGTGTGTACAATTTAATAGCATCAGTTGATAGATCCTGGTGTTCCTGGTGTTCTCTGTGATGGAGTGGTTAGAGTGTCTGACATTTTTCTAGGTCGGATGCCTGATCTGAGGGTCGGCGGTTCGATTCCCCTTGCCCCCCCCCCACCTCTGCCAATTTGGATTTCCACCGCTGTGTTTAACTTACAGCGTCATCAAAGGCTGGTTCCTCTCATACCATGTCTATGTGGTGTGGGAGGTTAAAAATCCCTTGGGTCAGTAAAAGTGTAGGCCCAGGCTTTCTATCGACAAACTGGCCACAGCAGGAGTGTCCACATCGCGGCCCTGGGAATCAGCTATCTGATTGCAAATCCTGCTACCACCATCCACCACCGAGAGCACATCCCACGAATAAAGATCATACCTCTGCTCAAAAATCCCTTGAGAAAACTGGTGGAAGGACACGATGAAGCAGAAGATAGATCCTGGCATATGGTTAGGCTCAATGAGGAAATTCACCTGGACGTAAACTGGTGGCTAGACTTTGCTGATTTTAACGGGAAGGCTAAGATTATTCCTTCTTTAGAGCCTTGGATTTGTATTTACAGTGATGCTTCCTTGCTGGGTTTCGGCGCTTTGCTTGAGAATGATTGGGTGGCAGGTCCTTTTCCAAGTAATGGTGGAAGCCTTGATAGAAAGTGGCTGGGGCACCATTTTGATGAAGCGGGTGACGACGGGTGTGACACTGACAATATAAACGTATTAGAAATGTGGCCCATTGTAGTGGCGATGGAGAGGTGGTCAGGTAGCTGGGCAAATAGAACTGTAGTAATGATAACAGATAATACCCAGGTGAGGGCAGCAATTGACACAGGCCGTAGTAAGAATGTCACAATGATGAGATGGTTGAGGAGGATATTTTGGAAATCCATTATGTCTAACGTTGACCTTCAGTCAGTTTATATTAATACAAAATGTAACATTATATGTGACAGCTTAAGTAGACTGGATAGTTATAAAAGTTGCTGCCGCATTAGAGATGCTGATGTTGCCCAGTCTCTCTGTTGCCATGAAATATTTAATTGTTAATCCTGCAGATTGGGACAGGCCTCTGGATGAGCATAGGATGTTTGAAGATAGCCAGTATGCTGTATCAACGGCATGCACCCGTAATGCCCTGGTTAAAAGTTATTTCGAATTTTGTGAGGTATTTGCGGACAGGAAAAACCCATATCCATGCAGTGTGGACCAGATATGTTTGTATGTTACCTATGTGTTATTCGTCAATCCGCAACTATGTGAGTGCATTCAATAACCATTTTAAAGATCTCGGTTTCGAGCCGGTCGACTATGAGAACCATTGTTTTAAGAAATGTATGTTGGGTATTAGGAGGTTGAAAGGTGGTGTAGATCAACTACGTCAGACTGAAGCACACACGAAAGTAAGAGCGGCCATGTTGACGTCCTTCAGGGGGTTACTTCGGAAGGGACATGTTACTAATTCAGATGTCGCCCTGTTGCGGAGTGATGTTGTGGTTCATGTGTAGGGGATGATGGTGCACATCACGTAATCAAAGAGTAATCAGTTTAGGCAGTGGGTGCATCTGATTCCTATCGCTAGGGTTAAAAATAAAACATTATACGCAGTGCATTGGTATGACGTTCATGTGCAGCAGTGTCCTGCACATGTAGACGCAGTTGCATTCCGGATGCCACGGATGAGTCACAGTGTCCCTTTATCGTATAAATATTATCAGGCGGTAATTAAGAATGCTTGTTCTGTGACAGGTTTAGATGCGTCTGAATTTTCAACGCATAGCCTGCGTCGGGGGGGGGCGCCATGTTTTTACACATGAGTGGCGAGGGACATGAGGGTGGTGCTGCATCTTGCTTGATGACCTCTTGCTTGGGTTGTCGTGGGGTGTTAGAGGCCAGCCAGGGTCTATTTACTCATTCCATTTACATATATGACTCTTGTCCTTATTATTATTATTACTATCACCACTTAGCGCAGATAATGAGTATATATAAATGTTTACCTGAATCTATTGTGTGCTGATTTTGGAAGTTTCTATGATACAGCTAGAGCGGCATGGAGCCCTGTAGCTTGTTGGGCAGGTAAGCAAGGCAGCTGGTCAGAAAAGTGCTTCCTGTCCTAACACCGGTTGGTCACTTCTACCTGATTGTTTCTTTAATAAAGATTGGGGCCTTAGAGGCCAGGCAGAGTCTATTTACTCATTCCATTTACATATATGACTCTTGTCTTTATTATTATTACTATCACCACTTAGCGCAGATAATACATATTATATATTGTATGATTATACTATCTCATGACATGTCTGATTGTCATGCCACACACAAACTTATCTTCTTAATAAAATGTTAAAATCGTTCTAATTTTGGTCACACAATGTTGGCAGATGTTGGTAGGGAGGGACTGGGGCGGATGGGGACCAACGGTTTCACTGCCATTTATGTCATGCAATGATCCCAAATAAGTACAAACTCATTCAACACATATATGTTAAATTTGTATTGTATTTCTTTTTGTGACAGCCTGAATCCTGCCAATAATACAAAGAACCCATGGTTTAAAGAGTATTGGGAGATGATGTTCAAATGTAAATTCCCAACCGGTGACAAAGTCTCTGAAGAAGAACAAACGGAAACAGGCGAAAGAAATTCAAAGCACGAATGCACAGGGAAGGAGCGTATAGTTGCCTCTTGTAGGTGAATCAGTAACATGGTACCGAATTGCGCTGAGCCCACGTGTGGCCTGTTCTAGCCATTGTATGCTTTTTTTTTTAAGTTGCGTAGTCTGATGGTTTTGAGTTTCTGTCATTTTCTGAGATAAACATAGGTTGATCATTACAATCTACCTTACTTTAGTTTGAAGTAACTTCTAAAAGCTAACTTTTGAGATAGTTGAACTTGAAGTGCAAACATGCTAAATTAAATTTGGCGAGCATGATCAAACTCTGACACCATAGATAGGCTTCTGCAGTAACAGATTCTATTAAATTGCCTCAGTATTCTCAACGAATGGCAGACACTCACGACCATCGAACTGTGCAACTTTAAGGCCCTGTCACCCTATGCCGTGTTGCATCAGCGTATGCCGATATAACCTGTCATACAACAA
This sequence comes from Branchipolynoe longqiensis, assembly GCA_030323885.1. Classification (NCBI taxonomy): domain Eukaryota; kingdom Metazoa; phylum Annelida; class Polychaeta; order Phyllodocida; family Polynoidae; genus Branchipolynoe; species Branchipolynoe longqiensis. The sequence continues at coordinate 35,941,901 of CM059200.1, forward strand.
AATTGTGAATGTGCTCAAAATTACTAGTTATACCAAAATTACCCATAACTTATCTCAGCGTACACCAGTGGGTTTTAACAAATACTACTTATGCCAAGCGTACCCATAACTTGTCTCAGCGTACACGAGCGAACACCAACCTGTTGGTGCAAAGTCACAAACGTTGGCATATGCTGATGCAATTCACACTATTCACACCACACCATGTTGAAACCAGACCGAGACCAAGTAAGCATCTGCGAGGCGCCGCTGTATGAAAAGTAATGTGAATACTTTTTCGTCGACGAATACCTCTCAAAATCACTCAAATTTGAGGGTATTCATTTTTGAAACTGCCATATTCATCTTTGCATACCTGTTTTCTATCTATTGACCAGTTTTTACGAAGATTGGGTGACCCTTGCATGGTGCTTTTCCCATTCTTTAACTACAATGTGACTGTCAACTTCAAGTCTGCATAGTTATGGTGGTATCATGTAATGCAGAACTGTCGGTGTAGTTATCTGTGTAACACAGTTAAACAACTAGTCTTAGTAAATTACAAATTAATAAAAGCCTTAAAAGGGTTAAAATATATTTTTAAAATATATCTATATTAAGAAAGTTATGCAATTTTGAATTTAAGAAAAGATTGACAGCTAAGGTGAGTGACTTTGTTGACATTGCCTACTGAAATGCATCTGATCATCACTCAATCTTAATGAAAATTGAACAATAAATAGAAAAACGGTAAGCAAAAATGATTATGATAGTTTCAAAATCTTCAAATTTTACTCCTTTAATTTATGTAGTAGTTCATACACATCGGCACACAATAGTGTCTTATGGCCATTTCCAATACCCAAGCTTACTCAAGACTCGTTCTGATGCTGAATTAGGTCACGCATGAATAGTGTGAATACCGCATAGTGTGACAGAGCCTTTAGTACCCCCCTTCTATTTGGTAACAAATATGTAATGTGCACCAGTATCCCAGTTAGGTATGTAAGTTCAAATCTAGCTAAGTGTTTTGTTTTTGAAAATGTAATGCTTTTAACCGACTATGCAACGGTAACCTTCATTAATCGCCAAGGTGATGTTTTTGATACATATTTAATTACGTCAGAGATATTATAGGATTTTCAAAGAGAACAACTGGATAACTGGCTTCCCGTGCGGGAGGTGGTGGGTTCCAAACCCGGTCGAATCAAACCAATGCGCCATTCACTGAAGTTTACACCCTACTGCTTAGAGAGGACCAGATGGGATGGCCAAATGAGTTGAGCGCCCGTCTCCCGTTTTGGGAGATGGTTGGATATGAACCCGTGGGTTCGAACCTGGTCGAGTCAAACCAATTACTTTAAAATATATACTTGTCGCTTCCTAGCCAGGCGCTCTGCATTATTAGGATAGGGCAAGGACTGGTTGGTTCAGTGTCAGGATAATGTGATCGAGTGGGATATCAGGTCACAGTGCTGGTGGCCTGATCTCCCAGTGGGGCAGCACTATAAAGTCACCATGAGTGCACTGTCACAAGTTGGTAGCTGTCCTGATACGACTTTAGATCTAACTAGGATGTAAAACAACAAAAACGAATCGCTGCAGAGCTGCCAACCATTACGATTTATACGGAACCATAATAATTCTCTACCTTTCATTACTCCATTACGCCCGTGCTCTGAAGCATGATGCTAAATGGCCAGTGTCCAGTTAAATAAATATATATATAATTCAAGACACGGAGACGGACTGCTATAACATGGCCTTTATTTAAAGCTGCATAGTCCGATGAAGCATCAAATTTTCAAAACCAAAATACTTATATAGATTTGACTCTACATATCTAACTTAGATATTGATGCACATATTAAGCATGTTTTTGCCACATAGAAGGGAACACTGAGCCAGTTTGATAGAACCTGTTACTGTGGTGTCAGAGTTTTGGCGTGCTTGCCAAAACTAAGTTTACATGATCGAATTTCAAATATTTCAAACTTATCCATTTAAAATAAAAGTTACTTCAATCGGAAATAAGGTAGATTGTAATGATCACTTTAATATATTTAGCTCAGAAAAATTACCAAAAAGCAAAAGAATCGGGCTATGCAACTTTAACTGTTGTGTGTAATTTACAAGTTCAGCTAGTTGGAAGTCGTCTAATCAATCAAAGTCACGTAATCAGTTCTAGTCACAAGTCTCAGTTGGGTCAGACTTTTTCCAAGGGACTCAACCCTCCCAATGACTTCTAAATGCGGGTGTGTGTGCGGCAAAATTAGATATTGGAGGTAAGCTTGTGTTGTCCAAGCGACGTCTTGACTGAGTGCTGTTAGCCGTGGACGCGCCGGAAGGGCGCATTTGGCAGGTGGTTCTTCAGATAGTCGCTAGGGTATATATTTGAATCCCATATGACAGGTGGCGGCACAGGTAGTCTTCTCCCATCACGCCAGAATTACCCATCTTAAGGGCCTGTCACACTACGACCTATGCCGTTAGTGTATGCCAACCTATCCGCTTTTTGACCAAGATGTCGGCATAGGTTGGCATAGGTCATATACGCCTTTCATAGGTCGGCGGAGGTCGAGCCTCCGAACAATTTTTGTGCATGCTCAAAATTGTAAACCTATGCCGGCGTGTGGCTTATACGTTTCTCCCTGGATCGGGAGGCGGGCACAGTTTGGCTTGTATGACAAGCTTATGGTCGAGCTCTGCAGCGAGGACACTGCATCGTTTGTGAACTTCATGCGGATGCCTCACCAGTTGTTCGACGAGATTGTGGCGCGAGTGGGACCGAGAATAAAAAGAAATTGCACCCCATACCGGGTGCCGCTCGAGCCTGCGCTGAAGATCGCCCTTACTCTGCAGCACCTGGCATCTGGGAACAAATACTCGTCCATGAAGTTTGGGTGGAGGGTCCCCCACAACACACAGTCACTCATAGTGCGTGAAGTCTGTCAGGCCCTCGTCGATGAGTACCTGGACGAGGTCATGACGTGTCCGACGACTCCACAAGGATGGCATGCCATCGCGGACCAATTCCTAGAGAAGTGGAACTTCCCCCATACCTGTGGCACTCTGGATGGGAAGCACATCGCCTGCCGGTGCCCTCCAAAGAGTGGGTCACTGTACTACAACTATAAGGGCTTTTACTCCATGGTCCTGTTGGCGCTTGTAGACGCTGACTACAAATTTATCTGGGCAGATCTTGGGGGTATGGGCTCCGCGTCTGATGCCCAGATCTAGAACGACTTCGAGCTGAAGGCGGGCACTGAAGGTGGCACCATCGGCTTTCCGCACCCTGAACCAATCGTGGACGGCCAGAAGGATGTGCCATATTTTCTCATCGGTGACGATGCCTTCGCCCTGCGGCCGACCATGATGAAGCCGTACAGCAGGAGGGGGTTGACCAATGAGGAGCGACTGTTCAACTACCGGCTCTCCTGTGCTGCTGACCACTATGCAGCACCACCCATCCACCACGAAGGGCATCATCACCGCGTGCATGGTTGTGCACAACCTCATGAGGATGCGCTACTCAGCGCTGCAGAACCAGCAGCTGGATCGTCCTGAGACTGGGACCAACAACTTAGTCCCCAGAGCATGGAGAGAAGGGCAAAACCTGAAAGACATTGACATTCTACCTAGCCCCAACACCGCCTCCAAGCTAGGGAAGGAGCAGCGCAATCTAATTAAAGACTGGGTCATCTCGCCCGCGGAGCACTATCATGGCAAGACAACATGATCTGATGTACCCAAAACATTGTATCTGTCTGTATGCACTGTGTACATGCTTTTCTTTACACTGTACAGTTCTCGCTTATTTACATATTGTAATATGTTTATATGTCTATTCATTCAAATAAATGATATCATTTTTTAGATATCAAAACACAATTACATGTCTTTTATATTCTTTCTATCCCTAATTAAAGTAATCTAGTTAACAATACTTGTAATTAATTTTCTCTCTTTTTATAAGAATTAAACTTTTGAAAGCATAACCACTGTCTTTACCTACATACTAAGAACACAGGGAAAGAGAGGGTGATAGAAAGAGACAGGGACAGAAAGGGGGAGAGAGAGGGGGGAGGGGAGAGAGGGGCAGAGAAAGGGGGAGAGAAGGGGAAAGGGGAAGAGAGGGTAGGGACTTGTGCCCTTAATATTAATAATAATACTTTATTTTCAGTAGTTATTTAATTTTTAATTTTACTTTAATTGTATTTTATTTATAACAATTAAATGATGGCGTGCCATTATTGAATGCGGACACAAAAATTCTAGTTTACAAAATATTTATTTATTTAGACATCTTGACACATATATACATACAAACATACAAAGATAAACAATACAACATAAGATTTTACTAAAAATACAAACTATGACTACATTTCTACAAATATTTACAATCACTTGTTGTTTGTCCCGTTGGAGCCCGCCCAGGCTGATGACATCGGGGCTGACGAGGGGAAGAGGTCCAAGTTGGAGACCCCCAACACTCCCGATATCCCCGACAGCCCCGACAAGTTCAATGGTCCGTCGAACACCGGGCTGGCCGACTCAGACAAAGTTCCCGGCGCGGGGACGACTCGTGTTGGAGTGGAACTCGCCATGGCACCGGAAGTCGACGGCCAGCCCACGTCGCACTAGCTGGGCGGGCAACTAGTCCTGGAGGGGCCCTGGTGTGGCCCGCCATACCTAGTGTCCGGAGTGCAGCAGGCGGCTGCACCATTGCCACAGACGGACGTTGCACGACCTGAGGCTGAGACGGGACCAACTGATGACGCATGTGGAGCGGCTGTACGGGCAGAGGTTGAGGCTGTACGGGCAGAGGTTGAGGCTGTACGGGCAGAGGTTGAGGCTGAAGCTGAAGATGCGGCTGCAGCATATACTGTTGCACATACTCCTGTGTCTGCGACACCCATGGTGATGCCGGTGGTGGCTAGTGAGTCCACTGGTGGGGCTGAGGCCGGTATAACTGACTTGGTGATGGCGCGCAAACTACAGGAGCAGGTGCAGCCATAGGAGCCAGTGCAGCCACAGGAGCCGGTGCAGCCATATGAGCCGCCGCAGCCACACAAGCCTGAATGCCTTGCTGACGTCGGCAATCCGCCTCCAACCCCTGCGACAAGATCCAGTTGATCGCCGCCCATGTCTCCACAAATAGCTCCTCCGGCATCGTCATGAGCAAATCCCGCACATAATTTGTAAACGCTGCATGCTCCGTCATCGCTGGTGTAGGGGGCGGCTACATCACCTTCAGCATGTCTCCAGACTTGTCAAACCTCTTCTGTATGCCAGCGAGGAGGTTCGCTCATCTGGGGCTGACCGCTTCCCCTTCCCCTTTCCCCGCTCTCGGACTGAAGCGGGAGAAGTGGCGGTAACGTTCTCCTCCATCCCCACCTCCATATCCACGCAGACATTCTCCCGAGAGGTCCAGATCGCGCTGCGCAGCATCTAAGGCAGCGGCCACCTGCAAGACAAAATCATAAAATAACATAAGTAAATCAATGTTTCCACAAAAGACGTAAACAACAACACAAGTCAACAATAAAGCACAAATATATAAGATAAATGATTAAATTGATTTGTCAAGATTCATTACGTAAATAACATATCGATTGTCGACTTCTCCAGAATATTAGGGGTTTTACGCGAATCCTAACACCCACACTAACCCAATCTAGTCAGAAGTATAACAGATTTTGTACTTACAGTTCTGCAGGGCTCCGGCCGGTGACGGACGACGGACCGCAGGAAACCGAACTTCTGCATGATCCACTGCTCCCTCTCAGTGAGTTTGGGCGGTCCATTCCCACTCTTTTTTTTGTGGAGGCCCATGTTGGTGTCCTGGAGTGACTTGAACCACTTCTGGAGATGGACGGATGCCCTCCCCAACCGCATTGCCTGGTCCTCCCACATCTTCCCCTTCCTGTTAGAATGGTGGTAGTCTGTCATCTTGACGTTCCAGATGACTGGATTCTCCTGCAGGAAGTCAAGGATCTGATCCTCCTCGATCAACAACAAAGAACAGTCGCTTTCCTTCGCCCTCCTTCTCTTGGCAGAGAAGAAGCCGGAGGTGCTGGTGGAGGCTGAGGCGGTGGAGGCAACGGATGACGCACATGAGCTGCCACAAGAAGCAGGAGATGGAGAGCTGGAGCGGGGCCACCACTGGCTCGGCGTCTGTGTCTCCACTTCCATCTCCATCTCTTCCAATGCAGAGTGGTGTTGTGAGAGTGGTGTTGTGGAGAGTGGTGTTCTGGAGAGTGGTTTTCTGGAGATTGGTGAGGTGAGGAGGCAGGTGAGGAGACTGGTGATGGTGAAGATGGTGAAGTTGGCATAGTGTGCCTCTTCCTGCCTCTCCCACAGCCTAGTCCTCCTCCAGTGAGAGCAGCCTTGGAGTCTGGTGTAGCAGCAGCAGCAGCAGCAGTAGTGGTGTTCCTCTTAGGTGGCATGGTGGTAGAGTGTGAAGAAACCAAATTCTCCAGGGTATTTTTATACCCAGGTGGCGACCGACCACGTGATCCAACGGCAATACCATATGTCATCACACGCTTTGCACACATTATGCATAGGTTTTGAATAGGTTGTGCACAATAAGTTACGCTAGGCATAGGCTGGCCATAGGTCAGCATAGGTTACGTATACACTTGACCTGTCACCTGTAACCATCAACACATGTCCCAGTATGCTGCACATAGGTCGGCTTACGCTTTGCATACGCCGTCATAGGCTAGGGGTAGGTTAGGCGTAGGTTAGGCATAGTGTAAAGTGCTCAGCTGGCATCTATGGTTTGTGTTAGGCAGGCTATAATGAAATCAATACAGGCAAGAAGAGAAAGGAAGAGTATAAAGAATGAAAGTAGAGAGAGACAATGCCCTAGTGGTACATGGATCTGGTATGGTATACCACCTGACTGTATTCTCCAATGAGCATCAAGCATTTATAGTTCCACGAATGAACAGTAAGCATTCCTGGGTCACCATGGCTACCGCGATCTGCCCACCACCACCATGTAGTGTGGCTGCTTGGCCACCACCTGCCTGAGCTGTGTGTGTGGTGATCCGTGACTAATAGTTGGGGGGTAGGGGGTAGTTAGTAGAGCTCCTGAGGCCGCTTACACACTATCACTAGTGCCTCATTCACACTATCTACCTAATACACAATGTCTATTGACCATAAGTAAAGGATCACCAGCAACTACATAAATACATTCATGGACCTGGCTATATACCATTTAACTTAATAGACCATTTGCATCCCATTATAGACGATTTGCATTCCCCACCAATGCGTTTTATCAGAATATTTAAAAGTAGGTTACGCATATGCTTCATACATCGCTGGGACCTCCCGCAGTGCAAAAAGGTCGCCGTATCTCGACCTATTATGAGTTTCAAATTATTGCGCCATGTTATGCATGCGCTGCCGCCATACGTCGTAGTGTGACAGGGCCTTTACGGATGCAACCTGGACATATTAATATGATACCGATTATAGGTGCGAATGAGAACTCAGTACGTGGAGCACCACATGATCAGGCTGTGTGGTGATGCCACAAGCGCTCAGCCAGCTAGCCGGCAGCAAAAAGGCATAGAATGCATCGAACATTCCGTTGGTCAAAAATAAATACTATTAATCATTATTAATTAAATACATGAAAAGGGGCACACCCCGCTCCGTCCATTTATATTAATGTAGTGTAATATTAATGTAATAATATGAATGTAATATATTAATACATTAATCCAGTATTAATGCATCAAGATAACATGAATATAATTAATATAATATGCATGTATGGGTGTATAATACATGCATAGATATATATATATGAATGGTGAAAATCTATTCATTGTAATCCGATTCCCTTAAATGGAAGTTATCCAACAGATAAGTTTCATTTAGCTAATCCATATACATATATATACAGGGGCGTAGCTAGGTGTACGCGCATACGCCAAAACGTCCACATCGTTTTGGCTACAAACATTTTTTTTTTAAATAAAGAGAGAGAGGAGGCATGTAGTAGTCCGGAGTGTCGAAAACTCAAGTCTAAAATGTGTAAAATCTGCCAGCTTAAGCTTAAGTGGCCCCCTAAACCCCTTGCTGAAATTAGGAGTACACATCGTTAAAGGTCAAGCTAGGCCCCTGATATATATATACATCTGCGTGTGCAGGTATTGCTGTACCTGCTAACATACCTCAGGGAGTTTGACACCCCTGCCTTGCAAAGTTATAAACCACTACCTTGTGGTATACGTTCTTGATAGAACCAAAGGCTAAAGCCCCAGTCACACCTACCCGGACGAGCCCCGGATTTTGAGCTGGACCAGTCGGCCGGACCGCCCCGGATAAAACGCTGTTTTCGTCGCTTTTTGCCTCGCAGTCACACCTTCCCGGATGAGCCCGTGGACGAGCCCTGGACCAGAGGCCGGACCACCTCGGACTCCCCGGTGTAGCCACGGACTAGTCCCGGACGATTGATCCAGGGTAAACCGGGGCGATCAGTGGCTGATCCGTAGTGATCCGGGGCTTCTGGGTCTTATCCGGGAGTGGTGCGTGGCTATGCCGAGGGTAGTCCGGGAAAGTCTGGGGGGTGGTCCGGGTTAAACCGTGGCTGAAACGTGGCTCATCCGGGGCAAAACAGCCCCGGACCACCCCCAGACAGGCCGGATCGGTTCATCCCCAGTCCACCTCCGGACTACCCGGACCACCCCTGGATCGAGCCCGGATCGCAAAATGCCCCGGACCGCCCCAGATGTTTTAAACATTTTAAAACATCCGGGCCGAACCCCGGACCAGCCACGGATCGCCACGGACCACCCCGGATGACGGGCCGGGACTCCTCCGCCTTCTGATCCGGGTAGGTGTGACTGGGTATTCAGGGAGCAAACCCTAACAGAAAACAATGCTTCCATGGCAGCATTATGGGCGGTGATGAATGGAACTCCCAACATCTCCCGGCCAGCCACTGCAGGGACAAATAGTTTGCACCTGTCTTGACGTGTTCTTGCCAGTGTGACCTATTTGCTCCCCGAGATAGTGCTGCTAGTAACTTGCAAAAGCCAGCACCATTTCAACACTTTGCAAGCAACTTTTATGAAATGCACAATGGCACGAAATAGCAGCGGTTAAGAAATAAAAGCGGTCTTTGTCGCATTGTGACCGACAGCATGATGATGATATATATATGTGCATACATCCATGTATGCATACATATATGATTCACCCGATATGTCGCAATTCACGTGAAAAGATTACACTCTCCCATTTTCAAATTTGGCAACTCTGTTAATGTTGGATTTCACTCAATATGAATGGCAATTCACTAAGCTCCCAATTGTTTATCTACAGTCCTTTCTCATACGTTCGGCCTGAGCACCCTACACAATGCAGTCCTTGCCTTCGCGTATTCACTGGCTGATACGCACAACGAGGTATGTGGAAGCAAAGCAGGAATATGTGAAAATATGCTTCCTATTTCCAAACTGCCTGCCCATATGTTCAATCATATGGTTAAAACACAGTTCCCAGGTGAGTAGCTAGGGATGATATTTTTCCGTTTTTAGGCGGACTTCCAGGGTTGTTTCATAGCCTTGAGGCATTTTTTATATATGACAAGGGTACGGTAGTTAGCCTCTAGAGCGGAAATTTGATGTTGGGATAATAATCTAGACTTGATTTCCGGGTTTGTTGTTGTCTGAAACCATTCTCATCCCTGGTAGCTTAGATAGCGATTAGCTTGGTTCCCTGCCACAGTCGCATAGACTTTAGGCTTAGCACAAAGCATTACGTCATCAGGACTAGTGTAGGTGTTCCTCCTCATGTGTGCTCGTATGCAACGGAGTCGTCAAGTGTTAAACCCATAATCCATCAATTTACGGTTATATTGTGCAATAACTATGTACCGGCATCTTACGTTGAGAGTTTGATTTTAACCATGTATGTTTAGGGAATGTGAATATCCATCCTGAAATAGGTTGCTTATCTTATAAGCTTGGTGGGTTATTGGCTTAACCCCTATGGGGGGTCGCCGCTGAGGAACACCTACACTGGGCCCTCCCTACATGGCTTCTATATATGTCCCTATGATGTAATTTACATACGGGAACAAACTGGAGACAAGCGAGAGATGGAGATAACAAAAATGTATTGGAGAACATAACCTGCAGGCAGGTCGGTCTTGGCATATCGGTATCGTGTATCATGTATCGTGTCAAGAGTTAATTGACAATGATGGTATTGAGGTATCGTATAGAGTACCAGCAAGGTTAAATGATGTCATGATCAGTGTCAGGCATATCGAACAAGTTAATCGTGATTAGAGATGAGAGTAGTTAAATGTTGTTATGTTTCAGAAATGGAAAGGTCAAGAAAGAGATGAGAGAGAAGAACTAGCACAGAACCAGCAGCCCTCAAGCCCTACCCCTTACCTCCTCCATTATCGGGTGGGTGGGTGGGTGAAGTGACTTGCCATGAGACAGGCCAGCGTGAAAGTGAAGTGTGGGTCAGCAGTCAGTGACGAGGAAATAGGGCAAGAAAGTAGTGCCGAGAAAAAGTAGTGCATGTGTTCCCGCCAGTAAATTATCCATGTTGACAGTGCCAACATGCGTAATTTACATACGGGAACAAACTGGAGACAAGCGAGAGATGGAGATAACAAAAATTTATTGGAGAACATAACCTGCAGGCAGGTCGGTCTTGGCTGGAGAACATATCGGTATCGTGTCAAGAGTTAATTGACAATGATGTTATTGAGGTATCGTATAGAGTACCAGCAAGGTTAAATGATGTCATGATCAGTGTCAGGCATATCGAACAAGTTAATCGTGATTAGAGATGAGAGTAGTTAAATGTTGTTATGTTTCAGAAATGGAAAGGTCAAGAAAGAGATGAGAGAGAAGAACTAGCACAGAACCAGCAGCCCTCAACCCAAAATAGAGGCGAGGGCTGATGGGACCGCCGAAATCACTGTCTGTGGAAGGTAGGCTGAGACAGCTTCACTCCTCCAGAGACCTGCTTCTTTTATCGCACTAAGTGAGAATCCTGCCGTTACGCAGGCCTGCACTGCCCCCCTCGGAGGCTATGCAGCATAAGAGGACGTTCAGGTCCAAACAGAATGTTAGCCGCAGCAGTTAATACCTTTGTTAAACACAGAGCCGTCACGGAGCCCCTGACGGAAGGAGAAAGGCCGGGCCACCCGGAGGAGGATTAAGACATTCTTAAATCTTGTCCATGCACTAACAGGGCAGCATTGTGATGAAGGCAATCTTGGAAGACGATATGTTAGGGGAGGTTGAGAAGTAGTCAGTGTCTTAGAGGAACTAATCGAGACCAACAGCCCGTGGTTAGTAATAACGATCTCAGCAGCTCGAATGGTATGGGAGCCCATGAAGTCGGGCGATTGGGTGGTAACATTACTGTCGAGATAATGTAAAGTAGATTATCAACAAGGCAGCAACATATACAAATGATTGCTCGTTAAACTGTATTAGATATGCAACTATGATCTTGAGCTCAGTAGGAGTGAGCGGAGATGCTCGTTTCGGGATATTAGTTGAATTTTTCAAAATTCCTCTTTAGTATCGTGACATGATATGCAACAAAGTTAGTGACTTCTCCCCCAAGGGCCTGAATACAGGTTTTAGGTCTGCTCAGGCAATTGGCTACCGATCCTGGGGATCTGAGAGTTGAGTTAAGGAAATTATATATGAGAGGATATCATAGACCGATGGCCTCAAGATGTCGACGGCATGTCTCAGGCAGAATCTCTCATATGTTTGAAGATGGAGACGTTTGTTTGCCCAGGTGCCCCTAGCCAGTGCCTCTGTCAGTGCAGCCACTAGCTGGAGATGGTGAGTCAAGCTGTACCCTGGAAGATAGAAGCAGAAAGAGTGGCTATCTTCCAGGATTATCAGAGCATGATCTACAAGGAAAAATCAATATTTTTCAATGAGAACGAGACTGGAACTCGACGCAAATTGCTGCGTTGACACTCTAGGAGAGCTGCTTCCTCTGCTTGCTTATTCGAATGAAGCCTACTCAGATTATCAGGTAGAACTAGGGAAGCCCCATCTTTATGTATCACTGTTATATCGCAGCTGTTTAATGCAGATATTAACCAAAGTTGTCTCGCAAATGCAGTTAGCATTAAATCCCGTCCTCCACCTGAAGCCAGTACTTGTTGAGAGACTCAGTTATCTGTTTTCACTACCACACTAAAGTTCCTAGGAACACCCGAAAGGAGAACGATGAGAGCCGTTATCAAATTAAACTCCTCCAGCTGATTAATAAATTTCAATGTCTCAATCACGTCACTCGGGTACTCTGCAGCATACTATGCCACTGGGGAGAACGCCCCCCTGGCTTTTAACGTTGAGTCACACGCTATTACCCAATCAGTAACCGGCTTCAGAGTGTGTGTGTGTGTACTGTTGTTTTACGTCCTAGCAACATCTAGGTCATATCAGGACGGGTACCGACTTGTGACAGTGCGCACTCATGGCGACTTTATAGTGCTGTCCCACTGGGAAACCAGGCCGCCGGCACCATGACCTGCTATCCCACTCAGTCACATTATCCTGATACTGAGCACACCAGTCCTTGCCCTATCCTAATAATGCCGAGCGCCTGGCTAAGAAGCGACAAGTATCAATTTTAAAGTCATTGGTTTGACTCGACCGAGACTCGAACCCATGACCCCACGATCTACCAGCACGGGAGACAGATGCTCTAACTCATTCGGCCATCCCGTCTGGTCTCGGCTTCAGAGGAAAAAAGAACAATTGTATTGAACATAGGTGCAAAGTTTATGAACCAGTCAATATCTTTAATGATTTCATCCGAGAACGGATGCTGTCCAGCATTCGGTGACACCCTAATTGCTGCCAAAGCATGCAGCCCTCGTATCGATGCAAGCGTAGCTATGTATACTATTATGACTTATGGTAGAGCCCTTGCTGAAGCAATCATTTAGCTCATATCACATATCACCTGTGTAACTAAAATGTGTGTGCCACCTATCAGTTCGGAATTGTTACTAGTAGCGAGGCATGCTACCAATACCAGCGGAGTGACGAAACTCCCTAGCTGTCTGTCAGTGCTGTGACCGCAGCGTCCTCCACCAGGCTTCTTAGTCATCATCATATGCAAGCAGTGTGCTAGGAGGAAGCAACTTGCACCGTCCGCGGCCTTGAAGAAAATGAGCCTGAGTAAACACACGCGAAACGTCACTAGACAAATGGCTTAACAACATTCAAGTGGTTTCAGACTGCCATTGAGTTTGCTGGAACGCGCAGTGCAAAACAATTATTTTATTCAAAGTTAATAGAAATGGAACCCTATGTACATAATATACTCTGTTCGTTGAATATGTTTTCTATATATGTTCCAAGCGAATTATGTCTATGTGGTGTGATTTTAGAGATATTTCACTTTTTCTGTATGAAGAAAGCTCGTGGCCATTGATAATGGAAAGAGCTTGCCGGTATGCGCCATGCAGCAAATCTATTTCATCACAGTTAAGAGAAATGTGAACCCTACCTTAAACATAAAATAAATTAACTGTCTTGTGACCCGCTAAAGGTCTCCAAAACTGTAACATACGTGGCGACTGGGCCCGTTCCGGATGAGCACCGACAGCAAGCCGTATACCCACAGCGTTAACCCAGGGTCAAACGTAAACAAGGCAGTGGTTCACTTCGAACTTTTAAATTACAATGGCCGGAACATGTTATTAAATAACCATAGATTCCTAGATAAAGTCGTCATAAACTACTCAGTAATAACGTTGTCATAACTACTCAGTAATACTACCATATAGTGTCAACAACCGTCGTGGTGACCAATACGTCCACTGCTCGAATCTGTGGTTTTGTAGGCAGGCTCGGTAATTAGGACAGTCAATACCGCCAGCAGAGGTACGCAACACTGTACGACGGTACACACTAACACAGAGGCAAGGAACGATAACAGAGTGTAAAGAATATTGCATTGTTCATAGCACATTCTAAAAATACTAAAATCAGTCTAAGCTTATATTCAGTCAATTATTAACAAGAGAAAATACTTAGCATGAGGAAACGAGCTGGCAAGTATCAACGTTACTGTCACGTTGGTAACACGGTATGCGAGTGCACATGAAACTACTAGCCGGTGTCGTGGTATAAAACCCCGGCCCGATCGCAGCCCCCTGCCGTGGCTTCTGCGCATGCGCGGAGTTTGTAAACAGGCGCATCTCGGCTGCAGAATGAATACACACTGCCAGTGTCTATTAAAGATTAATAGAAATGCACAACCCTAACCGTATAAATTTAATATAATCTATCCGTCGAATATGTTTTCTATCTGTGTACCAAGCAGCTTGTTTCTAAGTGGTGTAGCTTTAGAGATATTTCACTTTTTCTGTATGAAGATTGCACTGACACTCAGAATATCCCAACTTTCACTATTATCTCTGTTTTTAATACTTTCAGCATAAATTGCTCTTAGGTTACATTAAATACTTCACATCTTCCTCTTCAATCCCGCATTAAGATATTTTTAATCGATCCAATGAAAGCTTTTAAATTTATTTTACAAAAATAAATGCTTAGTCAACTGTCTTCACGGCAGGGGCTGCGATCGGGCCAGGGTTTTATACCACGACACCGGTACAGGTTCATGGTGAAGCGACTTGCAAGGAGAAAGACCTGTGGTGGTTTCAGCTCGTTCCCGTGCTCAGCCGTGTCCCTCGCTTCTGCGCATGCGTCAGAATCTAGTAAACATGGCCGTAATCGATTAACACGAACCGGGTGACTCATGTCATCCGAATTTCAAATAGAACACGCGAGTGGAGTCGACAAATACACGTCCTGTGTGCAAAAAAAGAATAACTTAGATTAATGAAATGGAAATATAGCTAAACTGGGCCATCATACAATACTTTAAATCCTATTTTGCTGTACTTTTATCTGTTATTAAAAAAAATAGAACAAATTGTCCACCCGAGCGTATTCGATTATTCAACCCGAGTTTGTAGGATGTGCGCATGCGCCAATAAGTGGCTGGGGTGACCCGAGTTGATGTGAAATCCACATGCGCAGAAGCAACGGGACATGGCTGAGCACGGGAACGAGCTGAAACCACCACACCGGCGTGAACGTCACGGCACCGCCCCTCGGACCAGTGGGCGTTTCCACGCTCTCGACTTGTAACACTCTCTTAATAATTACATTAGAAAAAATGTATGACTACCAAGTTTAAGGTCTCTTCACGCTCTTCCCAACGGAATATGTCCCATTAAGATAGGATGGTTTTAAATAAATACGACATAGCTACAAATAGAAATTACCGGCGCGCTGCAGTCACTAACACCGTGGTAAACAGAAGCAGTGACTATCACCGCGAGAGGCAACTGACACTGTACGATGGTACACAGAGGCAAGAAATGACACAGAGCGTACAGAACATTGGAAAGTTCATAAGACAGTATAAAGAAAAATACTAACACAGTCTCAGGCTATAAACAGTCAAATACTAACATGAGAAAATACTTAACATGAGGAAACAAGCTGCCGTGAAGTGACTTGCCAGGAGACAGGCCAGCGTGAAAGTGAAGTGCGGGTCAGCAGTCAGTGACGAGGAAATAGGGCAAGAAAGTAGTGCCGAGAAAAAGTAGTGCATGTGTTCCCGCCAGTAAATTATCCATGTTGACAGTGCCAACATGCGTAATGCTTCGTGCCAAGCCTTAAGTCGATGCGACTGTGGCGAGGAACCAAGCTAAGGTAGCAATAGCCTTGAATGCGCTCGTATGCATACTGATGATGTGAGCTGCACTCACCTCCCATGGTGAAATGTCACATGCAGTTACTGTACCCATACACCATACAACACATACACTGTACTCATAATACATAATAGCACATACACCGTACCCATAATAGCAGCACAGTTTTTGCAGCGAGCCCCCCAATGTGGCCAGGGGCGTAGCTAGACCTTTAACGATGTGTGCTCCTAATTTCGGCAGGGGGTTTAGGGGGTCGCTTACTGCGTCACACCCTTCCGAATATGTAATCATATCTAAGTAACCCCCCCCCCCCCTCTCTCTCTCTCTTTATTATTTTTTAATTTAATTATTTTTTGACAAAACGATGTGGACGTTTTGGCATACGCGTGTATGCCTAGCTACGCCCCTGGTAGCCCATAATATTGAATTTATTATGGCTAACCCACTAACATATCAACCTCCTTCATAATCTACTAATATGCCATACCTAGATACCCACTGAACTACCTATTTACAATGTAATGTAAACGGCTGGAAGACCAGTGCCTCGGTGCTAATTGTTATTTCAAAAGGACAATCAATTTTAAAACTATATTTGACCTTAGGGCTCCCAGGTCCTCCCCTGCCGGTACCGGACGTGGTGGCTGAATCAGTCGGACGCAGACTTCCCGTGCGGAAGATCGGCAGTTCGAGTCCCAGCCGAGTCAAACCAATGACATACAAATTTGATACTTATCGCTAACTAGCCTGGCACTTGGCATTAATCGAATAGGACAGGGACTGTTTAGCACAGTATCAGGATAATGTGACTGTGTGGGATATCAGGTCATGGTGCCAGCGCCCACTCTCCCAGTGGGACAGCACTATAAAGTTGCAATGAGTGTGCACTGTCATAAGTTGGTACCTGTTTTGATATGACCTTAGATGTTGCTAGGATGTAAAACAAACAATAAAAAACCCCTACCAGGTCCCCTTGACATTGAAAAGATTGATTGAGATTGATTGACTCTACTTGCTCATATTGATAAACACCATTTCTGCCACCCTTTTAGCCGGTGTGGCGGTTTCAGCCGTGTCCCGTGCTCAGCCGTGTACAGTTGCTTCTGCGCATGCGTGGATTTCGCATCAACTCGGGTCACCCGAGACACTTATTGGCGCATGCACACATCCTACAAACTCGGGTCGAATAATCGAATACGCTTCTCTGCGCTCGGGTGGACAATTTTTTCTTTTTTTGTAATAACCGATAAAACTACAGCAAAATAGGATTTAAAGTATTTTATGATGGCCTAGTTTAGCTATATTTCCATTTCATTAATCTAAGTTATTCTTTTTTTGCACACGGCACGTGTATTTGTCGACTCCACTCGCTGTGTTCTATTTGAAATTCTGACCACTCGGATGACCCGAGTCGCCCCGGTCGTGTTAATCGATTACGGCCATGTTTATTAGATTCTGACACATGCGCAGAAGCGAGGTACACGTCTGAGTACAGGACACGGCTGAAACCGCCACACCGGTATAGGACGTTCAAAACACTACCCCGTTCAAAACACTACTGTTAAGTTCAAAACACTACCCCTACGTAGGTTGAAAACACTACCCAAGTTCAAAACACTATCATGAAAAGCTGACCCTACTGTGGCATTTGAAGCACCTATTAGTAGTATACACTGATAGCATTGCGGCATGTGCACCACGTCTTAGTATATATGCTGATGGTGCTGCGGCATTTGAAGCATGTATTGGTAGTATACACTGATAGCTCTGCAGTGTGTGCACCGCATATTAGTATACGCTGATGGTGCTGCAGCATTTGAAGCACATATTAGTAGTAACTAGTATAGAATGATAGCGCTACAGCGTGTGCACCACATATTAGTATACGCTGAGCGTGCTGCCATATTTGAAGCATGTATTGGTAGCATATGCTGATAGCACTGTGGCGTGTGCACCACATACTAGTAATACTAGCGTATTCTAGTTACTACTAATATGTGCTTCAAATGCGGTAGCACCATCAGCGTATACTAGTAGTATACGCTGATGGTGCTCTGGCATTTGAAGCATGTATTAGTAGTATATGCTGATAGAGTGATAGCACTGGGGCGTGTGCACCAAGTATTGGTATACACTGATGGTGCTACCGCATTTGAAGCACATATTAGTAGTAACTAGAATACGCTGATAGCAATACAGCGTGTGCACCACATATTAGTATATGCTGAGGGTGCTGCCATGCTTGAAGCATGTATTAGTAGTATATGCTGATAGCACTGCGGCGTGCGCACCATGTATTAGTATACGCTGATGGTGCTCCGGCATTTGAAGAATGTATTAGTAGTATACGCTAATAGCGCTGGGGCGTGTGCACCACATATTAGTATACGCTGATGGTGCTGTGGCATTTGAAGCACGTATTAATAGTCGGCTATACGCTGCACACAGCCCCACCTTACAGATTCTTCCCCACCTTACTGCCTACTGCCCACTCGTACATGTGGCCTAATCGGTAGACCGTGGGCCTTGCATGCGGAAGGTCGGGAGTTTGCTTCTCGGTCGAGTCAAACTGGTTGGCTCAGTGTCAGGTCGGGTCATGGTGCTGGTGGCCTGGTTTCCCAGTGGGGCAGGACTATAAAGTCACGATGAGTGTGCAGTCACAAGTCAGTACCCGTCCTGATATGACCTTAGATATTGCTAGGACATAAAACAGCAACCAACAACAACAACGCTTACTGCCCAACCTTACTACATACTGCCCCACCCTACTGCTTACTTCCCCACACTACTGCACAGTGCCCCACCAGACTGCATTCTTCCACACCTCACTGCATACAGCCCCACTGTACCACAAACTGCCCCGCCCTGTGGCATACTGCCTCACCCTACTGCATACTGCCTCACCCTACTACAAATGAAAATGAATATGCAGCAATTATACAAAAACATGTACAGTAGTGTTTTGAACTTAAGGATAGTGTTTTCAGCGTGGCCACAGTAATGTTTTGAACCTACCTTCAACTAGGTTGAAAACACTACCATAGTGTTTTGAACCTAGGTTGAAATCACTACTATAGTGTTTTTGTGGGGTAGTGTTTTGAACTTACTACACTGGCTCTCCTTCCGAATCGTCTGTAATGGGGTCTGGAAATGCATGGCTATTATAGGTCAAGGCTCCCATTGTACTAGGACTGGATGATGTGCCCGTATCGGTAGAGCGCAGGCTTTTCGTGTGGGAGGTCGGCTGTTCGAATCCTGGTCGAGTCAAACCAACGACTTCTAAAATTGATACTTGTTGATACCTAGCCTGGCGCTTGGCATTACTAGGATGGGGCAGGGACTGGTTAGCTCAGTATCACGATAATGTGACTGAGTGGGAAATTGGGTCATGGTGCCGGTGGCCTGGTCTCCTAGTAGTGGGACAACACTAAAAAGTCGCCATGAGTGCGCACTGTCACAAGTCGATGCCTGTCCTAATATGACTTTAGATGGTTGGTTGTTGGAGTTTTATATCCTGGCAACATATAAGGTCATATCAGGATGAATACCGCCTTGTGACTGCGCACTCATGGCGAATTTATAGTGTTGCCCCACTGGGAGACCAGGCACCATGACCTGATATCCCACTCAGTCACATTATCCTGACACTGAGCCAACCAGCCCTTGACCTAGCCTAATTATGCCGAGCATCAGGTTAGGAAGCTACAGGTATCAATTGTGTCAGTCAGTGGTTTGACTCGACCAGGGTTCGAATCGAACTCCTGGCTTAGACGGTAGACTTTAAAAAAATTCACAATGCCATACATTATTCCACCAACATAAACTATTCGGTTAACAATAGAAATTGCAGGAACAGTGTAACTATTAATGGTTGTCTTCCCACTGCCCCATATAAACAAAATATATTCTGACAAAATCGGGAGACGAATGCTCAATTCATTCGGCCATCCCGTCTGGTCACTTTAGAATGAGAGGAGCGGGACGTATCTCAGGTGGTAGAGCATCCACCGATGAAGGTGTGGGTCATCCTATCGATCCTGCTCAGTGGACACCTTTGCAGTTTGGGTTATTTTCTGTTCCAACCAGTGGTCCACAATGGGTTCATCAAAGGCTGTACTATATTTGCTGTCCTGTGTGTGGAAAAGTGCATATAAAAGACCCCTTTCTGCTTATCAGAAAGAGTAGCCTATGTGGCGGTAGTGGGTTTCTACCAAAGAAATATGTCAGGATGAGCATATATATGACATCCAATACCCGATTATAAAAACACTGTGCTCTAGAGGCGTCATTAAATAAAACAAATCTTTTATCGAATGAGAATTGTTTTTCTGAGTTCCCTAATAACACCATTTTCTGCTTGTAAAGATTCCAACAATGAGACGTTCAAGTTTATCAACAGAGAAGGCTCTGTAAGATACACCATCTCCTTTGTACGTAATAACAATATCGAGGAGATTTACATCCCTGAAGTAGGAGTTTACAATTTCGGTAAGCGAGACTGTTAGACCCACAACTTTTTACCTTTTAAAAAAAAAGTATTACACTGTTTTTTCAATGAAATGCCACTTTTAATACATTTTTCATGGTTTTTTTCAGGTGTAAATACTTTTTTATTTTGTTGGTTTGCAAAAGATTGCCAATCTGGTAATTGAAAACTCTTCAGACTTAAAATTAGAAAATTGATGAGATTGTCAGATTGAGAGATGTGCTTTGATAGTCTCTTTACAGGAGTAGGGTGTATTCTGTTGAGTGGAACTTTTGCTCAGCTCTCTGCTGTCAGTTACCAAGTGACAGTGCACTGAACTATGCAAAACTGAGGGCTCAAGAGCCACAACTCCTCACAACACTGCATACACCATTCCTGAAGCGTGTTCACAAGCAGCACATGTTAGTTTAACGAGGTAACAAATGGTCACAAATCAGAGTAAGTTTACCCTTATTTATACATTTTTAATACGTTTTCTTTAGACAATTTTGATACTTTAAAACAAAGAGTTTATGCTTTTTTTTAGTAACATCTAGAGTGTCAGCACTGTTTATTATATCATCATCATCATCATCATGCTGTCGGTCGTGATGCGACAAAGACTGCTTTCATTACTTGACTGCCGCTCTCCTGTGCGGTTGTACATTTCATGAAAGCTGCCTGCAAAAGTGTTGAAGTGCTGCTGGCTTTTGCAAGTTACCAGCTCTCTTGGGGAGCAAATAGAGGTTTCACACCGGCAAGAACATGTCAAGACAGGCGCAAAACTATTTGTCCCTGCAGCGGCTGGTCTGGAGATGCTGGGAGTTCCATACATCAACCGCCCTTAATGCTGCCACAGTGCCATGGTTTTCTGTTTAGGGTTTGCTCCCTTAGCCTTCGGTTCTGCAAAGAACCTGTACCACAAGGCAGTGGTTTACAACTCTGCAGGGCAGGGGCGTCAAACTCCCTGAGGTATTGCTATATCTACAATACCTGCATACGCAAACTGCATACTTATATAAAAGTTTAAAATTGCATAGTTTGATGGTTCTGAGTTTCTGCCATTTTTTTAGATAAATATATTAAATTGATTGTTATATTCTACTTTGTTTTTATTTAGAGTAAGATGAAATAGGTTACAGCCTATCCAAATTAGGCTTGTTGGGTTCCACGTGCATCCAATCTTAAGGCACCATTAAAAGAAAAGCAGTTGTGAAATTATCCTTGCAAATATTTTCCATTAAATAAAACACCATTTCGTATGTGTGTATTCGTCAACTTCACAACCTTCTTTCATGTAAGCTGAAGCTACAACCCCACATGAGTACATGCTCAGGCCTTTTAATGTCCTACTTTTTCCTATTTTTCCTTATTCTTTCCATGAGGCCCTATCAAGCCCTATTTTAATTTGACGAAATCCTATTTTTTCCCTATTTCTTACAATCTTTTGACCTGTTGCATCTTCTTCGTTTTTTTTTTAAACGCCATAATTAGTCTCTGCTCTGCACACTATTTGTTCTGGATTACTAGAAAACAGGTTTTGAGAACTTTTGCAACATCTTTGTCAGGAAATGTCTATTTTTAGAGAGAAATAGGGGGGCACCCACGAATCAAATAGAATGAGACTTGAACAAGTAGCACAGTATGATCATACCATACATGATACTTTGAACTCCAATTGTTTGTTTCCTGTTTTCCTACTTTTTGAGGTGACTGCTCATTTGACAGCCTCTATTCACTATTTTGATAGATTTGCTCTTATACAACATTCTTATTTTGTGGGGGAAATCCCTATATTATCCTTATTTTCCTGACAAAGAAACCCCTATTTTCCTATTTTGTGTACCCACTTCCTCACTTGACACCCTACACGCTAAATCACAGCTTCAGTCTTTCTCTGGGGGACCAGTGTACACAAACTCACAATACCTATGTGATGAACCAGTTTCTGCTTCACCTACGGAATAAATAGGTAACACTGTAGTTGCTTTAATCCTCAGGGTCCTCCCTAGTTTATTCTGCCATGGTCAAAATAGAAGTGACATCATTTCCCAACCAGGTCATAGGTATCCTCTCGTGAGTCATGGCTGCTGGCCATATCAGGTATGATATTTTCCCGTTTTTAAGAGGATTTTCGGGTGTTTTTTTCACAGCCTGGGGGCATTTTTGGTATATGTTGGGGGTACGGTAGCTAGCCTCTAGTACAGAAATTTGCCCTTCGGATAATAATCGCGGCTTGATTTCCGCTTTTGTGCGTGAAATCCCTATCAGCCCTAAATATTTAGAATCGTCCACCACAGGGACTTAACCTACCCTGCCAGGGTGCTGCCACCTGCCGATACTTCTCACAGGCAAAGGGTCAGTGCAGTTGAGACCCCACCACCATGTGGTAGTGGCGCTCATTATGGACTACTACATCCTGATATATACCTATGTTGTTGCTAACATGTCGCAATTGTTGCCATTCGACTTGAACTTTCACCTCAGATAAAGACAGTCAAGCGGAAACTCTGGCACTCAGCCGCTCATTCCGGGACGTCATGCAAGGCTATGTTTCCTTAAAGTGTCATTTAGAGTGCGAGATGCATCAGATGCGTTTCTACTTTAATAAAGATCGCTGCTGCTGGAGATGCATCAACTGCACAAATTGGGAAATTGTCAAACGAGGTATGTCCATTCTCATCCATCCACACTGTGTGTCTTATCATAAGGTTTCGATAGACTAGTTCTTAATAATACAGTAGTGCCTGTTTTTAGTGACCACTGTGATTGGGGAACCCCTGCCATGTGCGAACAATTTTTCAATGTACAAACTGATTTTGCCTCATTTGACTCCCTCTCCGATGATTTCTAAAAATATATATACAGGATATAATTTTAGAAAAAGGGGAAGAAATAATATGTTTAAAGAAAATTCTTGAACCATGCAATACCATAATAATTCAGACACAGGACACGAACTGGTATATAGTGGTAATTTCTTTTCTTTTCTCAGTGATGTTATTCTTAGTTACAGTTGCTTATTGTTTGGGTCTGATGTTATTCTGTGCCACGCGCTCAGCCTTCTCATATGACAGATGGGTGGGTGGGACAGCTAGAAAAAGACACAAAGCTCGAGTGGCCGCGCAGAAGGTTCGGGCTCACTAGTCAGTGTGAGCTGCTCAGGCTCCACCGCTGGCGGGGTAGCGAGCTAGTGAGTCTTTATGAATATAGGTGGCGCCAGTGTCGTGTTGGTCGTAGGCTGAGGGAGTTCGGACCCGCGTCTGGAATTACCCATGTTGCCGCCGCAACATGCACAATTCAGACACAGGACACAAACTGGTATATAGTGGTAATTTATTTTCTGAGTGATGTTATTCTTAATTACAGTTGCTTATTGTTCGGGTCTGAAGTTATTCTGTGCCACGCGCTCAGCCGAAGATGGTGGAGAGCACGGTGGGGCAGGATCGAATGGCGTCGCGGGGGACGTAGAGGTGGACAGCCGAAGACGTCCACGTCCCAAACGTCTGGATGTCGTCCAGGGTAGAGCCAAGTGCGGCGCACGCTTCTGCGCCCCCGCGGCGCAGGCTGTGGAGAGTGACAGCTCGTGGGGCCGGATGGCCCGATGTCGCAAGAGCGAGCCGGTTGGTGGCGAGCAGTGCGGAGGGGCGAAGGGGCGTGCCCGAGGTAGTCAGGAAGGCAGGGCCTCGAAGTGGCGGCGGGGTACGAGTCGCGTACCCCAGCCAGGCGGCGACCTGGCAGTATGGAGATCCCGGGATCGCCAGGACGGCTATGTCCGTGTGGTCGCCCGTTCTCCAGCGGGTTTTAGTGGTCGCGAAGTGCACGTTCATGCCCGTCGCCGTTAGCATGGTCGGTCGATTCGAGTAGGTTTGACTGGCGTAGTATGGTGAAGTAGGCCATGAGCGTTGCCGCCGTGAGGACCTTGCCATTGGGGCCTGCAGTGCCGAAGAACCTCATGATGTGTTTTATGTCGTGGGGGGTCAGCGCCGGGGCATGGGTCGTCTGGTGTGTGGACGCTCGCTGGATGCCTTTCTTGAGCAGGGCGAGGGGGTATGTGTCAAACGCCGGCGTGTTGCCCCCGACCGCCCTGACCCAGGTGCGGGTGCCGCTGAAGTAGTTTAGGGTGGCCCCTGGGGATCTCAGGTCGTCCTCAAGCTTCAAGAGGTAAGAGAGAGTATGACATACTGTGTGGGCGCTGTCGGGTCGCCTCCATGTTGTCATATATAGTTGATGTACTTGGCCACCTGCCTGTTCTTATTGCGCCAGGTCCCGGGGGCCAGCCCGGCGCCTATCATGGTGGTCAGTCGGTGGTGAAACCTGGGGACGAAGCTAAAAGATAATTATGGACCCACGTTATAGCCTCGGGGTCAGCACATTGACCAGATCGACGTGGACTTGTATCAGGCCGTGCTGTGCAACCAGGGCTTTGGCCGTGCGACGAGCGGGGAACTCGTCGTGCCAGCACCAGGTCCCTGCCGGCTTTGTGGTATATATGTATGTCCGTGCTTAGGTTAGCCGCCAGGAGCCAGATCTCCCTCGCGCACGTGGCCAAGACCGGGTCGTGGCCGCAGCCCATGGAGAGGACCTGCTGCGAGGCTTAATTATCGGTGTTCACGTGGATGGTGTGGTGGTGGGGGTGCTTGGGCAGGAGGGCCTTGATAGCTGCCACCAGGTTTAAGGCCTCCAGCTGGGCTATCATCATCTCCCTATCGCGCACCTCATCCGTACCGCTCCACGTAGAAGTGGGTAGGGGAGTGCGCGCCCGCCCTGGTGAGGGACGAGTCACACTCGATGGTCCAACCAATCCTTGGCGCCGACTGTAGTAGGACGTATCCGTTGAATGTCTCAGCGAACCTGTCAAACCAGCGGATGTCGTCGACGAGGTCCTCCGGTATCATGTGCTTACTGGTCAGAGGGGCGTTCCTGAGTGCAGCCAGTATTCTGGACATGAACCGCCTGGCCGGCCTTATGCACTTCGCCACATGCTGTAGCCTGCCGACCAGCCTCTGTATGTCGCGTCGCGATGCTTTGCTGCCGACGGTCCACAGGCCGCACTCAGTCAGTACCTCGGCCAGTTTGTTGCGGGGGATCTCGAGTCTCATGGTGGCCATGGAGATCTCAAACCCCAGCCACTGGATGTTCTTCGCTGGTGGTGTACACTTTGCAGGGGCGAGGTCCAGGCCAAGGTCGCGCGCCAGCCTCACAAAGTCTGTGTACACCTCCTGTGCCTGCTAGTGGGTGGCCGCTGCGCCCACGAAATCGTCCAGGTAGCACATGGTGAAGTGCCCCTTTTTCCGCATGAGGTGCACCACCGTGTTTGTGGTGCGGGCACATGCCATGGAGGACGTCCTACAGCCGAAGGGCGGGGCAGCGTCTATGTAGTACCATCCCCCGTATGTGATGCCGAGGAGGGGCGCCGATAGCGGGCAGGTACGGAGCTGGCAGTACGCCCTCGCAAGGTCGGCGCCCCATAGGTATGATCCAGCGCCGAGGTGGGTAACCTCGTCGGCCAGGTTGATCATGCTGGGGAGTGTGTATGTCATGGGAGCGCCGTGGTACTGCGCGCGCCGTATGCCGGCGTTTACACTCGCCTTGCCGGGGTAAGAGAGATCGATGATGACGCGCCGTTCAGCTGAGAACCGCTTTGGGCGCGTCATCATCGGGGCTGATCTGTGTCCAGGGTCTGAAAGTGGTTGCTCGAAGGAGCCAAGGAGTGCACCGAGCTCCACCTCCTTGTACATGTACTTCGGGATGTGGACGTCGTGAGTGGGGTCCTCCGAGTTGTTGGCCGGGACTGGCGGCAGGAGACCGGTGTAATCCGCCGGCCAGCCAAACTCGAGAAAGTCCACCACCTGTTTGTCATGGTAGTCGCAAAGCATGTGCCTCCATGCCGGTATATTAAGGCCGGAGGGAACCAGTATTCTGGTGCCCAAGTAATTTGGGAACATGCACTGTCATATGCAGTCATAGATCTTCATGTAGGAGATGTTATTCTTCCACAGGCGTGGTATGGTGCGTGGCCATATTGCATGCAGCGTTGGCCTGTACTCGGTGGCCATGACTGGTGGGTTGTAAGGCGGGGCGGCCGCCGCACCGTAGTCGTCTAGGACAGTGTTCAAGTCGTCGGGCTGCCTGTGGCGTATCATTCCGTAGGTCGGGAGGGCATGTTGGCCGCCGATGTCGCCGTCGAGGTCTTCTAGGGTGGGGGTGTATGTAGTGCGTCGTGTGACTACTGGTTGGTGGGGATGTGCATCCGCTGCCGTCCTCAGGTTAGGGCGGTGGTTGGGGGTGGTGATGGCGGTGGGCGGGTGTCTTTGTTAGTTGCGTGGGCGTGGTCGCCGGGCTGTATCGGTGTGGGGGGTAGGTGTCGTTGTGCGTGATGTGGGAGGGCGGTGGTGTGGGCGGGGAGGCCTGAGAGGGGGCGGTGGCTGGCGGGACCAGAGGGGGGCGTGCCGTCATTGCTGTTGTTTTGGGCTGGGATACTGTCATGGCCACCCTCAGTGCTGCCGCCTGTCGTCACTCCGGCGTGGGAAGATGGCGTCCACCCGCTTGGGTGGCCTACGCCGGTGGCGCCACCTTGTGTATAGTCGGCGCGAGTGGGTTCCACAGTGGCTTCAGTATCTGGGTCACGGCCCGGAGCAACGGCCTGGACTGAGGGGAGGTGTAGGGGTGGGCAGGGGTGGTGTGTTGGCGGCGTGCCGACGGCGGGCGAGAGGCCGCCATGTTGGTCCTGTGCGCCAGTGCGTGCGATCCGCTTGCCATCGAGCGGGCCGTCAACTGAGAGGGTGGTGGTATCCATTCCATGTTCAGTGTAGTTGCATGTGCTGCCGCTAAGTGAAAATCCGTCTTTTGATCGGATAAAAGACACAAAGCTCCAGTGGCCACGCGGCAGGTTCGGGCTCACTAGTCGGTGTGAGCTGCTCAGGCTCCGCCGCTGGCGGGGTAGCGAGCTAGTGAGTCTTTATGAATATAGGTGGCGCCAGTGTCGTTTTGGTCATAGGCTGAGGGAGTTCGGTCCCGCGTCTGGAATTACCCATGTTGCGCCGCAACATGCACAATGCATATTCACTGAATACATGATACTTTTATCGAACTGGAAGTGTATGCAGTTACTACTAGTGCTAAAGCTGGGTACTCCCTCCTGCTGGCCTAGGCACAGATTTAATTAAATTCAGGGATGAAAGATCCCCGCTTTCGTGGATTTCCGTGATTTTTCCTGTAGGCCCCGCCCCTACTGCAATCCCGCAGCACGATCAACATAAGTATAGACCTGCTAATACAATGTTCATCTTAGAATCAAAGCTGATGGATCATCACCCTCCGTGAATACAATACTTGTCTTTCCTCCCCCAGGGCCTGGCGGTGATGTGTGTTTGGGATGTCTTCTTGGTATGAAGCCCAGTTCTAGTGGAAATGAATGTCAGTTCATAAATCCAACCTTCATGAACTACACCAACCCATTTGCTGTTATGTCCATGGTAGCAGCAATTCTTCTTCTGAGTTCTGCCGTATGTAAGTGTGCACTCCTGAGTCACTCAACTTGTTTTACTTTATTGTTATCTGTCTCGTCAATAATACACTCAAGGACGAAGTCTACTACACTAAAGGCCGGTGTTGCAGTCTCCATGGCACACCAGTTTGCGAGGGACACATCCATTCAAATGCATTGTCAATGGCTGTGAGTGATCTTCATACAGAAAAAGACAGATATCTCTCAAATTACACCACCTAGAAACAAACCGATTGGTACACATATAGAAAACATCTTTACCAAAATGATTATATTAAATTTATACGGTTAGGGTTCTTGATTTCTATTAATTTTGAATAAAACTAATGTTTTGCATTGCGCGTACCGTCAAACTCAAGGCATTGTGAATGCTCATGAGCAATCTGCATACAGAAAATACAGCAAAAGTGAAATATCTCTAAAACCACACCACCTAGAAATAAATCGCTTGGTACACATATAGAAAGCATCTTTATCAAAAACTTTATATTAAATTTATAAGGTTACTGACGATGCTGTTTGATTTTGATGCATGCGCAGAACCGATATGTCCTCGCAAATTGGTGTGCCGCGGAAACTGCAACACCGGTCTGTCATACGCAGGAGGAGCCGGTCGGTTGCCAATTAAAGTTGGATAGTCTGATGGTTTTGAGTTTCTTTCATTTTCTGAGAAAAATATATTGGATTGATCGGTGTAATCTACATCACTTTGAAGTAACTTTCCTTTAAAATGACTAACTTAGGAGACGTTCAAAGTGTAAACATACCAAATTAATGTTGGCACGTTTGTCAAAACTCTGACCTCATAATGATCAGTGGTCATAGGTTCTTTTAAATTGACATAGTATTCCCTTGGTATGCAGGTATTGCAATACCTCAGGGAGTTTGACGCCCCTGCCCTGCAGAGTTGTAAACCACTGCCTTGTGGTACAGGTTCTTGACAGAACCGAAGGCTAATGGAGCAAACCCTAAACAGAAAACCATGTCACTGTGGCA
The DNA here is from genome assembly GCA_030323885.1 of Branchipolynoe longqiensis. NCBI lineage: Eukaryota > Metazoa > Annelida > Polychaeta > Phyllodocida > Polynoidae > Branchipolynoe > Branchipolynoe longqiensis. Next base: position 35,970,617 of record CM059200.1, read on the forward strand.
GCATCAAGGGTGGTTGATGTATGGAACTCCCAACATCTCCCGACCAGCCACTGCAGGGACAAATAGTTTTGCGCCTGTCTTGACATGTTCTTGCTGGTGTGAAACCTCTATTTGCTCCCCGATAGAGTGCCGCTGGTAACTTGCAAAAGCCAGCAGCACTTCAACACTTTTGCAGGCAGCTTTCATGAAATGTACAACCGCACAAAACACCATACCGGAGAGCGGCAGTCAAGTAATGAAAGCAGTCTTTGTCGCATCACGACTGACAGCATGATGATGATGATGAGTATCCCCTTCTATGCTGCAAGGAATGCTTAATAAGCGCATCGCTATCTAAGTTGGATATGTAGGTTCAAATCTAGATAATAGTTTTGCTTTTGAAAGATTCGATTCTTTTATCGGACTAATGTTAAATGTTGGTGAATAGTCATGAAACCCTTCATGTAATGCATCCTGGAATCTTATGTAAGAGTATAATGCCTTTGGAAATAAATTACAAGTCCTTTCCTGATAGGACTTGAAAAATTACATTCCTGATAGGAGTTGAAAAATTACATTCCTGATAGGACTTGGAAAAAAGGGTTAATTGTTTCCCTCATGTTGACCTCAATCGTTAGAATATTTTAGCTATAGACCTATTTCATATGACGTCAGGATGGGTATTTAGGTCAGTGCGCGCGCTGTTTGGCTGCAGGATGACACACTGTCACACTGCAAACTCAATGGCTATGAGCAATCTTCATACAGAAAAAGTAAAAAATCTCTAAAACCACACCACCTAGACAAAAACTGCTTGGAACACATATAGAAAACATATGCAATGAATAGATTATATTAAATTTATAAGGTTAGAGTTCTGCATTTCTATTAATTTTGAATAAAATAAACGTTTTGCACTGCGCATACCGGCAAACTCAATGCATTGTCAATGGCCGTGAGCAATCTTCTTACAAAAAAAGTGAAATGTCTCTAAAACCACACCACCTAGACACAAACCACTTGGAACACATATAGAAAACATATTCAACGAATAGATTATATTAAATTTATAAGGTTATGCTTCTGCATTTCTATTAATTTTGAATAAAATAAATGTTTTGCACTGCGCATACCGGCAAACTGAGTGGCAGTGTGCATTCATTCTGCAGCCAGGCTGCGCGCGCATACACAATGTTTACAAACATTGAAAGGGGTCTATGGAGTTTACTACCCATCAGCCAGAAGCTGCGTCACCCACACAAAGAGATGTTGTTCTTTGTGCTATGCATGTCCTGTCAGTAGAATATCATGGTCAGTAAGATAATACGGAATATACAGTGCTGTTTGTTTCCAATGAGAAATTATACTAGAAACGTTCGTCTGAATTAGTGCAAAAAGTATAGCTGTCAAATAAAAGGGTTGTAATTCAGGACAGGAGGCGGACTATAGTATGGCAATTTATTCAAGAACAGGCAATGTAACAGTGAACTAATGTAATCATAGGTGAGTAGAGAGGTTAAGTTGGACAGTTCGTTAAGGCAAAGTAAGTGTAATGCATAAAGCGGTAATGTTCAAAGTCAAATGTCATAGGTAATGTCATTTATCGTTAGTTAGAGTCTTAAGTGACCCGGGCCTCAACCCTATCGGAGAGTTGGGTGGGTGGGACGGTGAGAGTAGGTCTTGTCGGTGTTGTGGCAGGAGGAGAAGTGGCCGAGGTTATGGGGAGGCGGAAGAGGAAGGGGGGGGGAGGTGGTACAGCGGCGGGACCAGCGGCGGGACCAGCGGCGGGACCAGCGGGGAAGGAGGTTGTGGTGGCGGCATCTGGAGGGAGTGGGGTGAAGGAGGGAAGGGAGGCGGTGGCGCCATCTAGGCGGGTGAGGGTGAGGGGAAGGGTGAGTGAGTCGGAAGGGGGGGCGAAGAGGAGGGGGAGGGAGTTATGTGGGGAGGGGTTGAGGAGTAGGAGGGGCGGTAGGGCTGGGGGAGGGTGGTCGTCCGCCTCCCCCGAATTACCCATATTGCCACAGCAATATGGACAATTCAGGACAGGAGGCGGACTATAGTATGGCAATTTATTCAAGAACAGGCAATGTAACAGTGAAGTAATGTAATCATAGGTGAGTAGAGAGGTTAAGTTGGACAGTTCGTTAAGGCAAAGTAAGTGTAATGCATAAAGCGGTAATGTTCAAAGTCAAATGTCATAGGTAATGTCATTTATCGTTAGTTAGAGTCTTAAGTGACCCGGGCCTCAACCAAATAGTGTTGAGAGTGCCCGGGTCGCGACCGTGAAGGCATGCTGAGGAACGTATGAGTGCACCGCGGACGACCGCCAGTGGCCAAGGTCGGTGACGTCCTTAAGGGGTGCTCCGGCGGCGGCACATGCCTGTGCGGCACCACGACGGAGGCCGTGGAGGGTGTACCCGGATGGGTTGGGGCACCCCGAGTGGTGTAATGCGGCACGTAGGGCCGTAGTGAGGGTCTTGACTGTGAGTGGGGACCCGTCCGGGGTCATGAAGGCAGGGTCGAGTGGCCGGGGTGAAGTGGCGGTCGAGTAGTGGCTCCAGGCTCGTACGGGGCAGCAGATGGAGGTCGGGATCCGAGGGATCGTTATTGCGTATTGGTCGGATCGTGCTCTGGAGGTCTTGGTGGAGCGGACGATGAGGGTCAGGTGGGTCCGGTGGCTGGTGACCTCTTGGAACCTGAGGGTGTGTCCCGGGTCGTCGGGGCGGCCCTTGACGAGGAGGTTCCCTTGTCGGAGGAGGGAGAAGTACCCGATGAGGATGGCCGCTGTGAGGACCTTTGCATTGTTACCAGCCCGACGGAGGAAGGCGGTGACGGCGTGGAGGTCAGTAGGGGTGATGGGAGGGGCCTGTCGAGGCATGTGGTCGGACTCCCGGGTGATCCCTCTTTTAATGATTGTGATGAGGTATGAGTCGAAACCTCTTGTTCGGCCGTCCTTGAGCCTGACCCATGTCCGCGCGGCACTGAGATGGTTCATCACGGCTCCGGGGGAGCGGAGTGATGCGGAGATGGAGGCGAGGTAGGATGCTATGTCGAGCTGTGTCGGACGGATAGGGTCGTAGTCTCTGTCGAGGGAGTGTCTCAGGTAGGTCGTTATCTGGCGTTTTTTGTTTCTCCAGGTGCCCTTCGCGAGGCCGGCTCTGAAGAGGTGGGCGATTCGGTGCTGTTCTTGCTGGTTACCTGGGGAGAGAGAGGCAAATAGTTATCTCTACCCAGGCTATTCGTCTGAGTCGAGTATGGAGGTGCTGTGGACGACGCGCACCCGGACAAGGTCCATGTCGTCCACGAATCGATCCGCCTTCCGCCTGGCCGCCCGGTCAAAGGGAGCCCTGCTGAGGGTGTCGGCGAATGCGATCTCAGTGCCGGGCTTGTGGACGACACGGACCTCGCAGGAGTTGAGTGCCGCAAACCTCCACACGGCTCGGGCGCAGGCGCAGAGGGTGGGGTCCCTGCCGGCACCGGATTCAAGTACGATCTGTGAGGCTTGATTGTCGGTGTTGACGACGACGGCATAGTCCTGGGGGTTGGGCGGAGTGAGGGCGTGTAGTGCGACAACGAGGTTTATCGCCTCGAGCTGTGCGATGTTGTGGCCATCACCGAGGTACTCGGGCTGGTACTCCTCGGTGATGTACCCTCCTGGGGAGTGTGCTCCTCCAGCGAGGAGGGATGAGTCACACTCGATAACCCAGTCGTGTTTGGGTGGTGGGCGGAGGAGGACGATGCCGTTCGAGAGGTGGGCGTACGACTTAAACCACTCGATGTCGAGGGTCATTTCGTATGTGATGGTGTGCTTGCCACTGTAGGGTGCCGCTCTGAGTGCCGCTAGGATACGGTTCATGTATCTCCTCGCCGGGCAGACACACTTTGCGATGTGTTGTAGTCGTCCGATGAGTCGCTGGAGGTCATTCCTGGAAGCTTTTGACCCGGGTGTCCAGGTGGCGCACTCGGTGACGACCTCGTCGAGTTTGAGTGCCGGTATGCGTACGGTCATGTCGGTAGTGTCGACCTCGAATCCGAGCCACTCCGTCTTTTGGGAAGGTGGGACGCACTTATGCATGGAGAGCTCGAGCCCTAGATCGGCGGCGAGCTGGACGGCGTCGACATATGCCTCGACTGCCTGGTACTCCGTGGATGCCGCCCCGACGAAGTCGTCCAGGTAGCATAGGACGAAGTGGCCTTTTTTGCGGAGTAGGTACGTCACGGCGTTGGTGGTCCGTGCGCAGGCCATGGACGAGGTGCGGCACCCAAATGGAGGGGCGATGTCGAAGTAGAGTTCATCATTTAGTGTGACTCCGAGGAGGGGGACCTAGAGGGGGCAGGTGCGGAGTTGGCGGTAGGCGCGGGCAAGGTCGATCGTCCACATCCAACTTCCTTGTCCGATCCGGGTGACCTCGTCAGTAAGGTTTGTTATATTGGGGAGGGTGTAGGTGACGGGGCGGCCTTGATAGTGGCCTTTCCGTATGCCTGAGTTTACACTAGCTCCCCTGGGGAAGCTAAGGTCGACGATGACCCGGCGCTCGCTGGTGTTCTTCTTTGCCCGGGTCATCATCGGGCTGGTCTGGGCCCAGGGGTGGAAGGGTGGTTGGCTGAAGGGCCCGAGGAGGGCCCCTCGGGATGTTTCTTCGCGTATGTATTTTTCAATCCATTGGAGATTCTGGGGGTCCTCGCGATGGTTCGCCCTCGACGGTACTGGGGCCGTGTCTGCAGTATAGTCGACTGGCCAGCCGTATTCAAGGAAGTCGAGGAGCTCGGTGTCGTGGTAGTCGGCGAGCAAGTCCCTCCATCGGTCGATCCTGAGGCCCGAGGGGACCGGGATGCGTGCGACGACGTGGTTTGGGAGTGCCGTTTCCCTCACCTGGTTGTATATATATTGATATACCTGGTTGACCCATGCCGCTGCTGCCGATACTGGCCAGATCCTGTGGAGTATGGTTTTGTATGACAGTGGGGTGTGGGGTGGGTTGAATAGGGTGGTGGCGCTACCGGTACAGCTAGCGTGACCTACATAGGAACCCAGCCAAACCACCCGACGGCGGTATTCCCCGTCCCCCCGCAGTACCGCTGACGTCACCGCACCACGTGGTCACAGAGAACCCCCAACCGCAGAATATCAGGGTGACCTAGTTACCTCAACCACAAGGACCGCCCGCCAGCTAGTGCACAAGACTGAGCCACCCCCGGCGACAGATCCCCGGCCCTCACGCAGTACCCCCCAAACAACAACACGTACTGCGTAGCGCCAGCAACCCACTCGCCCGGTTACACGCACATGCTATAAGTGACCCAATTACGCCTAACTGAACAGTCGAACCAGTTACACACCCCATGCCCGCAGCGAACATAGACACTCCCCCGGTTATAGCAGCTAACACGCAGTACGCCCCGTCAAACAATAACCAACGCGTTAGACAAGAAATAGCAGATAATGAACACACGGCTTAGGCAAAGGCATTACGCAGAACAGTAGTAACTGCGCCCAGTCATTGGCGCCCCCGGGGCCCCCGGTCTTTCCCCACCACTCTCAAATAACTGCGTAGTAAAGTTTAACTGAACATATGTACTGCGTTACTCGTTGTGTGACAGGGAGCGGCGCATCTCATGTACAACCAACCCCTGGAGACCAGACAACACCAGGGTGGAGTAGCCTAATACCTACTACCCCACCCCATACCAGTTATCTGCGTCGTAATGCTAAACGCTCAGATCGCCGCACAGGCGGTGCATCTGAACCCACATCAGACCCATGTCCAACTGGTACAAAGTCGCTGTCACTACCCGAGCTACTGCATACAGAAACAATACTATCGACATCAGACACTGATCTAGAACGACGCCGACGCTTATTTTTCCGCTTATCAGGCCTAAGCATCCTAGGGCGCATAGCCTCCCCCGCAGTAACTGGAAGCCCAGGTACTTTCTTCTGACTAAACGCATCTATAGTGCCAGCCTCCACCCTCGCAGGTGCGGGCTCGTCCCCTACATGTGCATCCAGCCAGGAGGATGGTCCAGCATTTCTAGACATCTGCTCGGTGTAAAGCTTAAGACGTCTAACGTTAGATTTACGGTATTTACCATCCTTGCCCTTCATAATAACTGTGGTGTCAGAGACAACTTCTGTTATAGTAAAGGGACCATCCCAGTTCTTTGCGAGTTTGACCCGAGCTAGCGGCGCATGATACCGCACCACCCGATCCCCCACTTTGAACTGGCGCCACGCAGCAGGCCCGTAGTCAGATTTCTGACGAACCGCCGCCCGACCTAAAGCATCGCGAACTGCGCTATACGCGTGGTGAAAGCAATGCTCCAACCATCTTACAAACACGATCTCACAAGGTCGATCTACTTGACGATTCACCACCCCAAACTGCAGATCTGCTGCCAGCCGGAGCTCCTCCCCAAATAGTAACCTGTTCGGAGTCACACCCGTAGATGCGTGCTCCGTACAGTTATATGCGTGTGCCACAAACTTGACCTGTAAAATCCAATCATCCTGAAAGTCATTCACGGTACAAGCCAACGCAGATATTAACGTCTTATTAAAACGTTCTACCATACCATCCGATTGAGGACAGTACGGGTTCGTACGCGTTTTCTTAACGCCCAACAAGCGCAACATGGACTGGAACAGTGTGGACTCAAATTCCCGTCCTTGATCCGAATGGATCCGCATCGGGGCACCGAATACCAAAACCCAGTTATCAACCAATGCCTGCGCTGCAGTGGGTGCAGTGTGATCTTTTAAAGGGTACACTTGCACGTACTTAGTGTAATAGTCTTGGACTACCATCATCACCACATTCCCCCTAGACGTCGTCTTAAACCCGGACACAAAGTCACACGCTAGACGGCGCCACCGATGCCCAGACAATTCCTAAGTCAACGGTAACTTAGCGATCCCCCCTCCTGGCTTAACCACCTGACATTTATGGCAAGTGCGTACCCACCACCTAATATCAGAAGTCATGCCAGGCCAATAGAACCGCCAAGCTAAACGCTTAGTGGAGCGAACACGCCCAAAGTGCGTAGCTGTAGAATGCCCATGACAAAACAACAACACATCATCGCGCAATGCAAATGGCACGACGATCTGCAGGCGACTGCGTAGGTCTTCACCCACTACCTTCCACCTGCAGAGCACACCCTCACACAGTTCCAGCAGAGCCCATTGATTTATAATCTTACGAGTCTCTGCATTCTCCACCGCCAGCTCGTCACGCAGAGGTTTCGAGCGGCCCACCTCCAACCACTTGATCACACGCAGTATGGAGGGATCTTGGCGCTGCGCCAAGCGAACCTCTGATAACGTCCAAAGCTCATCCTCATCTATGTCCACCAGACGCATCGCAGAAATTGCTGCGAGTACACAATTATGCGCGCCACAGTCCGTGCAATCACCCCGGCCGCACCTACGCACCGGGATTCTACTCAGACTATCTGCGTTGATATGATCCACCCCTTTTCTGTACACAATATGCTCATTCGTCACACCGTATTCAGATAAAGTGGCCAACCAACGGCCCATCATCCCCTCCGCCTCCTTGAAATTTAACAACCAACGAAGAGAATGATGATCAGTCCGGATAATAAAATCCGACCCTATCAAGAAATGTTTCCACTTCCTGCTATACACGACGATAGCCATCAACTCACGCTTCGTCGTGCAGTAATTCCGCTGCGCTTTATTAAGTTTATTACTCGCAAAAGACAACGGGACCTCTACCCCATCCTGCACCTGACTCAACACGCCCGAGATTGCAAACCCCGACGCATCAGTGTCCAGAATGAACCGCCCCACCGCCCGCGGATATCGCAGCACTGGGGTCTGAGTAAAGGCACCTTTCAAGCCCAGAAATGCTGCCTCCTGAGCGTCGCCCCACACAAATTTGATCTTTTTCGCGGTAACGACCAAGTCCTGCAAAGGAACAGCCAACCGCGCAAAATCAGCAATGAAATCGCGATAATATGACACAAACCCAAGGAATGATCTCACTTCCTTCATATCCTCAGGTCTGGGCCACCCAGCAATTGCAGAGAGCTTTTCCGGGTCTCCCTTAATCCCTTTCGCAGAAACCACACGCCCCAGGTACTGCGTCTCGCGCCTAAAAAGTCTACACTTTGAAGCCTTGAGTCTCAGCCCATAGGAACGTAAACGACTGTTTGAAGCCGATCCTGACATTCGGTTAGTGTCCGACCAAAGACAATGATATCATCCAAATACACCAAGCAGATCTTCCACTGAAGACCAGCCAGCATATCCGTCATCATCTTTTCGAACGTGGCTGGAGCATTACACAATCCAAACGGCATCACGTTCCACTCGAATAAGCCTAAGTGAGTGCTAAAAGCAGTTTTAGCAATATCCCCCGGATCCATAGCTACCTGATGATATCCAGATTGCAGATCCAGAGTGCAAAACCACTAATTACCCCCTAAACTCTCAAGCGAATCATCTATGCGCGGTAATGGGTAAGCATTCTTCCACGTCACAGTATTGAGCTTTTTATAGTCAATGCAAAAACGGATCGAACCATCTTTTTTCTTGACTAAATGGACAGGTGAACTCCACGGTGAATCACTACTCCTAATTACTCCACTATCTAGCAGCTTATGCAGCTCCGTCTCCAGTGCCTCCTTTTTGGAATGCACAAAATGCCGATAGGGAATCCTAAAAGCAGCAGACTCACCGACATCAATGCCATGCTTCACCACCTCAGTCCAGCCTAACCTGGATATTTCTACCCAGAAATTCCACCACCCGAGAGCGATCAGACTCATCAACCACCTCACACCCCATAGCCAAAGGTATAAGATGGGCAGGCAAGCTCCCATCAAGGGTCCGAGATACAACAGAAGGCGCCACGCACTCCTCCGTCGTACCAAAAGTAACCACATCGGCCACCTCCCCCAACGCAGCAATGCCCACTTCCCCTCTACTACTCACAACACTAGAGGGGCCATCCAACTGCGCCACTCGCGCGACACGCAGTTCAGGCCAACCACTACTCCAATTACCCGGTAAATGCGAACAGCTGACTGCACAACACCGCCCCGCGCCAACCCCGACCACTGGGTCAACTGCGGCAACAGCTGACTCAGCGACCCCATTGCCGCGAGCAATGTTTACACCGGATTGTTTACTCAACCCCGCCTTAGCGTATTCACAATGAACATTACCAAAGTCAGTAGCCTCACTCAACAACCCGATAGTCGTACCCCTCTGTAACCTAACCGCATAACGATTTGGATTAAACAACGGCACAACTGAGTCAACAGGACTCCACACTAGCGTATTCTGACCTACTAATCCCAGCTCATGCAACTCTGAGACCATCAGTTCAAACAGGCTCTGGTGATCACCGTCAACCCCCACAGCTGTAATTTTAACATCACAACCGGTCATCGGAGCAATGCGAATATCTTGCGTGACAGCAGACACAGTCTGATTATAGCGACGTAATTCACACTGCATCGTGAGTTGATACGGATATTGAAGATATAGGCTGCCTGCCTGACGCAGCTCACAACCATAATATTCCAAAAATTCTGCACCTAAATTACCATCTTCTGAAATATCGGAAACAGTAGGGGCATAATGAAATATTTTCCCCCCGATCTCCAGAGATAGTATGGCTTGTCCGTACTGCTTGAGTGGTGCACCGGTGAGAGTGACAGGCTTCGCGCTATTATCGAAAAACACCTTATCACCGTCCAACTTATCGAAGAATTTTCGTCCAACACATGTGACCGCAGCCCCACTGTCTATTAAAAAATACCCGATAGTCCCTCTAACACACACTCTCACATACCACCGTTTTCCGTCCAAAGTCCAGAAAGTGGAATCCACGAATAGGCGTTTACCACAAGGGTGAGACAGGTCGCACCCCTGACGCTGTATTATAAATTGCATACAGTCGTCCAAAGGTGCGGGAGCCAAAGCAGAAACGCAACGCGCTATCTGCTCCATGCCATCCCACAATACCGAATCCACTGGGATCTTATCACCAGGGACGATCACCGGCGGTCCCGCGCTAGCATCAGACTGCACACCGGCTTCCTTGATAGTCAACACCGCATCCGTTTTGGCGGTATCCGGGCTTGCCAATTGGGTTGGGCCTAAGCCCAAACGGTCCAACCCTAGGCGTTTAAATTAGGCTTAGCCTTCACGTCCCTGTCCTTACGGTGACACGCCAACCTAGCCCGATCAACACCTGAGTTGTCCCTACCCTCGCGATCACCGGCTATTACAGCCTCCTCGAGAGTACATTTTACTCCAGTACATTGTATAGGCCAATGACCGAAAGCAAAGCAATGACCACATTCGTGATCACGAGCATGCATATCTTTCTTAGCTACGCGCCTGCGCGCAGATAACCCAAATGAGCTAGGCCCACCTGTTGCTACCTGCGCAGCAGATTTCTGCTCCCCCATCACATCACGCATCCAACCCTGGACCAATGCCTTAGTGATAGGCGGCGACTGATAGGCGGCCCGGAAATTGCCACCATCCCGATAGCCACCCCCAGACGAACCCCGATAGGAATTACCACCACGATAGCTCCCCCCAGAACTCCCCCGAGAGTAACTACCGCCGCGATTACGCCGAGGATCACGTGGCGCGTTATACGCAGCCACCTCAACCTCGAACTCACTATCCGACTCATCTGACAGTCGAATAGCCTCCACCGCAGTCGACTGCCCAGCACGCAGTGCCTTGGTGCAGTAATCGTCGACCACCTCAAACATCTCCTCCAGAGATGACTTACCCGGCCGCCACCGATCATAAGCGGCACGCTGCTCCCCCGGATCCATGAGTGAGCACACGAAACGCTCGACTATATTAGTCTCGATCGCACGCTCACTCATCCCCGTATCTCTTGCAGCCTCCCGCCCATCAACCTGCAGCTGTAGACCGTACGCGCGGTACCATCCATCACGGGCAGTTTGGACGCGTTTCTTCCATTGGTACCAGCGCGCCATGGGGTCCACTGGACGGAACTTGTACGAGATGATAGGAAGCAATTCCCTCATCGTCGTCAACCCATGGCGCCTCCACGCGTCCACGCAGTCCTGCGCCGGCCCATTCCTCAATAGAGGCAACAGCTGAATAAGAGCTACCCTCTCATCCCACATGTTAGACCGCATATCCAATGTAAAATCCCGCCACCAAATATTCCATTCCTGCTTAATACCTGTAAATGGCTTAGGACGCAACGTCGGAATATGCGCAGAACCTGCCACAGGATACCTCAGAACATTCTCATCCAGTTCCAACGTATCCCGATTACACGACTCCCATCCGGCCCCATCCCCAATCGAAGCAGGCTCCCGAATCACATCCATTATTGCAGGATGATTCCGGAACAACCACATCTCTTCCACTGAGTACTGGCGACCCACCGGCAGCCCAGGTAATGATGCAATAGGCACCGCGTCACCAACCAAGCCCACCGGGTCAGGAATCCTCTCATTCCGCACCTCCTCATGAGTTTTACCCACGTATACGGAATCCTGAACAACACCCTCCGATGTTGCCCAGCACCCCCCCCCCCTTAGAGCTACCATCCCCAGAAGTTGTGTGGGGAGGGGTTGAGGAGTAGGAGGGGCGGTAGGGCCAGGGGAGGGTGGTCGTCCGCCTCCCCCGAATTACCCATATTGCCACAGCAATATGGACAATTCAGGACAGGAGGCGGACTATAGTATGGCAATTTATTCAAGAACAGGCAATGTAACAGTGAAGTAATGTAATCATAGGTGAGTAGAGAAGCTAAGTTGGACAGTTCGTTAAGGCAAAGTAAGTGTAATGCATAAAGCGGTAATGTTCAACGTTCGTCTGAATTAGTCCAAAAAGTATAGCTGTCAATTAAAAGGGTTGTAATGCTTTTTGCACTAATCTCTCTATTCATTTTGACCGAGGCCAACCATTATAAAACTGTTCTGGGAGTGATGAAAATGAGAAATATTGCGCCTAGAGCGGGAATGGAACCCACATCTCTTGTAGTGGCAGTACATGCATAGCACAAAAGACTACGTTTGTTTGTGTGGGTGACACTGCTGCTGGCTTATGGGTAGTAAACCCCATAGCTAACATTCTAATGATTGTCGTCAACACGAGGAAAGCAATCCTTTTTTTCAAGTTTTATTTGAGTTCTGATTCATGCCCCCTTACACTCAAATACATTTAATTAAAGCTGCATATAGTCCGATAAAAACATAACATTTTCAAAAACAAAATAGTTATGTATTTGTTATTCTACATTTCCAATTAAGATATTGCTGCACTTAATAAGTATTTATTGCTATATATATACAAGAGCTTACTAAGTCAATTTAATAGAACCTGCTACAGTTGAAGCCTATGTGGGTCAGAGTTTTGATACGCACGCCAAAAATAAATTTAGCATTTTTACACTTCAAATATCTCCTAAGTTAGTGGTTTAAAAAACAATGGTACTTCAAATTAAAGTAAAGTTAATTATAATGATTTTTTTTTGTTAATTTAAAAAAAGTTTTTTTTATTGAGGCTGTATTTATACTGTCCATAGCATATAAGAATGATCAATCTGATATATTTATCTCACAAAATGACAAAAACTCAAAACTATACGGACTATGCAACTTTAAACTGTGTGAATGTGTTCCAACCTGTCCCGACGTACCCCTAAGATGTGCATAACATACACTGAGCGTATGAGAAATGTATGAGCCAACAATTTTCCAATACAAACAGCAGGCATGATCTTTTTACTGATGTAAAACAAGAAACAACTTTAACCTTCTTGAGGACAGCAGGACTGTACCACCTCACATATCTTATTAAAAACTTGTTTTTTGTGGGGTTATTTATGTGGGTTTTTTTTAAAGCTGATACCATTGAATTTTACCTAGGATTTTCTTATCCGTTGTCACCATTTTCATCATTCTTTAGCTTTTTACCTTCCTCATAAATGTCATTTAACGCATTTATAATTTATCGTAGGCTTTTGACATTCTGTGTAAAAATTATAGCGGAATATCAATACAAGTGAATAAAGAGTGAACACTTATCGCTGTTGATATGACTCTTGCTGCCAACTTGGTGTGAAACAACCACCAATAAATCAATCAAACTTCTTATTCTGCCTACTCCCATTGCAGTTGATGATAATTTAGATGATGCTGCTGCTACAGACCTCTTTCGCACATCCTCTTTACATTGCAGTGACAACAGTCGTCTTTGCTCTCTACCACAGCACCCCAGTCATAATGGCTTCAGGACGCGAACTTTCATTAATTCTCATCATTTCGATAAAGGTGTCATACCTTTCAACATTCATATTTGTTTCCAAACCAAGTTTTGTAATATGCAGTCTGACACGCATCCTCCTAGGCTTGGGATACACCAGCATATACGCTTGTCTATTGGCAAAGGCTAGTAGGTATGTTGTTCTTTCAATTTCAATATCTTATACACATTTAAGCTGCATAGTCCGATGAAGCATCAAATTTTCTAAATCAAAAGAATTATCTAGATTTAATTCTACATATCAAACTTAGATAATGGTGTGCTTGTTAATCATATGTTGCCACAGAGAAAGGTATACTGAGTCAATTTAATGGAACCTATTACTGCATAAATCTATGTCAGGGTTTTGACGTGCTCACCAAAATTAATTTGGCAAGTTTGCACTTCAAATATCTTAAAAGTTAGACATTTAAAATGAAAGCTACCTCAAACTAAAGTAAGGTAGATTATAACAATCAATTTAATATATTTATCTCAGAAAATGACGGAAAGTCAAAACCATTGGACTAGACATCTTCAAGTAATGTTGCACAATCCGATGGTTTTAAGTTTGTCATATTTGAAAAATACCCACCAAATATATTCGGTTGATCATTATAAACTACTGTTTCTTTAGTTTGGAGTTTCTTTAAATAAAAATGGCTAATCTTTAGATATATTTGAGGTGAAAACAATCATAATAATGTTGATGGACACACCAGAATCCTGGACATCATAAGCTTTTATGGTTCATAGAATGACTAGTTTCTAGTTAATTTGCATAGTCCGATGGTTTTGAGTTTCTGTCATTTTCTGAGATAAATACGTTAGGTTCATCATTATAATGTACCTTACTCTAGCTTGAAGTAACTTTTATTTTATATCTCTAACTTTTGAGATATTTGAAGCGCAACCATGCAAAATGAATTTTGGCAAGCACGCCCCAACTCCATAGGCTTCTGCAGCAACAGGTTCTATTCAATTGCCTCAGTATCCCCTTCTATGTGATGACAAATGTTTAATAAGTGCACCAGTATCTAAGTTAGATACGTAGATTCTACTAGAATCAAATCTAGATAATTGTTCTGGTTTTGAAAATTTGATATTTTCATCAGACTGCAACTTTAATATTCCTTCTATGCATGAATAACTGTTTAATAATCAGTATCCAATTTGTGGAATCAAATGTAGAATCAAATGTAGACAGGTGCTTTGGTTTCGAAAGTATTATGGTTTCATCGGACTATGCAGCTTTAAGCACTTTACATCATGAGTATTTTTGTCATAATGGAAACACTGTAGTAATTGAGCAGATAGATGTGAACTGCTTTCTACACAATAGAATACGATGACGGAATATCTTTCAAATGTATATCATGAATATTTATACATTATCGATATCTTCACCTAAATATCTTGGAGTGAGTAGTTTGACAGAGTTCCATGATCCGATTGCTTTTAGTTTCTGACATTTTTGTATTATAAATAAATCAGGTTGATCACTGTAATGGTGATGTCACATTACGACGTTTCTCGCCAACGCACGTCGACGTGTGTCACTTTTTGGCGAATCGTCAGCAGACGTCATGAAGCGTTACACGCGCCTTAGGTGCGCGTTGGTATTCGTTGATCTACGGTGACAGTCGGCGGCGCGCGTCAGGCGATCGACAAAGTTTTGTCCTTGCACAAAACTTTCGACGACCGACAACGCACAACAACATGCGGGTGTCAACATTATGGCAACGCCAGAAGCACGTCGACATCGCTGGAATAACGTTATGCGAACGATATGCACATGCCGCACACATGAGCCTTGTTCCCACACGTTGCGCTAAACAGTTGCTTTTTTTGTCTGTTGTTGTTTTACGTCCTACCAACATCTAAGGTCATATCAGGACTTTTTTTTTTTTTTTCGCACAACTTCGGCTGCACGCAACCAATACATTGCGCTGTCACCGAAAAGCTTGACGTTTCTCGACGTTGGCGGCACGCCGGCGAGATACGTCGTAGTGTGACAGGGCTATAATCTACTCTACTTGAGTTTGAAGTACCTTTTAATTTGGAGGTTTGTTTGGGAATAATTGATGTGAAAACGTGCTTACTTTATTTCGGTGTGCACACTGAACTGCTGGACATTAGCTTCGTTTGTCCATCTTTTGAACATAGCTGTGTGGTACAGGAGCCCCAACAACTTCAATACAGGCTTAGTGAGTGAACCAGTAGCTAAGTTGGAGAGGTAGGATCAAATTCAATATTTATGTATAGTGTCTGGGTTTATAAAGGTTTGATGTTTTCATCGGATTTTGCAGCTTTAAAGTTGCATTGTCCGATGAAAATTTATTTTCAAAACCAAAACACTCTCCTAGATCTGCTTATATATACCCAACTTAGATACTGGTGCATTAGCTAAGGTTGTTTTTGTTTACCGCAGTCCTTTGGCTACCTACTTTGAGACAGCCATTGAGGAGGGGCACCATTAACCAATTAGGTCAATCTTGTGGCCTCATTAGCCTTGCCCTCATTCCAACCAGGCTATACTTGAATTATGTCATTCCACATCATGTGATCATCACGAGATGTTAATAGCAATAGGAGTTTTGGAAAGCTTGTAGAAATTATTTTCGGTTCTTTCAGCTCAAATTGCTCCGAAATTAGCAAGTTATCATTAAAATTACTCCGGACTAATGATTAGTAGGTTATAATGATCAATTTGATATATTTATCTAATAAATAAGGCAAAAATTCAAACGCCATGGGAATATGGCACTTTAAGCTAACATATCACATTGTCCCATACCTGTGCAGATAGTCAGCGAAGGAGACTACTGTACTTATTTTGGTTTCAATAGCTATTAGGTCAAGTGAATTAAGGTTGCATAATGCATTGGTGTTGGGTTCTAGCCATGTCTTTTGCATTGGTTTGATCATAAACTGGATATACCTTAGCTAGGAGTAATTGTCGGAACACATGGGGCTAAATATTGATGTATTTGAAGTGAGGTCATGATCCTCACCTTTTCCTATGTACATGCAATTCTCCTGTCTCCTAACCTTAAGTTACCACCCAGATGCAGGTAAGCGTAAGCATTGAATGAGTTCTGGTTGTAGTATAAACCATTGAAAAGACTTATGATTCCAGGGGGACGAGTGTAGTAGTCTGCACTGACCTCTCAAGGAAGGAGCCACATCGACAGGTAGGTGTGGCTAGGTTGATTGATTGCATCAGGGGCATCTAGATAATCCAATGGTAAGGACGCTAGTCTAGGAATGGTATATGTATGTTCAGATCCCGTTCACAATGTTCCGCTTGTTTGCATTACCTCCACGACAAACCTTCTTTTTGTTTGGGGGGGGGGGGCGGTGGCGCGGGCGTGTTCCAAGCATAAGGAGCACAATGCCAGAGCGGGGTTCGAACCCATATTTATGCCATTCCAGGGGGCATCCTAACCATATGGCCTCTGCTGCCAATACGGCGCAAAACCACCAACAGTCAATCAAAACAGTGCATAGCATGTATTGTATCCTAGCCACACCAACCCATTCACTTGATTGATTGGTTGATTGATGGTTTAGCACCGTGTCGGCAGCAGAGGCCATAATCAGGGCGAGCGGTGTCACGAGAGTGCTACAAAAATATGGGGTGATATCGAAGCCAATGTACGACGAGACACGCCAGTTAGCGCTTTCATATAGGAATTTCTTAAATAAGCATGCAGTGGCACCATCCCATGAAAAACAAAGTGTATTGTCTTTGATCAGGTGTAGTAGTACTTTTCTTACTCAGACATAATCACACATTTTATTTATGTATGGCACAGATTAAGTGCTTAAAGTATATTGAACTTTACTATACTATAATATTGTTTTCATTATTAATATTAAGAGATAATACACTATAATTGTCGTACATTGTCTTTGATGGTGTAAATGGTACCAGTCCTAACGATCAGAACTCGTTGTGGTCACCAATTTGTAAAGTCGACGGCTGGCATCTGTGGGTTGTGTAGGCAGGCTATATGAAATCAATACAGGCAAGAAGAGAAAGGAAGAGTATAAAGAATGAAAGTAGAGTGAGAGCTTGTACCCTCATGTTTATTATTATATAGTGGTACATGGATCTGGTATCGTATACCACCTGACCATTATCTCCAATCAGCAACAAGTATTTCTAGTTCCGCCAATGAACAGTAAGCATTCTGGGGTCACCATGGCTACTGTGATCTACCCACCACCACCATGTGGTGTGGCTGCTTGGCCTGCACCTTCCTGAGCTATGTGTGTGGTGATCCGCGACTAACAGTTGGGGGGTGGGTAGTGATTAGAGCTCTTGAGGCTCCTTACACACTATCACTAGTGCCTCATTCACACTATCTACCTAACACACAATGACTATTGACCATAAGTAAAGAATCACCAGCAACTACATAAATACATTCACGCACCTGGCCCTATATATCATTTACATTAATAGACCATTTATACTCCATTATAGACAGAAGTCAGGCTGGGCTAGGGGACCTGTCCAATTACCGTATTTGCTATATTGCATGGGAAAGTGCTGAGTGGCGCATCTTGTCGTACATTGTCTTTGGTGATATGCATGGGGTATGATTTGAACCCGCATTGCTGCCATCCCATGGTAAGTGTCTTAATCATCGGACTATCGGGAATCCCTGATGCAACCAACCTACACTCACATAACTGTCCATGAGGTTGCTGTTATACTTATAATGAGGTGCAGTCCACTTCAATATATTAACAGAAGCTTGGAATAGCCAAAGCAGTGATCTAAGAAACACCAACACACTAAAAGAATACAAAGAGAAAATCATGTTTGATAGATTGATTGGTGGTTGCTTTACGCCGTGTCGGCAGCATAGGCCATATTCACGGCGAGAAATGTTAGTTTTTTGTTCAAACCATCGCTTTTACATGTAAAAGCAGACAATCAATTATGTGCCAATAGACACTCATTAAATTAGAAAGCTCACAATCATATATTTGTGGTCAAGGGAAACAAATTCCCATAGAAAAAGAAAAGTTTTATTAATAATTGATAGAATCTATTTAGTAAACTATATGAGGTGGTACAGTCCAGCTGCCCTCAAAAAGGCTAAACTGTTTTCCTGTTTTACCTTAGTGTAGTGTAGAACTGTTGGTGCAGGGCCAAAAAAATCAACGCAACTTAGTAAAATGTGTTTGAGTGTCAGCGGGGACTGACACCCAATACATTCAGGGGGAGGTTCCCCCTTGAGCAGAAAAGCATGTGTAAGTAAGCCACGAGTGGCCAATACGGCAGCGGCTAAGGACCACTTGGTCCCGCCGACCTCCCGCATGAGTCTGTGATGGCTTTCCCACAGATGGTTCAATTTCTTTAAGTTTATTAATGTTTTCATCCCACTCATGTTGCCATTTGGATTTTATGTGGGTGGCTATTAGTGGTTTCAGATCAGAGTGAGGGATCACAGTTCAAGATCACAGTTCAGGGCCTTCTTCGCAGCCCGATCAGCTCGTTCGTTTCCTTGTATGCCGGCATGGCCAGGCACCCAGCACAGGTGGATGTTATACCCATCCATTGTCAGTTGGTTCATTTTATAATTGACCATTGCTAGAATAGGGTGATTCATTTTCAGTCCAGCAACAGCCAGGAGGCAAGAGAACGAATCACTGTATATAACATAGTTAGTGTGATTGGGTACCTCGATACACTTCAACGCGAGAAGGAGTGCTCGGGCTTCTGCAGTGAAAATCAAGCTCTGATCGGGCAAACGTACACCAGACTTTTCCCGTCGACAGACTGCTGCAGCAGCTACCCGGCTTTGGTCTTTCGAACCATCAGTGTATATGGAGAGGTGGTCTGCAAATTGGCCTTGAATCTCTGCATGCAGTGCTTGGTACTCGAGTGGATGTGTCCCAGACTTCGTCAGTTCCGTGAGTCGGAGGATAACCGATGGCTTTCTCAAAGACCACGGGGGATGTTCTGGGACTTTGGCATCCTCCAACACATCCAAATCCACGCCCAAAGCCTCCAAATGAAGTTTCATTTGGAGACTCAGTGGCCGGATGTAATTCGGCCTGGCTTCATACCTGGATTCGTCATGTTGCTCGAATAGACAATAGACAATGCTCGAATTGACTACATATTGCATGGCCAGTTTGATTCTCCTGTTGTTAAGTGATGGTTCATTGGCTTCGACGTAAAGGCTCTGAACCGGTGAGGTGCGGAAGGCCCCAAGGGCCAGGCGCAGTCCCTGGTGGTGGATCGTGTCTAGCAGCCCAATATATGATTTCCTTGCGGAACCGTATACTATGCTGCCGTAATCCACTCGTGACCGAACCAAGGTTCTGTACACGGAGAGCAGAACATCTCTGTCCGCTCCCCACTCTGAGCTGGACAGCACCCTCAGAATATCTAGCGCTTTCAGGCATCTTTTTTTCAGGTACTTTATATGTGGCACAAAAGACAGTTTTGCGTCGAGAATGAGGCCCAGAAATTTGCTTTTCTCAACGACTTTAATGGGATCCCCATCCAGGGTCAGCTCCGGTTCCGCATGCATTCTACGCAGCAGGCAGAAGTGCATGCAGAAAATCAAGATAGACTGGAAGTGAGGTAGAGATAAAGAAATATGTACTAAATAATAGGTATGGGATAAACAGTAACTAAGCCATAAAGCACCACAAACCAACAGGAAACACCATACTAAACAAATTATGCACAAAATATAATCAAAAACCAAACAAATTGGAAACTCCCCGATTTTACACCATAACAGGTTTACAAAAATTAATGATAAAGGAAATCAATTCTTACTTCATTTTCTGAATACCGGAAGTTAAGTACCCTGGGAGAGGTCAAGCCCGCGCTGACCTGATATGGCTTCAGTTAGCAACTCGGCAGTGATTTACTTTTATATTGTGGTGATTAATATTGTTAGTGTCTCAGACCATTCTAATGTGTTGTTCACGCTGTTGTTGGAGAACGATGCCCTGAAGTACAAGACTGCGAAAGCATGTGCATCTGACACGGTTTTCGACCGAATCTAAACATGCATTGCATGTGAATAGACAGTGTGGTCGCAAATTGCTGAGTGAACTCATGGCAAAAATGATATCCTTAGAGGACCAGCCACTGCTATCGCAGAAGTTAGTGAGTGATTCTGAGGGTGAGGCTGATATAGACAGAGCGTCTAAATACTGCACAAGAAAATGGCGGCAGACCCAAAGCAAAAACCCCAGGCAAAATTACCCGAGACGTAAATGCCAGTAGCGGCTCCGATTATTTCCCAACTCCAACCTGATTTGGGCAATTTGAAGCGAATGTTTGAAGAAGTAGCCCTTCTTAGAAACGAAGCGAGTGATGAAACTAAACAGCTACGTGGCAGTATGCGTGTGGTTTTGGCAACGGCTGAATGAGATGCATTAGTGGAATGTGACGTGTATCTAGGTCACAATGGCCATGTGGACAGTGACACATATGTGGGTCAAGATGGCGGCGCGTGCACATGGCAGGATTATGAGGAGGAAGATGAAGAGGAGTGTGAGGCTCAATACTGGGAGGAGGAGGATGACATTCATGAGGATATCAATACAGAACAACTGAAAGCGTTGAGGGCCAGCAGACACAGGTTCAGTGAATGTGGCGATCAAGCCAAGGAAGTTGTTAATGATGTGGTGAAACCATTGCCGTTTAGTTCGTTCAAAGCGCCTCCTCCACCAAAAGCCAATTCCGCTAGAAGTGGCCAGTACGCCAGCTATGACTAGTACTACTACGCTGACAGCTACTACTACGACCAAGACCAAGGTGAGAATGGAGTTTCAAGTTAGCTGACGGGTTACACAAAGGAGCAGCGTTAACCGAATTGCAAGAAATCTATAAGAAGGTGAAAAGCCCGGTGACACCACAGATTACTGTCAGTTAGACAATGGCGGGCATGATACATCACTATTACGGTGGCCCGAATATGGGAGCGCCCAAGCATTTGAAGACCATCCGGGATTTTCAGGACACTACACTGGGCTGGTGGATGTCCCAGCAGATAGGATTCATATTTTAAATGAGGAAATCCGTTTCGCTGAAAGCCGTAAGGAAGGCGAGAATTCTTTGTTGACAGCCTCTAAGGGAGTGTTAGGGGCATTAACGGCCATTGTTCCTACAATGGATTTGATTCTGCAGAGAGGTGATGCAGATCCAGAGTTGTATGCACAGGGGCTGCATGTACTAAATGCGATAAAGATGTTGGTATCGACACATAGTCAGATACGTATGGATCGTGTAGCGAGTGTGGGAAAGGTTGTGCATTCCTGCTTAGGCAAGGAGCTAATTAAGGCGAAGCGTGATGTGTATGGTGAGCTGCCAGAGCCAACTGACTATCTTCTGGGTGAAAACCTGGACGAAAGGAATAAGCAGCTCTTGAAGTCAGTGAAAACATCGGATATTTGTATGAATACAAATCTGGTGTACCATGGGAAAAGAAGGAACAGTTTTGACCATCAACATAGGATGGGAGTGCCCTATAACAAGTTCAGGGGTAACAACCGTGCAGAAGGACGTGGGTTCAGAGGCTCGTCCAACTGGGGAGCACATACCATTATGCTGGAGAAGCGCTTCGGAAGAACCAATGAGGGTTACGCCCGGTACGGGAGTGTGCCGTTTGTCCCCAGAGGGGGGCGTCATCAGGGAACGCCCCAAACCAGGTGTGTGCCTCCTACGTTCAATTAGAGTCTGGTAAGCACATTATTATACACTAAAAATTTAGAGCTGGTAATATAGTGAATAGCATAGAACAGTGGAAGTTTTTGACTTCCAATAAATAGATTTTAAATCGTATAAAGGGTTTAACTATGCCTTTTATAAATACTCCAGTACCGGAGAGGGAACCATTCCCTTTTTAAAATGGATAATGTAGAAAGGAACTATGTTGGGAAGAAGTGTCCAAACTGATAAGGAAAGGAGTGTTGAAGGAAGTCAGTCGAGTACAGGACCAGTGGGTGTCGAATATTTTTCTGAGACCTAAATCAAATGTGAAATTTAGGATGATTGTAGATCTCACTAAATTAAATCTATTGATAAAATATGACAATTTTAAAATGTTTAATCTTAAAACAGCCATAGATCTGTTAGAGAAAGGCGCATGGATCGCTAGTGCTGACCTTACAGATTCTTATTATTCAGTAAATGTAAAGCAGTCCCAGCGAAAATACTTATGTTTTTGATGGGAAGACTCTACTCGAGTACCAAGTCCTACCCAATGGGTTAGCCCCAGGCCTAGGACTTTTATCAAGCTATTAAAGCCCATCTATTCGGAAATGGGAGAGAAGGGATATATCTCTTAACCTTACTTGGATGACAGTTTTGACCTGGGGAGGACAACAGCTATTTCAGAACTAGTCTCACTGTTTGAAAGACTGGGGTTCACTATAAATAGGGAAAAATCAGTCCTTAGACCTATGCAGTGCTAGAAGTTCCTGGGTTTTGACATAAGTTCTGTCAAAATGGATGTATCACTAACGTTAGAAGAAATGGAAAAATTTAGAGATGCAGCAACAGAAGTGTTGGAGACAGAACTACCATCTATTATGCATGTGGCTGGAGTAGTAGGGTTAATGGTAGCCTCTTCACCTGCAGTAGAGTATGCGGGGGGCACATTTTAAACAACTTGAAAGGGATCAAATAAAAGCACTAAAAAGAAGTAAAGGTAACTTTGAAGATACGATGTGGGTTTCAGGTGAAGGTGTAGATGGTTTGAACTGGTGGTTACAAAATCTTGAGATACCGAGAAGAATTAGAAGGGAAATACCAGAAATAGAGCTTTTCACAGACACCTGTCTTGAGTGATGGGTGGCACATACCCATAATGAACAGACAAGATGGGGCTGGCACCCAGAGGAGATGACACACATTAACGTCCTTGAATTAAAGGCTATATTCTTTTTAGTAAAAAGTATGTGTAAAACAGAGAATACACACATAAGAGTGAGAACAGATAATACTACGGCATTAGCATATGTAAAGAATATAGGAAGCACACAATCAGAGGACTGCTCTGAGAAGCGATCAGTATCTGAGAATGGGCCCAACAACATGGAAATGGGCTTACAATAACCCATATCCTCTGTGTAGAGAATGGACTAGCAGACCTGAGGTTACGTAAGTTTACGGACCATCTATAATGGAAATTAAATGAACAAATATTTAAAGAAATTTGTATGACTTGGGGCAAGCCGGAGGTGGATCTCTTTGCGTCAACAAGCTTAAACAAGCAGTTAGATAGATACGTCAGTTGGGAACCGGAGCCAGATAACTGGAAGACTGATGCTTTCTCATTATGCTGGTCTAATATGTTTGTGTACTGCTTCCCCCCAATCAGCATGATACCCCGTGTGGCAAGGAAAATCCGGGAGGAAGGGATGAGGGCGATTGTGGTCGCTCCGCAATGGCCGGGACAACCATGGCACCCGATCCTCCAGGAGGGGGGAAGAGAACAACTGTCGTTCGAAGGAAGATCGGGGAACCTCTCTGGAATCGAACATCAAGACAACAGAAAGCTAGGACCAGGCCTAGAGGAAGTAAGATTGATGGCTTACCTTTTTTAGCCAGGACTTTACGGATATGACATAGATAATAAGACGTTACAATTTTGTAAACACACTTGCAGAGTGATTACGCGTAAGAATTATGTTACACAAATAAATCATTGCGCTAGGTGGCGGCACGCTAGCCACCGGGGAGGGCCCCGACTGGGCTGCCCTCTACTGGGTGTGCCTAGCACCCCCACCCCCAACCCACCCACCTATAGAGGCGATGTGGGACCTAGGGGCCTGGTCAGTTGACTGTTGACGCCGTGGAGAGCAGATAGGTTTGAAATAAACCAGTGGAAGCGTACTGTTACTAAATCTTGGCGTTCTTCCGTGAGTGCGTGGCAGAGTGAAAGACCATGGACTATCACATTGAGTCAGGGGTATGGTACAGTGCGATAAATGCAGCTAGGTGTGCGTTGAGTGTTATCCTGCCCAGGGCAGGGGGGGAGCATGGTTGGAGAACACTTCCTAATTAAGTGGTTTTGTAAAAGCTGTCACAAGCAAAGGCCACCACCACCTAGATATGACAGCTTCTGGAGTGTGGAAAGTGTATTAAATTAGATAAAAACACTCCCAACATATGGAGAAATGAATTTAAAGTTGTTACCCTACAAACTGACGTTCCTGCTTTTGTTAGTATCCTCGCAAAGGGGACAAACTATTATAAACTTGGAGAGGACTCCGTGATATTTAAAATGAAAACATTATTCAAACACAACCAGCTGGGACAACCGCTGGACTCTATACACTTTTTCTCTTTTAAAAGTGAACGCGCTCTATGTGTAGTAAAAACAATTAAAAAGTATGTTGAGAGAACAGCCAGAGTGGGGAGGAATAACACACAGTTACTTCTCTCATACATTGGGCCGCACCGACCCATTTCGAGGGCCACTCTTGCGAGGTGGACACTGAATGTGCTGAAGCTAGCAGGCATAGACATCAGTAGGTACAAAAGCCATAGTACCAAATGGGCGTCGGCCTCCTCAGCACAGGCGATGGGGGCAAATCTAAATGCCATTATGAGGAACGCCTCATGGAGGGACAGCAGGAGTTCCACGTGTTTCTACCACAAGTCGGTAGAAGACCCAGCTGAGACACAGACTGATCCTAACAAATAAGAAAGCACGAAAATAAAATAAAAATTACTGTTTGTTATGTAGGTTAAGAAACAAGTACAGTCAAGATAGAAAAGCTACAGCCCAAAAAAGAGGGCGTGGCAATGTTCCATGTATGAACAAAAATTATGGTCATGGTGGTTTGATGTTAAATTTACAAATAAAAAGGTGGAACTTTATAAAACGAGTCACCTTGTGAGTGGTAAATTTATTGAAAATGCATATTATAAATATATGCTGATATTGTAGTAAAACTACCTAATGCGAGTGTTCATATAATTACAGAAAGACGATAGAAGATGGAAGGAGTAACAAGGGAGGAGTAAAGAAACGAGGCAAGTCGGGTCACAAAAAACCATGCTTCGAAGACTCTCCCCGGGTACTTAACTTCCGGTATTCGGAAGATGAAGTAAGAATATTATAGTTATACTAGGCTTACTTGTGATGCGCAGCGAAGGAGGAAGACGGAGGCAGGAGTGGAGAAAAAACACACTTTATTATGTAAAGTGGGGGGGGGGGGAATGTACAATGTGGGGAGGTATATGTACAATGATAATGAGAATAAAGTGCAGGAAAAATGTCTGAGTCTTTTTAGGGGAGCGGCCCCGAAGAGCCCTCCGCACTAGAAGGTAGAAGTGAGTGTAGTTTGGGTGGGTGGGTGGAGAAGAAAGGGAGGAGTGCGTCTGGCAGGGGAAGGAGGCTGAGTGGCGAGAGAGGGCAGCGAGGCTGGGTTATAAGGGAGAGAGAGAGAGGGGGGGGTTACGCAACGCAACGGTCGCGGGCTGGGGGAGGTAGAGAGAGAGGGGGGGGTGCTCCTCCTCCACTGCGAATCAAGCGCAATGCAAGCATTACGACCGATGCGCAGCGAAGGAGGAAGACGGAGGCAGGAGTGGAGAAAAAGCACACTTTATTATGTAAAGTGGGGGGGGGGGGGCAATGTACAATGTGGGGGAGTATATGTACAATGATAATGAAAATAAAGTGCAGGATAATGTCAGAGTCTTTTTAGGGGAGCGGCCCCGAAGAGCCCTCCGCCAAAACAGAGGAGAGGGCTCGAGGGGCAGCTGAGGCGGCGAGGCGAGGGAGGTATGTGTGGACCGCCCCGGAGGTCCAGGTGCCCTGGGCCATGATGTCGCGGAGGGGGACCCCGGCCCTCTGGCAGGCCTGGGCCGCACCCCGACGCAGACTGTGGAGGGTGTAGCTGTCGGGGGCGGGGATGAGGAGGGCGGTGAGGGTCCTGGGGTCGAGCGGGCGGCCCAAGGGCATGATGCAGGCCGGGGCATCCGGAGCGGCAGGAACAAGGGCGGTAGAGGCTTTCCAGGCGGCGACTGGGCAGAGGGGGGAGCCCGGGGTCGCGGGGATGAAGAGGGCGACCGCCCCCGAGGGCAGCGTGATTGTCTTTGATGTCCTGAGGAGCATGCGAAGCCCTCCGGGGGCGGGGGCGACGTCGGCGCGGGTGATGGTGTGGGGGCCGCCCCACCCCTCGGGGCTGGGGGACAGGAGGCTGGATTGTCTGAGCATCCCGTAGTACCCGAGGAGGAGGGCGGCCCGAGGGACGACGCCCGAGGGCCCGGCGGAGTGGAGGTGTGTGAGGACAGCGGCGAGGTGATGAGGCAGGAGGGGCGGGGCCGGCCTCGGGACGTGCGCGGAGGCCCGCTCCCCGCCTCGGCAGACGTCCCGGGCGAGGCGCGAGCCGAAGGCGGTGGGATCGCCCCCGGCGGCCTCCACCCAGGAGCGGGCCCCGGATAGGGCGTTGCGGACAGAAGCAGGGGCGATGGAGCGGGCTTAGAGGGCGGCCGTGTAGGCCGCGACATCGAAGGCGGTGGGAGCCAGAGGGTCGCGCCCGTGGCCCGAGGCGAAGGTGACATAAGCCTGAGCCTGGCGGCGGCGGTTTCTCCAGGTGGTGGGGGCGAGGGCGGCGATCCTGAGGCCGTCGACAGCTGCGACCTCGGCGGAGGAGAACCCTGGAATCAGAGGCCAGGGTTGTAGGGGAAGCTGTCATGATCGGGGTGGACGTAGGTGAGTCCGAAGCGAGCGACCTCGGAGTGCGCGAACTCAGCACAGGGGCCGGGGAGATGGGCGCGGCTGAGGGCGTCGGCGAGGATGAGCTCCGCCCCGGGCTTATGGAGGATGGCGAGGGTAAATGAGCCCTCGGCGGCCAATAGCCAGAGCTCCCGGGCGCAGCTGCCGAGGACCGCATCGCGGGCCCGCCCGGACTCGAGGGCGGCCGCGGAGGCCTGGTTGTCGGTGTTGACGACAACGGTGGCCCCCGCGACGTCGCCGGGGAGGAGGGCGTGGAGGGCGACCATCAGGTTGATGGCCTCCAGCTGATGGATGGTGGGATACCACTCCCGGTAGGCTGCGGAGTATCCTCGGGCGTAGCATTGAGTGGCGGAGTAGCCCCCCCCGCCAGTGAGGCAGGAGTCACACTCGATCACCACCCGGCGGACCTCAGGGGCGCGGAGGAGGCAGAGGCCGTTGGTGGCCCGGGCGTAGGCCACGAACCACCTGAGGTCCCGGAGGGCGTCGTCCCCGAGGGTGATGGAGGCGGCTCCGTAGCAGGTGCGGAGGGCGGCGAGGAGGCGGGCCATGAACTTCCTCGCGTGGTTGAGGCGCCCGAGGACACTCTGCAGATCGCGGCGCCCGAGGGTCGGGTGGGCGACCAGGGCCTCACAGTCTCGGATGAGGTCGTTGACCTTGTCGGTTGCGATGCGGATGGTCATGGCCTCGCTGTCGATGGCGAAGCCTAGCCAGGTGAGGCGGACCGCAGGGGGGTGGCACTTCCCGGGGGCAACCGCCAGGCCGAGGGCCCCGGTGAGGGCGATGAAGGCGTTGAAGGCCTGGCGGGCCCTCAGGAAGGTGCGCTCGCACCCGACAAAGTCGTCCACATAGACGAGGGCATGGAAGCCCTCGCGGCGGAGGACCCAGGCGACTGCGGAGGTGACTCGGACGCAGGCGGCCCCGGAGGAGCGGCATCCAAAGGGAAGGGCGAGGAGAGAGGGCAGGAGAGGGGGTCAGCCCGGAGCTGACGGTAGGCGCGGGAGATATCCGCCGTCCAGGTGTAAGCTCCGGGGCCCTCTGTGACGAGGCGGCGGCCCACGTCGGTGACACTGGGGAGGCTATAGGCATGGGGGGTCCCGAGGAACTCGCGCCTGGGGATGCCAGCGTTGACGCTGCAACCTGGGGGGTATGAGAGGTCAACGATGAGTCGCCTCTTGTCCGGGTCGGATTTGGGGCGGGTCATCATGGGGGAGACCTGGGCCCAGGGGTGAAGGGGGGGGGCAGGAAGGGGCCGGCGAGGCGCCGTGGGCGAGCTCATGGTTATGAATTCGCGAGGTGGGCTGGGCTCCGGGGCTTCACGGTGATTGGTGTAGGTAGGGCGGGGGGGGGGCTGGCAGAGTAATTGGCGGGGAAGCCGAACTCGAGGAGGTCGACGAGGTCGCCGTCATGGTATCCGTGGAGGCGGGCGCGCCAGGCTGGGATGTGGAGGCCTGAGGGGAGGGGGATGCGGGCGGCCAAAAAATTAGGTAGGCCCGCGATCCGGAGGGCGTCGTAGGCCCGGGAGAAGGTGGGGTAGCGGTCCCAGGCGGGGGCGGAGAGGTGGGGCCAGATGGCGAGGAGGGTGGGGCGGTAGTCGTGGGGGGAGGGGCCGCAGGAGGGGGTGGCGGGGAGGGTGTCCTGTATATCAGGATCGACGACTCGCCGAGGCGGGGGGGGTCAGGGTCAGGGGAGGGTGCAGTGGAGGGGAGGGGGGAGGAGGCGCGGTTGTCGTGAACGAGAGGGAGGCGGAAGTCGGTGGTGGAAGGGGGGGGGGAGGCGGGGGGAGGGGGGGAGGTGGTGGAGGTAGGCAGTATCGCCGGGGGAGGGCGCCAGGTGGCGGCGGCGGCGGCATCAGGGGTGATGGTGGGGGCAGGGGTGGGGGGTGGCGGGCTGGGAGGTAGGGCCGGCGCGGCGGCCGGCAGGGGAAGCAGGGCGAGCAGGGGCGGTGGTGGTGAGACACTGCTGGCGGGGAGTGGGAGAGTTACGTAATGGGCTTTGGGAAGCGGCCGGTTGGCGGCGGGCAGGGGGAGGGTTACGTAACCGGCCGGAGATGAGAGGGGCAGCAGCGCGGGGGGTCCCGTGGGTGTTGCGTCGGCCCCGGAGGTGGGCCGGGGGGCGCCCTGTGTGCGGGCGGAGGACTTCCGGTCGGCTGATTGCCGTTTCCGGTCTGGGGCCGTTGGGAAGGCTGCTTGTGACGTCATAGGTGTGAAGCTGGCGTCTGTGTGGGAGGCAGATGGTCGGGGGATGTGAGGAGCCCTCCTGGGAGGGGGGTCGCCGCTGGGAGCGGTTGGTGCTCGGGTTGCGTGGAGGGGGGGCGGGGGTTGGTCCGGGCCCTCCTGGTGCGCGCCTCGCCCGAGCCGGGTGGGCTGGTCGCCGCCGACGGACTAAAAATCCGCCGAGGGGGGCGGCAGAGGCGCGTTCCCGGAGGCGCTTGGTGTTGCACACCGCCTCACTGTGCATAGTGAGGATGCGCCTGACGTTGGCGCAATAGGCGCAGGCGTGGCGCCTCCGGGCGCCCTGCTCCCCATGCGCCTCACTGGAGGGGGCGAGGTCGCATGAGGCGGGGTCCCGGTTCCATGCTGAGCAGGGGACCCCGTATGCCTCTCGGCTGTAGGGAGTTCTGGCATCAGTCTGGGAGGCGCGCGGCTGGGGGGCGTGAGGTGGGCGTCCTGGCACTCGAGACGAAAGTCGCGGGGGCGGTGAGGACGTCCAGACGGACGGCGTTGATGGCGATGGGGTCGAGCCATCCGTCTGGGAGGCGTCCGTCGGCCACCCACGCGAACACCGCCTCGGACCAGCGCCGGACCGTGGGCCAGGGATGGGTTACACAGTCGCGATGGACCGTGAGGTTGTGGTAGAGGAGGCCTGGGATGGAGTCCGAGGGGAAGGCGGAGTGGGACTCGAGCATCCTGAGGGCAAGGTTATACTCCTCCAGGGTAGCCTCTCCCCTCTTCACCGCCTTCCCCTCAGGGCCATGCTCGATGAGGTCGTGGGGGAAGACGTAGCCCTGAGGTATACCTCTGCGCCGTCCCGTATTGTGCGCCTCGGCCGACTCCAGGATCTCGCGGACCGCGTCGGCCGCGGATGTGGGGTTGAGGTCGGTCGCGGAGGCGTGTAGAGTCCGGGAGGCGACCGTTCGCGTCGTGGGTGCAGTCCGCCTCATAGTTTGTAGGTAGAGGGGGTGGACGTCGGAGGCGGCAGGAGGCGGGGCGGTGAGGTGGCGGTGTGTCGCGGGGGCGGCGCCCGCGGCCTCGCGGGTGAGATCCTCCATAAAGGCCGAGAGGCGCTCCAGGGCCGAGGGGGCCGGGGGAGGCGCCGGCGCGGGGGCCGGGTCGCCCCTTGGAGAATGAGGCTCTCCACTAGTCCCGTGAGGTGCTCCAGGGCACGGGTGTTGGCGTCGATCCGAGCCTCAGCTGTGGGGACCCGCTCCGGGGCCTCCTCCCTGGCGGCAGGCCGGGGGGAGGGGGGCGGCGAGGTCGCGGAGGCGGAGTCGGCCGTGGAGGAGGGCGGTGTGGCGGCTCCTCTCCTGGATGCGCGGGGGGCGCGTCGGCCTCTTGTGCGCGGCATGACTGGCGTAGGCCGGCGAAGTGAGGGTCGCGGAGGCGTGGA
The DNA here is from genome assembly GCA_030323885.1 of Branchipolynoe longqiensis. Lineage (NCBI taxonomy): Eukaryota > Metazoa > Annelida > Polychaeta > Phyllodocida > Polynoidae > Branchipolynoe > Branchipolynoe longqiensis. Next base: position 36,001,217 of record CM059200.1, read on the forward strand.
GGCGGCTGCAGGGGGGCGAGCCAAAAAGAAGAAAGGGAGGAGTGCGTCTGGCAGGGGAAGGAGGCTGAGTGGCGAGAGAGGGCAGCGAGGCTGGGTTATAAGGGAGAGAGAGAGAGGGGGGGGTTACGCAACGCAACGGTCGCGGGCTGGGGGAGGTAGAGAGAGGGGGGGGGGGTGCTCCTCCACTGCGAATCAAGCGCAATGCAAGCATTACGACCAATTTGAAGTATTACTGAGATTCTTACGAATCTACGAATATGAAGGTAAGGATCAGGGGCCCGCCCACCCACACCTTGAAGAAGAAAGGGACCTGAGAGGTACTCAAGTATAAAGATAAAAGGTGATAGAGGGTTTCTAAAGAAAGTTAAGGTACGAGTAGGGAAGGGTTACCGATCCTGGTTTTAGGTTTTTTGCTCCCCTCCAACTTCGAAAACTGAAGCCATATCTGGTCTGCGCAAGCTTGACCTCTTCCCTGATCCTCACCTTCGTATTCGTAGATTCGTAAGAATCTCAGTAATACTTCAACTTACAAGTAAGTCTAGTATAACTTTCATATCCATATGGATTATGACCACCTTGCACGGCGGCAAAAGCAAGTGCATGCACTTAACCGTTCTGAGCAGAATAAACATTCACTAACAGAAACAAAAAAAACAACGTAACCAATACAACTTTATCTTGATTGGTGTGTTCATAATGTTCCGTTGATATTTGTTATTGGGTGATTCTATATGTTTTTTTTGTCTTATTTCACTACAGGTAATATTGGTATGGAGCCGCTTAAGAAGAGGTAGGGATGGAGGGGGTGGGGGTGTTCTAGTCTGTAGATTGCAAGACATTCCTTTCTGTGTCTAGGGGTTTTCCTGATAATACAGGTTAAGGGCTAAAAATACTCTTGTTTACTAAACACTGATTAGAATTGTATATGTCTTTGCAGTATATATGGGTCATTCTCTGAAAATGGGCACTAAAGTGTGAGACAGAAACCCAAAGTGAAAACCTTCAAAATAATAGCAGAAGACATTCCAAATAATATCAGATTCCAACTGTATATGACGGTTTACATGTTGTTGATATGTCAGCATTGAAGAAAAGCTATTTCACTTTTTAAAATGTTGATCTTATACAAATTGAGCAATACATTAATATGACTTGTGTAACATGGAAATCAAAGACACATCCAGAACCTCATTTTAACATACACAACAAATTTAAACAAGACTTTATTGATCACAGTTAAGCAAACAAGATTAAGTCATACAAGAAAAATGTTTTTTTTTAAAGTTTGGGTAAATGCATAGTGTCAATGTGTAAATTTTCACATTTTCAATTTAGCACAAATTCATACAACACTACTTTTTATATATTTTGTGGGATAGATTAAATACAAATTATATTGCTAACATAATCCACACAAAGGCAACAATTACTTGACTCGTAATTCTTTTATCGGGAAGCGATTAGCTAGATTTAAGGTATTACATGACAGAATCTTCTTATTAAGTACAATACATGACCTACGGTGCACATACTCTAACTTCTAACACGGTTTTAAGTGTATTATGTAATTATGGTGATTATCTTACTCTGGGAATAATGTAACTGTTGATTATGTAATTCTGGTGATTATGTAATGTAATTCCGGTGATTATGTAATTCAGGACACAAGACTGAACTACATAGTATGGGAATTTTTTATTGGTCTAAGTTCAAAGAGCATCAGGTCAAGTTCAATTGTCAGGTATGAGGTTCAGGTTTAAGGTTTGATTCTCTGCACAACCCGGCACTCAACCCTTGCGATTCAACTGTTTATAAGTAGGGTCGGGTGGGACGGTGAGAAAAGGCGGGTGGTGGTGTCGGTCCGGCATCTGGATGGTGAGTGCCGTTGGTGTGGCGGAAGTGATGTCAGATATCGGTGTCCATTAAAGTGCATAGAATGATAGATAGTCCTTGACTACTCTCGGAGGTCTAGAAGGTCATCAGAATGACCCAATTTCCCCAGGATTGTGACTTTCAGTTTATTCCCATAGCGGTTAGTTTCAATTACCCGATAGTGCTTCAAGAGTGTCTAACAGCCAATACTTTACTTGTGTGTGTGTGTGCAGGGATGATATTTCTTTCGTTTTTAAATGGATTTCCGGCGGTTTTCACAGCCTGGGGTCATTTTTGATATAGGTGTAAATGGAAAATGGAAAATCTCGACTTAATGGCCGCTTTTTCTTTGCCTGAAACCACTATCATCCCTGGTGTGTGTGTGCGTGTGTCTGCCATTAGTTTAGTTAGACTTGTGCAAGCGAGTCTAAGGTAGGTGTTTTGCTTTTCAAAGTATTCTGTTTTCATCAGATTATGCAACTTTAGGGCCTGGGACCTATGTTTAATCAGAGGACTACTGCAAGCATTTCAAAAGAGGAAATATACCACTTTTTGGAGAGTTTTGGAGACTCAAAATGCAGCAACTTCTAATCGGTTCGCCTGGATTATGGTGCGAGTTTTGCCGGCGTTGATGACGTAATGCAACTCCAGCTATGTCTGATAAGGCTACAGTGTGAGGATTGAAATCAAATAATTGGTATTGCACTTGTTGATTTATCCATCTATTTTCCACAAATTCAAATCTTTAATTTGTTTAGCCAATTTTCCTAATAAACAGGCATGAGCATTTCCCGCCAATTGGCTGATTTTCGCCAAGTAAATGCTTCCTGGGCTGTTCACGAGATACGTGTAAATCCGAGGAGAACAATTTCTCCGAGGGAGTATCCCCCCTCCCTAGACCCTCCCCGCCCCCTAATCGGTCTTTGAGTTTTGAGGCATACGCCCACAATCAGCTAATTTGTTTTACTTCTCTGCTCATGTCTGTAATAAACAATTAACTGACCATATTCTCGGATCAGACCGGACATGGTAGAGCGCAGGCTTCCCTTGCGAAAGGTGCGATTTCATCCAGAAATATGCAAACTGATGAGAGTGGGACTTAGGGATAAGCCTGACAGAAGGATATTGGAGTGATTATTGACTGTAAATTGAACTTTGAATACCACATCGCTGCAAAAGTCAACAAGGCAAACTCAACACTGGGAGTGATACGCCGTACATTTCAATATAAGGATGAGAGGACTCTGGTCACATTATACAAGTCTGTGGTAAGACCACACTTGGCGGATCAAGTTTGGGCTCCTCACCTGGTTAAGCACATTGTAGCTCTGGAAAATGTACAACGTTGCACAACAAGGATGATCCCAGGATTGGGAGTGATGTCATATGAAGATCGCCTGAGGAGACATAAGTTACCAACATTGTCATATCATTGTCTCAGGGGAGCTATGATAGAGACTTATAAGATTATTACTAGAGTCTATGACAGTGATGTCACAACAGGTTTGTTCAACCTCAGAACAAACAGTAACACCAGTAGTGTATGGGCCAGAAAGGGTCGTCGGTACCACTTAAGGGGGCAAATTGCCACTATGTTTTTCTGAAACATATCTATCTCTCGAGTATATTTTGATATGATAGCAAGTGAGATCGAGTAGCGTTTTGATTGTACAGCCTGATGAGTAGACCCCCTATCAGATGTTTCTGGAATTTCACAAAAGTGAGTTCTTTTTGGTTTAACATCAGTTGTGTGAGCTTCTGTGTTAAGCTGTTGAGAGTAACAACATCAGGTGTATTTAGCACTTCTGCATGAATAAAGCGAAACAATTCTTCATGCAAATCGCATTCTATATTACCATACTCAACATCTTCGCTTCTCTCCATGTCCTCTGCTACTTGGGTTGCATGATGTCCATCAGAAGGATCTCTGGTGTAGTCACAATAGCACTGCCGGTGGTAGTGTGCCTCTGCCGCAACTATCTCTCGAATGTACATTCTTGTAAGGCTTGGAATATTGGATATTTGTCGGAAATTTGGCAGCCATCTTATAATTTAGCCACCATATTGGATTTGATGGTGGCCTGCACATGTACTATGTGCCTATTAAGAAGTATAAATGAAGGCCCTAGCTACAAAATGAATGATATTGACATTACTATCAGTGTCAATGGAACATTTATGTATACGGATTGAAAAATTGGATATTTGTTTAATTTCTGGCAGCCATCTTGGATTTTGGCCGCCATATTTGATTCCATCATCAGCTTTTTTTGGGGGGGCCATCAAATATCATATTTTACTTAATCAGCTTGATGTTTGGGGCTTGTATAGACCTAATTTGACTGTTAACACAAAAAAAAATCACATTTGTGAAACTCAAAAAAAATCCGATAGGGGGTCACTCATCAGGCTGTGAAATCAAAAAGCTACTCGATCTCAATTGCTATCATATCAAAATATACTCTAGAGATACACACCTTTCAGAAAAACAGTGTCAATTTGGGCCCCCCCCCCCCCCCCCCCCAAGTGGTACCGACGACCCTATTTTAGGGGGCTTGGCTCATGCACTAGAGGCCAGCGGTATAAGATCTTCAAGGAGAGGCCCAGACTTGAGGTCAGGAAACACTCATTTTTCTTTTGAGTGACAGATCCATGGAACAGTCTTCCAGTCAAGTGGTTGAAACACCAACAGTAGAAGGAAGCATTTGAGAGAAGGCTGGATAGACATTGGAGAGGACACTCACAATTATATGACTTCATGGCACCATCGACCTATATATGTGTGCAAAAAAAGGTTCTTTTTTGCCATAGCGAGCTGGCATTAGAGATCCATTAGGGCTTAGATCAGCCAGAAGAAGGTCTGTAAGTTAAAGGTCAGGAGTTTGAATCCCAGCCGAGGTAGAGCAATGACTTCCCAAATTGAAATTTTTTTCTTTATTTTTTTTTCTTGCCTGTCATGAATAAGTCTGAATAGACTTGTTTTCACCATTAGACAGTTTGTCGATAGAAAGCCCGAGCCTACACTTTTACCAACCCAAGGGATTTTTAACCTCCCACACCACATAGACATGGTATGAGAGCAACTAGCCTTTGATGACGCTGTAAGTTATATACTTGTCACTACCTAGCCTGGCGCTTGGCATTAATAGGATAGGACATGGACTGGTTATCACAAGATGAGGATAAGTGTGGGACATTGGTTCATGGTACTGGTGGCCTGGTTTCCCAGTGGGGTAGCACTATAAAGTCGCTATGAGTGTGCACTGTTACAAGTCGGTATCCATCCTGGTATGACCTTAGATGTTGCTAGGATGTAAAACAACAAGAACCAACATTCTCAGGTCATAATTTAAGTCGTTTAGGCTTGAAGGGTGAGATGTTTGGCGCAAAGAAGTCTGCAGGTGGAGAGTGAGGTAATTATGTACTTAGCCCCATATACTCGAACTATGGCCAGAGAGCTTGTATATAGATCAGAGGGACAACTCCCGCGAAAATCGGTAACACAGGCTACAGTGGCGCTCCTGGCGGTTATTGTTGAACAAGCTTTGAGTTTGACGGTACGTGCAGTGCAAAACATTAGTTTTATTCAAAATTAATAGAAATGCAGAAGCCTAACCTTATCAATTTAATATAATCCTTTTGGTAAACATGTTTTCTATATGTGTTCCAAGCGGATTGTGTCTAGGTCATGTGGTTTTAGAGATATTTCACTTTTTCTGTATGAAGATTGTTCACCGCCATTGACAATGCCTTGAGTTTGCCGTATGTGTAGTGCAAAACGTGTATTTTATTCAAAATTAATAGAAATACAGAACCCTAGCCATATGAATTTAATATAGTCTTATCGTTAAATATGTTTTCTATATGTGTTCCAAACCGTTTGTTTCTATGTGGTGTAGTTTTAGAGATATTTCACTTTTTCTGTATGAAGATTGCACAAGACCATTGACAATGCTTTGAGTTTGCTGGTACACGTAAACTGTTCAACAACCACCACTTGGAGCGCCACAGTCGGCAGCTGTTACACAGTCTAGTATGACAGTTGTCCCTCTCATCTATATACACGCTCTCTGCTATATGGCTGCTAAATAGAGGGCTCAGACCGTGGGACAAGGGAATGATCAGGTTCTCTGTAAGGATGGAGCAATTTGATTCTTGTTCTGACCGCTAGTTGATAGAGATTACTGAGAATGATGGGTGTGTTCTGAAGGGGATGTTCTGCTAAGCTATGCCCATATTCAACCCAATTACATCATGGCAAAATACCCTGCACCAGTCCATTGATTAAACCCTGCTGCTCTATCCTAATCCACTTGACCTAATTCCAATGGACACCAATGTTGTTGTGATCACCCGCACCGATTAACCTAGCTAATCACATGAGTAATAGAGGGAGTGCACGTGATGTCATCACTCAGTGGCCAGAGGTCAGCAATCAGCCATCTTGGATTACGAGCACCCTTGCCTAGCCCTGTTGTGAATGTATGCTGATACAGAAACATCATTTTCCTTGTGTTCTGAGCTGTTCTGGGCAGTTTACATCCAATGTGTTTACTTTCAGCACTTTAGCAACAACTTATGATGCCAAACTGCTCAAAACAGTGACAAATAAACCAACAAATAGGTAAATAAGCACAATGTAGACAGACGCAAGCCTTCTGTATGTAATCCAATATGGCCACCGAAAGTTGCCTCGTGACGTCATTACACCCCCTCTATAGGGGTATTATGAGTTCCGCTGGTCCCTCAATAAGGACTGAAACTGAGACCGTCAGCATGCCAGGTTACAGCTTCAGCGTACACACAGGAATGTGGTGATGACCCCCCCCCCCTCCCCACCCTTGCCCTGTCAGCCCTATCCTTCAGTATAGAACCTATATTTTAAACTCAACATTGCCTCCCGATGACTAAACTCTGTAGAGTTATTGCCATACATTTGTTTCTAACATGAATTGAAGCGAAATTGTCCTAGAGATAATTTCTTCATGAAATAAAATACCACTTCCTGTGTCATGGCGACTGCGTATTCATCACCTCCCTCCAGCTTCTGTCATGTAGGCTGTAGCTGTGACCCGACACGCTGAGTCACAGCTACAGTCCTTCCTGAGGGGCAAGCAGAACTCAGAGGACCCGTTTTAAAACAACATTGTTGGGATACAATTGTACCTTGTCATTTGAAATAGCCATTCTACATGAAGATCCTGATCATCGTTTTGGAAGACAACTATTAATTTAGTGATGTGTTATTCTATTAAGGGTATCCCGTATTTTCAATGATGCAGCAACGAGAGGGATACGGGCAAAAAGGACCTCACCTTTCGCTCAGATAGTAATAGTTGGATTGCTCGTCTCTATCGAAATACTCATACTTTTGGTGTGGTTTATTGTGAGTCCACCCGAAACGAAGTACATCTACCCTTCCCGGGACAGCCGCATTCTTGTCTGTGCAAGTAAGACTTTCCATTTACAAAGCCTCTGAAGTGGCACTCACTCAGTCTGCGTCCGACCAGACGGGATGGCCGAATAAGTTAATGAGTTGAGCATCTGTCTCCTGTTTCGGGAAATCGGGGGGTCCGAATTCATGGATTCGTGGGTTGCGAACATTCGTCGAGTCAAACCAATGACGTAACAAAAATTGTATACTTAATTGTCACTTCCTAGTCTGGCGCTCGGCATTATTAGGATAGGGCAAGGACTGGTTAGCTCAGTATCAGGATAATGTGACTGAGTGGGATATTGGTTCCTGGTTCTGGTGGCCTGATTTCCCAGTGTGGCAGCACTATAATGTTGCCATGAGTGCACACTGGTGCAAGTTGGTACCCATCCTGATATGACCATAGATGTTGCTAGGACGTAAAACAACAACAACAAACAGTCTGCGTCCTAGATAAACGATTCACCCCTGCCCTGATAGTAATGTCAATATCATTCATTTTGTAGATAGGGCCTTCATTTATACTTCTTAATAGGCAAATAGTACATGTGCAGGCCAAATATTGGCAAAAATTGCTTTAATATGGAACAGGAAGTGAAACACCTGGTTCCAGCATCCAGTGTCTACCTGCATCGGCATAGAGTTCGTGAACTCAGAACTGACAGTGGATGTAAACAAGCAAGATGGTGTCCACAGAATGTTGTCGATTTGAATTTTAACATCCGTCAAAGTATGTTTTATTATATTTTACAACTCAGAATTAGCCCGTAAATATTAAGATATATGGGTCATTCTCAGAAGTTGTGTACCAATAGTGTGACATCAGTACCACAAAATCAAAATGCTGCCAAAGTCCTATAAACAAGTTTCCTCAATGTGTATGTCCTTTTGCATCTGAATAATCGAAAATAAACATATTCTGGCATTCTTAATTAGGTCAAATGATGCTCACACCCAATCAATAGCAGTATAGCATGGAAACCAATCTGACTCCAAAATCAAATATTTTCCACACAAAACTTGACATTTTTAGGACATTTCACATGCCACTTGCTTTATAAACAGTAGTAATAATAATTTGAAACCTCATTGCTATGGTTTTGTCTTATTTGTGAATATTAAAGAGAAAAGCAAAACAATATTGGCAAGGTAATAGTCAAAGTGGAAACAACAATTTTACACAAATGTTCGGCTCAAATTTCAATGTTTAGGGGCAATTTCAGGATTTATCTGTTACTATGCCATAACTGGGTCCATGCATAGAGTGTCAAATGGTGAAAATAGTTCCTGTACTGTATCTGTACTCAGTGTTTGATACAAAGTTTCATAATACTTGCAAGTGGAAACGAAATGTTACGATGTTATTAGCCGTGTTTTAAGGCGGAAATCGATATCTGTGCATGAGCAAGTCCAGACTAACCACCACCAGTTTGGGTTCGTCGACGTCGCCACGAGAGAGTGTGGGTTCGACCTAGATATGTATGGACTGAATTGTATTGGTTTGGAACGGTCAAAACTTCTGTTGGGCAGTGAAACCCTAAAAATAAATGATGAAAAAAATATCTGTGCACAGCTAGCGGTTTCATAGACCAAATTATATAATATGCACTTTTGATCGACCGGAAAATCAACAAACTCAGGTCTCGACTGCGCATGCATGTCAGGTGGTTAAGCTAGTTAGCTTCATATAAACCACCTCGCGAGGTGGTTTACATGTACCGATTTATATGAATCGATTCAGCCCTAAAACGCCATAGCGTCGCATTTACACGCCAAATGTAAATCGATCTAGACAACTGGTTTTATATGAAGCGTTTTAACTCGCCCATGTAACCACGGCTAATGACTCCAGAAAAGGTTAACTATTTCATATTTTTCAATTTTTTTTTAGAAATAAATGTCTTCAACTTAATGAAGACATTGTATATCACCATTTGAAGTGAAATGAGATGTTGTTCAGAGGTTTTCATTAAGTTTGTGACACTTTATTTTCGATGCTGTTGACAATATCACAAATTAGTGATGTAATTTTCTATGTATTTAGCTACATCCATCATAATAAGATACATAATACACAATATTAACATTTACTTTTGATCTAAAATATCTCCCACATTATTGGGCTAAATGATGAAATCTAAATATTGACACTCCAATAATGGGTTTCTTTGAAATATGCATTTCAAGTAGACTACCTCAAGTGGTACACAGTTTCTGAGAACGACCCATATGTGAAGAATATATTTTGCTTCTTAAATTAAGAATTTATCTGCTCATTTCATTTACCCAGCATGTAGATTATTTCGCCAGCTTTTATATAGGGTTGTTCTTCACCTCTAATCAGGCTACTGCAGTACAGGGTGAATCTTTTATCTATATGCGTCCATGAAGTCTAATGACAGCAGCTTTAAATTGCATAGTCCGATGAAAACACAGTATTTTTTATAATCAAAACACTTACTTAGATTTTATCCTTAAAGCTGCATACTCTGGTGAAGCATCAAATTGACAAAACCAAAACAATTATCTAGAATTGATTCTATATATCACACTTAGATACTGATGCACTTATTAAGCATGTATTGCCACAGAAAGAGGAATAAATACTGATTCAATTTAATAGAACATGTTACTGTTCAAACCCATGGTGTCAGAGTTTTGGTGTGCTTGCCAACATTAATTTGGACATATTTGCACTTCAAATATCTTAAAACACAGCCATTTGAAATAGATGCGCAGCGAAAGAGGAAGTCAAGGCAGGAGTGGGAAAAGCACACTTTATTAAGTAAAGTGGGGGGGGAATGTACAATGGTGGGGAGGTAATGTACAAGGATAATAAAGTGCAAGGATGTAAAATGAGTGTCAATGTCAATGTTAGGGGATGGGCCCCGAAGAGCCCTCAGCCCTAGGTGGTGTAGGTAAGATAGTAAGGGTGGGTGGGTGGAGAAATATGGTTGAGGTGTATCTGGCAGGGGTAGGAGGCGGAGTGGAGAGGGACAGCTGGGAGGCAGCTTATAAGCAGGGGAAGGAGGGGGTGGGGTTGTTGTTGTTATGCAACCCCAACGGCCGGCGGCGGAGGAGAGAGAGGGGGGGGGGTACTCCTCCTTCACTGCGAATCAAGCGCAATGCAAGCATTACGACCGATGCGCAGCGAAGGAGGAAGTCAAGGCAGGAGTGGGAAAAGCACACTTTATTAAGTAAAGTGGGGGGGGAATGTACAATGGTGGGGAGGTAATGTACAAGGATAATAAAGTGCAAGGATGTAAAATGAGTGTCAATGTCAATGTTAGGGGATGGGCCCCGAAGAGCCCTCAGCCAAGAGAGAGGAGAGGGCTCGATCGGCAGCAGAGGCGGCGAGGCAGGGAAGGTATGCGGGGACCAGGCCGAGGTCGAGGGCCCGGGGCATGATGTCCTTGAGGGGGGGAGTAGCCCTCGGCCCGGAGACGATGAGTCCTCCAGGTCGCGGGGGCGAGGGCAGGGATCCTAAGTCCGAGGAGGGCGGGTACCTCGGACGCGGCATATCGCAATCAGAGGCCGGGATTGTAGGGGAAGGCGTCGTGGTCTGGGTAGAGGTAGGTGAGCCCGAGGCGAGCCACCTCGGTCCGAGCAACCTCGGCGCAGGGCCCGGGGAGGTGGGCGCGGCTGAGGGCGTCGGCGAGGACGAGCTCCGCCCCGGGCTTGTGGAGGATGGCGAGGGTGAAGGAGCCCTCGGCAGCCATGAGCCAGAGCTCGCGGGTGCAGGTGCCGAGGGCCACGTCTCGGGCCCGGCCGGATTCGAGGGCGGCCGCGGAGGCCAGGTTGTCGGTGTTGATGACAACGGTGGCCCCCGCGACGTCGTCGGGGAGGAGGGTCCGGAGGGCAACGACGAGGTTGACGGCCTCGAGCTGGTGGATGGTGGGGTACCGCTCCCGGAAGGCCGAGGAGTACCCTCGGGCGTAGCAGTGGGTCGGGAGTAGGCGCCTCCGCCCGTGAGACAGGAGTCGCACTCGATCACCACTCGGCGGACCTCAGGGGCGCGGAGGAGGCAGAGGCCGTTAGATGCGCGGCCATAGGCCGCGAACCACCTGAGGTCTCGGAGGGCTTCGTCGCCGAGGGTGATGGAGGCGGCTCCGTAGCAGGTGCGGAGGGCGGCGAGGAGCCGGGCCATGAATTTCCTCGCCGGGAGGACACAGCTGCCAACGTGGTTGAGGCGCCCGAGGATGCTCTGGAGGTCACGGCGCCCGAGGGTGGGGTGGGCGACCCGCGCCTCGCAGTCCCGGATGAGGTCCTCGACCTTGTCAGGTGCGATGCGGATGGTCATCGCCTCACTGTCTATGGCGAAGCCGAGCCAGGTGAGGCGGACTGCCGGGGGGTGGCACTTCCCGGGGGCGACCTCCAGGCCGAGGGCCCCGACAAGGGCGATGAAGGCGTCGAAGGCCTGGCGGGCCCTCAGGAAGGTGCGCTCGCACCCGACAAAGTCGTCCACGTAGACGAGGGCGTGGAAGCCCTCGCGGCGGAGGACCCAGGCGACTGCGGAGGTGACTCGGACGCAGGCGGCGCCGGAGGAGCGGCACCCAAAGGGGAGGGCGAGGTCGACGTAGGTCGCGCCATCGAGGGTGATGCCGTAGAGAGGGCAGGAGAGAGGGTCGGCCCGGAGCTGACGGTAGGCGCGGGAGATATCCGCCGTCCAGGTGTAAGCTCCGGGGTCCTCTGCGACGAGGCGGCGACGCACGTCGGCGACACTGGGGAGGCTATAGGCGTGGGGCCTGCCAAGAAACTCGCGCCTGGGGATGCCAGCGTTGACGCTGCAGCCTGGGGGGTATGAGAGGTCAACGATGACCCGCCTCTTGCCCGGATCGGACTTGGGGCGGGTCATCATGGGGGAGACCTGGGCCCAGGGGGTGAAGGGGGGGGGGGGTGAGGAAGGGGCCTGCGAGGGCGCCGTGGGCAAGCTCAGTAGCTATGAAGTCGCGGAGGTGGGCGTGGTGCTCCGGGGCTTCACGGTGGTTGGTGTAGGTAGGGCGGGGGGGTGCTGGCAGAGTAGTTGGCGGAAGCCAAACTCGAGGAGGTCGACGAGGTCTGTGTCATGGTAATCGTGGAGGTGGGCGCGCAAGGCAGGGATGTGGAGACCTGAGGGGAGGGGGATGCGGGCGGCCACAAAATTAGGGAGGCATGCATTCCAGAGGGCGTCGTAGGCCCGGGAGAAGGTGGGGTAGCGCTCCCAAGCGGGCGCGGAGAGGTGGGGCCAGATGGATAGGAGGGTGGGGCGGTATTCGTGGGGGGAGGGGCCGCAGGAGGGGGCGGCGGGGAGGGTGTCCTGTATATCAGGATCGACGACGTCGGCGATGGGTTCGCCTAAGTCGCATGGGGGAGGGGGGTCAGGGGAGGGGGGAGGGGGTGTGGGGGGTGGCGGGGGAGGGGAGGGGGGGAGGAGGCGCGGTTGTTATGAGGGAGAGGGAGCTGGAAGTCGGTGGTGGAGGAGGGGAGGGGGGGAGGGTCGGCGGCATGGCTGGGGGAGGGCGGGAGGCCAGGGAGGTGGTGGAGGTAGGCGGTGTCGCCGGGGGAGGGCGCGGGGCGGCGACGGCGGCGGGGGTGGTGGTGGGGGGCGGTGGTGGTGAAACACTGCTGGCGGGGAGAGGGAGGGGCGGCAGGGGCGGTGGTGGTGGAGCACTGCTGGCGGGGGGAGGGGCGGCAGGGGCAGCAGGGCAGAGAGGGCCGGCCGTCCCGGCAGGGGAGGCAGGGCGAGCAGGGCGAGCAGGGGCGGTGGTGGTGAGACACTGCTGGCGGGGAGCGGGTTGGCGGCGGGGCGTGGGAGGGTTACGTAACCGGCCGGGCGAGATGAGAGGTGCTGCGGCGCGGGAGGTCCCCCGGGTGTTGCGTCGGCCCCGGAGGTGGGCCAGGGGGCGCCCTGTGTGCGGGCGGATGACTTCCGGTCGGCTGATTGCCGTTTCCGGTCTAGGGCCGTTCGGAGGGCGGCCTGTGACGTCACAGGGATGACATTGACGTGTGTGTAGGCGGCAGATGGTCGGGGGATGTGAGGAGCCCTCCCGGGAGGGGGGTCGCCGCTGGTAGCGGTCGGTGCTCGGGCTGCATGGAGGGGGGGGCGGTCGTTGGGCCGGTCCCTCCTGGTACGCGCCTCGCCCGAGCCGGGTGGGCTGGTCGCCGCCGAGGGGCTCGCGGGGGTGGCGGAGGCGCGTTCCCGGAGGCGCTTCGTGTTGCAGACCGCCTCACTGTGCATAGTGAGGATGCGCCTGACGTTGGCGCAGTAGGCGCAGGCGTGGCGCCTCCGGGCGTCCTGCTCCCCATGCGCCTCACCGGCGGGGGCGAGGTCGCATGAGGCGGGATCCCGGTTCCAGGCTGAGCAGGGGACCCCGTATGCTTCTCGGGTGTAGGGAGTTCTGGCGTCGGTCTGGGAGGCGCGCGGCTGGGGGGCAGCCGCGGGGCGGACGGCGGCGGGGGCGCGTGAGGTGGAAGCCCTGGTACTCGAGACGAAAGTAGCGGGGGCGGTGAGGACATCCAGACGGACGGTGTTGATGGCGATGGGGTCGAGCCATCCGTCTGGGAGGCGTCCCTCGGCCACCCACTCGAAGACCGCCTCTGACCAGCGCCGGACCGTGGGCCAGGGATGCATTACACAATCGCGCTGGACCGTGAGGTTGTGGTAGAAGAGGCCTGGGATGGAGTCCGAGGGGAACGCGGGGTGGGACTCGAGCATCCTGAGGGCGAGGTTGTACTCCTCCAGGGTGGCCTCTCTCCGTTTGACCGCCTTCCCCTCGGGGCCACGCTCGATGAGGTCGTGGGGGAAGACGTAGCCCTGAGGAATACCTCTGCGTCGTCCCGTGTTTTGCGCCTCGGCAGACTCCAATATTTCGCGGACCGCATCGGCCGCGGAGGTGGGACTGAGGTCGGTCGCGGAGGCGAGTAGAGTCCGGGAGGCGACCGTGCGCGTCGTGGGGACTGCCTGCCTCATAGTTTGTAGGTAGAGGGGGTGGACGTCGGAGGCGCTGGGAGGCGGGGCGGTGAGCTGGCGTCGTGTCGCGGGGGCGGCGCCCGCGGCCTCGCGGGTAAGGCCCTCCATAAAGTCTGTGAGGCGCTCCAGGACCGAGGGGCCCGAGGGAGGCGGCGGGGCAGGTGCCGGCGCGGGGGCCGGAGTTGCCCCCTGGAGGAGGAGGCTCTCCACCAGTCCGGTGAGGCGTTCCACGGCGCGGGAGTTTGTGTCGATCCGATCCTCGGCTGTGGTGATCCGCTCCGGGGCCTCCTCCCTGGCGGCAGGCCGAGGGGAGGGAGACGGCGATGTCGCGGAGGCAGAGTCAGCCGTGGAGGAGGGCGGTGTGGCGGCTCCTCTCCTGGGTGCGCGGGCGGCGCGTCGACCTCTGGTGCGCGGCATGACTGGCGTAGGCCGGCGAAGTGAAGGTCGCGGAGGCATGGGGGCTGCAGGGGGCGAGCCAAAAAGAAAAATGGTCGAGGTGTATCTGGCAGGGGTAGGAGGCGGAGTGGAGAGGGACAGCTGGGAGGCAGCTTATAAGCAGGGGAAGGAGAGGGGGGGGGATTGTTGTTATGCAACCCCAACGGCCGGCAGTGGAGGAGAGAGAGAGGGGGGGGGGGGTACTCCTCCTTCACTGCGAATCAAGCGCAATGCAAGCATTACGACCAAAGTTACTTCAAAGTAAGGTAAGGACATTATGACAACCAGATGGGATGGCCGAATGAGTTAGAGCGTCCGTCTCCCGTGTTTGGTAGATCATGGGGTCGTGTGTTCGAACCCTGGTCGAGTCAAACCAATGACTTAAAAATTGATACTTGTCGCTTCCTAGCCAGGCGCTCGGCATTATTAGGATAGGGCAAGGAGCAGTGGAATGAGGAAGACCAATCGTACACGATTGAAATTTCGCCTCCTTAAACAACTAATGGAACAACAACAAAAACAACAACAAAAATGTAATATATTTATCTCAGAAAAAATGACAGAAAATCAAAACCACCGGACTATGCAATTTTAAATACCACTGGCACCACACTCATGAATCATTTCGTGCTGTTTAGCAGGGATATTAAATTGGTTTCTTTATTAGACCGTTCAGTTTCACTAATAGTCAGTGGAAGTCATGAACCAGAATGATCCGCTCAAAGACTAGGTCATTCATGTGACCTCTCATTACTCTTACCCGGGTTCCATGCAGGGGAAACAGTAGATAAAAGATTCACCCCATTCTTGCATTAGGGTGAATGACAGCATAATCGAAATACGGGCGAAAATTCCTTTAGTATGGAACAGGAAGTGGAATTTTTGGTTCCAGTATCCAATGGCCACTTATATCATTAGCACACAGTTGATGAAATGGGAGAGAATGCAAAAAGACAAGATGGCGACCATAACATGTGGTCGATTTGACTTTTATAATTGATTAATCTACATGTCTTATTATATTTTTCAAATAAAACATAGCGGGTAAATATTAATCATATGTGTGAAGAATATATTTTGCTTCTTAAATTAAATTGAAATTAAATTAAAAATTGATCTGCTCATTTCATTTAGGCAGCCTTTCGCTACTTTTTCTACTATATGTATATATTTTGTATACATAAATGAATTTTGAATTTGACCTGGGAAAAAGAAAAGAGGAGCGGGACATAACTCAGGTGGTAGAGTGTCCATCTGTGAAGGTGTGGGTCATCCTCTTGATCCTGCTCAGTGGACTCATTTGCAGTTTAGGCTATTTTCCATTCCAATCAGTGGTCCACAATTGGTTCATCAAAGGCTGTGGTATGTACTGTCCTGGCTATGGGAAGGTGCATATAAAACAGCCCTTGGTGCTTATCGGAAAGTGTCGCCTATGTGGCAACAGCGGGTTTCGTCCAAAAAAATCTGTCAGAATGACCATACGTTTGACGTCTAGAAGCCAATGATAAAAATCAATGTGCTCTAGAGGCGTTATTAAATAAAACAAACTTTCCTTTTTTGATCTGGGAAGAAAATATTAAATAGATCACTTCAGCTCTGTCGTCATTAACATCATCCCCTCTGCTTTCACACAGGTTCTGATGATGGGTCCTACATAATCGGTTTCATCTATCCATTTCTGCTCATGTTCGCATGTCTGGGCTACGCCTTCAAGACGCGTAATATACCCAGTGGGTTCAATGACTCCCGTCTTATTGGCTTCAGTTCATACTCAACTGTCATCATCTGGATTGCATTCATCCCACTGTATTTCACGAACAGAAATAATGTAAGGAGCATCCATCAGTCTTATCACAATTGATTCGAGTTCTAATTTCTGCAAGCAGTCAACGACTTTTGATGCAATACATGTATTTCGAGTTACTCTCCCATGTTTGTTGAGGAGGAAACTCCCATGCAATCTATGGGACACACTGGCCTAATCGGTAGAGTGCGGTCCTCGCGTGCGGAAGGTCGGGAGTTTGGTTCCCGGTCGAGTCAAACCGATGACTAAAATTGATAATTGTGGCTTCCTAGCCTGGGGCTCGGCATTACTAGCCAGGATAGGGCAAGGACTGGTTAGCTCGGTATCAGGATAATTCACAACACGACAAGGAACTACGAGATGGCTTTATTCAATTAAGGTCCTCGGGCCACAGTCGTTCAACATGAAATTATGTACCACATAGAGCAGGTCATTAAGGTTAAATCAGTAGGTCTAGCATTAAGTCAAATCTATCACAATCAATATATTACAGGCAGTAGGTCAAGTAATGATAAGGTAAGTCAAGGATCTTATCAAGCAAGGGACTCTAACATTAAGTCAATGTATCACAACAATCAATTACAGGCAGTAGGTCAAATAATGAGTAATGTAAATCAAGAGTCTTATCAATCAAGCAATGGAGAACAATTAATCAAGAAATCAATCAAGAATAAGGACCAACAGGAAATCAGCCTCTCTCAACCCTATCAAGTTTTTCCTATTGTAGGGATGGGTGGGCGGCCGAGGAAGCTGGTGGTTGTTGTCGGTCCGGTGTCTAGAGTCGAAGTGGTGAAATCCAGGGCCTGGGTGCCCGTCGCCGACCGGGACTGGCACGAGAACTTGCGAGGCGAGATTGGTTCTTGGGAGGTCTGAGAGGGTTTTTGGGTGTGGAGTTTTAATCCAGGGGGCGCCATCGTCAGTGTAGTCCCTTGTTTGTGTGCAAATTACCCATGTTGATGAACAACATGAACAATTCACAACACGACAAGGAACTACATGAGATGGCTTTATTCAATAAAGGCCCTCGGGTCAGAGTCGTTCAACATAAAATTATGTAACACATAGAGCAGGTCATTAAGCTTAAATCAGTAGGTCTAGCATCAAATCAAATCTATTACAATCAATCGATTACAGGCAGTAGGTCAAGTAATAATAAGGTAAGTTAAGGGTCTTATCAAGCAAGGGACTCTAACATTAAGTCAATGTATTACAACAATCAATTACAGGCAGTAGGTCAAATAATGAGTAATGTAAATCAAGAGTCTTATCAATCAAGCAATGGAGGACAATCAATCAAGAAATCAATCAAGAATAAGGACCAACAATAAATCAGGCTCTCTCAACCAGGTGAGAGGAGAGTGCCTGTTTTGCTGCGGATAACGCCTCCCTGGGGACATATGCATGCACGGCCGAGGATCGCCAGTTCCAGGGCTCCTGGACGTCGTTAAGGCGGGCGGAGGCGTTGGCGCATGCCTGGGCGCCTCCTCGCCGTGTGCAACGTGAAGGACATCGCATCTGGATGGCTCGATGCGGCAAGGGCGGCACGGAGGGTGGCCATGAGGGTGACCGCTGTGAGGGATGCCCCTCCAAGAAGAAGGAAGGCCAGTGTTACCGGGGCTATTCGAGTGGTGTTCTTGTAGGCGCGCCATGCGTGGACTGGGCAGGACCGCTAGCCTTGGATGCAGCAGACGGTGAGGTAGAATGCATCTGATGTCGATCTCGTTGTCTTCGTCGACCGGTCGTGGATCCTGAGACTACTTCCGGTGTCGACGACATCACCTCCAGTTATTGTGTGTCCTGGGTCGTGGGACCGGACGGTAACCAGGAGGTTTCCTTGACACAGTATGGTGAAGAAGCCCATGAGAAGTGCCGCAGTAAGGACCTTGGCGGTTGAGGCGCCCGCCCGGAAATTGCGGACTGCAACATCGAGAAGTTGTAACATTAGGGGTGGGGCCTGTCGGGGGATGTGCAGAGACTAGCGTGCGACGCCCATCTTCACGACCGAGACCGGGTACCTGTCGAAGGCCGGCTGGGAGCCTCCCATGAGGCAGACCCAGGTTTGAGCCCCGCTGATGTAGTTGTATCCTGCGGAGGGTGACCTGAGTTCCTCGTTCAGGGAGGCGACATCACGGTGTACTGGTCCGGGCGCCGAGGGTCGTAGCGGTGGTGGTGGGCGTGGTGCAGGTAGCGTGTTACCTGGCGCCCCTTGTTGCGCCAAGTTCCCGGCGCCATTCCGGTGGTGAAGAGGGCCATGACCCGCTGTTGTTCATCGTTTTCATCTGATCCTGGGAAGAGAAAGGCAAATTTATTAGCTTCCCAGGATCTTAGATGGTCGTTGGTATGGTGGACTTGGATTCGCTTCAAGCCAAGGTTTTCGCACATCCCTTGTGCTTTCTTCCCGGCGTCTGTGTCGAAGGGGGCTCGGCATAGGGCATCTGCGAGGGTCAGGTCTTTTCTGGGTTTGTGAATGACCTCCACCTCGCAGGAGTTCATGGCGGCGAACCTCCAGAGCTCCACAGTACGGCATCTCTCCCCATGCCACATGATAACACTAATTGGGACGCCTGGTTATCTGTGTTTACCAGGATAACGTATCCTTGTGGGTTGGCCGGGGAGAGCATCTGGACTGCGAGCACCAAGTTGAGGGCCTCGAGTCAGTTGATGTGGTGCCCCGCAGTCAGGTACTCGAGGGGATACTCTTCTGTGAAGTACGCAGCGTTGGAGGATGCTCCACCGCCCAGGAGAGAGGAGTCGCATTCAATTATCCATTGAGTTTTCACAGGAGTCTCTGTAAGAGGCCAATCCCATTGGCTGTGGCCGCATAGTCCGCGAACCACGCCAGGTCCCTGAGTAGGTCCGTAGTAGTCCGGGTGCTTGGTCATGTGTGGTATGGCGCGGAGTGCCATCAGTATGCGGTTCATGAAGTGCCTCGCGGGGGTGACACATATTGTAGTCTCCCTACCACTAGCTGGAGGTGCTTCTGCAAGATCTTCATACCCGGCTTTATTTCGGCGTACTCCCCGACGATGTCGTCCAGCTTGTCCTCGGAGATCTTGACGGTCATTTCCTTGGTACATATTTCGTACCCGAGCCACTGCAGCCTGTGGGTGGGAGGGTTACATTTTGCCAGGAGAGCGCCAGTCCGAGGTCCTCGGCAATCTGCAGCATGTCTGTATGCCGCCACCGCTTGTTGTTTTGAAGCTGCTACCCTGACAAAGTCGTCGAGGTAGAATAGTGCAAAGGGTCTCCGGCGGCGCAGCAGGTAGACAACCGTGTTAGTTGTCCGGGCACAGGCCATGGAGGAGGTCCTGCATCCGAATGCTGGGGCAATGTCGAAGTATACCTCCTTGTCTATTGTTATGCCCATGACTGGGACTGACAGAGGACATGCTCGTAGTTGATGGTAGCCTCGAGCCAGGTCTGCAGACCAGATATAGCAGTCCTGGCCGAGCCTGGCCACTTCGCCGGCCATGTCCATGATCCTGGAGAGTGTATATGTGGTGGGCCTCCCTTGGAACATTCCCTTCCGGATCCCGGCGTTTAGGCTGGCGCCCCTCGGGAAACTCAGGTCCATGATGACCTGCCTCTCGTCAGTGTCTTCCTTAGGGCGGGTCATCATGCGGCTGGTCTGTGCCCAAGGGGTGAACGGCGATGTGGCGAACAGACCGAGGAACGCGCCATGTTGGATCTCCTTGTCAACGTACTTCCGGATCCATTGGAGGTGGTCCGGCTCCTAGGTGTGGTTGTTGGTGACCGGCACCGATGGCTCGTCAGCAGTGTAGTCGGCCGGCCAGCCAAACTCTAGGAAGTCCACCAGTTCAGGTCTGTATGTGAGTGGCGTATGCGGCGGGTTGTATGTCGGAGCCGGCTGAATAGCCGGGTCTGCAGTGGCGTCGTCTATGTCGTCTGCAGCTCTGGCGCACGAGCAGGCTGTGATTAGTGGGTCCAGTTGCTCGCCGCTGTCGCTTCCGTTCTGTGTTGGTGTTGGGAGGGACAGGGGGGGTGCACCTGCGCCACCACCCCACCACCACCCCGGCCCGACTCCCACCCCCCACCATGGCGTCCTCCCATGCCGCACCAGTTGGGCCATTGCCAAGTTGACGACTGGTGTGTGCAGGTTCGTCACGCGCAGGGTTTGTAGGGCGGGTGGCATCATTGGTACGGTTGGCGGCAGGGCTGATCTTTTTGAATGTGAATACAAGCTTGGCGGTGTCTGGTGGAGGTTCACCGTGGCAGTTGGCGGTGTGTTTGTAGGTGTTGTGGACGCCCGTGGAGTGCGTTGGTTTTGCGGTTGGCACGCCGCATGGTGGTCGGGGCTCGGGCGAGGTGACTTCCGGGGAGGGGACATCTGAAGACGAGGCGTCGCTCCCAGGGGTGTGAGGCTGTGTTGTGGGAGCCATCAGGCGCTCGGCTCTCAGATGTAAGGAGATCTGAGGGGCGAGCATCTTGAGCCGGTTGTATCCACACCCACTGTTTGTTCTGCCCCTTGGTGCTCAGATGTCTCGACATCTGAGAGTCTCGCGCCTGTGTCAGCTGTGGTCGCCGCCTCGAGTGTAATTTTCCGCTGCCGTTGCCGCCGTCTTTTGTTTGTTCAGCGCGTCTGGTGGGTTTGGTGGTCTTTGTTTGTTGCACGTGTCTGCTTCTTTCATGTAGGTATTCATCTTTTTCTGGGGTTTTCATTTTGAGTGTTTTTGCAGCTCGTGGCTTCTCGCTGCTGTCTGTGGCGTCCCCTTTTTGCATTTTGTTGAGTTTCTGTTTTTTGTTGTTGCAATCGGTCTCCTTGTGATTGTTCGCCCGGCGATATTTGTTCGCGCACCTGGCGCATACATGGGGGAACTTCTCCGTACCGTTGCTGTGGATACGCCGGGAACCCGCAATCCTGTCCCGAGTTCCACCTGTGGCATGGGCGGCCGTCCAAGTTATGGTTAAATTTGAGACGTTTGTAGGTCTGGTAGGCGGTAGCATTAGAGTTGTCGTTTTTGTAGTGATTTTCCTTGTTGTTACGACTCTGGTGTGATTGGCATCTCCGGCGGCTGCTGTCGCGTTTCTGTGCCTGGGCATTCCGCATGCCAGTGAGGCAGGTGTCGCACTAGGTGTCTCTGATAGCTGTCATGTCCTTCCATCCTTTGGGGAGCCTGCCGTCATCGATCATGTTAAACACTCGCTCGGACCATGCCAAGCAGGTTTCCCAGTCAGATTCGGCCACCATGACCACCAGGTGCTCCGTGTGGTTGCTCAGGGGCACAGCCCACGATCGCGGCACTGTTGAATCTTGCCATCCTGTAAATGGCAGACAAATACTCATACCATGTACTATCACCGGGGCCGACACTCCCCTTACGGTCCCCGCGGATGACAAAATGGTGAGGTAGAAGCGGCTCTCTACCTCTTGTTTTCTGCCGTACGAGCCGTTGTTGCCCAATATTGTGGTTATTATATCTCGGTGGCGCGAGTCCTCCCCGACGGATGATGACTGTGGGCGTCTTTCCTTACTGCGGCGTGTCTTATGTCAATGCTTCTGGTCCCGGTCACGTGCTCTCCTTTCATCACGGTTTTGACTGATCGGGTGCCATGGGCCGCGCTGCTCCTCAGAAGACTACCTTCCGTGGCTCCGCTGTCTTTTGTGTCGTGAGGTAGGGTGCCGGTCGCTGCGTGAAGTCGAGGACGATGTGTTGGACAAATCCTTGCTGGACGAGCGCCTCCTCTTTTTGCTGGTCGTCTCCATAGCCGACATTCGTTCTAGCATGGTTTTGTTCACCTCTGCCTGTTGTGCCAGTGTGTCGGCTAACGACTGTTGCAGCAAGGTGATCTCTCGGTCTGCGGGGCTGTAGTCGGCCGGTGTGACGTGGTGGTGCCGCGGAGGTGCTGGGTGGGTGACGGTTGACTTCGGCCGGCCGCGGGGGTGGGCTGCGGGTGGGGCAGCGTCGGCTGGGTCTTCTACGGCATCCGTGTGGGTGGCGGCAGCGTCTGTATGCTCTGTGGTTTTTGGGCATGGAGTTCGAATCCAGGGGGAGCCACCTTCAGTGTAGTCCCTTGTTCGCGCGCAAATTACCCATGTTGACAAACAACATGAACAATGTGACTGAGTGGGATATCAGGTCATGGTACTGACGGCCTGGTCTCCCAGTGGGGCAGTGCTCTAAAGTCGCCATGAGTGTGCACTGCCACAAGTCAGTACTCATCCTGATATGACCTTAGATGTGGCTAGGATGTAAAACAACAAACAAACTTTATTTTAGACTCAGTGTTATGGCACTTACATAAAGTGGTCCATAGTGGGTACATAGAAGAAATGTGAATAATATACTAGTAATAGTATGAGCACTACAATACCAACCATTATCAAAATGTACAGAGGTAAATCGAAGATCACTCTCTCCTATTTTCACTAGTACCTATATTATAGCATTTTCTGACTTGTCAAGTCTAGTAATAAATTTGAACTCAATTTTTTTTTCTTGAAGATTTATACCGCCTATCATGGATAAGTCTTAATAGTCTTGTTTTCACTATTAGATAGTTGGTCGATAGAAAGCCCTAGCCTAAACTTTTAATGACCCAAGGGATTTTTAACCTCCCACAACACATAGACATGAGTTATACACAGCGGTGGAAACCTAAATTGACAGAGGTGATGGCATGAGGAATCGAACCACCAACCTTCAGATTAGGAGTCCGACCTAAAAAAAAGTCAGACACTCTAGTTCTTACCACTCCACCACAGTGAAAACCACAGCAATTTGACAAATATTTCTTCGCAATGTACCCTAGCCAGGAAGGAATTGAATTAAATTAAATGGAGCAGGTCTGTGGGCCTACAGTAATTTGTTGACGATTCAAATTCAAATGATGGAACACACTGTGGCTGTTGTTGTTTCAGTCTGAATTGCAAACGACGACCCTCTGCTTGTCCATGTCGCTACAATCAACCGTAGTGATGATCTTCCTCTTCTTCCCCAAAGTCTACGTCTGTCTCTTCAGTCCGCAGGACAATACTCGAGCTGCCATCATGAGGGCTCGCTCCATAATGGGTTCCATATCAAGTACGTCTGCAGGAGGTAAGTGTAACCAAAGACAATGTACGATAAGATGCACCACTTAGCGCTTTGCTCTGAAATACCACAAACAAGGTAATTGGACAGGTCTACATCCAGTTTGACTATTGTACCATTGAAACAAGGGGGCTACAGGTTCAATTCTGTATGGACGGGCTAGTGTAGTATATAATAATGTACTTATACATATTACAAGGACACTGCAAAATGAGATTGTTCAGGATGGGTGTTTTTTTCAAATTGAATATGAAGGTATGGAGGTATTTTAGGTAAAGCAATACCTCAGGGAGTTTGACGCCCCTGCCCTGCAGAGTTGTAAACCACTGCCTTCTGGTACAGGTTCTTGACAGAACCGAATGCTAAGGGAGCAAACCCTAAACAGAAAACCATGTCACTGTGGCAGCATTAAGGGCGGTTGATGTATGGAACTCCCAACATCTCCCGACCAGCCACTGGAGGGACAAATAGTTTTGCGCCTGTCTTGACATGTTCTTGCCGGTGTGAAACCTCTATTTGCTCCCCGAGAGAGTGCCGCTGGTAACTTGCAAAAGCCAGCAGCACTTCAACACTTTTGCAGGCAGCTTTCATGAAATGTACAACCGCACAAAACACCATACCGGCTCGGTCGTCGCCCGGGTTACCAAGGTCAAACCTGGAGCTGAGAGACATTAAGACCGACTCATGGACGCAACTCTCACATCAGAGAGCTAAATGGGAGAGCGGCAGTCAAGTAATGAAAGCAGTCTTTGTCGCATCGCAACCGACAGCATGATGATGATGATGACATGTTCCATATCCCACCCCTGACAATTTGTGACAATTATATTGTATTATCTCCAAATATTAATAATGAAAACAATATTCTTGTATAGTAAAGTTCAGGCATTTTAATTTGCACCATGCATAAATACAATGTGTGATTATGTCTGAGTAAGAAAACTACTACTTCATCAGACTATGCAGCTTTAATTACAAAGAGATACTCAGCCTGCTCCCCGCTGACCACAACTGGGGCTCCCTCCTGGTAATTTCAAGGGGTGATACATACAGAGCATTACTAGGAAGTTCAGGACCCATTTATGATGTATGAGGCAATAGTTTGGCATACAATCATGAGACACCCATCAAGAACAGTTTATTGGCTCGACATTAGCCCATGTTGCAAGACCAACCTAAATTGCGCGTTCACAACTATAATTGGCCCAACGTTGGCCCAATATTGTAGAATCTTTAAATCCTTTCCAAACATCTACAAAAGTTGGCCCGAAGCTAGAATGTTATCATTGAACCTCTCTATCTTGTATCTATATAATAATCATAATAATAACAATAATAATACAAATATTTATTTCCACATGATCAATGTACACACAAGTTTATATTTATTTCAGTAATTTGTTCACATGTAAAGGAGAAAGCAGAAGTACAATGCTTATGAGGTGCTTTCCCCATTTAAAAATAACACAGATGCATTGCTTATACCATAGAAATAATAAATAGAAAAATAAAAGTTAAAAGCATCATTACCCTCAATACTGTGAATCACATCTCAATATTTATGTACTAGACTACTATTGTATTTTCCCTCTGATAAAGCTTAAAGTTGCATAGTCCGATGGGTTTGATTTTTTGTATTTTTACTGAGATAAATATATTAGATCGATCACTGGTATATACTTTTCAAAGTTACTTTTATTTTAAATGGTAAACTTTTGCCAAAACTCTGACACCATAGCCTTCTGCAGTAACAGGTTGTGTTAAATTGACTCAGTATTTCTTTCTACGCAGAAACAAATGCTTAATAAGTGCATCAGTATCTAAGTTAGATATATAAAACCAAATCTAGATAATTGGTTTGGTTTTGAAAATTTGATATTTCATTGGACTATGCAGCTTTAAATATTTTCTTTTTATACATTCATTGAAACATATAGATCTTTTTTGAACATTTGATATTATCATCAAGTGAATTCCATATTTGTATACCACATATAGATATATACATTGAGACTTTTAAAGTTGTTCTTGCAGATACTTGTCTTATGTTGTTACTCTGCCTTGTATCATGGCTACTGTAAAAGTACAACGTCTGAACACTTTGACTTCTGGATACTGAATGGTTTATTCCCATCCAGGGCTCATTGAACCGCCGGCTAAACTTTCCATGATGTCATCTCATTTACATATTTCTTTGTCTCACTCACTATCTGGAACATTATGCATCTCATTAGCATATATTACAGATGTGTCTAGACATCTATTACAAATATATTACGGCTACTATCGGAACTTATTTTGAATATAATTATTCCTCCTCGAAGTTATCGCTTATTAGAATTAATTTGATATTTGTATGAAGGCACTGAACATTGCACAGTACCGTTGGGGTTAGTGTAATATGTTGGATTGTTTTAGAAGTTGGAGAAGTGTTTATTTTACATAACGGGTATGATTCATTTGCGCGAAACCATAGTCTAATAATACAATTATAATAAAATGAGTTGAGCGTCCGCCTCCCATTCTGTTAGGTCGTGGGATTCGAATTGGTGGGTTCGAACTCTGGCCGAGTCAAACCAATGACTTAAAAATGTATACTTACCGCTACCTAGCCTGGCACTCTGCATTACTAGGATATAGGACATGGCAAGGAGTAGTGGAATGAGGAAGAACAATTAGCCACGATTGAAATTTCTCCTGCTTAATCAACTCATGTACCCACCCCCCACCCCAACCCCCAAAAAACACCCCCAAAAAACACCCCCAAAAAACACCCCCAAAAAACACCCCCAAAAAACACCCCCAAAAAACATCAGTTAAGACCAAATTCTTTGTTTTCCAGGGCACCAATATCGAAGGACATATCAAAGTCCTCTTGACGCTGCAACGAACACATCAATGCTGACTTTAGGGAAGGGATCCAGATATATGACACGTAGGAGTGACATGAATTTTTGGAGAAAATCTGAGCCAGTCATAAGAAGTACCACAAAATCCGGCTATTTACGTTCACTACAACCTGAGAATATGCGACATCTCGATATAAAAGAGGTTGACGAAGATTTAGATGGGCAAATCGAAGAGGGTGGTGAGAGTAAAACTGGGGAAAACAGCGATGCATTGTTAGATCGTGTAGAATGGGACGAAGATCAAGACTTGAATGGAATGGAATTCAAAAGAAGGAGGTTATCTAATGAGGAAATGGAGTACGAGATTACTAGTGGAGTAACGTGGGAACAAGAGTGAAATAAACAAATAACTGTAGATTGTGTTAAGATAATGTAATGGATGCATTAAAACTATTAAGCAATTTGATACTACGTCAGGAACATTGTTTCAAAAAGTCATGAATCCAAATGAGCTGCTTATTTATAATAATGCGTGACACTGAGCCATATAAAAGAAAAGGGTATTTTCTATGAGTTCAATTATTTCTAATTTAACTAAAATCCAGGGCAACGCAATTATTTTCTAAGAATAAGTTACTTTCAATGTCCATTATTAGTACATATATAGTTGGTTGATTGGTTGTTGGAATTGTACGTCCTGGCAATATCTCAGGATGGGTACAGACTTGTGACAGGGTGGACTCATGGCGATTTTACAGTGCAGTCCTACTGGCAAATCAGGCCGCCATCACAATCACCCCATATCCCACTCAGTCACATTAACCTGACACTGAGCCAACCAGCCCGTACATGTTTAGATCCATATATATATATATATATATATTACATATATATCTCTCCATATATAGATATAGTTATATATGTGTATATATACAGTAAGATATCTCTAAGCGACCGAAATGGGATCGACTTTAAAGGGTCCATTTAGGGATTTTTTTAATATTGTTACAATGATATTGCATGGGCAATCGTTTGGGACTCAAATAAAGCGATCAATATAGGGGAGTGGTCGATCTGTGGATGTGGTCGGTTAGAGAGGTTTTACTGTATATATGGAGTTCACAGGATATTCTCTCTGGGAACAGACACTGTCAGACCTTTAGTTTTTTGTTAGTATTGTTGTGAGGGGTGATGAAAATGGGAAATATTGTGCCTAGAGCGGGACTCGAACCCACATCTCTTTGCATTCCAGGCCAGTGTGCTAACCATTACACCACCTAGGCTCCCTGATATCACCACACTACCCACGCCTACCTGTCTATGTGGTTACTTGCCTGAGAGGTCAGTGCAGACCACTACACTCGTCCCCCTGGAATTGTAAGTCTTTTAATGCTTACAATTACATACATACAGGCAATGCACTAACACATACATACACAGGGTAGGTTCAACAACCATACAG
This sequence comes from Branchipolynoe longqiensis, assembly GCA_030323885.1. Classification (NCBI taxonomy): domain Eukaryota; kingdom Metazoa; phylum Annelida; class Polychaeta; order Phyllodocida; family Polynoidae; genus Branchipolynoe; species Branchipolynoe longqiensis. The sequence goes on from CM059200.1 coordinate 36,029,074, forward strand.
CGCATAGCTTGTACAGGATCTGGTCACGGCAACCAGTGTCATGGGGGTGATGAAAATGGGAAATATTGTGCCTAGAGCGGGACTCGAACCCACATCTCTTTGCATTCCAGGCCAGTGTGCTAACCATTACACCACCTAGGCTCCCTGATATCACCACACTACCCATGCCTACCTGTCTATGTTGTTACTTGCCTGAGAGGTCAGTGCATATATATTACATATAATGTATATATATTACATATATATCTCTCCATATATAGATATAGTTATATATGTGTATATACACAGTAAGATATCTCTAAGCGACCGAACATGGGATCGACTTTAAAGGGTCCATTTAGGGATTTTTTTAATATTGTTACAATGATATTGTATGGGCAATCGCTTGGGACTCAAATAAAGCGATCGATATAGGGGAGTGGTCGATCTGTGGATGTGGTCGGTTAGAGAGGTTTTACTGTATATATGGAGTTCACAGGATATTCTCTCTGGGAACAGACACTGTCAGACCTTTATTTTTTTGTTAGTATTGTTGTGAGGGGTGATGAAAATGGGAAATATTGCGCCTAGAGCAGGACTCGAACACACATCTCTTTGCATTCCTGGCCAGTGTGCTAACTATTACACCTCCTAGGGTCCCTGATGTCACCACACTACCCACGCCTACCTGTGTATGTGGCTCCTTGCCTGAGAGGTCAGTGCAGACTATTACAATCGTCCCCCTGGAATTGTAAGTCTTTCTAATGCTCACAATTACATACATGCAGACAATGCACTTCCATACACATACACAAGGTAGGTTCAACAACTGTATAGCGTGTAGCTTGTACAGGACCATGGTCATGGCAACCAGTGTCATGAGGATGATGAAAATGGGAAATAGTGGGACACAAACCCGCATCTCTTTGCTTTCTGGGCCAGTGTGCTAACCATTACACCACCTAGGCTCCTTGATGTCACCACACTACCCACGCCTACCTGTGTATGCGGCTCCTTGCCTGAGAGGTCAGTGCAGACTACTACAGTATTCTACTTTGATTGGTTATGCATTGATATGTGTATAGAAAATTAAAGGACCCTGGTCAGTTGGTGAATTTCTAATTGCCCAAATGTGGGGAGCAGGACTTGAGTCCGTCGGTCTTCTACAAAAAGGAGAGAGAAAATGTATTTTCAGTGTTGCTTTGGGCCATCCTCATTCCGCAATCCATCCCTCGGGATATAAGCCTGATATCGAGCAATAACTTCGCATTATCATGAATTAGTTTCATTTGAGTCATGAATTTTAATAGACGACAATATTCGTGACTTCACTAAAGTATGCACGTATTGGATTTCTTCTGATTTAGTCACATTGAAACTGCATAGTCCGATGAAAACTAACTTTTTTAAACCACACATTTGCCTAGATTCGATTCTACATATCCAACAGACCAGACAGGATCGCCGAATGAGTTGGGACTTAAAAATTGATACTTGTCGCTCCTTAGCCAAGTGCTCGGCATTATTAGGATAGGGTAAGGACTGGTTGGCTCAGTGTCAGGATAATATGACTAAGTGGGATATCAGATCATGGTGCTGGCAGCCTGGTCTCCCAGTGGGGCAGCACTATACAGTCACCATGAGTGCAAACTGTCACAAGTCGGTACCCGTCCTGATATGACCTCAGATGATGCCAGGACGAAAAACTCCCAACAACCAACCAACATATCCAACACCTAACTTAGATACTGTGCACTTATTAAGCAGTTGTTGCTACATAACAGAAATACTAAGTCAATTTAATTTGGGCATCGGAAGTAATTTTGCCTAATTTCACTTCAAATATCTACAAAGTTAGCCACATATCTCAAGGAAATCTTACCGAAACTCAAAAGCAAAACTATGTAACTTTAATTAATTCAAGTTGCATTAACTTGGTGATTATTCTTGTTACAGTGGGCTGCTCTCTTTACACTCCTCTTTATATCCGATCTTAAAGTTGCATAGTCCGATGGTTTTGAATTTCTGTAATTTTCTGAGATAGCAATAGTAGGTTGATCGTTATAATCTACCTTACTTTCGTTTGAAGTCACTTTTATTTAAAATGGCTAACTTTTGAGATATTTGAAGAGCAAACATGATAAATTAAGTTTGGCAAGCACGCCAAAATATTGACACCATGTGCTTCTGCAGAAACATTCTATTAAAATCCCTCAGTATTCCCATCGATGTGGTGACAGATGTTTAATATGTGCACAAGTATCTAAGTCAGATATGTACAATCAAATCTAGACACGTGTTTTGCTTTTGAAAATGTTATGTTTTCATCGGACTATGCAGCTTTAATGGACTTGGCAATCTTGATTGTATAGCAGTGATAATAGTTTAAGTAGATTAAGGCAGAGAGCGTGTATATAAACAGATGAGAGGGACAACTCCCGCGAAAATCGGTAACACAGGCTACAGTGGCGTTCCTGGCGGTTAGTGTTGAACAAGCTTTGAGTTTGACGGTACGTGCAGTGCAAAACATTTGTTTTTATTCAAAATTAATAGAAATGCAGAAGCCTAACCTTATCAATTTAATATAATCCTTTTGGTAAACATGTTTTCTATATGTGTACTAAGCGGCTTGTTTCTATTTGGTGTAGTTTTAGAGATATTTCACTTTTTCTGTAGGAAGATTGCACACGACCATTGACAATGCCTTGAGTTTGCCGTACGCGTAGTGAAAAACGTCAGTTTTATTCCAAATTAATAGAAATCCAGAACCCTAACCATATCAATTTAATATAATCTTGTTGGTAAACATGTTTTCTATGTGTATTCCAATCAGTTTGTTTCTAGGTGTTGTAGTTTTAGAGATATTTAACTTTTCTGTAGGAAGATTGCACACGACCATTGACAATGCCTTGAGTTTGCCGTACGCGTAGTGAAAAACGTCAGTTTTATTCCAAATTAATAGAAATCCAGAACCCTAACCATATCAATTTAATATAATCTTGTTGGTAAACATGTTTCCTATGTGTATTCCAATCAGTTTGTTGCTAGGTGTTGTAGTTTTAGAGATATTTAACGTTTTCTGTAGGAAGATTGCACACGACCATTGACAATGCCTTGAGTTTGACAGCTGTGTCATATACTGCTCAACAACCACCACTTGGAGCGCCACAGTCGGCAGGTGTTACACGGTCTAGTATGGGAGTTGTCCCTCTCATCTGTTTATATACACGCTCTCTGATTAAGGAAAGCTTTTATGTGCAATGTATAGTATATTTATGTAAATATTGATTGCAAGTATTGAAACAGAGCCTGTAACTAAGCTAATGCTGTCAATCGTAGTTGTATAGTCCAATGAAAGCATTTATCAAAGTGTAATGCTACATATCCAACTTAAGCCCAGTCACACTATGGCTTGCGACCACATTGGACCAAAGAAACCACCTTCTTGGAACCTACTTGCGACCAAAGCAATCGTTACCGATCTCCGGGTGACTATTTTGGTCGCAATGAGGTTTTTAGTGCAGTAGCTGCAAAAGGGTTGGTGACCACTGAGGACCACTTTGCGACCACCCCTTTTTTGTGGTCACAAAGTGGTCTCAAGTAGTGTGACTCGGTTATAAGATACTCCTCTCCTGGGGTGTTATCAAAACTTGCAGATATCGACAAGTGATCACGTGACTAAGTTAATATAACAATTATGCATCGCACTTGCTTTCAACTAGTGTGCACATACATTTTTGCAGGCTTTCATTTTAAGCATATTAAAATTAGCATTCCGTAACAGATGAAGTCACCTTCTAGGGAGAAGATCAGTTTTTAAAAAGAGAAAAGATTTGGTGTGTGCTATTTTTTGTCAAATAATAACTCATGGTATGCCGACAATTGGGACCTGGATGATAAGCATTTGATTGATTAACCAATAATAATAATTATATATATATTTATATTAACATATCTATATATATATATGTGCCATGGGGGTGATGAAAATGGGAAATATTGCGCCTTGCCTCCCTGATGTCACATCCTACCCACGCCTCCCTGTATCTGTCTATGTGGCTCCTTGTCTGAGAGGTCAGTGCAGACTATTACATATATCTAACATAGATTTATATATATGATATGTTAGTTTGCTGCCTTTAAACCCCGGATGACTATGATCTATTATATCTTTAATTGGTTCGTGGAAAAACAAATTGAGTTATGTTTATATAAATACAAGATCAGAAAAAAGTCAAATACATGTACAAATACAGGCCATTTAAAAAGTAACATTATTATTGGGTATTGAATCAAGTCAGTCATTGACCAATCGCAGTCGTCCAGCGTCCAAGTCGTCCAAGATCCCAGTCGCCTGACAGATAAATAGGATGAGTATGCCCCTATTATTTATTCATGAAATTCACCTAACAATTGTAATTGTGTCTATTTAGTTATTAATGTCACCAAGAAAACCATTCGAACGGAATGAAATACAAGTTGTTCCACATGTGGCTCCAGAGTAAGACAAGAATTGTACAGAAGAAAAAAAGGGACTAATTTAAATAGAGCATTAAACATGTTTTTTAACACTATCTTCTTTGTGAGATAAAATGTTAAAATTAATGTAATAAGTGTTTGACCTATTATCCCCAAAGTGTTTCAAATACACATGGGCAGATATTTAAAATAGCAGCCTTTTTAAAGATGTCAATGCTTTTATTTTGTACCTAGGTGTTTCGGAACTTAGAATATTTTAATTGTAATATGCTAACAGCCAAGAGTCAAATTAAGTTTAAATAAATATACCTAATTGTTCTCCTCATAAGTTCCTGAATGCTGAGTATAATGTGGATGAGGCCTTGCTATTCAGACGCAGACAGGGAAGCAATACCAGAGCTCACTCCAAGAAGCTTTTCAAGCCAAGGTGCAACAGCTCAAGAATGCGCTGGACAGGGCCTGGGCCAGAGAAACATTCCTGTACAATTTCGAGGCTGCATACCATTAGAGCTGAGAGCTACGAGATTTGTATAGGCTACCACAAGCCTGCATCAAAGAAGAGGATAATAATAATAAGAAATCAGCATAATTCCATATTTAAGACAAGTGTATATATATTCCTTCTTAATTCTGTCTTGCCAGTAGTTATAGTAGTTCCAAGATGGATTAAGAGCTAGAGACTATTACAAGAACAGCAATTAAAAGGAAAGCACAATTCTACTGACATGGAAGCATCACTATAATACGGCACATATTCTGTTTGAAGTACGGTTCTGTACACAGGGGTTAAGTGCCAATGAACTAGATCAAAGACCCTATAACACTAAGATAGTTCACTCAGCCTGTACTTTGTAATCAAAATAATCAAACCCAACACCTGATGCGCTGACTGTTCTCTTGATTACACAGTTGCTATATTATATGTATTAATGTATATATGAATGTGAAAGATGTGTGATGATGCATATTTGTTCATAGCAATTTCATATTGATGTGTACGCATACTTACCTATATCATGTATAATATAATTGTATGTGTTTACATGTGAAACACCAGCCAGCAGCCGAGCTGATCAAACCCACCACAAGGTGGCACTGCAAAACTTACATTACCATGAGAGAGATAGGGAGTGAGCTGTCTTAGTGTTATAGGGTCTTTGACTAAATACCATCAGAGAGATAGGGAGTGAGCTGTCTTCGTGTTATAGAGTTTTTGACTAGAGATAAATAACACACCATTGAAACGCACTTATCTCACACTGAACAAACTATGTATATCCACGAATATAAGTTGACTGGGTATAAGTCGAGGGTTATTTTTGAAGGAAATATTTGGAATTAGGCCGAACCCGACTACAGGTGGAACTTCAGCATCTCAAGTGACTGTGACGTCATGGCGTTCCATGAATCTGGTGCGCCATACAACAGAGGCTTTGAAGTTATGGAAGTCATTTTTGAATAACCGAGCAGCATGGAAATGGATGGCAGCTCTACTACTATATAGCCTGAGTGATGTTGGCCAAGGACCCACTTATTGAGTCCAGTCTCCAGGGCACGGTAGGGAGAACGGTGACCACGACATGCCTTCTTGGTATGAGGCAGCTCAGATATCTGAGTCAGGTTTTTCCGCTAGTCTCTGACTAAAACTTCTCAGAACATTGAATGCTCTGACTGCTTTGCTGTTGTTCTTCTGCTCAACAGCATAATTTATCTAGCTACTTTCTGTTTGATGGCAGCAGCATATGCTATCAGATAGCTTCTTCAGGGGGTAGGCCTATCGCGAGTATCACTATAAGATGACCTCAGAATAGGAGATGTGTTGATGGTATATTTCCTCGACTTATATTTGAGTATATACGGCAACACAGAAATTCAGACAATTGAAAGGTTCTATATATTGCCCAAATCCTAGCCTTTTTCCTATTTCTACACATTCAAACTTAAAATAATAATAATAAGCAATGAGATGTGGTGCATATTTTCTAACTGAAAATGTAGGAATATATATCAGTCAATGTGATTGTACAACATTACAACCTTCATGAACACCTATGTATATGACATATATGTCAATGATCGAGAGTGTACAGACACGTGCTACAAAGTTATCACCAACCATAAGAGAACTACCATACGAAGAACGTCTCAGGATTCTAAACCTACCCAGCTTATACTACCGAAGGGCCAGGGGAGACATAATAGAAGCATTCAAACACGTCACTGGAAGATATGCGGTTGATGCTAGATACCTGAAGCTGGCCAACTGTAAAACTAGAGGTCATCGATACAAGCTGAAGAAGGAAAGAGCAATAAAACCAGTCACAGCTATTCTTCAGTAACAGGATAGTAAATGCCTGGAACGCACTGCCTGAACATGTCATAGAAGTGCCTTCCGTCAACGCCTTCAAGCATTGGAGGGGGCTGCAATATTGCATACATCCGGTACTCGATGCGTTTAATCCTAGTAAATCAAATTTTGACATGCATCGACCTGATACAGGCTTTTAAGCCTAACAAAATCAGAAGCGGATGAGTATGAGTTATATGGTTGCCTCATCACACAGTCTGCTTTTCCAGGTAGCTACCCATATATACAAAATTACAGTAAACCCTCTCTAACCGACCACCTCCACAGATCGATCCCTCCCCTATATTTGCGTCCCAAACCATCGCCCATGCAATACCATTGTAATGAAATGAAAAACTCCCTAATCGGACCACCTCCCTAAATGAACCATTTAAAGTCGGTCCCATGGTCGGTCGATTTAGACCAAGGTTTTATTGTAGTGTCCCCTGATCCTTGTCTTCGGATTCATAGATTCGTAAGAATCTCAGTAATAGTAATACGTCAACTTACAAGTAAGTCTAGTATAACTATCATATACATAGGTATTCATGAAGGTTGTAATGTTGTAAAATGACATTGACTGAAATAGGCATTCTGTGAACATCAGCTTTTTATGACCTACGTTTGATACAGATAAAAAGGTATATTCAACTGAAAAATATAGTTAAACAGAAGCTAAAAGAAATTTGTTTAGCGACTTATATATAACTGTAATCATGCTTAGGATTTTAACCAAGTGGAAAAGAAGTTCACCCCATTACTATTTTTATTTACCTTAATTTAATATATTCTCATACTGTAGCATTGTGTTGCCTGTAGTTCTGTTATTACTATAATAATATATCATGCTGATTAAATATATGAACCTGCAGGCCTACATGCAATAACTTTAAAAGAGATTTGTTAGCTTTAATTTGAATTGTTTTGTTACAATTTTGTGAATATTTTATCATTTAAATGCGAATGGTTCAAGTTAAAGCTGCATAGACCGATGAAAACATCAATTTTTTCAAATCAAGACACTTACCTAAATTGATTGTACATATCAAACTTAGTTACTGGTGCACTTAGCAAACATTTGTACCACAGAAGGGAATACTGAGGCAATTTAATAAAAAAACAGTTACTGCATAAGCCTATGGTGTCAGAGTTTTGGTGTGCTTGCCAACATTAATTTTGCATGTTTGCACTTCAAATATCTCAAAAGCTAGACATTTAAAATAAAAGTTACTTCACGCTATAGTAGGGTAGATTATGAAGATCAACAATATACATTTATCTCGAAAAATGACAGAAACTCAAAACCATCGGACTATGCAAATTTAATTGATTTCCCATGTTACCTTTAGTTTAATACTTGTGGCGCAGGAAAAGACTTGTCTATCACGCCACCTGGGTTGGCGGCGTAAAACGGTATGCAAGAAGCAGTGTTAGCGCTACACTTGTGACCCTAACCTGTGTTAGCCTAAACCTGGGTTAGCACTACCCCGGCGAGGTTTTATCTGTAGATTGTGGGATGAAAAGGACCATTACAAAAACACAGATCGACTATCTACTGTTATTATGAAATTCTCTTATTTGTGAGCGCACTAAAATTGAAATGCGAAAACTTTGAATTGTGCATGTTATTCGTAACAAAAAGAAAATATGGGTAATTTGCGGGCCAGAGATCACACGAACGAAAAGACACTGGTGGAGCCACCTACCCTTAACTACTGAACTAACCACGGCCGCCGCCGATCCGCGCGCCGCATGGAGGATCAGGGCCGAGGTACCCCCCCCCCGAACTGACTTTTGAAATTCCCGCCTAACGGTCACATGACCAACCGCCTCCAGGCTCAAATCATCACACCCGATCCAGCCGCCACCAACGGAACACCTACCCAAACTTTACGACACGTAACGTGAGGGCAAAATGCGAAACGCACGAAAAGCAGCAAAAAAGGCAGCACGTAAAAATACACACCCAAACCAAGAGGTAACCAGAGAGCGTGTATATAAACAGATGAGAGGGACAACTCCCATACTAGAGCATGTAACATCTGCCGACTGTGGCGCTCCAAGTGGTGGTTGTTGAACAGCTTAAGCATATGGGCAAACCTCAAGGCATTTTCAATGGCAGTGAGCAATCTTCATACAGAAAACGTTAAATATCTCTAAAACTACAAAACCTAGAAACAAACTGATTGGAATACACATAGAAAACATGTTTACCAACAAGATTATATTAAATTGATATGGTTAGGCTTCTGGATTTCTATTAATTTTGAATAAAACTGACGTTTTTCACTACGCTTACGGCAAACTCAAGGCATTGTCAATGGCCTTGAGCAGTCTTCGTACAGAAAAAGTGAAATATCTCTAAAACTACACTACATAGAAACAAACTGTTTGGAACACATATAGAAAACATATTTAACAATGAGACTATATTAAATTTACATGGCTAGGGTTCTGAATTTCTATTAATTTTGAATAAAATACACGTTTTGCACTACACGTACGGCAAACTCAAGGCATTGTCAATGGCGGTGAGCAATCTTCATACAGAAAACGTTAAATATCTCTAAAACTACACCACATAGAAACAAACCGCTTGGAAGACATAGAAAACATGTTTACCAAAAGGATTATATTAAATTGATAAGGTTAGGCTTCTGGATTTCTATTAATTTTGAATAAAAACAAATGTTTTGCATTGAGCGTACCGGCAAACTCAAGGCTTGTTCAACACTAACCGCCAGGAACGCCACTGTAGCCTGTGTTACCGTTTTTCGCGGGAGTTGTCCCTCTCATCTGTTTATATACACGCTCTCTGAGGTAACCGAGAATTACTCAACCGGAACCCGAGCTGGAGGATAACAATAACAGTGACACATCACGGAATGCCCACCCAAAAGGTTAGTTTGTTTGCTGTTGTTATACGTCCTAACAACATCTAGGGTCATATCCGGACGGGTACCGACTTGTGACAGTGTGCACTCATGGTGACTTTATAGTGCCGCCCCACTGGAAGACCAGGCCGCCAGCACCATGACCTGATATCCCACTCACTAACATTATCCTGACACTGAGCCAACCAGTCCTTGCCCTATCCTAATAATGCCGAGCACCAGGCTAGGAAGTGACAAGTATCAATTTTTAAGTCATTGGTTTGACTCGACCAGGGTTCGAACCCACGATCTACCAACACGGGAGACGGACGTTCTCACTCATTTGGCCATCGAGTCTGGTCACCCACCCAAAAGGAGAGCTACACCCACGCCGGTGTCGCAGTTTCCGCCGTCTGCCAGTTTTCGCGGTATGCATACACTCAAATGCATTGTCAATGGCCATGAGCAATCTTCATACAGAAAAAGTGAAATATCTCTAAAACCACACCACCTAGTAACAAATCGTTTGGTACACATATAGAAAACATCTTTACCAAAAAGATTATATTAAATTTATAAGGTTAAGGCCCAGTCACACCTTACCGGACTGGGGAATCGGACACTGTCCGATGGTGTATGGCGATGTCCGGTACCCATCTGGCAGTGTCCGGTGGTGTCCGGTACAAGTTTTGAACGTGTTCAAGACTTCTACCGAACACCGCCAGACTGACGTGTCCAGTTCATGTCCAGTACCCATCCGTATGTGTCCGGTACCCATCCGTTGGTGTTCGGTTTGCTTCTGGAATTGTCCGGTGGCATTTGTTTGTTGTTGTTTTACGTCCTAGCAACATCTAAGGTCATATCAGGACGGGTACCGACTTGTGACAGTGCGCACTCATGGTGACTTTATAGTGCTGTCCCACTGAAAAACCAGGCCGCCAGCACCATGTCATGATATCCCACTCAGTCACATTATCCTGACACTGAGCCAACCAGTCCTTGTCCTATCGTAATAATGCTGAGTGCCAGGCTAGGAAGAGACAACTATCAATTTTAAAGTCATTGGTTTGACTCGACCAGGGTTCGAACCCACGATCTACTAGTGGCAGCTGATACAGCGCTAGGAAAGAAGAAAAAAGGTTAAACCTCTTGGCTTCCACAACTGTATGTCATTCGGGGAGATAAGAGGTAGAAGATTGGCTTAAGTGAGGTGAAGGGGCCAAATGTATGAAGCAGGGTTACCGCTCCCAAACCTGTGTTTAGCGGGGATCTCCGGGTTAGAGGCAAAAAGTCGGTATGTATGTGGCCGGGTTAAGGAAACTCTTCGCTGAAACCAACGGGTGTGATATTGAGATCTGCCACAAACCTGGCAGGGACCTAGTCCTGGTCGACACCCTCAGCAGGAGGGCCTTTGATGCCACTGCCAGAACCAGAGCGGGTAACGGTCACGTGACCAACCTCCTCCAGGTTCAAACCATCACACCCGATCCAGCCACCACCAATGGACCACCTACCCAAACTCCCCCACCCACCCACACCTCTGATAAAACAGGCAACAGGTAGGGTTGAGGGTTCGAGACTGGCCACCATTTGACCGATTGAACTTACCGACATTGTGAACTGAACTAACCATTGTAGATTTTAATGTAATGATCATTCTCTGCTCCTGAATAAAGATTACCCACTATAATCTCTCTGCCTCCGCCTTCGTAAATTAGGCAATGGTACTCTAAGATGAGATTCCAACCATGGATGAGATGGCTAGAGCAATCGCCAGCCTGAAAGATGGCAAAGCACCTGGGGTTGATGGAATTCCTGCTGAAATATGGAAGCACAGAGGAGACAATCTGTTCAACAGACTGCACCAACTAATCACCAATGCCTGGGAGGAGGGTTCTGTACCCCAAGCATGGAAGGATGCCAGCATTGCAACCATCTACAAGAAAGGTGATCTAACAGACTGTGGGAACTATAGAGGAATCTCTCTTCTTTCCATAGCAGGCAAGATCTTCGCCAGGATCCTCCTCAACAGACTATCTATTCACATAACACCTGATGTAGTTCCGGGTTCACAGTGTGGCTTCAGAGGTAACCGGAGCACCGTGGATATGATATTTTGTCTCCGACAGCTACAAGAAAAGTGCATTGAGCAGGACAGACCACTGTACATGGTATTTGTCGATTTCACTAAGGCATTTGATACAGTCAGGAGGACCGGGCTATGGCAGCTACTGAGGAAGTATGGATGCCCAGAGAAGTTCACAACTATGATCGAGGATCTACATACAGGAACGATGGCAAATGTTAGTGTTGGAGGGGAAGTCTCGGAATCATTAGGGCTTACCAATGGGGTCAAGCAAGGTTGTGTTCTGGCCCCCACGCTCTTCTCCAGCTTCCTATCAGCAATGCTCAGCGAGGCTTTCCGAGGCATGGGGGATGGCATCTACATACAGTCCAAACAGAGCGCTGACCTATTCAATGTTGCACATTTCAGAGCGAAGTCCAAGACTACTCGGATACTGGTGAGAGAGCTCCTATTCGCAGATGACAGTGCACTGGTTGCCCACTCTGCTGAAGAGATCCATAAAATAGTGGACGCTTTCTTTGATGCATCAAAGAAGTTTGGCCTGAAGATTAACATCAAGAAGATGGAGGTGCTGTACCAACCCAACTCTACAAGAACCCGAGAGGAGGATATCATGGTTGACCGAAACAAGCTGAACTCTGTTCCAGGATTCACCGACCTCGGAAGCACTATATCAAGTGATGGACGCATTGATGCCAAAACTAGCGCATCTTTCGGCCGACTATGCCAGTGACTCTGGAACAACCACCATGTGTCCATGCGGGTCAAAGGCAAGATCTACCATGCAATCGTGCTATCCACCCTACTATACGGAGCCGAGGGCTGGACAGTGTACATACGACAGGTGAAAAAGCTGCATGCCTTCATGATGCAACATCTGCGTTCAATCATGAGGCTAATCTGGAAAGACAAAGTGACAAATAAGGGAATACTCAAACGGACAGGGCTGCCCTCTATGGAAGATCTTCTGATCAAAAAGAATCGCCGGTGCACTGGACATCTCATGAGGATGTTATCAGACAGGCTACCAAAGCAGATCCTCCACTCTCAACTGTCTTCTGGTTACAGAAAAAGAGGGCGCCCTCGTCTCCGGTTCAAGGATACCATCAAGAGAAACCTGAAGCTGAGAGACGTTAAGACCGACTCATAGACATCACTCATACAGCAGAGAGCTAAATGGAGAGCGGCATTTACATTTGATTCTACATACCTAACTTAGATACTGATGCACTTTTAAAGCATTTATTGCCACATAGAAGGGAATGCTGAGTCAACTTCATAGAACCTGTTACTGCAGAAAGCTATGATGTTAGAGTTTTGGCATGCTTGCCCAAACTAATTTGACATGTTTACACTTCAAATATCTTAAATATTGGCTTTCCTCCCTGGTACTCTTCTTCTTATCCCCGTAGTTATTGGTTGACTTCTTCAATTTAATACTATCAGGGCCATAAATCAACTCGCTTTTCCCAGTATGGGTACTAGAAAAGGCCTCGAACCCTCTTTTTTCCGCTAGTTTATGGATACACGTGTCGTATTCGACATGGGTACTGTCAAGGTAGTCATAATTCCTAGCCCTATGGGAAATGAAGTGAATATGTTCTAGAAGCACCCTGTGGTCCCGAAGAGACATACACGGTATCTCCAATGCCCAAGCTGCAGTAGCAGCCACAAGTTCATGACAGTTTAGCTTATTCACCTTTTTATGCGATACAGTAAATCTCTTCAAGGACCACCTACTTCATACTTTTCGCTCCACGCTTCCACTTAATGAGCTGCTTGACAAGCGTCGCCTCCGCCGGGTATCCCTCGACCTGCCACGCGAGCGGTCATAGGTTGAGTGTCCGCCGTCAGGTTGTCCCGTCGTCACCGGTGCTGGCTCCTCCAGCTTCCAGTGTCAAACACGGTGTCCAAACGTCCCAGCCTGTTGCTGTCCATCACTGTAGTAATTGTCCTGTGGCTGCAACCTGGAGGTTCAGCGGCAAAGAAGAGGAAGACAAAGTCCAAAAAGAAGAAAAAGAAGAGCAAGTCTTCCTCGTCGGACTCCTCATCCGACAGCATGACAACCAACTCAGAATCGGACACAGAGCAGTTCCGGAAATATGCCCGACTAGGCGGCAAGGTCGCCAAAAAGATTAAGGTGGAGCAGAAAAAGAAAATCAACACCACCCCAATGATGAGGAAACCCATCAGGGGACACTTCCACACCTTCAAACCGACGGAAGTTATCACCAAACTGGCAGAGCAGTTTACGGGTATCAAAGCTGTCCCCGAGTCCATCATAAAGGAGATGGACTCAGACGTAAAATTAAGCGAGGATCGCAAGAAGTTTGAATCGTGCTTGCACACGGTCCATAAGGCAGGAGTAGCTACCTTATCCTCCATCACTGCGATTGCAAATCGGATGATGACCAAGAATATCTTCTCTTCCCTAGTGAAGGAGATGGACGATGGGATAGCGATCATAACCACGGCGAGTAACTTTCTCTTTTATAGACGGTGTGAAAATGTCTATAAGGCAGACTGCATGGACGCAGGCAAAGAAGCCGCCAGGTCCAAGAAGGTCATGGACAACGGCGTGAAAGAGTATACTCTTTTTCTAGCCGCAAAACCGATCAAGGGCAAGCCCCTGGATAAGGAGAAGATGTTCAGGGGTCAGCTCCAGTACTTGTTCAAACAAGTGGAGACTGGCACCAAATGCAGCAAACACATGGATGCCAAGAAAGCAGCAAACGCTAACTCAACCCGCTTTAAGAAAGTCCGCCAGGATTTTTACACCGAAGATCTGGACAACGCGGACGATATGGCACAAGCTACAACTATCAAGCTTGAGGGCAGGGCGAGAGGCAGTCATTCGGATGGGACGACAGCAACCAACCCTTCAAGAGGGACACCAACACACAGAAGCCATTCCCTCGCCCGGGAACAAGTAGAGGCATCAACCCAAACGCTCGTAAGCAATGAGGATGATGATACCTTCCAAGCATGGAATATTTCAAATCACATAAGCCGTGTTCACACGGGCAAAATGTAAAGCGATTCACCCAAGGCGGATACCAGGAGTCAAATTAGCCGCCCGTTCACACGGGCACTACTTGGGCCGGAAGTCGATATCTGCGCATGAGCAAGTCCAGTCTGACCAGCGCCAGTTTTCGGTTAGGCGATGTCACCACGAGAGAGTGGGTTCGACCTAGATATGTATGTACTGAATCGTATTGGTTTGGAATGGTCAAAACTTCTGCTGGGCAGTGAAACCCTAAAAATAAATTATGAAAAAAATATCTGTGCACCTCTAACAGGTTCATAGACCAAATTATATAATATGCGCTTTTGATCGACCGGAAAGTCACCAAACTAAGGTGTCGACTGCGCATGCGTTTGACGTCCTTAATCCGCCTCAGTGCGTTCACACGGGAAAAATAAATCGGTTCACAGAAATCGACTCACGTAAACTACCTTGACAGGTGGTTTACATTATCTAGATCACAGGAATCGATTCAGCCTTAATCCGCCTCAGACGCCCGTTCACACGCGAAATGTAACCCAAACTATACAAGTCGATTTCTATGAATCGATTTACATCGCCCGTGTGAACACGGCTATAGATGACTGGAAAAATATTACCAATAATTTAGCAATACTAAGTATTGTAGAAGGGGTTAGAATTCCTTTTACTGAACAACCCACACAAAACATTACACCATTTCCATACCTTTAAATCAGGAAGTCAGAAAATTGTATTCTAGAGGGATTATTGTACCAGTACAACATACAGAAGGAGAATTTATTTAGAATATTTTCTCAAGACCTAAACCGAATGGCGACATTCGAATGATTTTAGACCTAACAAAGTTAAACAAAATAGTTCAGTACCAACATTTCAAAATGTTTTCACTAGAAACAGCAAGAGATTTAGTAACAGAAAATGCTTGGCTTGCAAGTGTTGATTTGAGTGATGCATACTACACAATATCAATTTATAAACCTGATCGTAACTATTTACGCTTCAGGTGACAAGGCCAACTCTCTGAGTTCACATGTATGCCTAATGGATTATCATGTGCACCACATTTATTCACAAAATTGTTCAAACCCATTTTCGCACTAATGGCAAAGAAAGGCCATGTAATGTTTCCTTATATAGATGATTCATTTATTGTTGCGCAGACACAGAACAATTGCCAACAAGCGGTTAACGACCTTTGCAAAATTTTTACTAAATTAGGGTTTTACATACATAACACCAAGTCAGTGCTCACGCCCACCAAAACACTTAAATGTTTGGGATTCCTTATTGACACCATTGAAATGCCTATTTTGCTAACACCTTAAAGTTAGATAAATTCAACACCACAGCTCATCAGGTACTTAACCTGAAAAAGCCAAAAATACGACAAGTAGCTGTTTTAATTGGAATTATGATTTCGTATGCACATGCTATACTTTACGGTAAAGCACATATCAAATCTCTAGAGGTAGATAAGAATTTAGCTTTAGCTCGTACTAAAGGAAATTTTGAGCGATTCATGACCATCTCGCCAGAAGGCTTAGATGACATTAGTTGGTGGTTATCACATATTAATACCTCACCCAATCCTATTAGAATGGGGAAACCAAATACAGTAGTAACAACAAACGCATCATTAGAAGGTGGGGCACTCACAGAGACAACAGTGCAACAGGAGGGTGTTGAATTGAGAGCAATTTATTTAGGGTTACGTAGTTTAGTCTGGATTCCTAAATTTCACGTAAGAGTGTTAACGGATAACACCACCGCCATGGCTTACATACGCAACAAGGGGGGCACAAGGTATAAACCATGTAATAAATTAGCCAAACTGTGATAGTGGATGCAAGTTGACAACACGACGACTAGTATGCAAGTGATTTATTTTGGGCACGCGGCCAACCAAGAAGGGTCCTGTGACGTCACGCGCACACGGGTATACGCACTGTACTGATACCTTACATCTTCCCTTTTTTCAAAAACTTTTTTTTTTCAATAAAGATACATCAAGATGATAGATGCTTTAGGTTGTTTTTTCCTTTTTCACAGTGAACATATTATTAAAGACATTTTCATATGATCTTCATTATAGCTCTCGCAATCACAAATAACATACAATATTTTATTCAAATGGATTAGTATCGAAACGAACTCTGCACCGTATAGTATACGACTATGTAAGTCAAGTTATTTTATGATATGTTATGTTAGTCTAATTGTCCTATGGGTGTTCCACTTGTTTGGAGCATTATTGTGGAATGCCAGCATTCAACGTGAATTTAACGTTGGTTTGATCTTAGTTTTCTGTTTTGATTTCATTAAATCTTACATAATGGTCTGCCCATACAGGCTTATTACATACATCGTTATCTTGTTTTAATGAAGTTTGAACTTATTCCTAACATTTCATGTATGACATTTTAAAATTGTAGTACAATATAATTGGTAATACCATATGACCATCATTTCGTGGCATGCCCTGAGTTATGTCTCTCAGGCACACCTCAATCGGGTTACACTACCTACTGGCTCTGAGATTGTTGGACCGGACCAAAATAAGTTTTTGAGTATCGTTTGTAAGTGGGCAGTATATGCCCTGCCTCGGCCCCCCGTTTGCAGTTGGCATGGCCTGAAGTGTTTTCGTGACTATGTCCGGTGTGTCTATTTTGGGCTGTTTGCGTGACCTCTGTTATGCCCAAACGCATGGGTTGACGCGACACGCGACCGCAGCGAGTGGTGTAGGCGGCTATCGGTAGGCTAGTTCGTGATTGATTGCGTGTTTGTGTCTGGCTTTTGTGTGTAGGCGGTGTGTGCCGATGCGTCTCGGTGGATCTATTTTTGTTCTCGACCTTATTGTCTGCAACTTTGCTTGGAACCTTGAATATGTGTACTCTATTTCGGTTCAATTCTTTCCCCGCTTGGTTTTTTATTTGATAATCTCGAGGGCCTGGTGTGCGTGTTTTCGTTATGGTGCCCTTTCCCCATTCTCCTTGGTATGTTCTGTACTTGACTTGGTCTGCTACTTTTAACAGTTTGTATGGCTTGCCTGCTTTTTTGTCATAGTAGTATTTTTGCTTATTCTGAATTTTCCTTATGCTTTGCTTTTGTGATCTTTGAGTTTTAGGTTTTAGATGACTTTTAGTCGATGGAATTTTAGAACACAGTCTGCGGCTCATTAACAGTTGAGCAGGCGATGCATTTAACTCGTTTATGGGTGTATTCCTATAGTTTAGTAAATACAGGTTGTAGTCTTGGTGGTTTTGCTTCGCCTTTTTCATCATTTTTTTTACAGTTTTGACATAGCGTTCAGTTTGTCCATTACTCTTTGGATAATATGGGTTGGAAAATACTTGCGAGAATTTATATTCATTAGCAAAATTTCTGAATTCGCGGCTCGCGAACTGCGGGCCATTATCCGATACTATTACGGCAGGAATTCCATGTCTTCCAAAAATTCCACATAGTGCTCTAATTATCTCATTTGTGTCTGTTTTGTACAATTGTACAACCTCAGGAAATTTGGAGTAATAATCTACCAATATCAAGTACGACTTTCCCTGTAGCTGGAACAGGTCTACCCCGACCTTATTGAATGGGACATCTGGTATGCTGTGCGGCATCATGGGCTCTGCATGCTGCGCACTTCGGTGCTGCTGGCACGTGTCACAGCGGGATATCACATCCTCAATTTGGGCATTCATTCCCGGCCAAAATACATTATCACGTGCTAATTTTTTACATTTAATGACGCCTAAATGCGTTTCATGTAGTAGTGTTAACATTTCTTTCTGTAGTAATTTTGGAATAATTATTGTTGGCCTCTGAATAACATTCCATTTACATATGTGATCTCGTCCTTAAATGTGAAAAATGGCTTTGCATATGAATATATCATATTGTTGCGGGTGGGCCACCCATTCTGAACTAACCGTATTACCTCATTTAGTGTCGGATCTGTTTTTGTGGCGGCGACAACTCGGTCATTGATGTGTGTGGACACGTCTATTGTCGCAATCGAAATTTCATTGTCAAATAGGCTTTTTGGCGCCGTACTCGTGGTGTGTGCTCGCGAAAGTGTATCTGCAAAATACATTTCATTTCCGTGAACATATTTCAACACAATATTGTAATTTTGTAACCTCATGCGCATTCGCTGCATGCGCGCTGACAATGTGTACAATGGTTTAAACATTATAGCCATGAGAGGTTTATGGTCGGTTTCTACTATTATTTCTTTACCATACAAATATTCATGGAACTGCACACACCCAAAACATATCGCCAGCAATTCCTTCTCTATAACCGCATAACATGACTGACACTTGTCTAACACTTTGGAAGCCATAGCAATGGGTTTATTTTGTTGAAAAATTGCTGCGCCGAGGCCAGACTTTGAGGCATCGACCTGCAATGTGATTTGCTCATTTACATTATAATATTTCAGCACAGGTGCGGTAATCAACAACTCTTTTAGCTTGTTAAATGCACATTCCTGCTCGTGTTGCCAAAACCACACTACATCTTTGCTTAATACTTCCCGCAATGGTTTTGAAATTTCCGCTAGATTTGGAATAAATTTCCCCACATATCCGACCATGCCCAGGAACCTTTGAATGGCGGCCTTGTCATTGGGTGTCGGCATCTCTATTATGGCTCGGACCCGGTCTGCGTTAGGTTTAAGGCCTGCCTGTGTTAGTGTGTGACCGACGTAATTAACTTCCGTCTTACATATTACAGACTTATCAGGATTTAGTTTTAAATTTGCTTCTCGAGCACGAATGAATACCCTTTCCAGATCTGCATTATGCTCTTCTATAGTGCTGCCATACACCAAAATATCGTCTGTTATTACATTAACTCCTGGCAGATTAGCTAACAACTTGTTCATTTCACTGATAAATATATCTCCGGCTGTCTTAATTCCGAATGGCAACCGTGTGAACCTGAACCGGCCCCATGGGGTATTGAAGGTGCATAGTTTAGAGCTTTCTGTATCTAGTTCAACTTGCCAATAACCACTATTGGCGTCGATTACTGAGAAAAATTTTGCATTACTTGTATTTGCGATAACTTCCTCTATTGTTCTAGTCGGATAAGGGCTTCTTAATATCGCTTTGTTTAGTTTGGTCGGGTCTAAACATATCCTGATCTTATTTGGTTTTTTCACTATTGTAATGGAGTTAACCCATGGGGTCGGTTCACTTTGCGCCACAATTACACCTAATCTTAACATTTTATCAAGTTCTTGTTTTACTTTATCAGCAACTGCATGTGGTATGCGGCAAGGTGGGTCAATGACAGGGTCTACATTTTTATCAACATGAATCTTTGCGTTACTTTTGATCAAACCCAAGCCAGTAAATATATCGGCGTAATCGTTTACCATTTTATGAGCTGCTTTGTCATCGTTGCTTGGTTTTGACGTGCTGACCGAGACTTCACCGACGCGCCGAACCAGTTGTAACGCTACACACGCCTCTTTCCCAAGTATCGCTGTGCCACGCGCCGCTACTTGGAACGTCAATGGCAGCCCGCCCACCATGATTTCAGCCTGCCCATCCGGTCGTATCCGATCACCTGAATATGTTATTAAACAGCATTTTGAAGGGGCTAGCACAATGTTGTTGTCCGCATCTAGGTCATCCTCCGGTGCTTCGTTCTCGTCCTCGGCGATTTCGTTGACTTGGGCCCGGTTAGCACGACGAGTTTTGCAAACTTTCTGGAAATGCCCATAGCAGTTGCAGCTCATGCACTGTTTGTCCGCTGCTGGGCATTGGGCATTGCCATGTTGGTATCCGCACTTTGTACACATGGCTCTCGGTGTAGGTGAGCGGCGTGCCTGGTCCGACCACGTGCGTGCACGTGGCATCGCAGCCGCCTGCTGCGCATGCGCTCGATAGCCTCCGGGCCGCTTGTTGATTTCATCCACGATTTTATCATGTGTTTCGTCCGTACTGTGATGCAACTGTGCGTGTGTGTTCTCGCTGAGTCGACACATCTCCAAACATCTATCTAATGTTAAGTTGGGTGTCTGGAGCAACTTGTCACGCAATTTGTCTTCCTTGACACCACACACTAGACGATCACACATCATGGAATCTTCTTTATCTCCATAGTCACAATACGAAATTCGGTGCCGTAGCTCCCGAATAAATGCATCCATTGACTCGCTTGTTTGCTTGAATGAGTTGAATGAATATCTTACCACTGTTATATTGGTTTTGCCGATGCAGTATTCACTAAATGCTTTCACAAGTGGCTCTATTTTTTCTTTTTCACTGTCGTCGAATTTGAACGTGAGCTGCACTTGTTCGGTTTTACTTGCTGCTCCGGTTGCTACACTATATATTTGGTACGAATGATACCATATGTTCCAGTTCATAGCCAAATTTCCCTCGAAACTCAGAGGTAGTGGCGGTTTCAGGCCTGTCAATGCCATGGCTAGTTGGTGATTTGTGCTGCGCCTTGGGTTCAGAGTTGTACATCTGACACCATGTGATAGTGGATGCAAGTTGACAACACGACGACTAGTATGCGAGTGATTTATTTCGGGCACGCGGCCAACCAAGAAGGGTCCTGTGACGTCACGCGCACACGGGTATACGCACTGTACTGATAAATTTGGAATTGGGCTCAGAAACAACAAATATGGCTAACAGTAGCACATATTCCAGGTAGTCAAAATACATTAGCAGACGAAAAGAGTTGCCACTTCCATGATCATTTGGAATGGTAGCTTAATAACGACATTTTCGACTGTATTTGTCAAAAATGGGGCACACCAGATATTGATCTGTTTTCATCAAGAAACAACAAAAAGATATCTAAATATGTTTCATGGCACCCTGAACCAGATGCCTGGAGAGTGGATGCCTTTTACTTGATCTGGAATAATAATAAATGTTATTATATATTCCCACCATTCATCATTATCAGCAGAGTGGCCAGGAAGATCAGAATGGATCACTCACATGCAGTGCTGGTAATTCCAGAATGGAACACCCAACCATGGCTAGCAGCAGTAGCATCGG
Source organism: Branchipolynoe longqiensis (assembly GCA_030323885.1). NCBI lineage: Eukaryota > Metazoa > Annelida > Polychaeta > Phyllodocida > Polynoidae > Branchipolynoe > Branchipolynoe longqiensis. The sequence continues at coordinate 36,050,876 of CM059200.1, forward strand.
GAGCCAAACACAATTTACGGCTTCCCAGAGCTCCGAGAAACCTACATCAAGGACCACTAACAAAACATGGAGATGTGTCAACGACACCCCTTTTAGCATTCCTTTTCTAAATAAATATTTACAGCAATTCGGATTACACAAAATTACACAACAAAGGCTAGTTTCACATGCCTGGAGGAAAGGAACTGTTAAACTTCACGCAAGTTATTTGAAAAAGTGGGGACTTTATTGGTTACTTAAATCAGTAAAACCACTTAGACCATCTATTGCTCAAGTGCTACGATTCTTAAGGATGTTAGAAGATGAAGGATTAGGATTTGGAGCCATTAATGCGGCTAGATACGCTCTATCGATCATTCTACCAAGGATCCATGGACAAACAGTAGGCAAACATCAAGTAGTACATTGGTTTATGCGATCTGTTTACGAAAGGAACCCTCCCAAGCCAAAATATAGTCGGTTCTGGGATGTGTCAATAGTCTTTAAGTTGTTTAAGTCCTGGCCAAGTAACAGGTATTTAACATTAAAACAATTAGGTTTTAAGTTAGCGGTACTTTTACCTTTAGTAACAAGTCACAGAGGACAAACTATTGTAGCTCTTTCTCTAGATGGACTAGAGATAGACAGGGAAGAAGCTACTTTTGACTTAGCCAAATTATTTAAGTCAAACCGCATCGGGGACCCGTTGTCCATGATACACCTTAATAGTTTTCCGGAGGACAATAACATATGTGTAGTTTCAGCCCTTAGGGCCTATATATCCAGGACTAAAGGAATAAGGAATTCTAGACAACTATTAATTAGCTTTATTAAACCACATGAAGCTATCTCCAGAAACACACTGGCAAGATGGACAATTACAGTGCTCAAGGAGGCAGGTGTCAATACAGGACGATATGCATCCCACTCTACGAGAGGAGCAATGGTCTCAAAAGCGAGACAGTTGGGAATCTCAGTGAAGAGAATCCTATCTCATGCTGGCTGGAAGACGGCAAAGTCGTTTGCTAAACATTACAACAAACGACTAGAGAAGACAAGCAGGGTAGCAACCTGCTTACTCACCAACTAACAAGATGGGTGAGATGTTTATTAATGTTTCATTCACTAAATGTTCAATAATCATCACCATAACCTGGTTATGTTGAAATAATAATAACCAGAAATGTTCAAAACCATAACCATAACATTGTTATGTTGAAGAAGTAAGAAAGGATAAAAATGAATTACGTAAAAGTCTCCCTGGAATACGAGTAGCCAGAGGCTTAGTACCGAGGTAAAATAGTATAATTATGCGAATCTTACCTGGGTACAGATGGTGGATAACTCTTGTTTTCCCGACATACAAGCCTTGGATAGTTGTGGGCTAGGGCCCACCCAACCCTGCCACGACTATTATGTTGCTTGTGCCAGAACAAAAACTTTAAGAGTATCCACACATTGAAGATCATTTTTATCTTGAATAAAAGGTAAAGATTGCTGAACCTGGATGTGCTTCCTTCTCCCTAGCCCATGACTATCCTAGGCTTGTACCTCGGGAAAACAAGAGTTATCCATCATCTGTACCCAGGTAAGATTCGTATAACTATACTATATATACATATATGTATGTATATACATGTATACAAATTACATATATGCACTTATGCATATGGCTATATACATGCATACACATATACATATAGGTATACATATATACATATGGAGACATATATCCATGACTATATATATATATATATATATTTTACCTCAGCACTACACCTCTTGTTACTCGTAGCCCAGGGAGAGGGAAGCACATCCGGGTCCTGCAATTAGCATATTCAGCTCACAACCGGAGGACGTTTGTTGAGTTGCTCCTGCAGTTTTCAACCTAAGATCGACTTACCAATGAGTAAGTATTGTTGCTTGACGGCAATTTGATAAAGTTGTTGTCAATGCATTATTTGCTGTAGTTGTACAATATTTGCTATGCTTTTGATATCTTTTTAGGTGTTTTTAGATTGTTAGAACACTGGTAGAACAATGTTGCCATTGTTCTTTGTTATTTATGCCGCCCGTTGCCGAATGGGGAGATGTTTGGTTGGAGCCACTTACATCGTTAGGATTTAGTTCCTGGGTCTCTTTGTTAAGATTCCCCAATATTGTGTTATTGAGGTGTACCTCCGAGTTTCATAGCATTTTCTCCAACTTGTCGGCACAAAACGCCACAGGAGGGAGAAGGTTGACATTGGTGCTTTGGGTTGCACATCGACTGACAGCTCAGCTCATGCCCCTTGGAATAGGTGTGAAAGCGGATTGGATTTGAGTCACAGTGCACTGCACACACAAAACTCACAGACAACACATGGTCAGACAACACATGGGTCAACTTATTATTTGCAAATGGAGGACTACTCTGCACCATGTGATGCAATCATCCATACATTTAATTTAGTAACACTGGTAAGTTCTTCTTCACTTTATATTGCGATGATACTATGCATAACAAGTAGCAAAGTCCTTATTTTAATTATTTCATATTTCAGTATCATATTTCACATTATTTGTATTTATTTTATTTTTCGCCATGTCTCCATCATTATTTTTTGCAGTCTGGTTATTGGTGTAAGTCATGGAATAAAAATGGCAATAATGACGATATATAATGACTGATATAATGACAGATACTCTCTGAACTAACCCCCAATCCCCAGTAAACAAACATGAATTGCCTTTAAAACCCATGCAATGCTGAGAGACGTGTTCTTGCACCTCCTTTACGAGAGCATTTGTCGGAGAGCAGAACTGTCGCAGATAGGATACTATGACAAGTCTAATATCATCGACTGGATACTTGAGACTTAAGCTAAGATTCCATATACACGGTATGCAAATGCGGCAAAAATGGAAAAGCATGTAAAGGCACAGTAGTGCTTCCATGTCCGAATGCGATTGCATTCAGACGGGATGGCCAAATGAGTTAAGCCCCGTTCACACTGGTGAGTTAAGTCGGCTTAACTAGTTTGCCTCCTTTAGTTCGACTCAAATTGGTCGTGTGGACGTGATATTGGGGTGACTTAGCCATGAGCCGATTCACTAAGTTCGCTTCAAGTAAACCACCTCTCGAGGTAGTATAGATGAAGCGAACTAGCTTAAGTTGGCCCACCTTGCTTGTATGGACGGTAGCGGTTTACTTGAAGCGGATTAAGCACATCACACTATATAATATAATTTGGTCTATGAACCAGCTAGAAGTGTACAGATATTTTTTTCAGGATATATTTTTAGGTTTTCATTGGCCAGCAGAAGTTTTGATCGTTCCAGAACAATACGATTCAGTCCATACATATCTAGGTCGAACCCACACTCTCTCGTGGTGACGTCGCCTAACCAAAACTGGTGCTGGTTAGTATGGACTCGCTCATGCGCAGATATCGATTTCCGCCTTAAACCACCCCAAGTACTGCATGTGTGGACAGGACGCCTAGTTTGCCTCCTCTAGTTCGCCTTATCTAGTTTGGCCTAAAGTTGTGCTGTGTGAACGGGGCTTTAGAGCATCCGTCTCCCATGTTGGTAGATCGTGGGTTCGAATCCTGGTCGAACCAATGACTTAAAAATTGATACTTGTCGCTTCCTAGCCAGACGCTCAGCATTATTACGATGCGGCAAGGAGCAGTGGAATGAGGAAGACCAGTCATCTGCGACTGAAATTTCCCCTGCTTAATCAACTAATGCACCAACACAAACAAAAAAATGCAGCAAATGGATCGACCCATGGACCGATCGGTGCGAATGCAAACACCAATCAATGCTGCTGCGTTTGCCATAGAAAACAACAGTAGCCTACGGTAACTGACTTTCCATGGGTATCTGTGCCGCATACCGCGTATATGGAATCTTAGCTTTAAGCTAGTTTTCCATATACGTGCTATCAGGCTATGCGGTATGAGAATGCGGCAAAAAGTGGAAAAGCATGTAAAGCTGTATTCACACGGGCGAGTTAAAACGCCTCACGCAAAACCACTTGCGTAGTTCGACTCAGATTTGCCGGGTGAATGCGCGGCTGAGGCGTTTTAGGGCTGAATCGATTCATATAAATCGTTTAATGTAAAACGCTTTGCTAGGTGGTCTACATGAACCGATCTATGCTGAAACGTTTTATTTATGACATCGCACGCATGCGCAGTCGAGGGAAACATGACAGTCGAGACCTGAGTGTGTTGACTTTCCGATAAATTTGCTTTATGAACCTGCTAGCTGTGCACATATATTTTTGTCATGATTTATTTTTAGGGTTTCACTGCCCAGCAGAAGTTTTGACTGTTCCAAACCAATACGATTCAGTCCATACATATCTAGGTCGAACCCACACTCTCTCAGCCGACGTCGACAAACCCAAAGTGGCGCTGGTTAGTCTGGACTTGCTCATGCGCAGATATCCACTTCCGCCTTAAACCGATTCAAAGCACTCCCCGTGTGAATGCGACACACTTTGAAACTCAGCCCGTGTGAATGCGCGCACATATAAATCGGCTTCTTTAGACACGGTATAGTGCTTGGAACCATATCTCAGAATGCGAATGTAATTCTATGGCAGCATGTACACCTTTACATATAAATTCACGTCTTTAACAAGTTTAAGATTTTATGTGAATGAGGCAAGTGTATCGATATGAGGACCGATCGGTGCGATTGCGAATGCTGCTTCATTTGCCACAGAAAACAACAGTAACTTTGACGTTCCTTCACCAATTTCTAGAAAGAAAGACCGAAAATCGGATCGATATCCATGCCCCATGCCGCATCCCCATGCTGCATAGCGCGTATATGCCCCAACACATGAAATCTTAGCAATTAAGCTAAATTGAGGCCTTAGGTAATATTTTATAAACTAGATCACGGTTCCGACTGCGCATGCGCTGAAAACGGCCTTGGGAGCAAAGCAAAGGCGTACGGCCATTGAGTTTGCCAATACGCGCATTGAAAAATGTTCGTTTTATTCAAAATTAATAGAAATCCAAAACCCTAACATTATAATTTAATATAATCGTTTTGTTAAACATGTTTTCTATATGTGTTCCAAGCGGTTTGTTCCTAGGTGGTGTCGTTTGATCAATATTTTACTTTTTCTGTATGGAGATTGCTCACTGCCATTGACAATGCATTGAGTACACTGGCTATGGCTCTAACACTAGTCTGGGTGCCTAGATCTTTCTAAATCTAAATGCACATGGCATAAGATGTGCTGATTATATTGATATAAATGCAATGCTGGATAAAAGATTAATATCTTAATTTATTATATAAATTTTTTTAGTTGGTATTCTATGTTTCAAACAAGAGCTGAGATGATCTGAAACTAGCACATTTCATAGCTGCACCCAGTGTATTAGCAGAGTGCACGGGAAGTAGCGATGCTAAAATGACATTGAATGGGGGGGTCATGTTTTGCTCTAGATGCATCCCACAATGCACTGCGGCCGCGGAACCGTGATGTAGTCTATAGACTACATCACGGTTCCGACTGCGCATGTGCTGAAAACGGCCGTGGGAGCAAAGCAAAGGTGTACGGCCATTGAGTTTGCCAATACGCGCAGTAAAAAACATCAGTTTTATTCAAAATTGATAGAAATCCCAAACCCTAACCTTATCAATTTAATATAATCTTTTTGTTAAGCATGTTTTCTATATGTGTTCCAAGCGGTTTGTCTCTAGGTGGTGTGCTTTTATCAATATTTTACTTTTTCTGTATGGAGATTGCTCACTGCCATTGACAATGCATTGAGAACTCTGGCTGTGGCTCTAACACTAGTCCGAGTGCCTAGATTTGTCTAAATCTAAATGCACATGGCATAAGATGTCCTGATTATATTGATGTAAATGCAATGCTGGATAAAAGATAAATATCTTAATTGATTATATATATTTTTTTAGTTGGTATACTATGTTTCAAACAAAAGCTGAGATGAGCTGAAACTAGCACATTTCATAGCTGCACCCAGTGCATTAGCATGTGCCATGTGCTTTTGGGGGGGAGGGGGTTTGTTTTGCCGCTCTACGGCATTCCCACAATAGCACGCGTCGCTGCCTTATTTTGAATAGCTGCAATAAGTATCGTCCTTCATTTAATTTTCGTATTTAAAACATCGAGAGTTCGGCTATTATCATGTGTGGGTGGCCAACACAATCATTGTGTAGTTAAAATTTGTATATGGCAATAATATTTAACTGGATATCTCCTTTTGAATGGCTGCAATAAGTATCGTCCTTCATTTAATTTTCGTATTTAAAAATCATTTAATTTTCGTATTTAAGACATCGAGAGTTCGGCTATAATCATGTGTGGGTGGCCAACACAATCATTGTGTAGAGTTATAATTTGTACATGGCCTTTCTCCAGATACTAAGAAAGGCCATATGCAAATTATATATACGCAATCTTGACACACCCAAGGCAGAGAGCGTGTATATAAACAGATGAGAGGGACAACTCCCGCGAAAAACGGTAACACAGGCTACAGTGGCGTTCCTGGCGGTTAGTGTTGAACAAGCCTTGAGTTTGCCGGTACGCTCAGTGCAAAACATTTGTTTTTATTCAAAATTAATAGAAATCCAGAAGCCTAACCTTATCAATTTAATATAATCCTTTTGGTAAACATGTTTTCTATATGTGTTCCAAACAGTTTGTTTCTATGTAGTGTAGTTTTAGAGATATTTCACTTTTTCTGTACGAAGACTGCTCAAGGCCATTGACAATGCCTTGAGTTTGCCGTAAGCGTAGTGAAAAACGTCAGTTTTATTCAAAATCAATAGAAATCCAGAAGCCTAACCATATCAATTAAAAATAATCTTGTTGGTAAACATGTTTTCTATGTGTATTCCATTCAGTTTGTTTCTAGGTTTTGTAGTTTTAGAGATATTTAACGTTTTCTGTATGAAGATTGCTCACTGCCATTGAAAATGCCTTGAGGTTTGCCCATATGCTTAAGCTGTTCAACAACCACCACTTGGAGCGCCACAGTCGGCAGCTGTTACATGCTCTAGTATGGGAGTTGTCCCTCTCATCTGTTTATATACACGCTCTCTGCCCAAGGCGTGGCCCCCCTGGTGTCGAATTGTGGAATTGCTTGTTACATTACCCAGAAGTCTCTGTTGTTGCGCGAACATCAAAATGGCGGATGGGAGTACTTTTGCTCCATTCAATCACTACCTACAAGCTTACACTTTCTGCGAGAGCCCACTTGTTTAACAGCTCGGAGGTAACTTGTTTGGCAAGCTAAGTATGCGTGATATATATCCGGGTGCTTCGTTTAGAGTTTTGTTCAGCCAAAGCCTGCCCCTTTCACACGAGTGTCTCGTTAAGTTGCGAATAATATTACGGCAAAGACAAGCAGACTAACTAGTCATTAACGACGAGTGGATGTGACAGGTAATTAATTCTACTCCATACACATCCTCTTCATCTTTCATGATTTCACTCTGGTTCGAATAAGAGGCCAGAGACGGAGTGTCATCTATTATAACGTCAGAAACATGCCAGAACATTGAATATGCGAGTGTCCTATTTAATTACACAGCAGAATACAGCGGTCTTCTTATAGTAATACTATATAGGCCTACATACTTGATAATTAATATACCACATAGTCTCATAGACACTGGTATACTACTATATTTGATAATACTACTACAAACACGGTGAATAATATTACTATGTGTATTACTGTATATAACATAATATGATATTACTTTAATATTCCTTATACTGTAAACAATTTACTACTGTACTATTACGTTTAGCATCAATGATACTACTAGTCTACTCGTTTGTGTGAACAATGTTGCTGTTGGATGTGTATTAAAACACTGATGGATAAGGAACACCAATTCATGTAATCATGAGGCTTCAATCAATCATGATGATGATGATGATGATTGGGGGTGTTTGTGACCTTACGATGGTTACCGGTTGCAGAACTGCAACATTGGGTAGAGAGGCTCCGATAAATCAGCCCAATCTGTGGTTGAAGACCTAACTTCATAGGGGGAGTGTTGTAGAAGCTGGGGACATTTTCACAACGTTGTGACGGCGAGGCGTTGGGGCGGCAGCGAATCTCTTCGGTCCGGCGTGTAGTTTAGGTGTAGTGTAGTGTAGTGTAGCACTTGAATCCGGTCAGCAGCAGGGGTTTGAGGAAGGCGGGCAAAGGTGGGAGCAGCGGTCGTTCCAGCAAAAAGAACAAGACAGAGAAATCGTAAAGGTGAAGGGCCCCACCCAAGAACACAACTACCCTGGTCAGGGGAAGAAGTGTGCCTGGGAGAAATCGAAATGGGCAGAATCTAGGAAAGAGAAATGAGGAGAGTTGAGTCAAAGGACCGTGTCTATTTGCTCTATGGTGACCGTCCAGCGAGCCATAGACACGGACAGAGTAAGAGTAGAAAGTGAAATGCCGGCGGGCTCCCCCTCCTGGAACTCTTTTCAGACATATCGAGGAGGAGCATGGCCAGCGGAGAGGTGATAGAGAGAGGCGTGGACAGAGTGCGGACCGGATAGCAAGTTCAATCAGTCATTCCGTGGTTTATCTTATCAACTAAACGATTCATATACAAAGTAGTGTCAGCTGTTTGCTGACGCCTGATACTATAGTGATAGGCCTACCCTTAATCAGTGAGTAAGCTCATTATTGCCATAGTTAACATGTAGTTCGTCAAGAGTATGCACAATATACCATTAAGCCAAATAAATTATGTTTAAATTGATCGTCCTTTTGATCACACATATCAGTGTCGGGCGGGGCAGTTTTTATTATAATTATTTTTGTCTTTTTATAGCACATGACAGTTCAGAAAAATAGTGCGTGCTACTGTGGCCACCCCCCGTGAGCAATGATGAGTCGCACTCAATAACCCATACTTTCTTCGGAAACGGCCTAAGTAAAACCAGCCCAATACTATTTTCCGCGAAGCGTGTGAACCAAGCGATATCCCTAATAAGGTCAGTACTAACCGCCGATTTCCCCACAAATGGAGCATCCCTCAGAAATTGAAGAATTCGATTCTTGAACCGTCAGGAGTGAATGACACACTTCGACACAAACTGTAGTCTACCAACCAAGCGCTGAACATTCTTACGAGTGACCTTGGCACCCACCCTCCATTTATTGCATTCTATTAGGACCTCCAATAATTTAGGCTTAGGTATTCTTAACTCCATATGCTCGGCATCCAATTCAAAACCGAGCCACTGCATTAACAAAGCAGGTGGCGTACACTTTTTAACCGAAAGCTCCAGACCAAGCAGAGACGTTAGTTCAATAATTTTGTTATAGCTTTCCTGCACCTTTTCAAAAGTTCCCTCCACCCCCACAAAATCATCAATGTAGCAAGCCACGAAAAAACCTTTCTGTTTCATCAAATGCACAACCGCCGAAGTCGTCCTGGCGCATGCCATACAGGAGGACCGGCACCCAAATGGAGGCGCTACATCAAAATAATATTTATCCTTGACCTTAATGCCAAAAAGGGGGACGCTAAGGGGACAGGTCCTCAGCTGCCTATATGCTCTGGCAAGGTCTATTGACCACATGAAACAATTAGGACCCAATTTAGTAACCTGTTGTGCCAGAGTCATAATGTTAGGCAAACTGAAAGACAACCTGGATCCCTGGTAGAAACCCTTAATTATACCTGCATTAACTCCCTTTCCCTTAGGGAAGCTCAGGTCCACAATTATCCTACGCTCCGAGGTGTTCTTCTTAGGCCGGGTCATAATGGGGCTGATTTGGGCCCATGGAAAGAAAGGGGGGGCATTGAATGGACCCAGCAGTGAGCCGTGAGCGGTCTCAGTATCCACATACTTGTCAAGCCAAAATAAATCTTCGTCACACCAACAGTGGTTGATCTCAGTAGGAACTGGAGCCAATCGGCCAGTAAAATTGGCTGGCCAGCCAAACTCTAAATAATCAACAATCTCGTAATCACAATAACCTACTAACAGTTTACGCCACACAAGAATATTCAAACCAGACGGAACCGGTAGACGTGCACCACAGTAGTTAGGGAGAGCAGTCAGCCGCACACTGTCGTACAATTTCTTATACGGCACACTGAAAGAGGGGGCCGATTTCCACACGGGACAAAATTCATTTAAGTGGGATTTGTATTCCTGCGGCGACGGCTCGCTGAATTGACTATGGGAAACGTCACCCGTTATCTCTTCAGGCCCCTCCCACTCCCCATATCGGCCAGGAGGTTGGGACATTTGTCCCCCAGTTCCGTCTGTACAACCCGCCCCATGGACGTGGCGGGTCCATCAACACAATTACTAGACAAACACATGCAATCATCACCAATATTACGCGGCTGAGCCGACCCGTCTGACGGAAAATGACAACGATCAACATGAATAGCAGAACACAACGGTAACGGATCAACAGAGGGAGGCAGCAAATCGAGCCTGTGAACAGGCAAAACAACAGAACCATCAACATTCATACAATCCAACGTAGTAACTGGGCAATCATGTGCCATTAGTGAGTGATTTTTTACACCACTAAAGGTGCGGCCACTAGCAGGACTATGCACGGAGGTGATGGCTGGATCACCCATGGGAGGTGATACGGAGGCGACAGGCGACCTCATGCGCACACAGGAGACAGGCAAGACTGGAGGTGTGTCGACATCACCCCGAAAGGGCAGACAGTCTGCGACAGGCGAGGCGATAGCCGAAGAGCCATCAAGGGGAATCAGAGGAGTAACCGTGCGAGAAGCACACATATACTGGTGGGGACCGATAGCAGGCCCACCCACCACGTTCAGACCAGTTCGAGGGTCCAAATTCACAGTACTATTCAAAGACACAATATCCCGGGTATTTGAACCACAAGTGACGTTAATGGACTCCCCCAATCTGCGCAAGTCAGGATTGAACCATTTAAATCTATTGAGATGACCATACAAACAATACGGGGCCTCCGCCCCACGATCAACAGCACCACAAATCGCATCACTAACAACATGCGCTCCAACAGAAAAACTATTACGGGAGCCCATTAACGGCGTAGTGATAGGATACTGTAAAGCTGAACAGAACTGCGAATTAAAAGGAAAGGAACACCTCTTGCTGACCTGAACTGACGCTCCAGCGACCGGTGGCGATGACGCAACGTTTGCAGCAGTCAACCCGTGTGACATCATCGTATCCACCGACTTGGCACCGACATCCTCGTCCACGAATCGTCTCCCCGGGGGCGACTCAGTTCCACTCGGCAGTCGGATGTCACTCAAAAAACCTTGGTAAGAGCCGTAGTAGTGTTATCAATAATCTTGTCATCTCGACCACGTAATTTACTCTTGCAGTCCAGCTCCCTATGGTAGTGCTTGCGCTTCAAGTTATACGCACACCACGCACATATATGCACAAACCGATCCCTGCCTACGCTATGACTGCTTGTAAAGCCACACTCCTTCCCACGGTTCCAAATTTTACATGTACGACCATCAATGTCTTTGCTATAGTCAGGGCAAGAGCCCTCTCTACCGTGCTTCACCACTGCCTTAAGCAGGCGCTTACCCAAACTACTCTCATCTCTCCTAATGTCCTGAATAAGCGCCGAGTCCTCCCAGCCGTTGGGGAGGCGCTTATCGGCAATCATGTTGAAAACTCTTTCCGAAAAAGCAAGACACGTATCCCAGGTATAGTTCTGAGCCATGTCCAGTAAAACATCGACATGAGCCTCCACCTTTTGCACACATGCCGCAGGAATGTCACCACGCCTGATCATGCGCCTGATTGCGGCCAGGTACTCATACCACGTAGCCTGGCCCTGGGACACCTTATTTTTCCGTTCACCCCTGATCACATATTTATGAGGCAAAAGTTTACCTTTACCTGCCGCTTTCCTGGCATTTGCCCCTGGGACTCTCATTAAGTCTCACATCAACTCCTCATCCGAATCGGATGCGTCACCATCACTACGTTCCAAACCCACCCGATCGCCCTTGCTGTCAGCCACTGCAAACAAGGCGCTAACGGTACTAGCCAGATCACTACCCCGAGGCCGAGCGCCACTGTCCGCACCCGTAGTATGAGTGTCACACCCTACACACGGCCTGGTCGATGTATTCGACCGTCGCCTCGTGCGAATACCAGACGGGCCAGCAACCGGCTGTGATGTCATCTCCACCTCGCACAAGTCAGGCAGCTGCATAGGAGATGCAGACATTGGAGACTCTAGACTAGCAATACGGGACAACAACGGTGCAGTAACTCTTGATAGCTTTGAATCCAACATGCGGGATAGTTCCTCCAGCGACACACCTTGGATACTAGCACTCACCGCAGGCGGCGACAGCCGTGAAGAACTGGTACGATGGGCTGCCGCCGCCGGCGAATCCAGATGACGTAAGGATCCATCTGCAGCTGACGATGAGCACCGACGACTCGCTGAAGCCAGTAACTCTCTGGAGAACTTCCCACTTCCTCGACCACGAGATTTCACTACCTTAGGCATAGTAAGTTCACAATAACACACAGCAGCACTGTGAATTGAATACTCGAAACACTTTGAACTTTGAAACTCCTTGCAGTTGAGACATCCAAGTCGTTACTGCTCGGTGATACGGTGAAGAATGATTCAACGGGTCTTGTGCGACCGGAAATCAACTCTCCCGGGTTACCAAATTCGAGATCATGTTTTGTAGCTAGGATGCATTACTATGGGCCCGTGGTCAGGGTTTTAATTATGCATGTTACCGGCAACATGTACAATTATTTTTGTCTTTTTATAGCGCATGACGTTCTATGTTGCACAATTCAATTCAGCACTGTCGCAGTTACATAAATTGGTTCATAGTAGATACATTTATATACTAATAAATGTCACTCGTGATAGAGACAGCCAGAGGCGCGGGCTTTCACGGTCTCGATCTGCACTGGTACTACCAGCACGCGCGGATAGAGGCGGTGTGGGGTTCCAGACGCATCGATCGCCTTTTGCTTGGGACTGCAAATGGTGAGTCCAGAGATGTATTCGGCGTACCAATTGACATATCTGCCAGTGCTCCTGGATGCTGAACATTTGAGGACTGTTGTGGGGAAGTCTGTGGTAGCAGTGAGCACGAGAAGGAAGGCAAGCTTCTATCCTGAAGCTTGCATGGGCAGCCTGCCCACCGTGTGCTATCCTGCCATGGAAATGACCTACCAGGCCTGTGAAGCGGCCCTAGTGACGGGGACCGAGCCAGAAGACTACAAGCCACGGATCACGAAGATTCAGAAGACCATGTCTGCCACCACCATGGCGCCTGTGCAGGGCATGGGTGATGTGAGCATTGCACCCCATGAACCTCACATTGATGTGACAATTCGTTGTGCTGGAAAGCCTCAAATCAACCAGAGGATCACCGGCCCAACATTGCTGGAGGTGCCAGAGGCGTGCATGGTGGAGGGCAGAGGTTGGCTCCTGCGGACATTGACAGTGAAACATGAGACCGTGAACATACGACGGAAGCTATCGAGGCTGGATCAATCTCCCAGCCTTGAATGTCTCATAGCCTCCTGCTCTCCACCATGTCATGAAGGAACAGCTCGAGCGGTTGCCGGAGCTGCAGGTTCCCCGATTTTGATGAACGGTCTAGTCCAGGTGGCGAACGTATACGTCCGTGTCGAACATTTTAGCATGTTGTGGTATTGTCTGTTGGCAGTGGCCGGTATAATCATGTTGTGTGGTACGGTGTATTGTTATTACAGGTGTCAAGCTTATTGTACCAGATACAGACGTCCAAGGAGGAGGCAAGGGATGGTACTAGAGAGCAGGGAGGCAGTGGTCTATGAATCCAAAGAACTACCCCCTCCCTCCCTGTTATTCGTCGATAGAGACGCCATGGTGTGGTATAAGCTGCAGGGCTCAGTGTTGGAGCTGGCTGCACTCCCGTATAGGGCGCAATAAGGTTGCTAACGTGTTTATGCAGTGCCTTGGGTGTCTGAACCAAATATTTTGGGGGTGAGCAGGGATGCTGTATAAATTTGCATAGTTATTTAGAGGTTTCCGAGCTTCCTACTAGAGGTACTGTGTATTCCGCATATCTTATACACTTCTTTTGCATCAGAACCAGAAATTTAGGGGATGAGCAGGGACGCTGTGTAAATTTCAAAACGGGATGCTTTTCCTCATTCGGCATAATTAACCGGTCGGAATTGACCGATTTTGATTGTGTAAAGGGAGTGAGAGTCGCTCGGAACAGCTGGAGCTTGCCATTATAGGGTTTCTAGTTACCTACCCCTAGCCTTTCCAACGCCTGCCAGAATGGCGATGGTTAGCTGACTCGGTATCCTGGTAGTGCTCGTAGGATGTTGGAGTATCAGGAATTCAGGCTCCCCGCCCAATCCGCAATGGAACAAGTAATGGGGAGGGAGGATTTAATTAAACATTATGCACCTCTCTGTCCTGCAGAGATAGGTCCGGCTTACCCGATTTATAGGAACTTGAGTCGAGTTTGCCTTAAGTTTAAGGGGGCCTGGGTTCACAGGAGAATGAGCGAATGCAATATGGACACTGACAGAGTGACAGAGTATAGGAGTATATATTATTACATAGACCTGGGGGAGGTAACGCTAACGACAGGCTGCGTGAGGAACGTGGTCGCACGGCGCTGTCCGGATGCACTATGGCATCCGGCATCGTTGTGTGGACACCTCGTTCTCAGGGAGATTGTGTGGTGTCACACGCACGGCGCCGGTCAGGGTGTGGCGTTGCAGTTGGATCGTGGATTCTTAATTTGTTACCAAGCATCCGATCGTGGTAACGGCACCGGGCTGGATGCCGGGCACCGATCCGCACCAGCGGCATAGTCGGGCGGACCTGGCTGAGATTCTCAGCTGACCCCAGCCGAAATTGTATTTCTTCTTGATTGATTGGGGTCATTTGATTGATTCGAGTCATCTGGTTGATTCGGGTCATTTGATTGATTTTGGATTGGTTGATCGATTGGGTCGATGGTTGATTGGGATCAATCACTTACTTATATTGATAAAAAAAAAGTACTTCCCAGCCATGCTTTATTCACTGAATAATTAGTGTACAATATTTGTGTGGCATCCAGACACCATGGTTACACGTGTGACGGAAATTTGTAATGTTATTTCTGAAGACATTACATTTTTTGTTTTTTTAATTTAAGCATGCATACATGTTAATAAATACTTCCTCTTTGATTTGGGAACTGTTTTGTTTGATATATCAATGCAATACAAGATGTTATTAAGGATTCAACCACGTCCCATATGTCATGTTACAAATGGCTGACTGTAAAATGTTTTTTTTTGGTACAAAAGCAGTTCTAAAAAGACCAAAGTTGCACACAGTTTTATTTTAGTTCCCTTATTTCTTTCATCAAAGCTGAACATGAATATGAAAAGTATAGGAAAAAAATAAGTATGAAGGTTTTTATTGATGTTTTAAAATCCCATCTCATGCTGACCAGTTTTCAGGAGAGTGACCCATATACAAACTAAGCTGTGTGCAACAAACCATGGGACTCCGGCACTGATTCTGATACATCCTAACTATAGTAATGAGGCTTCGTGTGGACAGAAGGTGAGGGGTCATGGTGATAGGTCATTAGTAGGTGAACAGGAGTTGATGCCAATAAAGCATAAAGCACATCTTCACTGTCAATCTTTCAGGACTTGTCTTCCCTTTCTTCCTTATGAGTTTGAGAGGGGCATAAGATGTGAAGTGACAGACGGTTGTCAGAACGCATCTGGGAAGAGTTTTTTGGTATTATCTGGTGCTCAGACGGCCGGGCATCCAGAATATTATAATAAGATAGCTTTATCTGATAATTTGTCCGATCTTAGTCTATCTAAATATCTTGCACATTAACTGTTCTGCATTTGTGTCCTTTGTGTCAGCGAATGTAAAATTTATCTTTGCACCTTATGGTGTTTATGTCACTTTATCTATATTGGCGTAATGTTGATGAACTGGCAGAGAACGTATAAAGCCAAGATGGCACCCACTAGATTCTCCCCATTCAACTTTGAACGTTGATTAATGTTAATAAATTCTGAACTCTAATAGTAGTGGGCTATGACAGTATGAGTATGACAGATAAATATATGAGCGATATACCTAGCCAGTTACATTTGTAAATCGTATCGGTTTTTGTTTGGGGTGGGGGGTAGGGTTTCGTCCTAGCAACATTTAAGTCGGATGCGGTGGCCCAATCGGTAGAGCGCAGGCTTTCCGTCCATGCGGAAGGTTGGGAGTTCGAAACTCGGCCGAGTCAAACCAATGACGTACAAAATTTATACTTGTCGCGACCTAGCTTGGCGACCGGCACTACTAGGATAGGACATGGTCTGGTTAGCACAGTATCAGGATAATGTGGGGCAACACTATAAAGCTTGCCATGAGTGTGCACTGTCACAATTCGATGCCCGTCCTGATTTGACCATAGATGTTTCCAGGACGTAAAACCCCAAGAGCCAATTAACCAACCATCATGGGATGGCCGAATGAGTTGAGCGTCTGTCTCCTTTTTGGTAGGTCGTGGGATTAGAACCCATGGGTTTGAACCCTGGTCGAGTCAAACCAATGACGTAAAAATCTAAACTTGTCGCTTCCTAGCCAGGCGCTCTGAATTATTAGGATAGGACAATTAGCATTGGAACGAGGAAGACCAATCGTCCGTGATTGAAATTTCCCCTGCTTAAAGTTGCATAGTCCGATGGGTTTTGAGTTTCTGTCATTTTCTGAGATAAACATATTAGGCTGATCATTATAATCTACCCTACTTTCACTTGAAGTAACTTTTATTTTAAATAGCTAACTTTTGAGATATTTGAAGTGCAAACAAGCAAAATTAGTTTTGGCAAGGATGCCAAAACTCTGACACCATAGGTTTCTGCAGTAATATTCCAATAAGTTCTATTAAATTGCCTCAGTATTCCCTTCTATGTGGTGACAAATGTTTAACAAGTACACCAGTATTTAAGTTAGATATGTAGAATCAAATTGAGATACTTGTTTTGGTTTTGAAAATTTGATGCTTCATCGGACTATGCAGCTTTAATCAACTAATGTACCAAAAAAACAGAGGAAAAAAGAAGGTAATTCTGATTTAGTCAAGTTGCGTTGGTCGCGTTTCTACCCCTTTAAATGTAGTACATGCTAGCCACACTTGAGTGATATATAATTTATTATCGTTCTACAGGTCAACGAAGCTCAAAGGATAAAGTCATGTTCGCCATTCTCTACAATACTGGTAGGGTATATTTGCCGGTAACCATAGCAACGAACGTGGAGTTGACTTTTGAGGAGCATTGATGATGTGATATGAACGTGTGTTGCTGCAATTTGCAGGGCATTCAGTAATAGCAGGGACATAGCCTGCTTGCAGACAGTCAGAATGTACCATTCTAGCTGCACAATGAACCCTTCCCGTGACATGTTAATTGGGTTTGTGCTTAGCAACTTCTGCATCCTATATGTCTCATCGTCCTTCAAAGCCCGGACCTATGGTAATTACACTGGTGACATTATCTTAGCTGCCTTCTTTCCTATCCACATTCGATTGCCTACCCTTAATCCGGGTGAGTATGAAACACATTTAACTCTTGGCGGTATGCAAGGAATTGAGACATTCTTTTTCGCACTAGACCGCATCAATGAAAGTAAACTGCTTAACGGATTTACATTAGGGGGAATTGTCATGGATAGCGGGGCCGACGACACGCAAGCAATGGAACAGGCGGTGGACATGATCAAAATCCTAATGACGCGTGATAGCAGCATATACATCCCATTTACGTGAGTGACTTCTATCCTCTTTGTTATAGCTGCATACTTTTGTTGTAGCTGCATAGCTTTGTATAGCTGCATAGCTTTGTTATAGCTGCATAGCTTTGGTATAGCTGCATAGCTTTGTTATAGCTGCATAGCTTTGTTATAGCTGCATAGCTTTGTTATAGCTGCATAGCTTTGTTATAGCTGCATAATTTTGTTATAGCTGCATACCTTTGTTATAGCTGCATAGCTTTGTTATAGCTGCATAGTTTTGCTATAGTCACATAGCTTTGTTATATCTGCATAGCTTTGCTATAACCAGATAACTTTGCTATTGCTATAGCTGCATATCTTTGATATAGCTGCAAAGCTTTGCTATAGCTGCATAGCTTTGCCATAGCTGCATAACTTTGCTATAGCTGCATAGCTTTGCTATAGCTGCATAACTTTATTATAGCTGCATACCTTTGTTAAACGCTGCATAGTCCGATGAAAACTTCAAATTTTCAAAACCAAAACAATTATCTAGATTTGACTTTACATAGCTAACTTACATACCGGTGCACTTATTAAACATTTGTCACCTCATAGACGGGAATACTGAGGCAATTTATACCCCAGTCACATGAGGCCTGCGTTTGCTTACAATCGATTTGCGACGTCAAAATGTCCTTTCCTTGCGCCCTGCTTATGCCCTCATTAAGTGCTGTCGCCTTGAGGACGCCAACCTCGTGGCATCCATTTTGGAAATTTTGGATGCAAGGAGGTTGCTGCTGCACGTGCAACCTCCTTGCGTCCTGTTCCGGTGGTGCCATTAAAAATGGTTGGTGCCCTGGCGTTGCCCTGGGTTGGCGAGTTGGCACCGACCTGGCGGCACCAACAGATGCGATACCGCAGGCACCATGTGGTCGGTGCCAGGGCGCCACCCTTTCCCCAACCTGGCGCTGACCCAGCACCACCCTGCCAGTGACCCAGCGCTGCCCTGCCACTGATCCAGCGCCGACCTCGTGCCTACCACATATTTGAATCAATGTATCGAATGGGATGCTGGGAGGTTGGCGTCATTTTGGGCGTGAGGAGGTCGGAGGCGGACACTGGCTCTCGTGTGACTGGGGTTTTAGTAGAACCTGTTATTGCACAATACAGAACCCTATGGAAATTAATTTGGCATGTTTGCATTTCAAATATCTGAAAAATTAGCCATTTCAAATAAAAGTTACTTCAACTAGAGTAAGGTTGATTATAGTGATCAACCTCATATGGTTATTTCAGAAAATGACAGAAACTCAAAACCATCGGACTATGCAACTTTAAATGTGTAGCTTGGTATTTCCTGTGATTGATTGATTGATTGATGTTTAGCGCCATGTCGGTGTAGGACGTTCAGAACACTACCTCGTTCAAAACACTACAGTAGTGTTTTCAACCTATGTTCAAAACACTACGGTAGTGTTTTGAAATTAAGTTCAAAACACTACTGTTGCGTTCAAAACACTACCGCTACATACCTTCCAAACACTACCCAAGTTCAAAACACTATC
Organism: Branchipolynoe longqiensis; assembly: GCA_030323885.1. NCBI lineage: Eukaryota > Metazoa > Annelida > Polychaeta > Phyllodocida > Polynoidae > Branchipolynoe > Branchipolynoe longqiensis. The sequence goes on from CM059200.1 coordinate 36,070,176, forward strand.
ATGACACAGCAGTGTGGGATGTAGTGCTGCAAAATGTAACCTACTGCATACTGCCCCACTTTACTGCATTCTTACCCACCTTACTACATAGGGCCTACTGCCCCACCATACTACATTCTGCCCCATCCTCCTTCATACAGCCCCACACTGATACTGATAGTGAAGCGGCTTTTAACAACATATTAGTAGTATACGCTGACAGTGGTGTGGCGTCTGCACCACATAATAGTATACGCTGATAGTGCTGCGGCGTTTAACATGTTAGTAGTATATGTTGATAGTGCTGCGGCGTATGCGCCACATATTAGTATACGCTGATAGTGCTGCGGCGTTTAATAACGTGTTAATAGTATGTGCCGATAGTGTTGTGGCGTCTGCACCATGTGTTAGTATACGCTGATAGCGCTGTGGTCTCTGCACCATGTATTAGTATGCTCTGATTGTGCTGCTGCATATAACAATGTATTAGTATATGCTGATAGTGCTGCGGCATTTAACAATGCATTATTATACACTGATAGTGATGCGGCGCTTAACAACATAGTATTAGTATACACTGATAGTGATGCGGCGCTTAACACCATATTATTAGTATACACTGATAGTGCTGCAGCTTTTAACAACATATTAGTATATGCGGATAGTACTGCAACGTTTATATAGCAACGTATTAGCATACACCGATAGTGCTATACTGATACTGATAGTGCTGCGACGTTTACCAATGTGTTACTAGTATGCACTAATGGCGCTGTGCCGTCTGCACCACATATTAGTATATATATGCTCATAGTGCTGCAGCGTTTAACAACATATTAGTATACATTGATAGCGCTGCCAGATTTGAACAATGTAATTAGTAGGGCCTATACGCTGACCTGTGCTGCAAAATTGCGGAGTGGGCTGATAGTGATGTGGCGTTTAACAAGGTATTATTATATGCTGATAGAGCAGTGGCGTTTAACAACGTATTAGTATATGTTCATAGTGCTGCAGCATTTGAACAACATATTAGTAGGATATAAACACTGATCGTGCTGCGGAATTGCAGAGCATGTGCCTCGCCTGAAGAAGGTCGGTAGTTTGGTTCCCGGTCGAATCAAACCAATGACTTTAAAATTGATACAAGTGTCACTTCCTAGCCTGGTGCTCAGCATTAATAATGAGTGTCAGGATATTGTGACTGAGTGGGATATTGGATCAAGGTGCTGGTGGCCTGATTTCCCAGTGGGGCAACACTATTAAGTCGCCATGAGTGTGCACTGTCACAAGTCGGTACCCATTCTGATATGACCTTAGATGTTGCTAGGACACAAAACAACAACCAACAACAATCCGTACTGCCCCAGCTCACTACAAACTGCCCCACGCTACTGCATACTGCCTCATCCTACTACAAATAAAAATGAATATACATTTTTTTAGAGTAGTGTTTTGAACTTAACGCAAGTGCTTTGAAATTAAGGATAGTGTTTTGAGCGTGGCCACAGTAGTGTTTTGAACCTACCTTCAACTAGGTTGAAAACACTACCGTATTGTTTTTGTGGGGTAGTGTTTTGAATTTACTACACCGGCAGTAGGGACCATATATATTCCCAGCAGAAAGTTAATGTTATTTATTCTGTCGATTTAAAAAAATCACATTTAGATGCTCACATTGAAATTTACACGAACATTTGAAATGGTGACTACCGAAATACATTTTGCCTCCATCAGCCAGATCAAATGGGAATACCCCCTCCTTCTCTCCGTTATTTATTTTTGAATAATTCATTATACATTACCTATATATAAAGTATATATACTACAATGGTAACCATTATCAAAATGACCCCAGTTGACACCATACCCAAGCAATGTATATATATATACCTTATATATTTCACCTCGTCCCTTAGGCTAATTATAGCACAGGGAGAGGTAGCACATCCAATTGAACCACTTTCGTGTCCACCTCACCGAGTACAGACGTGGGAAAGTGAGCACTAATTCAGTCTTTATACCCCTGTCACATTACGACGCTTCTCGCCGGCAGGCCGCCAACGTGCAAAATCACTTTTAATCATCGAGAAACATCAAACTTTTCAGCAATGTATTGGTAGCGCATGGCCGACGTTGTGCAGAAAAAAAAAAAAGTTTGGCGCGCTGTCCTGATATGACCTTAGATTTAGCTAGGATGTAAAACAACAAAGCAACAGTTTGGCGCAACGACCCTCACGTGCGCGTGGCGTGTGCCTAACGTTATTCCAGCGATGTCGACGTGCTTCTGACGTCGCCATAATGTTGGCACTCGCGCGTTGTCGGTCGTCGAAAGTTTTTTGCAAGCAAAACAACTTTGCCAATCTGATGACGCACGCTGCCGACCCCCGTCGAGATACGTTGGATGCGCTGGAATAACGTTAGGCGAATGCCAAGCACACTTCGAGCGCACGTTAGGGTCATTCCCACACGTTGCGCCAAACTGTTGCTTTGTTGCTTTACGTCCTAGCTACATCTAAGGTCATATCAGGATGGGGTGCCAAAACCTTTTTGTTTTTTTTCTCATGCGTCGATATACACCACCACAATGTCGGCCGCATGCTACCAATACGTTGCGCTGACACCGAAACGTTTGACGTTTCTCGATGATTAAAAGTGATGTGACAGCCCCATTACTACTACTGACCACTATTTGGAAGTACACATTACTTGACTTTGTGGGCGCTGTCTGCAGTACTGCAGCATTGTGAAACGGCGCCGTTAAAAGGCCCGTTTTTTGTGGGTTTTTTCCCCTTTTTTTTCCTCACTCGTTGTCTACTTCTTCTGGGGTGGCAAGAGGGGGGCTCTTTGTGTGTCTGGCGCACTTGTAGTTGGGAGTGCGGCGGTGGCCCGGCGGTGGCAACACGTTCTTGGGGCCCACGGCCCTGTACCTCTGGCACTGGTGATCAAAGCAGGAACCGGTGTCATTGGCAACAGGGCTGCATGCGGTGTGCTGGTTCTTCAGGTCTTCTTCGCAGTATGGGCGGTCCATGATCACACGGGCCTCCTGGACAGGGGTTGATTGGTGATCAAAGTGGGAATCGACATTGTGAGTGCGGGGACCCAGGCTGGCACACCTGGTGTGTCCCCGGGACCATCCAGAACTCCCTGTGTGAGTGGGCTTTTGTTTTTTGGTCGAGACCTCATTAGTTCTCGATCTGGGGGTGGGTTGTGTTGAGCCCTGGTGGGATGCGAGCATGGGGTGGTGAGTGGGCGGAGTAAGGTTGTCTCTCGGTTTTAGTTGTTTTGGGGGTGTAGGGGGCTTCCAGGGGTGTCAAGGGGGTGCCGCTCCGTACAACCTGGTGGGTTGGTGGTCGCGAGTCAACATCGTCACTGTTGGGTTCAAGGCCTTCAACGTTGGGTTCAAGGCTGCCTACGATCTCAAAGGTGTGGTAATTCTGTCTATAGAATCTGCGGAGTTGCTCCCATGAGGGCCAAGGCTCCTTGTGGAGCAACACTGCACTTTGGCCCCGACTTCATCTAGATGAGAGGTTAGACTGGCCCATTCCAATCAAATGGATGGCAAGACCGAGGGTATTTATATATATCACAAAAACCAAGTCATTCTTCACTTCCTATAAGGCAGTGGTTAGGGTCAATCTCGTACTGGTTAGTGCTTTATTACCACCATGCTCGACTATATTATCCTTGTATCCCTGGTGTGTATCTGTTGGTTACCCTGCCCCCCCCATAATCAATCACTGACAAGGCATCAGTTGCCATACTTTCCCCTTTTGCCATTCATAAGGGGAGTACGGGAATTGCTGGCACAGTGAAAGACGTGAAGAAGCTACAAACTGGACATATTCTGGTGGAATGTGCTAAGAAAGCGCATGCCAACAATCTGCTACATGCAAGCACGCTAGCAGGCGTCGGCATCAAAGCCTCTCCTCATCAAACTCTCAACTCTAGCAAAGGAGTAATCCGAACTAGAGATCTTGATGATGTTGATGAGGATGAGCTAGCACATGAGCTCAAGTTGCCTGGATGACCATATGGCCATATCTAAAGACGGTCCTGTCTGGAAAAAAGACAAGCTCATTCAGCAGATCAAACCTGAAAAGTGGCTGAGGCGAATACTCCCTCGCCAACCACCAAGAGCTATGCTGCGGCAGCCAAAGTCTCCAACAGGACAGTCGAATGCCAGATCAAACTACCTTCACCCCAGTCCGGAATCCGACTCCGGTTTCCACTTTGAAAAAGATTAGTATGTTTGTGGTGCAGATGCCAGCCGAGCCAGCACTGGCCAAAAAGAAAAAGACTAATTTGTCGGACCGATTTCCGAAGAGATCTTTGACCCCCCCTACGGACAAAACGTTGAGGGGGTGATCTCCAAAAACCTAACATTAGACCGATATCAGGTGCCGGCTAATATTGAGATGCCTGAGACTGCGGAAACCGGCAGTCGAAGTCTCCACCAAACCAAAGGCGAGGGGGAGAACACCTGTCACTGCTTCAAAATGACAGTGACAGGTGGATCTCTAATTCAATGGAACTGCCATGGTTTTAGGAGCAACATCGAAGAGCTATTTCTTCTTTGTTGCAACCTCAATCCTCTTGCTGTTTGCCTACAAGAAACATACATTAAAGCTTCTGAGAGTTGTAGTCTTAAGGGCTAGACCATTTATAACAAGCACGCACCAGATGGAGACCGAGCCATCTTGGTCAGATGTGATATGGTATGTACGCAAGTGGCGTTAGACACAACACTACAGGCTTTAGCTGTCCGTCTGAGGCTACATAACACTGTAACTCTCTGTTCCATTTACATTCCTCCGAGCTCTGTTCTCACTTTACAAGAACTGGATGCCCTTGTGGACCAGTTACGGTCCCCATATTTACTTATGGGTGACTTTAATGGCCACAAACCACTATGGGTGGTGGGCGGGGACTATACAAACGCTAAAGGCAAGACAATTTAGGTCTTTGTGGCCAGTCATGCTCTGTGTTTATTGAGCGATGGTTCGTACACATATTTGCATCCCGGCTATGGAACATACTGTGCCATTGACCTCAGGATTGTATAACCAGAGCTGGTGCTGGACTTTTCGTGGAGGGTCTGGGACGACCTCTGCAGGAGCGGCCTCTTCCCAATTATTCTTAATTGCGAAGGGGCATCCCCATTAGAGTGAGAGGAGTCAAGCCGACTGGCCCACTTTTCAAACCCTATGTCACAAGGATTTCACTCCAGACATCAGTGATCGGTGACATCGATTCCTTCATTGAGATGCTGAGATGGATCGCAGAGAAATCTGTTCGGAAGACCTTGGCAACTCCCAAGCATCTGATGCATCCATCGTTCGATGACGGCTGTAGGAGGGCTGTTAAGGAACAAGAGAAAGTCAGCGTAAATTCCGCAGGAGATCCACTACTGAAAATCTGGAGCTCTTTAGAATTCTGTGCACTCGCGCTCGCAAAACAATCAAAGAAGTGCGGAGGCAGTGTTGGAGACGATTTGTTTCTACCATCACTATGTCTTGAAATGCCTTGAATTCCATTAAACTGTCCCTCCTGATCTAAATTAGTCCGAAATCACCATTCGGAATGGCGATTTTGGACTAAATCAAAATGAAAATAGTCTTGAATTCCTATCAAAAACAATCTTGAAAAGCCTTGAAATAGCCTTCAATTCCATATCTTCACATGTATACGGACCCTGCATATAATATATATATTGTGATAGCCTATGGTCTTACACACTGCCACACACTCACGGAAGAATGCCAACATTGAGTAACAGTACGCTTCAACTGGTTTAATACAAAACCTATCCGCTCTCCGCTGTGTCAACAGTAAACTGACATGGCCCCTAACTTGCTAGGTCCCACGTCACCTCTATAGGTGGGTGGGGGGTGTGCAAGCTACACACAGTAGAGGGCAGCCCAGTTGGGGCCTTGCCCGGTGGCTAGCATTCCGCCACCTAGCGCGTTTCAGTGTAACTGCGTAGATGTGCGGCATAGTGTCTGCCTCCACCACATGGTAGTGGAGCTCATGTACAGACTACTACACTGCCCCCCCGCCCCCCCCTAGAGTCTCACAGTCGCAGTAGGCGAACCGATGAGAATCGATAATGATAGAAGGCAACATGAGATCCAACTCGAAAGGGAAAGAAGCCTTACAAACATATTTGTATCCATATGCGCAATACCTAGATCTGCTCGCAGGTATACCAATTATTAGCTAACTAGCTGCAAAAGCAAAGCAGTTCAATAAATGGACATAAATCTAGCTGAAGAAAGGAGCTTTAATTATGTTGTCATCCTAAGCGACCTCTCCCAGCTTCTATGTATTGTATGTAATATAATGTTTTTTGCTGGGAGAGAGAATTGTTCATACGTCACAATTGGAACTCCCTGAACAGGAGGAAGCAAAGAGCTGCTCAATCTACCCCCACGCCTCCCACCTTAGGATAACCGGCTGCGGGGCGTTCCTCCTTCTGCGTGGAGCGGCTCCTCTTCGAGCTCCCTCAGTCCATCCTCCCGTGTGTCCGCGTCGCCTGGCCAGTAGATCACAGACTGTATTACACTGCAAACACGTCATGCAGAAACACCCAGGACCCACCACACTCGGCAACCCGCTCAGGTGTAGAGTGCATGAAAGTACAAGGGTGGTGTTACTTATAACAATTGAGTCTCCGCAGATACAATGCTGGTATGTAAAACATCCAGTAGGAGGTTAAGGGTACCAGCAAGAACCCCTCCTCCACAGGGCAAATTACACCCTGTGCATTCTCAACTGCTATATGGCAGGAGTCGATATACACGCTGTCATTCGTGAACTGCCAGAAGCGCTTACTTTAAATAGTAATAAAATATAAAGAATGCAGTTTATTATAAGCGTCAGATAGGCACTGAAAAAGATAATATAGTCTATTATATATACAAGTGCCAACCCTCCAACTCTCGCACCATCGTCAACCTTGATCCACTGGATTCCTTTTGAGAAAATGTTTCCTAATAGGTGTGTAAAGAGGAAGACAGAGGGGGTGAAAGCTGAGGAATAATAATTATATATATATATAAATTTATTCTGACCCTTACTGCGTAACAGGCAGATCACAAGTAACTAGCCCCTCCAATCGGGAGAGACTAAGTTCTTCACCATGATATATATCAACAATCATACTGCCAATAATCAATATTGTAGCAGTGGGCAGTACGAAATGCTAATTCACATCATGGTTATTAATGTAAATTGTGACTTAGCACAATTTAATTTAGTATATATTTTTATATTATTTAAATATATATATACACAGCAGTGCCTGTCCCCTTAAGGAGGACAAACAAAAAAGAAACCGCCAAGGGTGCTGGTCTTCAATTACCCTTACGTGGCCCCTAGAATTGCTCGGACAGGGTTGGGCGTCGGCCAACTGTCTACACAGTTAGTCGTCGTTCACCTTACTGTCATCTGTCATCTGAACGTCGCTGTCTGCGTCAGCGGCTGTGAAGCCTATCTCTGATGCTGAACCTGGGAGAAAATAATTCTAGTGATCTCAAAAGATCCATCCCAGGTTCGTAAATCTCCCGGCTAATTTTCCCAGATGGGTAACGTAGGAGCTATAAGAGTCCTCCCGCCCACATCTACCATAGGACCAAGGTCAGACACCTCGATGCCCATCGGCTTGGTGGAACCTCCCCCTGCTGACTGCGTGAGATGTTGTGTGGGAGTCGACTGCCTGGAGGCAGCGGCTACACCACATGCAGAACTCACGGCAGTTTGAGCAGGAGGTCGGCCAGCAACTGCCGACGGTGGTGCCACCTGGTGTGACCCCAGTGAACCATGGCTGAGAGACTGTGCCGTCCTCTCCAGAGCATGGCTCAGAGAGGGTGGATCCATCCGAGACGAGAATGATGCGATCGACCGATCTTGGCAAACCTGTCAGGCTCGAAAGCGGGAAAGCTCCTGAAGATCCACTAGGATAACCTGGGACCTTTTAATTGTGTACATGCTGGGGGCCGCTGGCACCAAGGTGGAGTAAAGTGACAGAAAGACGACTTCAGGTGGAGACACCAGTCTGCCGACCGCACCCCTCCGTGGGCCTCTGGCAACTGCCAACAGGGCCACACCTTCGGGTTGACCTTTAACAGCAACTCTTCTGTGGAGTTATCGTCACTGACTAATGGCCAATAATTAATTTGCCCGCAGTGTCTCTACCCTCAGCCTCTTCAAAGAGATGACTGAGGGGGGAAGAACGCTCAACACCCTGTAATTAGAAATGAACGGAGAAGTATAAATGTATTAGTATATATATATATCTATCTTAATTTGATTAAATTGTATTATTATCATACGCCATGTGGCAAAGCAGCTTCCCGCTTTTGCAGTCACACCACTTCCCTTATATGAGATGATCACCAAACAAGCTGTGAACCACCTGTGCGAAATACACACAGGCCCATCACAGCCATGGACGGCCTTGCAAAACCAATGAACCAAAGGTATAAGTCAGCGGAGTGCATATCTCATGGTAGAATGACTGGACCCCCCAGACTGTGTGAACGAGTCAATGAAGTCCAGTTGGTGTGCTAATCAGAGAGCGCCTACCTCGCCTGTGTTACCTGCCACCAGTCAAACCTGTGTGACCTATTGGAGAACCTCGCCAAGCCACCCCGCGGGGTAATTCCCCACCCCACGCAGTACCCACCTACATCATTACGTACCGCGTAGCTGCGGACAATCCCCAACTACCCCAGTATAGGTGACCTAGTTACCCCAGCTCACTAGTCTAGACAGCTATGCACCCATGCTTGAGTTCAAGATAAACACTCCCCTTCCAAAGCAGTTATAACGCATTAAGCCCTGTCAACTACAACTACTTCGTTAAGCGAGAAATGGAAGAAAATAAACACATAGCTTTAATTTGAGGCATTACGCAGAACAGTAGTAACTACGTCCATTTGTTGGCGCCCCGGGGCCCCCAGTCCTCCCCAGTCACTCTCAAATGACTGCGTAGTCAAGCTAACTGAACATATCTCCTGCGTACCTCATTGTGTAACAGGGATTGGAGGAACTGATGTACGCCAAACCCCTGGAGACCCTACAACACCAAGGTGGAGTAGCCCCAATACCTGCTACTCCACCCACACCAGTTATCTATGCCGTAACGCTAATCGCTCGGATCGCCACACAGGTGGTGCATCCGAACCCCTGTCAGGCCTCTGTCGGACTGGCACAGAGTCACCGCTGCTACTTACCCTACTGTGTACGGAAACACCATTGTCGGAATCGGACACTGATTTAGAGCGACCCCAATGATTGTTCCTCCGTTTATTTGGTCTATGGCACTTTGGCCGCATAGCCTCTTCCCCAGTAACTGGAAGCCCAGGTACTCTCTTCCGACAGGATGCATCTATAGTGCCAACCTCCACCCTTGCAGGTGTCAGCCAGTCCCCTACACGAGCATCCAACCAGGAGGATGGCCCAGCATTTCTAGACATCTGCTCGGTGTAAACCTTAAGATGCCTAACGTTGGATTTACGGTATTTTCCATCCTCACCCTTCATAATATATGTAGTGTCAGAGACAATTTTCGTTATAGTAAAGGAACCATCTTTGCGACTTTGACCCTAGCTAGCGGTGCATGATACCGCACTACTAGATCTCCCACCTTGAACTGACGCCACGCAGCTGGCCCATAGTCAGATTTTTGACAAGCTGGTGCTCGGCCCAAAGCGTTGCAAACCGCACTATATGTGTGGTGAAAGCAATGCTCCAACCATTTTACAAACGAGATCTCGCAAGGCCGCCCTACTTCACGATTCTCTACCCTAAACTGCAGATCAGCAGCTAACCGGAGTTCTTCACCAAATAGTAACTTGTTCGGAGTCATGCCAGTAGATGCATGCACCATACAGTTATATGCCTGTGCCACAAACTTGACCTGCAAATCCCAATCATCTTGGAAATCATTTTACAGTACAAGCCAATGCAAAAATTAGCGTCTTATTAAAACACTCTACCATACCATCTGATTGAGGACAGTATGGGTTGGTAAGCGTTTTCTTAATGCCCAACAAGCGCAACATGGACTGAAATAAGGTGGACTCGAATACCCGTCCCTGATCCTAATGGATCCGCATTGGGGCCCCGAATATCAATACCCAATTACCGCACCATTGCCTGTGCTGTAGTGGGTCCAGTGTTATCTTTTAAGGGGTACACTTGCACATACTTGGTGTAATAGTCCTGGACTACCATCATCACCACAGTGCCCCTGGACGTTGTCTTAAACTCGGACACAAAGTCACCCGCTAGACGGCGCCACCGATGCCCAGATAATTCCTTAGTCAACAGAACCTTAGCTATATCATCACCCGGCTTCACCACCTGACATTTATGGCAAGTGCTTACCCACTGCCCAATATCAGAAGTCATACACGGCAAATAGAAACGTCAAGCCAAACGCTTTGTGGAGCGAACCCGTCCAAAGTGGGTGGCTGTAGAATGCCGTTGGCAAATCATCAATACATCATCGCGCAACGCAAACGGCACAATGATCTGCAGGTGACTGCATAGCTCTGCTCTCACCTCTTTCCACCTGCAGAGCACACCCTCACGCAGTTCTAGCAGGTCCCATGGATTTACAATCTTGCAAGTCTCTGCATTCTTCACTGCCAGCTCCTCACGCAAAGGTTTAGAACGGCCCTGCTCCAGCCACCTGATGATACGAGTCTTGATGCTGCGCCAGACGCACCTCGGATGATGTCCATAGTTCATCATCATCTATGTCCGCCAGACTCATCGCAGATATAGCTGCGAGCACACAATTATGCACACCACAGTATGTGTAGTCATTCCGCCCGCACTTGTGAACCAGAATCCTACTCAGGCTGCCTGCTTTGATATGATCCACGCCCTTCCTGTACACAATGTGATCGTTTGTCACACCGTATTCAGATAGGGTGGCCAACCAGCGCCCCATCATCCCCTCGGCCTCCTTGAAATTCAATAGCTACCGAAGAGAGTGATGATTTGTCCGGATAATAAAATCCGACCCCACCAGGAAGCGCTTCCATTTCCTGCAATACACAACGATTGCCATCAACTCCGTTTTCCTCGTACAGTAGTTCCACTGTGCTTTATTAAGTTTATTACTGGCAAAAGACAACGGGAACTCCACTCCATCCTGAACCTGACTTAAAATGCCCGATATCGCAAACCCTGACGCATCAGTGTCCAGAATAAATCGCCCCACCGCCCTCGGATAGCGTAACACTGGGTTGAGTGAAGGCCCGTTTCAAGCCTAGAAATGCCTCCTCTTCCTCCTGAGCCTTGCCCCACACACATTTTATTTTCTTCGTGGTGACGACCAATTCCTGCCGACGTACAGTCAACCGCGCAAAATCAGCAATGAAATCACGGTAGTACGACGCAAACCCGAGGAAGATCTAACCTCCTTCATATCCTCAGGCCTCGGCCACCCCGCAATCGCAGAGAGTTTCTCCAGGTCCGCTTTAATCCCCCCCTGGAGAAACGACGCGGCCTAAATACTGCGTCTCTCGCCTAAAAAGCTTACACTTTGAGGCCTTGAGCTATAGTCCATAGGATCGACAACGATCGAACGCTGCTTGAAGCTGTTCCTGGCATTCCTTAAGAGTTTGACTGAAGACAATGACCTCATCTAAATATACTAGGCAGATCTTCCACTGAAGACCAGCCAGCATATCTTTCATCATCTTTTCAAATGTGGCCGGCTCATTACAAAGTTCGAATGAGCCTGAACGCAGTCTTAACAATATCATCTGGATCCATCACTACCTGATGATAGCCCGATTGCAAATCCAGAGTGCAAAACCATTCATTCCCACCCAAACTCTCGAGCGACTCATCTATGCACGGTAACAGGTAAGCATTTTTCCGCATCACAGTGTTAAGTTTGTTATAGTCAATACAGAAGCGGATGGAACCGTCTTTCTTCTTGACTAAATGGACTGGTGAACTCCATGGGGAGTCACTGCTCCTAATCACCCCACTATCTAAAAGCTTATGCAGCTCAGTCTCCAGTGCATCTTTTTTAGAATGCACGAAGCGCCGATAGGGGATCCTAAAAGCGGTGGCATCGCCTACATCAATGCCATGCTTTACCACCTTATTCCAGCCCAACGTCTCACCAGGACCTGTGAAAACTTGAAAATTATTTTCTAGAAATCTCACTACCTGAGAGCATTCAGACTCTGTGCCCACCTCGCAACCCATAGCTAACGGTACAAGATGAGCAGGCCGGCACGCCGCCACTCAGGGCCTGAGGCACCTCCTGGGTGCCCAGCACTCCTCCGTCGTACCAAAGGTAACCGTATCAGATTCATTCCCCTGCGCCGCAATGCCCACTTCCCCTCTACTACTCACAACACTAGAGGGACCAATCAACTGCGTCCCCCGTGCCTGCGCGAACCGCAAATCAGGCCAGCCCGTGCCCCAGTTACCCGATAAATGCGAACAGCTGACCACGCAACACTGCCCACCCACAACCTCGTTCACTGCGCCAACTGCATGCACAGCTGACCCCGTGACCTCATTGCTGCGAGCAGTGTCAACACCAGAATGTTTACCTATCTCGGCTTTCGCGAATTAACAATGAATATCGCCAAAGTCAGAGGCTTCACTAATCACCCTGATGGTTGTACCCTTCTGCAACCTAACGATTCGGATTAAACACAGGCACAACTGAGTCAAAGGGACTCCACACAAGCGTATTTTGACCACTCAGTCCCAGCTCATGCAATTCCGAGACCTAAGGTTCAAACAGGCTCTGGTGGTTTCCGTCGACCCCTACATCTGTAACTCTTAACATCACATACGGTCAGCGTGCAACTGTAGACACAGTCTGACTGGGGCAACGCAGCTCACACTGCACCATTAGGCGGTACGGATATTGAAGATACAGGCTGCCAGCCTTGCGCAGCTCACAACAATAATACTCCAAAAATTCTGCACCCAAAATACCATCCTCTGAAATATTGGAAACAGTAGGGGCATAATGAAAAATTGTTCCCCCAATATCCAGAGACAGTATGGCTTGTCCATACTGCTTGAGTGGCGCACAGGTGACGGTGACTGGCTTCACTCTATTAGCGAAAAACACCTTGTCACCATCCAACTTATCGAAGAATTTCCTTCCAACACACGTAATCGCAGCCCCACTGTCTACTAAGAAACACCCGATAGTCCCTCTAACGCTCACTCTCACACCACCTTTTTCCGTCCAGACTCCAGAAAGTGGAATCCACGAACAGGCATCGACCACAAGGGTGGGTGGGATAGGTCGCACCCCTGACGCTACACTATATATTTCATACAGTCGTCCAGAGGCGTGGAAGCCAAGCTATCTGTCTCATGCCATTCCACAATACCGACTGCACAGGGATAATGTCTCCAGGAGTCGTCACCGGCGGTCCTGTGCTAGCATCAGACTGCACACCAGCTTCCTCATTAGTTAACACTGAACGCAAAGCAACGACCACACTCATGGTCCCGAGCGCGTGTATCCTTCTTAGCAACACGCCTGTGCACAGATAACCCTGAGGGACCACATCCACCTGTTGGTACCTGTGTCACAGATTTTGCTCGGCCACCATTTCCCTGACCCAGTCCTGCACCAGATCCTTTGTGATTGGAGGCACACGGTAACAGCCACCCCGGAAGTTACTACGCTCACGGTAGCCCCCCCCCCCCCCCCCCCCCCCCCCCAGTTGAACCCCGGAAGTTATTACCCTCGCGATTGCCCCCCCCAGAACCACACCAGAAGTTGCCACCACCGCCATCACGTCGAGGCCCCCGTGGCGCATTAAAAGGTGCCACCTCAACCTCAAACTCACTATCTGACTCATCCTAGAGCCAAATAGCCTCCACGCCAGTCGATCGCCCAGCACCCAGTGCCACCTCAAACATCTCCTCCAGAAATGACTTGCCCGGACGCCAGCGGTCATAGGCAGCTCGCTGCTCACCAGGATCCAGGAGTGAGTACACAAAGCACTCCAGCACTTTGTTCTCCACCACGCGCTCACTCATCCCTGTGTCTCTAGCAGCTTCCCTGCCATCCACCTGCAACTGCTGACTGTACGCTCTATACGATCCGTCCCGGGTAGTTTGGACGCGCTTCTTCCACTGATACCAGCGCGCCATGAGATCCACTGGACAGAATTTATATGAGATGATGGGGAGCAATTTCTGCATCGTCGTCGACCCATGACGTCGCCAGGCGTCCACACAGTCCTGCACCAGCCCATGTCTCAACAGAGGCAACAGATGGATGAGAACCACTTTCTCATCCCACTTATTTGACCTCATGTCCAATGTAAAATCCCGCCACCAGATATTCCACGCTTGCTTAATACATGTAAATGGATTTGGACGTATCATCAGAACACACACAGAACCAACCATAGGTTACCTCAAAACATTCTCATCAAGTTCCGAAGTATCTCGGTTATACAACTCCCAGCCTTACCCACTCCCAATAGAAGTAGGCTCCCGAATAACATCCACTATTGCTGGATGCTCCCGGAATAACCTCAATTCTTCTAATGAGTATTGACAGGCGCCGGCCGCCCAGGCAGTGACGCAATTGGTAATGCATCCCAGTCTGAATTTGCTGGGTAAGGAGTGTCATCTCTACATATATTTACATTTGGTTTCCCCACATATACGGAATCCTGAACAACCCCAAGCTGAAGCTGAACAGGAGCTATCCCCCGAGAATTATATTCCTGATCGGGAGAGGCCACCGGCTCCCTCGGACTCCCGTATCTACTGCCGCCCTCCCTGCAGATTCGGTAAATTATCCGAAGAAGCAGAGTGCGCACCATGAGCCGGATACTGCGATTTCAGGTTCTTCAACCACGTCGCTTCAGTATCCCTAGGACAGTCCTCACCAAGCCCCCAAACTACACCTAAATGCTGCTTTTTCGGCCTGAAAGGCAGCGCTTTCATCAGCAAGAGCGACCAAAGCAGAATCTATGTCCCACCTTTCGGCTGCCAACAATTGTTCACATCTCAGGTTTTCCTCCTGCATCTGAATACTCAGCGCATCCCGCATGGAAATTTCCTCAGACTGTCTGGCCCAAGCAGCTTCCTGGTCTTCGATCAACAGGTGGTTAGATTTAACCTCCTTCGCAGAAATACGCTGTACCGTATTTAGATCCTGCAATTCTCGCGAAAACAAGGCTGCTTTGGAGACTCTTAATTCATCCAACCCCCTCCATTCCCGCCCCATCCGGTCAAACTGGGGCCGCTTCCAGGCTTGGAGGCGGCGGATGCGCATCGCTTCATGATGCTCTACCTCCGACTGCGACTGCAAAAATGTATGACCGATAGCCAAATCATCCTCTAATGTTGACGTTAACGTGTCATCAGCCACGGGCTCTGTCTCCAAAGCTGGTGAGATCTCCACATGAGTGGGTGAAAAGGGATTATATTGCCCGAACCCCGTCCCTGCAGAACGGAATGCCGAACTCCCCCATGGCAAATACTCACGTGGCACTTCCCACGCAGAACTACTGCGTACGCTCAGACTGAAATCATCACGACACACAGTAGAACTGCTACCCTTAACTACATCGCCCCCGAACCATTGCTGATCGACAGAGACTGTATATCATCAAGAGCAAAGCCCACCTTCACGGTACTCTCCGCTTCGCCCTCCCCAGTGCTTATATCACCCGAGAGAACATCACTCGCCCCGTCCAACGCTACAACACCTTTTACTGCTCTAACGCTATTAACTATTGAACGATCGTCCAAATGGGTGTCAAGTGCCTCGTCCAGGGCCGCCCCCGATGTAATCACGGAGGCGAAACCTGGCGAAGGACTGCCACTCAATTGAGCTAACTGCGTCCAATAGCTTTCAGACTTATCGATGCCTACACTGGTGCGATGCGGCAAAAGCACCACAGAAGCGTTTGCACTCACAGACGGCCCCCTCCTTCGATTGGACGCCCACCACCATCAATTTGGTACAGGTGCCCACTACGCAGATGGGCTGTCGACATCTCCTCCATACCAATTTATGAAGAGAACCTAAATAATGAAGACCTGGATTAGGTCCGTAACTCACCCCTTTCGCAGAAGGCAAGAGCTGGTCACGGCACCAATGTGATAGCCTACTGTCTTCCACACACGGAAGAATGCCAATATTGAGTAACAGTATGCTTCAACTGGTTTATGACAAGACCCATCCGCTCTCCGCGGTGTCAACAGTCAACTGATCCGCCCCCTAACTTGCTAGGTCCCACGTCACCTCTATAGGTGGGTGGGGGGTGTGCTTAGCCACACGCAGTAGAGGGCAGCCTAGTCGGGGCCCTATCCGGTGGCTAGCATGCCACCACCTAGTGCAGTTCAGTGTAACTGCATAGGTGTGCGGCGTAGTGTCTGCCGCCACCGTGCGGTAGTGGAGCTCATGTACAGACTACAACACCATTATATGTACACACATACTTTTCCACAAAATATTTCTTGATACAGGTGTCCGAATGGTGGCAGTGTGGAGGTGTACCCATACTCAACAGATTTCCATAAAATTGTGGGGTTAGTGGGTGCGGCATCTTCGCATGTCTCGCTGCAACTAGCCTCCCTACTCAAACTCTTCAAATTACCTCAGGTAAGGAGCTGTTTATCCCAGGGTTCGTACTGGTTATAAGAAAACCTAAGAAGTACTATCTTTTGAAAATGGAAAAAATACGTACTGAAATGTCCTACAATTATACAAAGAGTATCATAAGTCATTAACAATTATGGATGTCAATGTATAGGAAAAAATGTTTTCAAAATATTTTTCTTGGTTCTAAAATCGATCTTTATTTAGTTTTAAAAAAACCATTTCACCAATGTAACTTGCAGATGAGGTATTTTTGTTATTAGGCCAAGTTAATTGCGTGCAGTAACTCTAAGTAGGTTTATAAAGACATTTTTGCAACCTGTCCTTATATCAAGGTTGAACATTTGTTCTTTGAAGTGTGACATTTGGTGTCATTTTGAAATAATTTCTCATGGTTACTGCAGACAGACAATAATGTTGGGTCCACCTTGGCTGTCCTCCAAAGATTACGTGGAGCATAAAGCGTTTATACAAAATTATTATCTACTATTATATTATATATATATATTCCCTTCGATGGATACAAACCCGCAACCCCCAAGCTTGCGTGCTGGGCGGTGCTCGCAGGCAGTGAATGACGGATCGGCCGCTGATTGGCTGCTACTGGGCGGGGTGGGAGTCGTGTACCCCCACCCGCAACTATCGTATTCGTATATCGGCCATTTGCCTGTGAACTCTAGCTTTAAAATTTATTTTTTGAATATAGGGGTAGGTCTATTAGGGGCCAGCCAGATAATATTGGAATTTGTCCCCACCTGATGGGCAATAGGACTAGTGGAGCATACTCCGAACCTGGAATTATTACATGTTGAAAAAGCTGTGGAATGTCTTCATTTTGGTCCTTAAAAACAGTTTTACTGGTCCTAATAAGTACTTACAAAACTCATTAAAAAAGAAGTCTGAAAAAAGTGGGAACCCTATAATTCTCTCTGGGCACAAATTCAGTTCTGCAGGCAAAGGTTTCGCAATAGGTAGCACAAAGAGCCTGTAAAATATACTCATACTCATCTGATTCTGATTTGGTTAGGCTACAAAGTCTGGATTAAGTCGATGCATCTCTAAGTTTGAATTATTCAAATTATTGGCATAGTGTTCAGGGTCCGAACGCGGCCTGGAATGTTTTGAAAAGTCTTGAACTTCATTTGTCCCATTTCAAGGCTTTGAAAAGCCTTGTATTTAACCTATTTTGCGTAATGGGGGACCTCCGACTTTTTAGTTCAAGTTCCTGCCGTTCGCATCGCCACTGAAGTAGTGGGCCTCTCGGGCACACTGTAACACTGCAAATTCAATGGCTATGAGCAATCTTCATACAAAAGAAGTGTAATATCTCTAAAATTATACCACCTAGAGACAAACCACTTGGTAGACATATAGAAAACATATTCAACAAATAGATTATATTAAATTTATCA
Organism: Branchipolynoe longqiensis; assembly: GCA_030323885.1. Lineage (NCBI taxonomy): Eukaryota > Metazoa > Annelida > Polychaeta > Phyllodocida > Polynoidae > Branchipolynoe > Branchipolynoe longqiensis. The sequence goes on from CM059200.1 coordinate 36,088,200, forward strand.
GGTTAGGGTTCTGCATTTCTATTAATTTTGAATAAAATAAACGTTTTGCACTGCGCATACCGGCAAACTCAATGCATTGTCAATGGCCGTGAGCAATCTTGAATTATATTCATACAGAAGAACTGAAATATCTCTAAAATCACACGACCTAGAGACAAACCGCTTGGTAGACATATAGAAAACATATTCAACGAATAGATTATATTAAATTGATAAGGATAGGGTTCTGCATTTCTATTAATTTTGAATAAAATAAACGTTTTGCACTGCGCGTACCGGCAAACTCAATGCATTGTCAATGGCCGTGACCAATCTTCATACAGAAAAAGTCAAATATCTCTAAAACCACACCACGTAGAGACAAACCACTTGGTACACATATAGAAAACATATCCAACGAATAGATTATATTAAATTTATAAGGTTAGGGTGCTGTATTTCTATTAATTTTGAATAAAATAAACGTTCTGCACTCCGCGTACCGGCAAAGTCAATGCATTGTCAATGGCCGTTTATGCCCACTAGTACCGATGTGCCACCACGTGTCGGAAAAACAAACTAGCCCACATGTCCCCCATTAGTCTTTGAACGCCTTGAATTCCATTAAACTGTCCCCACTGATCTAAGTTAGTCTGAAATCGCCATTTGCATTATTGTTTTTTTCCCCCTGAAATCCAAATGAAGATAGTCTTGAATTCCTATCAAAAACAGCTTTGAAAAGCTTTGAAATAGCCTTGAATTCCATATCTTCACATGTGTGCGGATCCTGTGTGTACCATGTGTTGGCTGTACTGCCGCCAGTGTCTGCCAAGTCTGGATTTAAAATATAGATAAAAAGAAGCCGAAGTAATCCTGATGTCATCTCATTCCTATCCAAACTTACTACATAAGGTAGCACGAGTAAATTCCTCACAAACAGGCAACAGGATCACCCAAGATTGTATGCATACAACAAATCTCAAGCCGAAAAAAACAGGAGGTTACAAACATGGTGCGCAAGAAACAACAATGGTCCGTTACTATCGATGGTAAAATCAAAATGCAGTGCATATGATCGCAGTGTAGCAGACATCAGTACCAATATTTGGAATAAACTGCCAGCTGCAACATGAAATGCAGAAAACATACTAAAAAATAATGTGACCTAGAAAAACATACTATGGTTAAATTGACAAACACAAAGTATAGTGAAAGCTGGATTTTGGACTGTTTGCAATCTACAAAGAGTTACAAACTATAAACAAGAAGCAAGAAAACCTACATTATTACTAAAACAAAATTCTAAAGATTTAATTCAAATTGGATTAGTACTGCCCAGCGGTGAAAACAAGTGTTAACACACTTATTCGTTATGAGCAGGGTAAATAAATTCATTAAAAAAAACCTCAACAAACAAAAACGTTGTCAGCGGGACTTAAAAAACTGCCTAACCAGATGAATGTACAGTGACACCTTGGTTTTCGAACATATTTTTCAAACAAAAAGTGCATCGGTTCCCGAACACATTCTTAGTTTATGAATAATCGTTCGTGTGTCGAGTACTGCAAATAAACAGAAAACAGAAATAAACCAAGATGTTAGAAGAAATAATCCAGAATTTAAGTTACCTGAGGTTCTTTTGGAGTGGGACAAACAGTAACATCCCTCCACTGTCCATTCCTCTCAACCTTCCACTTACGCTATCAAGTCTCCTCCGTCCCAGATAGCACACAGCCGTCGGGCCGACGTCGGCTATTGGTCGCACCGTCGCCATCGCCTTTCCACCGTCGGCCCACCGTCGGGCCGACGGTGATGTTCCGACGTTGGGAATCAATCCCTTTCGGCATTCGAGCCACCGTCGGGCCGCTGTCGGGCCGGCGGTGGATTTCCGACGTTGGGTATCAATCCCTTTCCACTTTTGAGCCACGTCGGGCCTCCGGCCGTAGTCCGCCGCTGGTTTGCATTCATTTTCCATCTTCGAGCCACCGTCGGCCCGACGGTGGTGGGCCGCCGCAGGGTTGCATTCATTTTCCACACTTGGTCCACCGTCGAGCCGACGGTGGTGGGCAACGCTTGCGCAGTTCTTTAAATTTGGATTCCGGCTCGAGTCGCCCGCCGAACACGTGCGATCGTTGATCAGTGTTCTTTTTCTACCAATAACTCCAGACATCCCAGGAATTTTAAGGAATTATTTAACAGGTTTGTTTATTAATATGTTTATATTATTTTGTAAAAGTTTTGTAATTTATTACGAAGTATTAATGGAATTATTCGTGTTAATACGATTTGAATTATCCGATACGGTTTGTTTACTTCGAATCGCCACCGGAACACGTGCGATCGTTGAGCAGCGTTCTTTTTCTACAAATAACTCCAAAAATCGGGGAAATTTTAAGGAATTATTTGACAGGTTTGTTTATTAATATGTGTAGATTATTTTGTAAAAGTTTTGTAATTTATTAGGATGTATTAATGGAATTATTCGTGTTAATATGATTTGAATTACCCTGTACGGAATGTTGACAAAAAACCGACATCTTGGTTTTTTTCGAGAAGACACTGTCACTATAGTGTCAATACGTACAGACTATATTAAATTTATACGGTTAGGGTTCTCGATTTCTATTAATTTTGAATAAAACTAATATTTTTACACCTGTTCGTATTGACACTAGAGTGACAGTGTCTTCTCGTCGGCTCGTCAGCGGTTTCCGCCATCGGGGCGATGGCGGCAGCCACCGTCGAGTCGACAGCGGTAGCCACCGTCGAGTCGACGGCGGCAGCCACCGTCTAGTCGACGGCGGGAGGTTGGACAAAACAACGTCGGCCCGACGGCCTTTGTCGCCGTCGGCCCGACGTCATTTGTCGCCGTCGGCTCATCAGCGGTTTCCGCCGTTGGGGCGACGGCGGCAGCCGCCGTCGAGTCGACGGCGGGAGGTTGGACAAAACAACGTCGGCCCAACGGCGGTTTCCACCGTCGGGCCGCCAGAGCGGCCGCCGTTGGGCCGACGGCTGTGTGCTATCTGGGGTACTTTCCATGTAAGATGAAATCAAATTGTCTATTTTATTTATTATTATTGTTTATTCATTTTGTGCAAGATTTTATGGATATTCAAGGTAAAATAAATGCTTTCTTATGTAAAAATTGATTTCGATTTACGAAAAATCGGTTTATGAACATTTAGGAGCAAATTATGTTAGAAAACCGATATGACCATATATGTTGCTAGAACGAAAAACAACAACAAAACTGTTAGAAAACCGAAGTTTCACTGTATAACATTTTGTAAACCGAAACACTTACATGAAGTTGATGGTGCATATTATGTAGATCTCAAAGATTAGCCATTTCAAATCAAAGTCACTTCAAACTAAAGTAATACTGGTATCGAATTTCTGCCCAAAACCATCGGACGGTAAGTTTGACCTAAAGGACATTAACATAAAAAGCTAGTTTTGCTAACTTTGCCTAATGTATAGAATTGTGTGGTTGGTATTTATTTAGTAATGCATTGACTACCGTGTTTTATCAATGACCGAATTCTTCGATAGCCCCCTGAATTGATACGCAGCGAAGGAGGAAGATAAGGCAAGGGTGGAAAAATAAAAGCACTTTATTCAGTTAAGGAAGATCAGGCAATAGAGGGCAATACAATGTTCATCAAGGCAATATAATGAACATCAATGATAAAGGTACATAGCAATATAATATCAGAGGATAAGTAAAGAAAGTTCATAAGGGAAATAATGATAAAGTCAAGGGGGGGGGGGGAGGTGCGCCAAAGAGCCCTCCACCAAAACAGAGGAGAGGGCTCGAAGGGCGCCCGAGGAGGCAAGGCAGGGGAGGTAGGCATGGACCGCCCCCGAGGTCCAGGTGACCTAGATACTCGCGGCGGGGGATGTCGGCATTGACGCATAGGATAGGTCGACGATGACCCGCCTCTTGCCAGGATCGGCCTTGGGGCGGGTCATCATGGGGGAGACCTGGGCCCAGGGGGTGATGGGGGGGGGGGGGCGAGAAACGGGCCTGCGAGAGTGCCGTGGGAAAGCTCGATCGCGATGAAGTCCCGGAGGTGGGCCTCATGCTCCGGGGCCTCCCGGTGGTTGGTGTAGTAGTTGGTTTGGAAGCCAAACTCCCCAGGGGGCGGGGGGGGGGGGTCGGGAGCCGAATGGCTGGGGACTGGGCGCGGGGATGTGAAATGGCTGGGAGCAGCAGGGCGGCCGGGTTATAAGGGCGGTATAAGGGGGGGGGGGGTGTTATGTAACTCAACGGTTGGTGAGCCGGAGGAAGGAGAGGAGGGGGGGCACTCCTCCTCCGCTGCGAATCAAACGCAATGCAAGCATTATGACCAATCTGACTTGTGTGTTTCTGTTGTATTTATTTTATTTGACAGATAAGTTACGCGTCTACTAGCCCGGATCTGAGCAATAAAGCTCGCTTCCCTTATTTCAAGAGAACTGTTCCTTCGGACGAACAGCAAGCCATGGGGATGATAGCCATGATCAAGTTAGTGCAACTATGTGTATTTAGTTTATTTAGTTGATTTGGGGTTTTACATCCCAGAAACAGATATGATAATGTTCCCCCTGGTCTGTCTCTTGTGCACAGTGCGGAAAGACGACGACAAGAAGACCCGATTGCTTCCACGTTATATTCAGTATCTCCGCGCACCACGGCGTAACAGAACCAGGTGACCCACCCCCTGACCATCCAGGTAGCAGGTAACCTCTCAAGGTGGGGGGAGCCATTAGCCAGACGCAGAACGGGGTGGTCCAGCCAGGGACCCACCCTTTACCTAGCCTGATGTTTGTTTGTTGTTGTTTTACGTCCTATCAACAGTTAAGGTCATATAAGGACGGGTACCGACTTGTGACAATGCGCACTCATGGCGACTTTATAGTGCTGCCCCACTGGACGACCAGGCCGCCAGCACCATGACCTGATATCTGACTCAGTCACTTTATCCTGACACTGAGCCAACCAGTCCTTGTACTATCATAATAATGCCAAACGCCAGTCTAGGAAGCGACAAGTATAACTTTTTAAGTCATTAGCTTGACTCGACCAGGGTTTGAACCCACAATCTACCAACACGGGAGACGGACGCTCTAACTCATTCGGCCATCCCGTCTGGTCACCTAGCCTGATGCCACCTGTCACAAGAGCAGCGCAACAGTAGGCAGCTAGGGTCCCTGCTACCATCGCATGGTGGTGAGGCTCATTTTTGGACTACTACAGTAATATCAGGATAGGCACTGACTCGTGATATCACTCAATACTGGCGAGTTTATAGTGCTGCACCACGATGTGGGGGGGGGTCTGTCTGTGCCGTCGGCACCATGACCCGATATCTCACTCAGTCAGGGTGTCCTGATACTTTATACAAAGGCAATCCTTCCCTTATCCTAATAAAGGTAGTGACAGGTGTCAGATTGAAAATTTTGGTTTGGCTTGGTTGGAGTTAGAACTCACGACCTACTGCATTGGAAGCCATTCGGCCATCCTGTCCACTTGCCTTTAAAGCTGCAGAGGTAGAGAAAACTTCAAATTTTCAAAACTAAATCAATTATCTAGAACCGTCGGGAACCGGGGTAGAATAGTTCCCTTGCACCCCCTTGCAGATCTTAAAAGGCGACAAATGGGGCGGCTTGTTTGCCTTGAGTCGGGGCTCGTGTCGGTGGAGGAAGGGATCCTGGTGCATGAGGACTGCAAGGGGCCAAGGCTCCTTGTGAACCAACACTTCACTTTTGCCTCGACTTCATCCAGGCGATCATGCCAAGCCCTAGGTAGATTAATGGAGAATGGATATATAGTACAACAACTGTATTTATATTTATATTTACACAATTACCAAGTCATTCTTCACTTCCTAGAAGGCAGTGGCTAGGGTCAATCTAGTACTGGTTATGCTTTTTTGCCTCCATGCTAGAGTATATTATCCTTGTATCCCTCGTGTGTATCTGTTGGTCACCACAGCGTTACACACCCTAATTTTGAGGGCTCCGTGGTTAGTGGGGAGCGAGGATGATGAACCAAAAACAATTCAATATGGCTACTCAAAAACCCCCAAATAATAAGAAAGGATTACTAGACACGGAAAAGAAATCGGATTCGGACTCACGTCCGAACGCTGATGATTGGCCACGGTTCATTATGATTCAATCATTGAATGACGAGGCAACTTTCCCCTCTTGCCATTCACAAGGGCATTATGGGAATCGCTGGCACAGTCAAAGACGTGAAGAAGCTACAAACTGGACATATTATGATGGAGTGTGCTAAGAAAGTGCATGCTGACAATCTGCTATGTGCAAGCACACTAGCAGGTGTCGGCATCAAGGCCTCTCCTCATCAAACTCTCAACTCTAGCAAACGAGTAATCCGGACTAGAGATCTTGATGATGTTGATGAGATCAGATAGCACATGAGCTCAAGTCTCAAGGAGTGTTAAACGTATGAAGAATAGTTATAAAGAGGGATAACAAGTCCATAAAAACAGGGACATATATCCTTACGTTTGGCAAGCCTTTTCCGCCCAAGAATTTGAAAATTGGATACCTTAGTGTGAATGTGGATGTCTTCATCCCAAACCCACTTCAGTGCTTCCAATGCCAGAAGTTTGGTCATGCCAAGGATAGATGCAAAAATGAAACCATCTGTTTTAAGTGCGGTCAGAAAGGTCACGACAACACCAGTTGTCAAAACCAGGCAAAATGTTCCAATTGCCTGGGTGACCATGTGGCCATATCTAAAGACTGTCCTGTCTGGAAAAAGTTCATTCAGCAGATCAAGACTGAGAAGTGGCTAAGCTACCCAGAAGGTCGAAGGCTGGCTGAGGGGAATACTCCCTCGCCAACCACCAAGAGATATGCTGCGGCAGCCAAAGTCTCCAACAGGACAATTGAATGCCAGACTGAACTGACATGGTTGACTGGAGGGAAGCCCACTGCCTTCACCCCAGTCCCAAATCCGACGCCGGTTTCGACCAATAGTAATAATAGTATTGCGGTGCAGACACTGGCAGAGCCGGCGATGCCCAAAAAGAAGAACAATAATTTGTCGGACCGAGTTCCGAAGGGATCTTTGACCCCTACGGACAAAACGTCCAGGGGGTCATCGATCTCCAAAAACTTAACGTCAAATAGATATTGGGCGCTGGCTGATATTGAGATGTCTGAGACTGTGGAAACCCGCAGTCAAAGTCTCTCCCTCAAACCAAAGGTGAGATGGAGAACACCTGTCACTGCTCCAAAATGACAGTGACAGGTGCATCTCTCATTCAATGGAACTGCAGAGGTTTTAGGAGCAACATCGAAGAGTTGTCTCTTCTTTGTTGCAACCTCAATCCACTTGCTGTTTGCCTACAAGAAACTTATATAAAAGCTTCTGAGAGTTGTAGTCTTAAAGGCTACACCATTCATAACAAGCACGCACCAGATGGAGACTGAGCCGCTGGTGGCTCCTCCATCTTGCTCAGACGTGATGTGGTTTGTATGTCAGTGGCATTAGACATGACACTACAGGCTGTAGCTATTCGTCTGACACTGCATAAGACTGTAACTCTCTGTTCCATTTACATTCCTCCAAGCTCCGTTCTGACTTTACAAGAACTGGACGCCCTTATGGACCAGTTACGGTCCCCATATTTACTTATGGGTGACTTTAACGGTCACAACCCATTATGGGGGGGACAATAGGAACGCTAAAGGCAAGAGAATTGAGGACCTTGTGGCCGGTCATGGTCTGTGTGTATTGAACGATGGTTCATACACATATTTGCATCCCAGCTACGGAACATACTCTGCCATCGATCTCAGCATTGTAGAACCAGAACTGGCGCTGCACTTTTCGTGGACGGTCTGGGACGACCTCTGTGGGAGCGACCACTTCCCAATTATTCTTAATTGCGGGGGGCATCTCCCGTAGAGCGAGAGAGGAGCTGGTGGCTTCGTGAAGCCGACTGGCCCACCTTCCAGACCCTATATCACGAGGAATTCACTCCAGACATCAGTGACATCGATGCCTTCACTGAGATGCTGAGATGGATCGCAGAGAAAACTGTCCTGAAGACCTCGGCAACTGCCAAGCGTTTGACGCCTCCATGGTTAGATGGCGGCTGTAGGAGGGCTATTAAGGAATGAAAGAAAGCTCAGCGTAAATTCCACAGGAGACCGACTGCTGAAAATCTGGCGCTCTTTAGAATTCTGCGTGCTTGCGCTCGCAGAACAATCAAAGAAGCGCGGAGGCAATGTTGGAGACAATTTATTTCTAGCATCACCATGCACACCGCGTTGGGCAAAGTGTGGACAATGATCAGGAGAATCAAACGAAGGGGAGGTGATTCTTCTGTAGGCCAGCACTTGAAACACAACGGCACCATTCTCACATCACTCGACGAAATAAGTGAAGAATTGGCTTGCATCTTTGCTGGAAACTCGTCTTTGGCAAACTGCCTCCCGGGCTTTCGGGCCATCAAGGAACGCCAAGAGCGAAAGCTCTTGGACTTTTCCTCCGATAGTGAGGAGCACTACAACTCCCCATTCAGTATGGGTGAGTTGAGGTGTTCTTTGGAAAGCTCGCATGACACAGCAGTTGGACCTGATGGAATTCATTGTCAATTTTTGAAGCATTTCCCTGAACCTGCACTGAGACTGTTGCTTCAACTCTTCAACAACATCTGGGAGTCAGGTGTCATCCTCGCCTCTTGGCGGGAGGCGACAGTAATACCGATTCCCAAACCTGGTAAAGACCAGAGTGAAGCTAACAACTAGAGCCCTCACAAGCTGCATCTGTAAAACCATGGAGCGCATGGTAAACAACCGCCTCGTCTGGATACTGGAGTCAGGACACCACCAGTCCAACCTTCAATGTGGTTTCAGACGGGGCCGCAGCACCCTCGACCATTTGGTGCGCATGGAGACCTTCATAAGAGATGCTTTCCTTAAGAAGGAGCACGTTGTGGCTGTCTTTTTCGACCTCGAAAAAGCCTATGACACAACGTAGCAGCATGGCATCATGGAGGATCTTCATGCGATTGGCCTTCGTGGCGACCTGCCAATTTTCATCAGGAACTTTCTAGCCTTCAGGCATTTCCGTGTCCGTGTCAAGACTACCTATTCCAGCCTACACTCACAGGAACTAGAAGTACCTCAAGGCAGCATACTGGCCGTGACCCTTTTCGGGGTCAAGGTCAATGGTATTGCTGCTGCTTTAAAGGGGGGTCTCCTGTAGTCTTTTCGTGGACGACTTTGTTTTATATTACAGCGGTGCTAACATGAATGTCATAGAGAGACAGCTACAACCAAGCATAAATGGGATCCATCTATGGTCAGTTTTGAATGGTTTCAAATTTTCCAAGACCAAAACAGTCTGCATGCAATTCTGCCTGCTGCGTTGAATGAATGCGGAACCGGAGCTGACCCTGGATGGGGATCCCATTAAAGTCGTTGAGAAAACCAAATTTTTGGGCCTCAATCTCGACGCAAAACTGTCTTTCGTGTCACATATAAAGTACCTGAAAACAAGATGCCTGAAAGCGCTAGATATTCTGAGGGTGCTGTCCAGCTCAGAGTGGGGAGCGGACAGATATGTTCTGCTCTTCGTGTACAGAACCTTGGTTCGGTCACGAGTGGATTATGGCAGCATAGTATACGGTTCCGCAAGGAAATCATATATTGGGCTGCTAGACACGATCCACCATCAGGGACTACGCCTGGCCCCTGGAGCCTTCCGCACCTCACCGGTTCAGAGCCTCAACGTCGAAGCCAATGAATCATCACTTAACAAGAGAATCAAACTGGCCATGCAATATGTAGTCAAGATAAAAACTAATGCATTGAATCTTGCACACAAATGTCTATTCGAGCAACATGACGAATCCAGGTATGAAGCCAGGCCAAATTACATCCGGCCACTGAGGCTCCGAATGAAACCTCATTTGGAGGCCTTGGGCGTGGATTTGGACATGTTGGAGGATACCAAACATCCCCAGAACATCCCCCGTCGTCGTTGAAGAAGCCATCGGTTATCCTCCGACTCACGGAACTGAGGAAGTCTGGGAAACATCCACTCAAGTACCAAGGACTGCATGCAGAGATTCAAGGCCAGTTTGCAGACCACCTCTCCATATACACTGATGGTTCGAAAGACCAAATCCGTGTATCTGTTGCGACATTCTGCTGACGGGAAAAATTTGGCGTACGGCTGCCCGATCAGAGCTCAATTTTCACTGCAGAAGCCCGAGCACTCCTTCCCGTGTTGGAGTGTATCGAGGTATCGAACCACACTAACTATGTTATATACAGTGATTCGTTCTCTTGCCTCCTGGCTGTTGCTGGACTGAAAACGAATCACCCTATTCTTGCAACGGTCATTTATAAAATGAACCAGCTGACAACGGATGGGTATGACATCCACCTGTGCTGGGTGCCTGGCCATGCCGGCATACAAGGAAACGAATGAGCTGATCGGGCTGCGAAGAAGGCCCTGAACTGTGATCTTGAACCCTCACTCTGATCTGAAACCACTCATAGCCACCCACATAAAATCCAAATGGCAACATGAGTTGGGTGAAAACATTAATAAACTTAAAGAAATTGAACCATCTGTGGGAAAACCACCACAGACTCATGCGGGAGGTCGGCGGGACCAAGTGGTCCTTAGCCGCTGCAGTATTGGCCACTCGTGGCTTACACATGCTTTTCTGCTCAAGGGGGAACCTCCCCCTGAATGTATTGGGTGTCAGTCCCCGCTGACACTCAAACACATTTTACTAAGTTCCATTGATTTTTTGCCCCTGCACCAACAATTCTACACTGCAGACAGTTTGCATGACCTTTTTACTCAGGTAAAACAGGAAAACATTTGAGCCTTTTTGAGGGCAGCTGGACTGTACCACCTCATATAGTTTACTAAATAGATTCTATCAATTATTAATAAAACTTTTCTATGGGAATTTGTTTCCCTTGACCACAAATATATCATTGTGAGCTTTCTAATTTAATGAGTGTCTATTGGCACATAATTGAGTGTTTTGCTTTAGAAAATTTGGTGCTTTTATCGGACTATGCAACTTTAAAGAGTCTCCCTCTTCCGATCAGTTAAACAATTTGTCAGAATCCTCCCTGTGCTCTTTCATTCTCTGTGATAGGCTGGTTGGTGCCTAACCCATGCCCCCCTCCTCCACCTACTCCCCCCCCCCCCCCACCTCACTAACCCCCCAACCCCGCCCCCTCTCGCCATGTGTGCCCAGTGGGCTCGTGTCATGATGAATGAACTCTTACCATATACCAAAGACCCTATAATGCTGGTTGGTGTTTCACATTTAAACACCTACAATTATATTATACACGCGATAGGTAAGTATGAATACACATCAATATGAAATTGATATGAACAAATACACATCATCAGCATCATCATCATCATTGCCATCATCACACATCTTTCACATTCATTTATACATTTATACATATAATATAGCAACTGTTTAACCAAGAGAACAGCCAGCGCATCAAGTGGTGGGTTTGATCATTTTGATTACACAGTACAGGCTGAGTGAGCTGTCTTAGTATTATAGGGTCTTTGCATATACTTGTTGGTCAGGAAGTTGATTCCTTCTTTTCTCTAGCAACACAGATACAATAACACAATATACAATTCCCAAAATATTCTCATATGAGCCTGTCTCAAAAGGTGATAACTCTTTTTTTTGTCCATTTTAACGATTGACACAAAACAGCACAGAAACGGTTACACTGAAAACACAAGGACATTTGCTTCAAATCAATATGTATTCTGTTGCGATTATGAAACACCATGTAAAAAACAAATCAGTTTATCCTGAGCAAATGTATAAGCAGATAGTATGTTGATCGTTACAATGGACAAAGTTTTGTCCCATGTTGCTTAGCACCTTTTGAGACAGTCTCATATGCGTCTCCTATGCATCAATAATTCCTGTATCTGTACTTATACATTATTAGCTCCAATCTTTAGCTCGGCCGTCTCCCTGCGTGGGTTTTCACTTCACAGCTTGGCTTCCAACTATGGTGTGTTTCATTCACTCTGGGCTCCACATACTTTATATGCAGTCTGGCCTAAGCTGGTTACCCAAAAAGATACAGTCCCCCACTGCCAGTGATGGTTACCACAGTGCTGCATCTAAGCAAATACCCTATAATACTAAGACGGCTCACTCCCTATCTCTCCCATGGTAATGTAAATTTCGCAGTGACACGTTGTGGTGGGTTTGATCAGCCCAGCTGCTGGTTGGTGTTTCACATGTAAGCACAAACAATTATATTATACATGAGATAGGTAAGTATGAATAAACATCAATATGAAATTGCTATGAAGAAATACACATCATCAGCATCACCATCATCACCCATCTTTCACATTCATATATACATTTATACATATAATATAGCACCTCTTTAACCAAGAGAACAGCCAGCGCACCAATTGGTGGGTTTGATCATTTTGATTACACAGTACAGGCTGAGTGAGCCGTCTTAGTATTATAGGGTCTTTGATCTAAGCACTGTGGATGGCCACATAGTTTGTTTGTTGTTGTTTTACATCCTAGCAACATCTAAGGTCATATCAGGACGGGTACCGACTTGTGACAGTGCGCACTCATGGCGACTTTATAGTGCTGTCCCACTGGGAAACCATGCCACCGGCACAATGACCTGGTATCCCACTCAGTCACATTATCCTGACACTGAGCACACCAGTCCTTGCCCTATCCTAATAATGCCGAGTGCCTGGCTAGGAAGCAACAAGTATCAATTTTAAAGTCATTAGTTTGACTCGACCGGGACTCGAACCCACGACCCCACGATCTACCAGCACGGGAGACGGACGCTCTAACTCATTCGGCCATCCCGTCTGGTCTGGCCACATAGAGTGCACCATAATTTACTATAGGTGACTTAAGCCTCTTTAGTATTTTACCCATTCATACATATTTAATTATTTTACACATTTTATTACAACTATTAATTATACATGACACCACCGGGCGCGGTTGGCAAATCGGTACAGCTCAAGTCTCACGTCTGGGAGATTGGGAGTTCAATTCCCAGTCGATCCAAACCAATGACTTACAACATTAATACTTTTCACTTCCTATACTAGCGCCAGGCATTAATAGGATAGGGCAAATACTGGTTTGCTCAGTGTTAAGATAATGTGACTGAGTGGAATGTTGGGTCATGGTACCAGCAGCCTGGTCTCCCAGTGGGGCAGCGCTATAAAATCGCCTTGAGGTGCATTGTGACAAGTCGGTACCCGTCTTGATATGAGCATAGATGTTGCCAAAACGTAAAATTCCAACAACCAACCAAATTACGACACCTCATTCTTAACCAAAAAGGCATACAATTATGTGTCGGGCACCTCCTGTAGTGCCCTCTATATCCGGCTGTAGGTAGACCTCCACCATTACTAAGCATCTTATTAACTTTTATATGCATATATTTTTTAAACAACATCTAACAAATATAGTTGATTAACTCACATAAATATTGGTCATATCCCAATATCGGAATATTCTATTGTTGGTTTTCGGTTTTCTTTGCACCTAAATGGGAAAACAAATTATATCTTTGCACGATCTCCTAGAAGTAGATTTGTTTTAAACAACAACAGGCCCCTCCCAAAAAACACCCCAACAAATATAGTTGATTAACTCATATAAATATTGATCATATAGTTCATTAGAAAAAAAACAAGTATGGAGTGACTAATGTAGAAATAATTGAATGTTGTATCCGTTTACCTGGCAGGAAGCTTAAGTGGACCTATGTGTCTGTGATATACGATGACACTAACTACGGTATCAAGGGCCTTATTGAATTGCGCAAAGCAGCCAAGTTTTATTCTGTGTGTTTCGGTTACACCAAGCGAATCGAGGTAAATGATCCTAACTGGCGCAAAAAAAACTATTATGGCATTGTTGATGGGATACCAATCGACAAACACATCACTGGTAAGCATCACCTATTATTATGTATATATGGTGTATAACGATTTAAGCGAATATAAAGGTGCGGAAGGGAATTGTTATCTATTTTATTGTACCGATTATTCTATATTGCCTCCGCTGCTCGACGGTGGCGCCGCCACCGGTTCCCATTGTTACTACCGTGCGCGCCAAACCGCCACTCACATTGGAGGATTTTTACCTGGTAGGGGCCACCACTGGGTTTTCAAGGTGTCTCAGTTTCTGAAGGCATATTGAAAAACCAAGACAGTTTTCATATAGAAACAATTAGGGGTGAACTGTCAGAGACTACAACTTGCTTAACATTGAATAGGGAATCTAACAATATATGTCACTAGAAAGGGCTTAAACAGCTCTTTGCGGTTGCTCTGCAGAACAAGATTCTCATGAATACTATGTCCATAATTCAAATGAAATTACATTAAAATTGAGAATTCTTATTTTGCCGATAAAGTTATAGTGCTTGTATTAGTTATATGTACTTGTCTTAGAATCAAAATGCTATACTTAGCAATTGAGAAATAACCAAGAATGTGATTCAAATCATGATATATGGTATTGTAGTGGTCTGCACTGACCTCTCAGGCAAGGAGCCGCATAGACAGGTAGGCGTGGGTAGTGTGTTGATATCAGGGAGCCTAGGTGGTGTAATGCTTAGCACACTGGCCCGGAATGCCTCAAAGAGATGTGGGTTCGAGTCCCGATCTAGGCGCAATAATTCCCATTTTCATCACCCCCCACGACACTGGTTGTCGTGACCATGATCCTGTACAAGATATGCGCTGTATAGTTGTTGAACCTATCTTGTGTATGTAAGTGCGTTCCATTGCCTGTATGTATGTAAATGTAAGCATTGAAAGACTTACAATTCCGGGGGGACGAGTGTAGTGGTCTGCACTGACCTCTCAGGCAAGGAGCCGAATAGACAGGTAGGCGTGGGTAGTGTGTTGATATCAGGGAGCCTAGGTGGTGCAATGGTTAGCACACTGACCCGGAATGCAAAGAGATGTGGGTTCGAGTCCTGCTCTAGGTGCAATATTTCCCATTTTCATCACCCCCGACGACAGTATCATATCAATATTACTGTAATATACACACAGCCAGATGTGGAGGTGTTTTAGCCACCAACCCAATAATGGCCAGTGAAAGGAGTTGGGTGGGGTGGAATTACTCTGTGTGGTATATTCATCTGTCACCACCTGTGAACAAAATTTAATGAGATTTATGAGTATATTCATTCCTATGTGGTTTCCTATTATTATTTTTATTGGAGAAGATGTTTTGTAAGTTGCTCTTATTCCATATTGTTATTTGATAATTATTATCCTTGATTTATTGTCATTATTATTAATGTTCTCAGTATTACACACATGTTTAGAATATCCTGCACATAATGTCCATATTTCGCCAATTTGTGTATCTATGTTATTCCTTATGCAAACCCTCTTGCTAGATGATTTGTGTAATAATATAATGCAGATTAAACTTCATATATGAGATGATAGAAGTGTTTAGTGTCCTAGACAATGTAAAGCATAATTATGTACATCATTAGAGAACTAGTAACACCCCCACTCTTTTGCACACAGTCGGGGGGGGGGCACAAAATCTGTTGTTAGCACCTCTATCCTCGTGCTCATAGAAACGTTTGGCAGCAGTCATGGATTAGGAACCATCACCCATATCCGCACTAACGTGTGCATTTGGACAGTATGTACCAGGGATGAAAGATCTCCGCGATTTTCCGGTTTTCCGGGATTTTTCCTGTAGCTATAAGTGTATACTTGTACATTACGCCCTTCCTGATATGACCTTAGATGTTGCCAGGACGTAAAACTCTAACAATCAACCAACCAATATGTTATTTCACGCTGCAGCACAATCAGCGTATACTAATATGTGGTGCAAAGGCCGCAGCACTAGCACTTTTATCAAGTATTCATTTATGTATTATATTATTAGTTAGGGATGGTCAGAGAAGCTCTGTGAATAATAATCATTCTTCAGCTAATTCGCCGAGCAAAGCAGCTCTGATTAATAATCATTCTTCTGCTAATTCTCAGAGCAAAGCAGCTCTACGAATAGCCTCGTCCATATAGAAAATACTGTATGTGTTATAAATGATTTGTTGTTGCTTTTATGCTATTTACCAAAACAAGTATTCATTTATGTATTATATGATTAGTTAATGATGGTGAGAGTACCTCTGTGAATAATAATTCATCGTCTACTAATTCGCAGAGGAAAGCAGCTCTGAATAATAATTCTTCTTCTACTAATTCGCAGAGCAAAGCAGCTCTGAATAATAATCATTCTTCCGCTAATTCGCAGAGCAAAGCAGCTCTGAATAATAATCATTCTTCCGCTAATTCTCAGAGCAAAGCAGCTCTACGAATAGCCTCGTCCATATAGAAAATACTGTATGTGTTATAAAAGACTTGTTGTTGCTTTTATGCTATTTACCAAAACAAGTATTCATTTATGTATTATATGATTAGTTAATGATGGTGAGAGTACCTCTGTGAATAATAATTCATCGTCTACTAATTCGCAGAGGAAAGCAGCTCTGAATAATAATTCTTCTTCTACTAATTCGCAGAGCAAAGCAGCTCTGAATAATAATCATTCTTCTGCTAATTCTCAGAGCAAAGCAGCTCTACGAATAGCCTCGTCCATATAGAAAATACTGTATGTGTTATAAAAGATTTGTTGTTGCTTTTATGCTATTTACCAAAACAAGTATTCATTTATGTATTATATGATTAGTTAATGATGGTGAGAGTACATCTGTGAATAATAATTCATCGTCTACTAATTCACAGAGGAAAGCAGCTCTGAATAATAATTCTTCTTCTACTAATTCGCAGAGCAAAGCAGCTCTGAATAATAATCATTCTTCCGCTAATTCGCAGAGCAAAGCAGCTCTGAATAATAATCATTCTTCCGCTAATTCGCAGAGCAAAGCAGCTCTGCGAATAGCCTTATCCATTCGGAATCCATCACCATCATACTCCGCTCATTATTACCGTTATTCCCGGCCTACCATCGTCGTGACTGCTGGCCTACTCCCTCAATTATGCCCAGTAGTTATGGCTGTGGCAGGCTGGAAATAATGACAGTAATAACAATAATACCTTAAGGAAAATAAATAACTGAGAGAAATATGGAATAATTAAAATGAGGTACACTGAAATGCAGGCAATCAAATACCTTATCAGCAGCTACTGTGTTGTGAAATAACATCAACACTACAACTGGCCAGCATTGAAAACAAGCCTGGGTACCCGGGCTTATATGCTACAGCCTCAATAACAAAAAAACAGTCCTCATTTCACGGAGCTGCCCAAGCAAGCGACCTATGAAGAGGCGAGCTGTGCACACAAACTTGGAGATGTGGAGCAGTGCTTACATGTATCACCCTGTGCCTGCCGCACGTAGCTCACGCTTGAAGCTATCCACCATAGGCAAGCAGTGGTCATGCTTGACCCCTAGTGCAGTGTTTTTAAGAATGAAGGCATTCACTGATGCATGACTGTCGAAGGAGATGTGGGATATCACCCTGCACTTGTTAGGGTCCGACTTGGGGCATGCCATTAGTGAGGAGACATGAAACTAGGGCGTGAATGGTGTATGGCCTGTACAGTGCACCGCCCGCACACTCCTCAGCAATAAAATGGTCCACCGAGGCAGGGTGGTGCTAGTGTGGTTATGGTCGTTGAGCGTATCCGATGCATTGGGCGTATCTGATGCAGGCCCCATATACCCAAGCAGGAAGCCGTAGGTGAGGAAATCTATGAGCTGATCAAAGTCAGGGCTGCCGGCGGGGCATTCCAGTTGTGTGAACCGCTGTGTATATGTCAGATATTTTTACCGGGAGGGCATGAGATGGGCGGCCTATTCACGCACCCTGTGGCAGGCGAAGGCATGGGGCATGGGGGTCTTTTATGCCTCTGCTGAAGGATAATGTGTCCACTAAACCTCAGCGCTGGATGGCAGAGAATTTAATGGCGGGGTCGCTGGGGGCATGGGAGCATCTGCGTTGGGTGGCATGATTCACACTCGCCACCGAACTGGTGATTCCGGCCACTGGGACATCACTAGTGAGGTGACAACCGGCGATGTGACGGGGTGGGGGCGGGGGGCGTTGCATGATGTGACCTGTCAGTTGTCACGCTGCCGATTGTGGGAACTGGAGGTGAGGCTTGAGAAGTGACCGCCGAGGCTGCCACCACCACCAGTGGGTAGGCCGACATCCGGATGCACCTCGCCTTGTGAGCTACTTAGCGTGAGGGAGGGCGGTCAAGCACGATGAGTCTAGTGGGTGTTGGTGGGCAGAGGGCCACCGCCATCCGCAGTGTCGATTACAGCCACACTATCGGCTAGATCGATTAGTGGGTCAGGGCAGTCGTGATAGGTGGCACCTAGTGGGCCGCCTATGCTGCGGCTGGGTAGGTGGATGTGGGGCGGCCTATGGTGGTGGTGAAAACGATGAATCCCAGCTGTGGTGAAGCGGCAGGCAGGGTCACATGGTCCACCGGCTCGGGTGGTAGTGTTGTCATCATCCCTAACAGAGCCACGTGCTCGTCCATTGTTTACATCTGTCGGGGAGGGGGGGGCCATGTCCTGGGGGTGCATGCGGTCGTTCCGTCTCGCGTTGCTCGCACCACCATGTCGTCAGTCGGTAGCAAGAAAGGACAAAAAAGACAGCCCAAAAATTGAAAAACCGCCAGACGACAACGTTGCTAGGGAAGCCATTGAAATCGGCATCACTGAGTGTGACAAACAAAATGCTGTCACAAACAGTGACATACAAAACAAATGCGACTCTACAAAGTTTTTCTGCTGTGGAGAGTGCAGCACAACGAAATCAAAGGGAATGTGGGTAGAATGCAATTTCTGCTCTAAATGGATGTGCAACACTTGCATGAAACTTAGCGAAGAAAAGACTATTCCTAAAAAAAAACCAGCATTTTCTGGGCATGGAATTGTGAGCAATCGGCAAAAACACTGCTACTAAAAGCTAAAGAAAGTCTAGTTGGCCAGAAACAACCCCAACCTGACCTAAACACAATGGCAAAGAAAATAGAGGACTTGGAATCATCAATCCAAGCCCAAGTATCTAAGTCGATGGAAGACGCGCTGCCGACTCTAATAAAGCAGTGCTTCGGCGAATTGAAGACGGACGTAAACATGTCCGTCGAGAAAAATATAACAAAACTCTGGTCTGTAGCTCAAAGCAACACGTATGCGAATTGGACATAGCTATTTGACTCATAGTTACCTTTTTAAAGCAGAAGACCAGCCAGAATGCATACCATGTGGAGTGCCTCTGACTGTGAAACATATTTTGATTGAATGCCTTGACTTTGCAAATGTTCGAGCACAGTATTTTAATGTAGCAATTATGAAATGTTTATTTGACACTGTTAGTACTGCCTTAGTTTTATCATTTTTAAAGCACATTGGACTGTTTAACCGGTTTTAAGACATTTTGATGGCATTGTATAGCCCTTAGTGTGCAAAATTATTCATTACGGGAAAAATAATCCTCACTATGCCTATAATATGAAGAACACTGTCCTGCAACAAGACAGCTATGAAAAGGACTTGGGCGTAACCTTCGACTCCCAACTCTCCTTTCAGAAACGCATGAGGACTATCATATTAAATGCTAACCAGAGAGTAGGAATAATTAAAAGAACTTTCCATCGCCTCAACAAGAACAATTTTCTCATTCTATTTAAGTCTCTTGTTAGGCCAATTTAGGAATACTGTCCACAAATTTGGAGCCCAATTATTCGGAAAGATATTCTGGTGATCGAAAAGGTTCAGAGACGTGCAACAAAGTTAGTTGCAGTTATAAAGGACTTACCCTATGAACAAAGGCTTAGGGAATTGAAACTTCCTACCCTTTCCTACAGAAGGAAAAGAAGTGACATAATTGAAGTATTTAAAATTATGAAAGGTTTTGATAAAATAGATATGAACCAATTTTTCACCTTGAATAAAAGAGAAGGCAGTCGGGGCCATAGTCTCAAATTAGTAAAACCCAGAGCAATTTCAAAGTTAAGGCAACACAGTTTCTCAAACAGGATCATAAATATATGGAACAGTCTCCCACAAAATGTTATTGATGCCGAGTCAATAAATTCATTCAAGAACGGATTAGAAAAGGCATGGCCTGATGATCCAGGGAAATTTGACCCCTTATTCACCACATGCTACTAATTATTCCTTGTGTTGCTTATTTACTTGCACTCAAGCAAAAATGAGAGACAAATAAGTGTTCACACTTCCTGTCTACAATCGCTATTTCGTAGGGCCATGGGGTGGCGGATGCACGCCCACCCTCACCATTAGTTTTTTGGTGCCCCTTCCCTGGCGTTACGGTGAGATTTTAACTCAGTATGGGCCATTGTGATGGTGTTGTGGCTGGGGACACCTCTTTGCTGAGTTAAAGGCGGCGAAGGGACGTTCATGGGCCTCCACCTGAATATGCCCCCACATACCCTTGTCGGCACTCTGACCAGCTATAGCTGGGGTATTGTGGGCCGCCACTGCCCTGGGCTAATAACTAATGCCTAATCTTATAGACTAGCTAATATAGTGAGGAGAAAAGAGAATTTGGAACATCTTCTATTCTTAGTAAAGAAGACAAATAAATATACACAAATATGTACTTATAACATATAGTCTCAATTACAAAGTGTACAGTTACATATAAATTCTCAATGGTATGATATTACACTCACAACTGTCTGTCTAGTGCATATGAATGATAGATACACCCAGTCCTCTTGGTGCTTATTCTATGTGTCAGTTGCCTTGAGATGTTGATGGATATAGATGATCCAATGTCTGTGAGCTGTTGCCAACCATACAGGTATAGAGTCTCAGTTGATGATAGATGTACATGTCAGGCTAAGCAGCAGTGATGTGGGAAAAGGCAGACACCACAGTCACCAATCCTCCTCATGGCCATTGGTCTATACTGTAGAAGCTCAGCAAGTTGAATCCATTCCATAAGCTGTAACTAGCCAGATCAGGTTTCAGGCCTAACTGACTTGGAGATGTTGATGCCTCGATGTCTGGGAGTAGAGTGCCTAGAGTGACGATGACGATTGGGGGTGTTTGTAACCTTATCACGGTTACTGGTTGTAGAACTGCAACATTGGTAGAGAGGCTCCGAATCAGCCCAATCTGTGGTTGAAGACTTAACTTCAGTAGGGAGTGTTGTAGAAGCTGGGGACATCTTCACAACGTTGTAACAGCGAGGCGTTGGGGCGGCAGCGAATCTCTTCGGTCCGGCGGTAGTTGAGCTGTAGGTGTAGCCGAGAGTGTGTGACTACGATCCTTATATAGTTGCTGGATAGGCCAGTCCTAACGAAGAGATGGGACGATTAGGACGGTCTAAACATGTGCTGTAACCACTATAAAAGGCAAACTACCTGTTAGGAAGCAGTCTCCATATATTCACTGCTATGTTACACCTGTCATCCTAGTATAGCCGCGTTTTCACAATCTTGTCAAAGACCTTTTGGGACCAAGCTCGTACCGACGCCCACGGGAGAGTTAGGCAGTCTTCCGTTACGCACCGGAACTGGGACCCAGACGGGATGGCCGAACAAATTAGAGCATCCATCTCCCGTGTTGGTAGATTGTGGGCTTGTGGGTTCGAACCCTGGTCAACTCAAACCAATGGCTTAAAAATTGATACTTGTTGCTTCCTAGCCTGGCGCTCGGCATTATCAGGATAGGGCAAGGACTGGTTGGCTCAGTGTCAGGATAATGTGACTGAGTGGGATATCAGGTCATGGTGCTGGCATCTTGGTCTTCCAGTGGGGCAGCACTATAAAGTCGCCAAGAGTGCACACTGTCACAAGTCGGTACCCATCATGATATGACCTTAGATGTTGCTAGGACATAAAAGAACCACAAACAAACAAAACCGGAAGTGGTCGAACATGTCTGCAAAGTGCCTAGGGTTGTATACCGTGTCATCAGCCCGTTCACACAGCACAACTTTAGGCCGAACTAGATAAGGCAAACTAGAGGAGGCTAACTAGGCGTCCTGTCCACACAAGCAGTACTTGGGGCGGTTTAAGGCGGAAATCGATATCTGCGCATGAGCAAGTCCATACTAACCAGCGCCAGTTTCGGTTCGTCGACGTCACCACGAGAGAGTGTGTGTTCAACCTAGATATGTATAGATTGAGTCGTATTGTTTTGGAACGGTCAAAAGTTCTGCTGGGCAGTGAAACCCTAAAAATAAATGATGAAAAAAATATCTGTGCACCTCTAGCCGGTTCATAGACCAAATTATATTATATAGTGTGACATGCTTAATCTGCCTCAAGTAAACCGCCACTGTCCACACAGGCAAGGTGTGGACTTAAGCTAGTTTGCTTCATCTATACTACCTCGAGAGGTGGTTTACTTGAAGCAAACTTGGTGAGTCGGCTCATGCCTAAGTCGCCCCAACATCACGTCCACACGACCAATTTGAGTCGAACTAAAGATGCCGAATTAGTTAAGTCGACTTAACTCGCCAGTGTGAACGGGGCTGATCATCTAGCAGCGGTGTAAATGCGGCCACATACTCCCTTTCTGTCATAGTGTTATGGACTGCCAGCTTCTGAGCGACGGAGTTGCATCCATGCCGCTCTAAGTACATGAATGGCTTAGCTATTGGATTGTCTACGGCCTGTATCTGACGCGGTATCGGTCCATCTCGTCGTCGGGGTCGTCGATGCGCCGCTCACTGTCATCACGCCGGTGCCTACCGTGGGGGGCAGCTGCTCCCTGCCCCCAGCAATGACAGCAAATGAGCACCCGCCCATTTCAACCAATTATTTATTTCAATTGTATTTATCATTATTATTATTTATTCCCGTTATTTGTTATTGAATTATTTATTTTATTTATCTTAATCGTGAGTTGTGTAGTTCTCGAGAAGACCGAGAGGATTCACTGCATGAGAAAGACCAGACAGACGTTGACCCTAAGCCGACCTCCACTGGAGTCCGATGTAGTAGTAGTAGTAGTTTCATATTCAGACATAATCACAAATTGCATTTAGGTTTGGCACATATTAAAGTGTTTCATGTATGTTTGCACTATTAATTAAATATGCAGATACAATAAACTGGAACACAAAATTGTGTTGTGATTGGTACCCTGGGCCATATAGACCCGATGAGTAATGATACAATATTTACAATTTAAACCACAGAATGTGTATATCGATGAACATGTTCTTATTTGTATATTATCTCCAGGGCTCATGATTTTGTATTCCATGTGATTTGTTTATGAGGGACAAGCATTAATGGTTACACTGTTCCTACTATTTCTATTGTCAACAGGTTAGTTTATGTTTGTAGGATATGTATCAGGGTTCGCACTATCTTGAAAAAGCCTTGAATTTGAAGGTGTGTCTTGAAAGGACCTTAAATTTGAAAATACCTTAAAAAGGCCTTGAAAATTGACCAATTGTATGGAAAAAACTCCAATTTTGAGATTTATCTAAGTCTGATTCAAAAGCAGCTGCGATTTCATTTGTTTTTGGTACCAGCTGCATCAACGAAACATTGACCAAATGACAGAATCGCGATATGTCAATTCTGGGCATTAGCAAAATATATTCTGGTTCACATCGTCATAGCTACTCTACTCCTTTTGCTTTATAAATTTAGCAACCAGGTGAAGTAAGACCATGGCGAATTGACATGTATATATAATCATTACAATGTAATATTTTATTATCTGAACAGGCCATAAAAAGGGCTTAAATTAGGTTTTTGAATAGCTGTATAAACCCTATATGTATGGAAATTGTGAATAAAAAATGTCTAAAAAATAGAAATGTCTGCACACAGTGGTCATTCTGTGGACTGTTGCGGACAGGGCCAAGGAGGTTATACGGGCCGCCCACGGTCGGACCACGGACAGAATCATGTGGATTGGTGGGGATAGCTGGATTAACCTTGAGGTGCCAGGTTTGGAAGAGACAATGAAGCATGCCATCACTATCCAGCCGTTTATATACAACATTGACAAGTACGACGCATACTTCGCCAAGTAGGTTATTGAAGTACCGCTTTAGTGATATACATAAGCAACAATTCTCACTTGTCCATAGGACAAGTCTGGTGTGATGTTTACTTGTCCGCTTAAATTTGTTTCACTTTTCCGCAATTGGTATCTGCATATATGTAAAATATAATTGATTATATATATATAAATAGGCAGGGTTCTACCTACCTTATTTTAGTATTTATAGTATTATCTATTCTTATTGCCTGATCTTATTCACTCCATAGCTGTGATTGTGCTGCACTGCTTCTCTGCTGCTTTCAGTCATTCATGCTGGCACTCTGCTTGGTACTACACTTATTTTTACTTTCGTAAAATTCATTCGGGACTGGAACTACTATGCCTAGAGTATGCTGCGATAGCTGCGGAACCGTTCATGATACAAGGGACCAAGCAAAGTGTGAACAGAGCAAGGCCATTGCGAGACCGCTAACACATTCTCAATCTGCGAATAGAACCTCAGAGAAGCGTGAAAATATGTCGACCGATCACTGTGTCGACTGAAGTGGGGGAAGTGTCACTACAAGAGCAGAGAGAGCGGACGGTGAGAGAGGTACAGGCATTAGAGATAGAGGAGGAGCTGGTGGATTTAAAGGACTGCCGTCAACAATTACTGGCAAAGCGGGACAGAAGACGAAACGGGTGCTCGGATGGAAAAGAAGATGGCGTGGGTGCGATCTTGGAATCGAACCAGACGGCAGCCGGCTACACCATGGATCCGGAGGTCGCCCCTGATGCTGCTTATGTGGATGCAATGTCGCATGGCCGCCCGGAGGACGGTTTCTGTTTTTATGAGAAAGATGCGGGACGCTCCAGGACAACTGTTTGTCGCAGAAGGGAGTGCTGCTAGGATCGCCAGGGTTGATGGGGCCTGGATGATCTGTTGCAGAAGTATTATTGAGGCCCTATTTTTGCTTTGTTCCAGGATGGGAGGAACTAACGGCAGAGCAGCGTCTCTATGAGTGGGGATTTTACGCCCCGAATTCCTGGTCCTCAAGAATTGTACGGATTAAACGTTACCTATAGTTCGTCGATCAAGTAGGGGAGCACAGAGGCCCCCTACCATGCTCCTCTAAGTGGGTTGCTTTGAACGCAACCTGGTTAGCAAGGGATCTCTCCTACAGATCTATTTTAAATTATCTCTCTGATCTAATTCTTTATTTGAAGCAGAATGGTGCACCAACAATTTCATACTCAGACTATTATGTCGCTGCGACTCTGAAAGGTATAAAACGTACTAAAGGGGGTGCTCCAAGGAGGGTTCCTCATCTCCTCCCCAATAGGCTGCACAAGATCTTTGAGGGTTTGACCTTAAACTCGGGTTGCATGGCCTGGCGGGCTGCCATATTGATGTCCTTCCGGGCACTCCTCAGGAAGAGTCAGGTGACAGACTCAAATGAGGCTCTGAGGCGATCAGATTTCACTTTCTTCGATTGGGGGATGGTAATTAAGGTTAGGAAATATAAAACAATACAATTTGGCGAACGGGTTCTTGAGATACCGGTGGCCAATTTCTGTAATGGGGCCTTTGTGCCGTGTTTTGGACACGTAAGCATTTCCAGGAGATACGAGCGGGACCTGACGACATGGCCTTCAGGTTGCCGGCTGAGGTGGGTTCTACCCCTATGTCTTATGCTTCTTACCAGTCCATGCTAAAATTATTTGCTAATATTGCTGGCCTGGGGGAGTGTGACATTACCTCCCACTCCCTCCGTCGAGGTGGCATGACTTAGCTGGCTATTTGTGGTGCGACAATTGAGGAGATTAAGGTTATGGGCGACTGGGCCAGCGAGACAGTATATGCTTACTTGAAGACCCCACTGCAGGTGCGCATAATGAATGACCTGAGGGTGTCTTCCCTGGCCCAGCTTGAGCATGGCGAGTAGTGGTTTGGGGGGGGGGGGGCTCTCCCTTTCTCGGGCCCTTTGGCTATTTCTTTTGCCTGGCCATGGGCCTTCATTGCATAAAGTCATTATTATCTATTCCTATTGCCTGATATATTCACTCTATTGCGGCGATTGTGCTGTGCTGCTACTGCTTCTCTGCTGCTTTCAGTCATTCGCGCTGGCACTCTGCTTGGTACTACACTTATTTTTAGCTTTGTATATAGGTAGGGCTATTTCTTTTGCCCAGCCATGGGCCTTCATTACAAAAAGTAAAACTGGAAGGTTCCCACCCATCTACTCCCTTTGGCTCTTTTTTCTTTCCACCGTAGCCAGTTTGATATATGTATATATGTGATGTATAACGCATTAATCAAGTATAAATTGTAGCGGGAACATGTACTTTCTAATTATTATTCCTCTGGAGGCACTCTGGTGGAGTGCCCCACCCTCATCTGTCTGGGCTATGTATTTGGGTGCCCCCTTTCGCGCCTCAGACACAGGAGGAATTGTACATGTTAGTTATAACATGGGTAATTCACAATGCTGGAGATCGCATTAGTGTTGATAAGGAAGTATAACATATGCCGCTGACCAGACGGGATGGTGGAATGAATTAGAGCTTCCGTCTCCTGTGTTGGTAGACCATGCGATCGTGGGTTCGAACCCTGGTCGAGTCAAACCAATGACTTTAAAATTGATACTTGTCGCTTCCTAGCCAGGCGTTCGGCATTATTAGGATAGGGCAAGGACTGGTTGGCTCAGTGTCAGGGTAATGTGACTGAGTGGGATATCAGGTAATGGTGCTGGCGGTCTGGTCTCCCAGTGGGGCAGCACTATAAAGTCACCATGAGTGCGCACTCTCACAAATCGGTACCCATCATGATATGACTATTGATGTTGCTAGGAAGCAAAACAACAAACAAACAAAACCACATTTGGTTTCTACAGCACCATCGCATTTGATTACCCGCTATGGAGAAAGTCAGTGTTGTGGTTCTCAATGGGTGCTCTGGCATTCACTAACAAAGTCTTGAGAAGTGCAGACCTATATATACCCAATAGTCCACAGATTTCGAGCGTTAAATTTCAAATCTTGGCAGACTTACAAAAGGATTTAATATGGCACCATACAAGTGCAAAGGACTTAGGCAAAAGCTGGCAAGCACGCAAGCTATCGACACGTTTACAGTCAGTCATACCAGACTCCATGTTGGAAGTGTCACCACGAACACACACTTCTCCAGTGCCCTCTACTAGCAAGATTCCAGATGCTAGTGCTACGTTATTGGATCCTCCAGAGCAGGTTTCCTTAAATATATTGAAGGAGGTGGTTGCTGAGCAATTTTCTGTGGTTACTAAAGGGATTAACAATAGATCAAACAGTATTGACACCAAATTCGAATCAGTTGGTCACTTTGATGAGTCACTACTAACAGATTCGAAACTGGATGAAGAAATCTTCGTGCAGCAGAGGCGCGAACTGGCGACGGGCCCTGGTGTGAAACAGGAAACAAGCGTAAATGTTGAGGTTCAACACAGGATCCCACATAGCTTGGTCCCCCCGCCATGGACAAGCAGTCCTCAGGCTTGGCGTAAAGCCCAAGTCAAACCTACTCGGACTAGCCTCGGATTTTAAGCCGGACCACCGCCGGACCGTCCCGGATTAAATCGCTATTTTTGGTCGTGTTTGCCTCGCTCTCACACCTACCTGGGCCCGTATGCATGGAGCGGTGTTGTTAGCGAGGCAAACTGCGGTTAGGGAGGGATTTCTGGTCTAGCGCCGAAAAATTGCTATGCATGGAGCAGTGTGAGGCCTAACACCACACGTTTAGAGTCACAGAATGTAAACCTACCCCCTAGCAGGTTTACAGTGGTGTTAGTGTTAGGTTAGTGTCTGGATGGAGACCAAACTATTCAATGCTATCATATTTGACAGAATTAAATACGCAATAAGTGAAATTTAATCAAATTAACCCTAAAAACGAAGCGATATTAATGCTGCCGCCGCATTGGCGGTGTTATTCATATTGTCGAATCGACGAATGTGAAGTAAACAAATCGCCGCCGCCGCATGGACGTCGATATCCATACTGTAGCCGCGCCAGTTAGTGTGCGTGTGTGGTTCTCAATCTATTCAATGCTGTCATATTTAACAGAATTACATACGCAATAAGTGAAATTTAATCAAATTAACCCTAAAAACGAAGCGATATTAACGCTGCCGCCGCATCGGCGTTGATATTAATATTGTCGAATCGACGAATGTAAGGTAAACAAATCGCCGGTGCTGCCGCATGGACGTCGATATCCATACTGTCCCCGCCGCCGCCACCGCCGAATCGGCGGCTATATATTATGCCCAAATGCTGTCATATTTAACATAATTACGTATGCCATAAGTTAAATTTTATCAATTTAACCCTAAATTCGAACCGATATTAACACCGCCGCCGCATTGGCGGTGTTATTCTTATTGTCGAATCGAGGGATTTCCCAAATCTATAAATACATTCACGTTTAGCTAACACTCACCGTTTAGGCCCCCATAGTTCTTGACGCTGGTGATAACCGGTGGTAGCTACCCGGTGTTAGAGGGATAACACCACACGCCGCTAACACTGCTCCATGCATACAGGCCATGGACGAGCTACGGTCCACAACCACGGATTAGTCCGGATCAGCCCCTGATCAGCCCCGGACGACCCCAAGACGACCCCAGGACTACCCCAGGACTACTCCCAGATAACCTAGGAGTATAAAATGACCCGGACGAAACACGGACAACCTCCGGACAACATACGGACTACCCGGATGAGTCACGGATCACACACAGATGATGCCGGATCACGAAGGACCAGCCACGGATCATGAAGGACCAGCCCCGGATGAGCCCCGGATGAAGCCGGATCGCCACAGACCACGCCGGAGCACGGGTCGGGGCTCGTCCGGCCCCTCCTCCGAGTAGGTGTGACCTAGGCTTAAAGCCTTACATCATCCGGACCAGTGTAGGTGTTTATCCACATATGTGCTACTCTGCAGCAGAGCAGTCAAGGCGTTACAGTGAACAGGTATAGACTCCTTTCAATGTTTAGAAACATTGTGTATGCGCGCGCAGCTTGGCTGCAGAATGAAGGCACACTGCCATTGAGTTTGACCGACCTTTTTACATGTCTTGCCTGTAGCCGGGCACGCCCCTTTCCGATGATTGTAGCTGCAATTATGGCAATTAACCTGGCTCGTGGTACTTCTGCTTCGGTTGGTGTTTTGAGTGGTGTATGGTTTCCAAGATGGCATTGGTAGGTGTGGCACCCGAGCTCCGGCTCCCTTTGCAATGTAATCCACCTCACTTGTGTCCTCGCCCTTCCCTTCAATCTGTCCTGCTTCAAACTCACTCAGTTCACACAGCTCCATACACTTCTGGAGTGTTAATACCGGTGTTTGTAGTAAGTCGTTACGGAGACGGGTACTTTTCACTCCGGCAACTAACCTGTCGCGCAGTAGTGAATTTTCCGTTTCTCCGTAGTCACAATCTTTTACTTCATCTTGAAGGGCTCCTATGTATGTTGCCATATTTTTTCCTAACCTTGATTATGAGTATTAAATTGGTACCTCGTGATTATTATGTTTGTCTTCCCCATACAATAGGTCGTAAACGCATCTATGAGTGATCCTAACTTGTCTTCTGCGCCCGACTTGAATGCCATATTCGCATGGACTCACTGTGCTTGCGCTCCGGCAACATAGAGAAACACATAGCATTGTACCTTTCCCACTTTTGTGCTTACTCCGGTGGCGATAAAGTAAATCTTGTAAGCTCTATACCACTCCTTCCAGTTCTTTTGTATGTTCTTGTCAAGTATGATATGAGGGGGCCTGGTGGCCTGAGTACGGGGAGTGGTGTGTTCAACATATCTGACACCATGTAAGGAAGTCCGAACTGCTTGAGATCTGGTTGACAAGTGGTTTTATTATCGGCAACCCCAACTCGCCTCGGTGGGCGTTTCCTCTCGTCTTTCCTTCGTGCTTACACCGATACCGATATATATGACAATAGTAGTGTCATATATATATATATATATATATATATATATTTTATATATATTGTATATATATATATATATGTATATATCACTACATCGATTTTAGATAGATTGATGTGAGTATTTTCATGGCATTTCGAATGTAAGCAGAAGTTATCTTCTGTATTCATCTCTGTTCATTTGGTAAAGTTATAATACCTTTTAATGTAGGACGTGGTCAGTTGGAGTTAGAAAAGGAGTACATGAATGTCAGTATGATAGGAATATTCTAGTGTTACTCAATCGTGGTTAGTTATGTGAGTTTGTTCGTTGCAATTTTAGGGTTGATAGTCACTTGACAGCAGTATAAGTCATGTTGCTCGGGTGGGCTTGTTACTATGTTAGTAATACATTGTACCATATGATATCACAGCTTTTTTGTTGTTGCTTTCTTCCCCCTCCCCTCTCCATCACTTTCATCCCCGTATCATGTACATCCATTGACCGATAGCTATGTCAATATTATTATTACTCCCTTCTCGTTTCACAGTTATTTTATATTTCACAAATGTGGCCTTCTCTGTGGCGGAGTGGTTAGAGTGTCTGACATTTTTCTAGGTCAGACTCCTAATCTGAGGGTCGGCAGTTCGATTCCCATGCCCCCAGCTCTGCCAATTTGGATTTCCACCACTGTGTATAACTTACAGCATCATCAAAGGCCAGTTGCTCTCACACCTTGTCTATGTGGTGTGGGAGATTAAAAATCCCTTGGGTCGGTAAAAGTGTAGGCTCGGGCTTTCTATCGACCAGCAGTGGAGAGGGGAGCACCAATCCTCTGTGACTGGGATTTCCCCTGCTTGGGACAACTAATGTACCCCCAAAAAAAAAAATTGACGACAAAAATGAGAGGCAAATAAGTGTTCCCACTTCCTGTCTACCATTCGCTATATATATGTATGGGGGTTTCTTTTGTCCAAAAAAAAAAAATCTCTCCACATTTCTTTTTCTACAGCTTGAATCCTGCCATGAATACAAGGAACCCTTGGTTTTGGCAGTTCTGGCAGGAAACATTTAATTGTGTACTTAACGACTCTCGAGAAGCAAACTGGACGCATCAGTCTGGTACCATCCAGCCTTGTACTGGGAACGAAAAGCTCATCAAAGGAAAGGGTACGTAAAAAAAAAAAAGAAGTAAAGCATGTTTTATTTAACAACCCCTCTAGAGCACATTGCATTTCATATCATCGGCTACTGGATGTCAAACATATGGTCATTCTGACATTTCCTTGGAAGAAATCCACCGTCGTTACATAGGCTACTCTTTCCGATAAGCAGCAAAGGGTCTTTCCCACAGACAGGACAGCACATACCACAGCCGTTGACAGACCAGTTGTGGACCACTGGTTGCCGAAAGCATACGTGAACCAGCAACATGTGTACATGTCAGTACATACTATAAAGCAGCCTAGGTTCCCTTTCCCACCATATATCTATCTACTCGCGCAGATATCAGATGACTATGATGTTGTTTTGTTGTTGTGAATATGTTTATTCTGCTGAGTAGGTTCTTTTCTCAGCACCGAAGCACTGGTTCCCTGGTCATTGTTCAAGGCAGGGTTATTATTTACACAGAAATTGGTGTGTGTGTGTATATATAATATATATATTGAGCGATATATATAATATATATATATGAGACTGTCTCAAAAGGTGCTAAGCAATATGGGACAAAACTTTGTCCATAGTAACGATCAACACACTATCTACTTATGCATTTGCTCAGGATAAACTGATTTGTTTTTTACATGGTGTTTCATAATCTCAATAGAATACATATTGATTTGAAGCAAATGTCCTTGTGTTTTCAGTGTAACGGTTTCTGTGCTGTTTTGTGTCAATCGTTGTCCATGTTATACGTAACATGGGTAATTCGCTGCGGAGGTGCGACGGCCTGGCCCCGCATCCCAGCACCCGACCAGACTCAAGCTGGCACGCAAGAACACACCCTTCCCCATAGACCCGGCCCGCTACTGACCCGCCCCCTATATCCGCTCGTCCGAACCACCGGCCCATACCTACAGCACTGCCCGGCGCTCACTGCGCTACGGTGGCGCCACCCCATGGGTACCACTCACACTAAGAGCAGCTCATGATGCAACCTCCCCACTGGACCCCTGGCCGCGCCCTGCTCACAACTGACTCACCAGCCGACCGGACAACATGCACCAGAAATTCGCACACACACATACCGTAACGCCACGCAACGTAATGCTGCCAACCAGGAAATCCTCACGCAAACCGCAGGCAAGTGCTGCAGACACACAACCCAAGACCAGGGGTAGGCCACGCACAAACGCAACACGACCAACAGCCGAAAATGACAACCTGACTGGCAGGACAAAAAAGCGGAAAGTGCCGCAACGCGATGCCACAGATCATGACAACACACTCGAGGAAGTCGAGTGCCCGGTAGCCGACACCATGCTACAGGCAATACAGAACGTCATGATGGCCAAAATGAACGATCTCAGGACTGACCTGATGGCGCAGATGACGGCCATGACAGAATCACCGGGAAAACACCGCAGAGTGGATACGCCGCAGAGTCGATGCCACCCCACCACTGCCACTTCCCCCCCGGCGGCAAGCGGCGACCTACCAGTGTCACACCATGTGGTGGCACCTGCCATTGACTTGACAGCGACTCATCCGAGCACGACAGCCAGACAACTGCCCCGCCACTACTCCGACGCCATCAGGCGCACACCCTACGATCACACGCTGTACACGGAGTACACACACCATGACGTGACGCCCAACGAATACATACACCCAAACAGACGATACCCCATGGAGGATGACAAACGAGACACACAATCAGACGCCATCAACAAACTCCTGATGGCCGCGGGTGCGGCACTCAGAAAGAAACGAGGTAAAGTCACCTTACTACCTCACACATATGTCATCCGTGGGGACAAAAAAGTAAAGGTAGGCGTCGGTGAGGCCACGTGGCCAGAGTATTTTGCCGCACAATCAAGAATGATATGCGACCCAGCCCTACCATGTTCATGGAGGGAACCAATGATCGAACACATACACCAACTCCCTATCATGGCAACAAAATGGGAGTGGGAAACATGCAGGCTCTGGTCTGAACGCATGTTCTCAATGATGGAGGACGGCCAACTCCCTTACTGCTGGCTGACACATACGTTATAAAGGACGTCCAACGAGACGCAGTGAGCGAGGGAGTCAGGGTCACAACCAACGACACAAGCACCGTCCCACACGCAGACACAACAAAGCGCAACCCAGAACAACACCAACCAACTCGAGTACAGGCAATAATTCAACAAAGAAATGGATGGCAAGCCATGCAATTCATGGAACTGGGGAAATGAATGCGGATTCAACACCTCACACAGTTCCTGGAGAGAAAAAACCCGCCAGCCACAACCGCAGCGACCACCCCACAGACGCAGGAGAACCAGGTTTTTCAATAGACGGCCCCCCACGCTCACCCAACCGGTGGGTGCAGGGAGCCGACAGAGAATTACCTGGAACCAGAATTACCTGGAATTACCTGGAACCATGTGTGTAACCCGCACATTCAACTTCAAAAGCATCAAACACCCGAACTATGACCCTGCGCAAGATGCGAAAACCCCTCAGATGTTACCAGACTAGCATACGTGTGGATGGAGAGCTGGCACATGGAAACGGAAAAAATTACCATATTGGTCAACCAAATGCTCGCATAACAACGCTTGCGGTCAAACCGACGTGATATATATGCAACACCATAGGAACACACACAGCTGCACAAAACGATACCTTAATAACAAAGGTGCACGCGGTGCCCGCACCAATGGGGGACGCACACACGGGCGACACGCTACACCCACCCACCCTAACCGACACAAGATGGCGCCCACCCGGCAACAGTATGCACCGCCCAAACGCAGCTGGCCCCGCCAGCGCACCCCCTGCCATGGGCGAAACAGGAGACCGAACAGATGACGCAGCCCCGCGGCAACACGAGGCCACAGCACCCGCACCAGTGGGGGATGCCAGCGCGATCAACACAACCCACCCCGTGGCCAGGGCCATGCACCCACCCACCCTAACAGACACAAGACAGCCCACCCAGCAACGGTAGCCACCGCCCTAACACAGACGGCGCCACCAGCGCACCGCACCCCATTGACACAAGATGGCGCCCCACGGATAGCCCAATGCAGCAGCCAATCACAGACGACCGCACGGACGCCGGCTACCAACCCACCCACCCAACAAAAACAAACATGGCCGACGCACGTGGCTCCCTGGAAGTAAACAAACGCCATCACCAACCAGACAAGCCCACCACACACCCAGATGGCGGCACCGGCCCCATGACAGCCAACCTACGCAGCATCGGACTGGAACTCCACAGCATGACACCTACACAGACGCCAGGACACACAACACAACAATATGCAGCCGAAACACGCACACCACCCATGACCCCTTACCAGTACAGGGCGACCCTCAAAGAGATCTGGCACCGCCCAGTCACCGCCCTATGGGAACACCACGCACACTACCACAACATATACAACGAGGAGAGAGAACACGCACTCCCAAATCACATAGAGGCAAGGGTGCCCATACCATCAGGGCTCAACATAGCTGAGTGGAGGGGGATGCTGCAAGACTACCACAACAAAAAACTCGTTGACTACCTCGAGTTTGGGTGGCCGATGGATTACACAGCACTCACCACCCCCACCCCCACCATGAAGAACCACACAGCGGACAACACCTAGCTGGATGCCATACGGGCATATGTCCGGGCAGAGAGCGTCCATGGCACACTCATAGGCCCCTGCCTGAGCCCCCCATTCTCACGATGGAGCCAGACGAGCCCCATGATGACACGCCCAAAAAAGAATACCACAGAGCGGCGGGTCATCGGTGACCTCACATGGCCGAGGGGGAGTGGCATCAATGCAGACATAAGAAAAGCATACTACCATGGCGGGCCCTGCACATACACACTTCCCAACATCATGGACGCAACCGACGAGGTGGCAAGAATAGAGCACCACGCATACATATGGTCGGTGGACCTCGCCAGGGCATATAGGCAGCTCAGAACATGCCCACTGTCCACCCCCCTGCTTGGCATCACAATAGCCGGCTTACACTACACCAGCATCGCACCCCCATTTGGCTGCCGCATGTCATCCATGGCATGTGCTCGGACAACAAACGCGGTGGTATACATAATGAGGCGAAAGGGGCATTTCATCCATTGCGACCTCGACGACTTTGTGGGCGTGGCACCCAACCTCCAAGAGGCAAGCCACGCGTACGAGGACATACTAGCTGTCACCGCATAACTGGGCCTGGCACTGTCACACAAGAAGTGCATCCCGCCAACGAAAGAACTAGAGTGGCTCGGATTCGAGCTATCCGTGGCGGACATGAGGGTGACAATCCCAGTTGAGAAGCTAGAGGACTCTCAACAAGTGTAACATATGGATGACATGGGTAACAGCAGATTCAAAGGCTCATTGGCAGGCTCCAACATGTCACAGAGTGCATCGCCCCCGCAAGAAGATTCATGGCCCGCATACTGGCAACGCTGAGAGATGGACAACACCCGATTGACAGCAACTTCAAGAACGACGTCAGGTGGTTCCTAGAGTATGCCAGTAGATCCAACAGCAAAGTGCTGCTCAGGAATGAACCCCGGCACACATGGCTCATTGAATGTGACTCATCGCTCAGAGGAGCTGGTGCATACTCCCCAACACACTATTACGCGCACCAGTACACACCCAAGATAATTCAAGAAACCACAAATTCTAGCCCATCTCGAGGCACTGAACCTAATCATAGCACTAAAAAGCCTAGCCCTGAAGGACCCACAGGCATACAAGATAATTATCAACACCAACAACGAAGCCAGCCAGAAGGTCCTCACTGATGGCGCTAGCTGTGACTGCCTGCGCCAGAGAGATCTGGCTCTATGCGGCGTAGCATTCCTGCGAGGTTGAGGTCCTCGACAAGCCAGGGAGAGAACTCGTCCTGGCAGATGCCCTCAGCAGGTTGCATAACGACAGTGCGGCAAAACTAATAGCGATGGAGGCATGCCACGTAATGAACCTCACCAAGATAAGAGTAGACTTTAAAGATGCACTAACACCAGGTCTGTAACCTGTGGCGATCGACTAAAATCTGGTTCTCTCTTCCAGGGCGACCCACCACGGCATCATCGAGATGTACTTCGCAGGCCTCGCCCCGGCACCTGGAAGAACAAGTCCGTGCAGGCGAAGAAATACATCAAGTTTGCATTCCAGCATGGCGTTCGTCCCGCAGCGCCATCATCATACGACATCCTGGCATATATAATCCACCTGAATGAGAGCCTGGTGTCGCCCGGAGGGGCACTGAACTACCTGAGCGAGGCGAGGACACTGGTCCTCCTGCTTGGTGGGAGCCCCGCCCCCTTTGACTCCTACCAGGTAACACTCATGAAGCGGAGACTCCACCGCGTGTCGTCGCACGTGGTGGCTCGAGCCCCGCCCATAACACCACCAATGCTCAGGGATGCCGTCGACCACATAAGGAAGGCCGGCCCAGACGGCCGGGTGCTGGTGGCTGTACTGCTGGTGGCATATGGCACCCTCCTGAGGCAGAGTAACATCCTGGCCAGGCCACCAGATGGCAGCAACAGCAACCACGCCCTCCAGGGGAGAGACGTGACTATGACACCTCGGGGCCCGCTGATTACGGTCCTCACGACCAAGACCCGATGGAGGGCGGGGGACAGGCATACACCGCCCTGCTCCCGGCCTCCCCCCGCCCCCCATACTGCCCACTGTTGGCCTGGTCCCGCTATGCGCGGCCGGGGCTTCGCCCCCCCCCCCCCCCCCCCCCCCCCCCCAACGGTCCCGCATTCCTGCTACCCGGTGGTGTCCCCCTCGCCCCACGGGTCCTCCTCGGCCCACTGAGGCTTGCGCTGAAGGCGGGCCGGGTCCCTGCCCCTGACGCCTACACCCTCCACAGCCTCAGGAGGGTCGGGGCCCAGGCGTGTGCACGGGCGGGGGTCCTTCTTAGCCGAGGTCATGGAGCTCGGTTCCTGGACCTCGTCCGCGGTCCATACATACGTCCCTCGGGACAGCATCACGGCCGGCCCACAAACCCTCGGTCAAGTAATTGGTTGGGGGTTCGAGTCCGGCCCCCTCGGATGGTCTGGCGGCCTGGTGGGGGCGCGTGGCTCTGGGGGTGGGGAGTGCGGCCATAAATCACCACAACGAACTGCCCCACCCCTGCCCGACATAGATACCTAACCATTTAAACCTGTAACCTCTCAATGAGACTGTACTTGATATCTATCATAACTATATATATATGTCTGCCTGTAACCTTCTTTCTGATCTTTCTGTAACCTTCTTTCTGACAATAAAGCCACATTATATCAGTCGTGCCTCCGTCTTAGTGAATTGTGACCAGACGGGATGGCCGAATGAGTTAGAGCGTCCATCTCCCGTGCTGGTAGATCGTGGGGTCATGGGTTCGAGTCCCAGTTGAGTCAAACCAATGACTTTAAAATTGATACTTGTCGCTTCCTAGCCAGGCGCTCGGCATTATTAGGATAGGGCAAGGACTGGTGTGCTCAGTGTCAGGATAATGTGACTGAGTGGGATACCAGGTCATGGTGCCGGCGGCCTGGTTTCCCAGTGGGACAGCACTATAAATTCGCCATGAGTGCGCACTGTCACAAGTCGGTACCCGTCCTGATATGACCTTAGATGTTGCTAGGACGTAAAACAACAACAAACAAACAAACAATAGTGAATTGTCCATGTTATACGTAACATGGGTAATTCGTTGCGGAGGTGCGACGGCCTGGGGACGCATCCCAGCACCCGACCCTACTCGAGCTGGCACACAAGAACACACCCTTCCCCAGAAATCCGGCCCGCTATTGACCCGCCCCCTATATCCACTCGCCCGAACCACCAGCCCATACCTACAGCACTGCCTAGCGCTCACCGGGCTATAGTGGCGCCACCCCACGGGTACCACTCACACTAAGAGCAGCTCATGACGCGACCTCCCCACCTGACCCCTGTCCACGCCCTGCTCACAACTGACCTGCCAGCCGACCGGACAACACGCACCAGAAATTCGCCCACCACCCACACCTGGGTACAGGGATGAGGCGCCTAGGGGTTGAGGGTTCGAGTCCGGCCCCCTCGGATGGTCTGGCTGCCTGGTGGGGGGGCGTGGCTCTGGGCGCGGGGAGTGCGGCCATAAATCACCACAACAAACTGCCCCACCCCTGCCTGACATAGATACAAACTGACCCCGCATGGCATAGCTCCATGAAAAATTAAAACACTGGACTGAACCCATTCTTGCCCTTCTCCCCCACCCACCCTTCCCAACTGCTCATTGTGACAATGTAATGCTATGTACCTAACCATTTAAATCTGTAACCTCTCAATGACACTGTACTTGATATCTATCATAACTATATATATATGTCTGCCTGTAACCTTTCTGATCATCAAGGGGCTAATAAAGCCACATTATACCAGTCGTGCCTCCGTCTTAGTGAATTACTATGGACAACAAAGCGAAGAGTTAGCACCTTTTGAGACAGGCTCATATCGAGTGAGGCCGATCCGCGTTGACGCCACTGTGTGTTTGTAGCCTTTTGGTTGCAGGCTGAAGAACTGCAGCATGAAAGGGCATCGATAAATCGGTTCGTTTTTGGCGGAAGTTTATACTTCTGAAGGGTTCTATAGCTGTGTTTACACGGGCGAGTGTAAAACGATTTAAGACAAATCGATTTATATGAATCTTTGTAGTGGCGCGTTTACACGGAACGAGTTTGAAGGCGGTATTCGATATCTGTGCATGAGCAAGTCCATACTAACCAGCAGCCTTAGTGGTGACCCTGTAGCCGGCGAGCACTGCGATTTGTTTAGTTTACACTCGTCGATTCGACAATATGAATAACGACGCCGATGTAGCTGCTACGTTAATATCGCTTGGAATTTAGGGTTAATTTAATTAAATTTAATTATTTGAGTATGTAATTCTGTTAAATATGATCGCATTCAATAGATTTCAGCCTAATCGGTCCCTAACACTGCCGGGCACCAGTGTATAGTTACACCTGAGTCTGTATCTGGTGAGCACCGCTATTTTACACTATCGCCGCCCGGGAACCAGCTGTATCGCTTCATCTATACTACCTCGCAAGGTGGTTTACATATACCAATTTATATGAATCGTTTCAGCCCTAAAATGCCTCAGCGTCGCGTGTACACGGCAAATGTAAATCGATCTAGACAAGTGGTTTTATATGAGGCGTTTTAACTCGCCCGTGTAAACACGGCTTAGGAGTACGGAGTACTTGACTACAATAACAGAACGGTCATTGGAGCAGCACCTGGAATCAAAACTGGTCCGATTTTGGACTTGTGTAGGGGTGTGGTGAGGGTTTTGGTGTGTGTGGTTTGTATGTGGGGGGGGGGGGCGGGGTTAGGGGTGTACGGAGTAGTGGGTGTATAAGTGTTGGGGGTAAGGTGTAGGTGGGTGTGTAGGTTGAGTGTGAAGAGGGTTTTGGTGTATGGTGGGTGTGTGTGGTGTGTGGTGTGTGGTGGGGGTGTAGTGAGGGTGTGGTTAATAACCGATTCAATTCAAAACCACCTATAGAAAAGTTATAAACTTAGCTAAGGCGATGGGCTCAAATGTTTCTTTCTGTTAAAAAAGAAGAACAAAATCTAATTTCCATTGAGTTAAAAACATATCATTTAGATGTAGGCATGTCATATATTGATTGGATCAGTTTAGTTTTGTTTAACCTTCAGAGAACTCACTAAGGTTATTTCTTACTCGATTTACTGGCTTTAATGGCCGCAGATGTCTCAACATAATAGCCCCACTCAAAGAGCGGGACTGATACTGCTGACAAGTTCTGCCATTAGGCAAAAAAGACAAATTGGTCATCAAATTTGTCTGTTTAAATACTGTTAACAATGTGTCGGGCTAGCAGCAATTCAACTTAGCACACAATTGAAACGTCTAGAACTGTATGATATATAATAATAGCATTCCTTTTTTGACTGAAGACATTGTGATGTGTACATGAATGACATGTATTCCTTTTACCGATCCAGGGTGGTCTGATATTTAAAAAGAAAATATGAAGGGGGGGAGGAAATAAAAAAAGAAAGACCGCCCAACCTTGATTTGTGTGATCAAAGGGACTATCACCGACTTATTTTTTTATATTTTGCCTTACTATCAGAAGAGTATCACCACTAAACAAATATCAACTAACAAACTCAGATAACTAACCACAAACCAAGTAGCACGATGTTAGTCCTATCCACCCCAGCTGAATGCGTTGGGAGAGGGACATATATCAGGCAGTAGAGTGTCCACCTGTGAATGTGCAGGTACTCCTATCGATCCTACTCAGTGGACATATTTGCAGTTTGTGTTATTTTCCATTCCAACCAGTGGTCCACAACTGGTTCATCAAAGGTGTGGTATGTGCTGTCCTGTCTGGGAAAGCGCATATAAAAAAACTCTTTGCTGCTTATCGGAAAGAGTACCCTATGTGGCCGCAGCGGGTTTCCTCCAAAGAAATATGTTAGAATGACCATACGTTTGATGTCCAACTTTCCGATATGAAATCAATTTACTCCAGAGGCGTTGTTAAATAAAACAAACTTTTCTGTTCCACTTTATGGACTAGGTTGCTAGAGGATGTAAGAAAAGCATCCCTTGATAATTAAATCCCTTCCCACGTTGCCCGTCTATTCTATCCTTTTATGGTAAATACAGGATCCGTGCGGGACGTGGAAAGTCTTATAGTCTAGACCTTCATTTGCCCCTTTTCAAGGCCTTGAAAAGCCTTCAATTTAACCTATTTTGGGTAATTCATCTTGGTAAATCTTTAATTCCATTCAACTGTCCCCACTGATCTAACTTAGTCTGAAATACCATTAACCATTGTAGTTTTTTTTGGCATCGGGGAGCCTAGGTGGTGTAATGGTTAGCACGCTGGCCCGGAATGCAAAGAGATGTGCTTTCGAGTCCCGCTCTAAGCGCAATATTTCCCATTTTCATCACCCCCAATGACAATATTGATGAAGTGTCAAACATGTATTTCTGCATAGAAAGGATAATGGAACCTGTCAGTGCAGAAGCCTATTTTGTCCAGCATTTCGAAATGCACACACAGAGTTATTTGTCAGGTTTGCACTTCAAATATGTCCTAAGGTTAACTCCTTAAACTACAGCTAACTAGATTATTTTATTCAAGCTAATATGTTTATCTAAAGGAAGATATGGCAGAAACTCAAAACCATCGCATTATGCAACTTTAATAAATGGGCTGTTTTCAGCTTTCTATCTCTCACAGCCTCCCCTGTTTTTTTTTGTGACAAGTTTTTTATTCTGTCCATAACGTATAAGCTCCCGTGAGGGTGCTTGTTTTCAACGCTGGACAGCTGTGATACTGAATTGGTCTGGTCCCGCACCCAGGAGTCTACCTGATCTTTCTCGGGCCAACCTTTGCGGTTTTGGGTGTTAGTAGTTTCTATATTAGTTTTTTTTTTTCAAGTTTTTTCCTAACCTGTATCTAATCCATAAATACTGGCAATGCAGACCACACGTGGTACTGGCCAAATTGGTAAAAGACGGGATGAACATATTGATGACTTAAATAATTCAATCATTAAAACAGCTAACTCATTTAAAATAATCAGACAACGGCTACATGAGGAAAATAAAAAATTACATACTATGCATATGTTTACTCCAAAATTCAGTATGGTATAGAGGTGTATGGGAGAGCCAAGTTATCAACCCTAAAAAATGTACAGACACAATAAAACAGAGCCATGAAAATACTGTATTGCAAAGACTATATTACCCCAACTAAATCACTTCATAAAGACATGGACATGGTAACTGACATTTATAAAATATACACTGCAAAGTTTGATTACAAGAAAAAGAATGGCCTCTTCCCTAAAATATTTGATAATCTCTTCAAAGAAAACAATCAGGTCCATTCCCGTAACACACAACAGATAAATAACATACATCACAAACACACTAGAAACAAATATGGCAAAATAACAACTGAAAACCAAGCAACCAATATCTGGAACTCAATACTAGTAGAAATTAGAAACCTTAAAACTATGAAAGACTTCTGTAAAAAACTAAAGATAAGCTATCTCAATGCAGACTAAATCAATTACCAGTAAAGAATATATATAATAGGACATAGTTGTCATAAACTAGTCGCATAATTTAATGTGGCTATGGCAAAGAACATAAAATGTACCCCTATTAACATACATGGAAAATAACTACTGATACTGTATGTAAGTACATGAATCCATGACACAATATTCATATAATATTCCTATCATTACTTTGTTTTTTACTAACTGTGAAGTGACGCATCAGTATCTCATCATAATCATTAGTTAAAAATGTAGCTTAAGTTAAAATCAT
The DNA here is from genome assembly GCA_030323885.1 of Branchipolynoe longqiensis. Classification (NCBI taxonomy): domain Eukaryota; kingdom Metazoa; phylum Annelida; class Polychaeta; order Phyllodocida; family Polynoidae; genus Branchipolynoe; species Branchipolynoe longqiensis. The sequence continues at coordinate 36,130,737 of CM059200.1, forward strand.
CTGTTATTGTCATCACTTGTTCATTCACATCATGGAGACCCGCTAGATGAGCATCGCTTTTCTGGGATCCTTTTTGTCTGTAAGGATTTGTATGCATTTATTGTATCACCTCAGTTTACTGTAAACATACCTTGCAGAGAGTTAACATAAGAATTGAATTGAAAAAAAAGAAATAATAACATACAAATTGTACATATTAATAACATGTGCATAAAGAGGTTATATATGCATTACATGATTGACGCATAATTCCCCTCCCCCTCGAACCCCCCCCCCCCTCCCGATGGAAAAAATGGACACTGTGACCTTAGCTTTGAGTAGCTATTTTGCTTTCATCAGATTATGCAACTTAAAGCTAACGTTTGATTATTTGCAAATAGAGGTAGCCACAGACAAGCTAACCATAATTATCCCAGAATGACGCCCTTCTGATATTAGTTTCTTGGGACCAGGGCAATCAACTGCTTGGACAGCGCAATGAATACTGCCATCAGGGTTTACGCCAGAACATAATGTGAGGGTATGTAGAATGGAGTGGGGGGGGGGGGGGCGGGTTCTGGAGGCTTTATTGTCTCTGGTTCCTTAAAGTTGCATGGTCCGATGAAATATTTATTTTTCAAAACCAAAACATGTATCTTAATTTGATTATATATATCCATCTTAGATATTGGTGCATTAACAAGTGATTTGGGACAGCATACATAGAATAATCAGTGAATTTACTACCTAATCCTACTTTGAGAAACCCATCACACAAGGAAGCCATTAATAAATTAGGTCAATCTCGTGGCCTCAGTAGCATTGACCCTCATTCCAAGTACCTAGTCAGGTTCCAGGATGTCCAGTGTTAGTATTGCTGGCACCATACCCTGGGTTGATATAAAGTTGCATGGCATTTTGTATTAAATAATTGTTACAGATCTGAATAAGAGTGATGTAATAATTATGTATATTATTATCCAAGAACTATACATTCGATAATCATTAGGTCATCCCACATCACATCACATGGCAACAAACAAATGATGTGCAATGCTGCCATTAGTAGTGAAAATACCAGGAGACCAGGCTACATTTGCATTAGGTCATCCCATATCATGTGGTCCTCGCGAGACATCAATACATGTCATAGCTAGAAGACTTTTTGGAAAGCTTGTCAAAAGTATTTTGGGTTCTTTCAGCTCGAAATGCTTCAAAACTAGGCACTTTTCATAAAATTACTCCAGACTAATGATTAGTAGGTTATAACGATCAATTTACTATATTTATCTAAAAAATAATGAAAATTCAAACGCCATCAGACCATGCAACTCTAAGAACCTTTAAAAATATTTATCCCAACAATTTGAGGGTGTAAAGTCATAACCTCGGGAAATATAAGGGTACAGAATTTTACCCATTTTATCTAATGGGATAAAGCCTGGCCATATAGAGAATATATAAGGCTTTCATTGAATTGGATATTCACATGGGTTAATTTTCCCTTTTGCCTCCAGAATTCATACAGCAGCCTCATATATATTACGTAAAGAGTGCAGTGGATGCCTTTGCGCACGCGTTGGCCCAGTCACACCTCCAGTTATGTAACGGAACACCCGGGATTTGCCCTGAAATGAGCCCGCAAAATCTCACTGGTCGTAAGTTGCTTGATCGTCTGACCAACATCAGGTTCCCTGGTGAGTATTTTAAGTAGTTTTGTACCTGGTCTAGTCAAACCAATGACTTAAAAATACTTGTCACTTCCTAGCCAGGCGCTCGGCATTATTAGGATAGGGCAAGGACTTGTTGGTTCAGTGTCAGGATAATGTGACTGAGTGGGATATCAGGTCATGGTGCTGATAGCCTGGTCTCCCAGTGGGGCAGCTCTATAAATTTGCCGTGAGTGCGCATTGTCACAAGTCGGTATCCGTTGTGGTATGACTAGATGTTGCTAGGACATAAAACCACAAACCGGTAGTTTTGTTCACTTACCAGTGTAGTTGTCTGCACTGACGTCACTGTCTCTGGCAACGAGCCACATAAACAGATGGGCGTGGGTAGGATTATGGCGTCAAGCAGGCTAGGTGGTGTAATGGTGTAATGGTTGTCACACTGGCCAGGAATGCAATAGATGTGGGTTCGATTCCTGCTCAAGGTGCAATATTTCGCATTTTTATCACCCCCACAACAATGGGGCTGTGACCAGGATCCTGCATAAGCTAGGCGCTGTATGGTTGTTGAAAGTGCCCTGTGTATGTCTAAGTAACTGCATTGCCTGTATGTATGTAATTGTAAGCATCAAACTATAGAGACTTGCAATTCCAGGGGGGGGGGGGCGAGTGTAGTATTCTGCACCGACCTCTCATGCAAGGAGCCGCATAGACATATCGGTCAGGGTGGGTAATGGCCTCAGGGTGATGTGATGGTTAGCACACTGGCTGGGAATGCAAGAGACGTAGGTTCGATTCCTCCTCGAGGCGCAATATTTCCCATTTTCATCACCCCCCCCCCCCGACAACACCAGCATTAAGTCTGTCATAGCAATTGAATGACCTGTATTTGGATCATGGTAATGAGAATTACTTACATAGTTTGGGTAATTCATAACATGAATGCTTTGTTTGATAGGGGTTTTACATCCTAGCAACATCTAAGCTCATATCAATCAAGACGGGTACTCACTTGTGACAGTGCACATTCATGGTGACTGCATAGTGCTGTCCCATTGGCAGACCACCCTACTGGCACCATGTCCCAATATCCCACTCACTCACAGTTATCCTGATTTTTGTGTGTTTGTTACCTTGCCTCTTGATTTTTTAATTAAAATTATATATACTTTCGTTGTCATTTTTATGCATATTTCCACTTCAAATCTTTCACGGTGTTTCCAGGTACTTTAATTTAAAGTTGCATGGTCCGATGAGTTTCTGTCATTTTCTAAATAAATATTGTGATGGGGCCCCTTTGTTGGCCACCCAGAACTTGCAGGAGCTCACTGCGGAGTCCATAATCAAGTGACCCACCTCTGCCCTGCCAGGTCCCACGTCAACTTCCTCAGGGTGGAGGTTACGCTAGCCGCATGCAGTAGGTGGCAGCCCTGTTGTGACCCTGGCGACTACCGTACCGCCACCTATCGCTGTAAACTGCAACGGTGACAGAGCAGTCCTTGCTGCCACCGTATGGTAGTGGAGCTCATGTCTGGACTCATCATCATCATGCTGTCGGTCGCGATGCGACAAAGACTGTTTTCATTACTTTACTGCGGCTCTCTTTCATGAAAGCTGCCTGCAAAAGTGTTGAAGTGCTGCTGGCTTTTGCAAGTTACCAGCGGCACTCTCTCTGGGAGCAAATAGAGGTTTCACACCAGCAAGAACATGTCAAGACAGGCGCAAAACTATTTGTCCCTGCAGTGGCTGGTCGGGAGATGTTGGGAGTTCCATACATCAACCGCCCTTAATGCTGCCACAGTGACATGGTTTTCTGTTTAGGGTTTGCTCCCTCAGCCTTCGGTTCTGTCAAGAACCTGTACCACAAGCCAGTGGTTTACAACTCTGCAGGGCAGGGGCGTCAAACTCCCTGAGGTATTGCAATACCTGCATACCATGTCTGGACTACTACAATATATTAGGTTGATTGTTATAGTCTACCTTACTTTAGTAATAAATAACTTTTATTTTAAATGGCTAACCTTTTAGATATTTGAAGTGCAAACATGCTAAATTAATTTTGGCAAGCACCCCAAAACTCTGACACCGTACGCCTTGAGCAGTAGCATTTTCTATTAACTTGACTCATTATTCCTTCTATTTGGCAACAAATGCTTAATATGTGCATCAGTATCTAAGCTAGATATGTAGAATCAATTCTAGATAATTGCTTTGGTTTTGAAAATTTGATGCTTCATCGGAAGTTTAAGTGTCAATCATGTCGCTCTATTTTTGTTCTTTTTCTTTCTGAGCTGTAGTCATTGAACTAAAACAGCTATTTATTTTGAGCATATTCCACCACCTCCTCCCTGAAAGTAATCCTTTCCAGAGCAAGGCATATCCATTGTATTAATGTTTCCTCACTGGAACGATCAGCAAATCAATGATATAGTCTAAGGATAAGGATCGTTTCATTGTAAATGGGGGCCAATGTATTTTCCAGTATGTAATGGTCAAAAACAATTATTCTCGATGTCGGACATGCTTGAAGGGTAAAACAAATGCCACTGTCATAGAGACAACATTAAGACTACCCTAACTACCACAGTAATTTGTGCTTTTTGGTGCTTTGAAAGCAAATTTCTCTTGTTCCTATTAAATAGTTCAGATCTTTCACATTCAGCTTATTTTTTTATCAGCCAATTGGAAGTTCTTGAAATTATTTTGCGAAAATAGTTTTTGATGCCATGGTTCATGTTGCTCGTCAAGATGAGTAATTTGCGCGCGAACAAGGGATTATACTGACGGTGGCGCCCCCTAGATTTGAACTCAACGCCCAAAACCCCTCTCGGACCCCCACGGAACTAATCTCACCTCAAGATCTCGCCCCAGTTCCGGTCGACGACTGGCACCCAGGCCTTGAATTTAACCACATCGACACCGGACCGACAACAACCACCAGCTTCCTCCTCTCCACTCCACTTCAACAATTCCACAGCCTCACGATTGATCACCACAACATCCCAGCCACACGGCTAGCACTACAAGACGCCTCGCGCCACCAGGACACAGCGCAGTGCCGCAGAGCCTACAGACACCGCCGCCACCCGTACGGACGCCGCAGAAGATGCAGCCGATCCTGCAGTCATCATCCGACGAGGATGAATCACGCCACCGAGATGTAATAACAGCAATATTGGACAACAACAGCTCATACCTCAGAAAACAAAGAGGTAGGAAGCAGCTTTTACCTCATCATTTTGTCATCCATGGGGACCGTAAGGGGAGTGTCGACCCCTGTGATATTAAGTGGTATGAGTACTTGTCTGCCATTTACAGGATGGCAAAAGACTCATCAGCGCCGCGATCATGGGCTGGGCCTCTAATCGACCCCACGGAGCACTTAGTCGACATGGCCACCGTATAGGACTGGGAAAGCTGCCTGGCATGGTCTGAGCGAGTGTTCAACATGATCGATGATGGCAGGCTTCCCAGAGGTTGGAAGGATGTGACAGCCATCAAGGACACAGCGCGACGCCTGCCTTACAGGAATCCGGAATGCTCAGTCCCAGAAACGCCACACCAGCCACCGAAAATGCCACACAACGCAAGATCACAACGACGAAGAAAACAACTACAAAAACTACAACTATAATGCGACCGCCTACCAGACCTACAAATGCCTCGAGTTCAACCATGTTACAAGTGGAACTCGGGACAGGATTGCGGTTTCTCAACATCCCACGGCAGCGGCGCGGAAAAGTTTGCCCATGTGTGCGCCTGGTGCGCGAACAAATATCGCCGGGCGAACAATCACAAGGAAACAGACCGCAACAACACGAAACGCCAACTCGACAAAATGCAAAAAGGGGACGCCACAGACAGTAGTGACAAGCAGGTTTTCAGTAAACGGCTCGTTACTAGCTGCAAAAATGCCCAAAATGGAAACCCTCGAAAAAGATGAACACCAACAGCAAAGAAGCAGATACGTGCAATGACCAAAAACAACTAAAGCCACTGGACGGGCTGAACAAACAGAAGCCGACGCCTACCACGATGATATCGTAACACGTGACGTGGCGGTCACACCCGACACAGGCGTGGCACCCTCAGATGTCGAGACATCTGAGGAGCAGTCAAAACAATGGAGGTGGGCAAATCCGGCTCAGACGCGAACATCACACCTGCCGGATGCACCGGAAAAACAAAACACGGCTGCGACAACAACGGTAATACCACAACCAAGGCGGCGACAAACGGCCAGGCAGTACCAATAGCGTCAGATGTCGATACATCTGAGCCACTAAGGATGGCCGAACCAACATACGGCGTGATCAAAACCGAAACCGACGCCAGCCCCTCAGATATCTGCACATCTGAGGACCAACCGCAACAAGACACCCCAACGGCTGTAACAACAGAGCCTGAGACCCTGGGAGCGAAGGCCACTTCTCAGATGTCGCCAAACCGGAAGTCCCCTGGGCGGAAGCCCGGCTCACAGGTGGCGCGCCAGCTGCAAAACCAACAAAGCCCGGGAAAGCATGTATCACCTTCCAAGACTACGTCAACAGACATGGTTACGCCACACCAGACAACGTCAAATGAGTGTTCAACTTCAAAAGAATCGCCTCTACCTCTGGCCGCTCCCACACCGCCGACCGCCATGGACCCGCACACCCCGGTAAGCGCCTTGTCTCTGTCCTGGCTGGTGTGATGGGGTGGTGTTGCAGGTGCGCCCCAACCCACTGCCTCGCACACACACATTATGGACGACAGCAGTGAGCAACCAGATGCCCTTCTCACAGCCGACGAGCGTGCCGGAGCTTCAGATGACGTAGACGAAGCCACCACAGACCCGGCCATCCAGCCGGCTTCGACGTACGACCCGCCACACACGCCACTCACGTACAGGCCCACGGTCATCCGCATGTGGCCCACGGCAGTCCCCCAAGCATGGACAAACAAAGCCTATACATACACCAGCAAGTAAGGAAGACCGGATTACAGAATCACATAGCGGCTCGCATCCCGGTCCCCTCCGCTCTTAACCATCCTACGCTGGCGGGCCTTGCTCCAGGAATACCACAACCAAGAACCTGTGGACTTCCTGGATTTCGGCTGGCCTGCCGACTACACTGCGGACGAACCACCAATGCCCATCACCACCAACCACACAGAGGACCCGGACCACCTGCAATGGATCCGGAAGTATGTCGACAAGAAGATCGAACACAGATCGCTCCTTGGCCCCTTGGCCAGGTCGCCATTCGCCCCTTGGCCACAGACCAGCCCCATGATGACCCGCCCGAAAAAAGACACGCACGAGAGGCGGGTTATTGTGGACCTGACCTTCCACAGGGGAGCCAGCATCAATGCCAGGATATGGAAGGGATACTTCCAAGGGAGGCCCACCACCTACACCCTCCCCGGCATCATGGACATGGCCAGGCTCGGCCAGGCTCGGCCAGGACTGCTACATCTGGTCTGCAGACCTGGATCGAGCCTACTGCCAACTAAGAGCAATTCCACTGTCAGTGCCACTCATGGGCATAACAATAGACGGGGAGGTGTACTTCAACATTGCCCCAGTGTTCGGGTGCAGGTCCTTCGCCATGGCCTGCGCTAGGACTACCAACACAGTCGTCTACCTGCTATGTCACAAGGGACACTTTGCCCTATGCTACCTCGATGACTTCGTCGGGGTAGCAGCCTCAAAACACCAGCCTACACCGACATGCTGGAGATTGCCGATGTCCTGGGCCTGGCCCTGGCCCTATCACCTGCAAAATGTAACCCCCCACCATCCACAGGCTGGATTGGCTTGGGTATGAAATATGCACCAAGCAGATGACAGTGAAGATCCTCAAGGACAAGCTACACAACATCATTGCGGAGTGCGCCAAAATCAAGCCGGGCGTGAAGATCTCGCGGAAGCACCTCCAGTGGGTGGTTGGGAGACTATAATACATAGCACGCTGTGTCACCCCCGCGAGGCGCTTCATGAACCGGTTACTGATGGGACTCCACGCCGCACCATACGTCGGCAAGCACCTAGTCACCACAGACCTCCTCAGAGACCTGACTTGGTTCGCCGACTACGCGGCCTTGGCAAATGGGATCGTCCTGTTGCAGACTCCCACCAAAACTCAATGGGTGATTGAGTGCAACTCCTCCATCCTGGGCGGCAGAGCATACTCAAGCGCTGGGTATTTCACAGGAGAGTACCACCTCGAATACCTGGCGGCAGGGCACCCCATCAACCGCCTAGAGGCCCCAAACTTTGTGCTTGCAGTTCAGACTCTCTCCCCGGACAACCCAGAAGGATACATCATCATGGTGAACACCGATAACTAGGTGTCCCAATCAGTACTATTAAGTGGCACATGGAGAGACCCCATACTATGCACCTGTGCTAGGGAGCTCTGGAGGTTTGCTGCCTTAAACTCCTGAGAGGTGGAGGTTACTTACAAGCCCGGCAAAGACCTGACTCTCACGGACGTGCTCAGCCGAGCCCCCTTCGACACAGACACCCAGAAGAAGGCCCAAGGGATGTGCGAAAACCTTGGGATAGGACAGGTCCGAGTTCGCCACACCAATGCCATCGCGGAAAACGCTATCTAGACTCTGGGAAGATCATTAAATTTGCCCTTCCCTTCCCAGGTACACACAAACACGACGAATACCAGCTGGGCGTGCCCCTCTTCATCGCCGGGCTGGCGACGGGAATATGGCGTAATAAGGGGCGCCAGGTAGCACGCTACCTGCGCCACGCCCACCATCACCATTACGATCCGCGGCGCCCACGTCAGTTCAACGTGATGTCGCTGATTGCCTCCCTGAACTAGGAACTCAGGTCGCCCTCCACAGTCTACAACTACATCAGCGGGGCTCGAACCTGGGTCCGCCTCATGGGAGGCTCCCCAGCGGCCTTCAACACATATCAGGTCTAGGTCATGAAGAGGGGCGTCACCCGCTCATCCCTGCATGTCCCACGACAGGCCCCGCCTCTAACAATACAACTCCTCGATGATGCAGTCCGCTACTTCCGGGCAGCTGGTGCGGCCGCCAAGGACCTCACTGCAGCGCTTCTCATGGGCTTCTTCACCGTCCTGCGCCAAGGGAACCTCCTGGTCAGGGGCCGGTCCCACGACCCGGGACACAGACTAAATGGTGCCGACGTCGCCGACACTGGAAGCAGTCTCAAGGTCCACGTCCGGTTGACGAAGACAACAAGATCGACATCAGACACATTCTACCCTGCCATCCGCCGCATCCAAGGGTCCTGGTGCTGCCGCATCCATGCTTGGCGCGCCTACAAGAATGCCACCCGTACCACCCCAGAAGCGCCAGCCTTCCTACTTCCGGGAGGGCCCCCCTCACTGCCGTCACACTTACGACCGCCCTTCGGGCCGCCCTCGCTGCAGCGGGCCACCCAGATGTCCTTCACTCTCCACAGTGTCCGGCGAGGGGACGCCCAGGCGTGCAGCCACCGTGTCGCCCCTCTCAACGACGTCTGGGAGCTCTGGAACTGGCGATCATCGGCCGTGCATGCATATCTCCCCCCCCCCCCGGCAGGCATTCTCGGCAGCAAATCAGGCAATCTCCTATCATCTGGTTGAGAAAACCTGATTTTCTATTGGTACTTATGATTGATTGATTGCCTTGATTGATTGTCCTTCTTTACTTGATTGATAAGACTGTTGATTTACCTTTACTCATTATCTGACCTACTGATTGAACTCTTGATTGTACTTAGTGATTGTCCTTCTTTACTTGATTGATAAGACTCTTGATTTAGCTTTATTTATGATCTGACCTACTGCTTGAACTCTTGAGTGTGATACATTTGACTTAATGTATGAACTTCATTTCTTGAACATTCATGTACTCCTCACTTGAACTGCATATAATATCCTATTGAAAGACTCTGGCCCGAGGACCTTTATTGAATAAAGCCACTTCATGTAGTCCCTTGTTCGTCAACATGGGTAATTTGTGTGCGAACAAGGGACTACACTGAAGGTGGCCCGCCCTGGATTCTAACTCAACGCCCAAAACCCCTCTCGAACCCCCCCGGAATTAATCTCGCCTCGCGAGATCTCGCCCCAGTCCTGGTCGACGACGGGCACCCAAGCCCTGCATTTAACCACATCGACTCCAGACACCCGACCGACAACAACCACCAGCTTCCTCGGCCGCCCACCCATCCCTATAATACGAGAACATTTGATAGGGTTGAGAGTGCCTGATTTTCTATTGGTACTTATGATTGATTGATTGCCTTGATTGATTGTCCTTCTCTACTTGATTAATAAGCCTGTTGATTTACCTTTACTCATTATCTGACCGCCTGATTGAACTCTTGATTGTACTTAGTGATTGTCCTTTAATTTATTGATAAGACTCTTGATTTAGCTTATGATCTGACCTACTCCTTGGACTCTTGAGTGTGATACATTCGACTTAATGTATGAACTTCATTTCTTGAACATTCATGTACTCCTCACTTGAACTGTATATAATATCCTATTGAAAGACTCTGGCCCGAGGACCTTTATTGAATAAAACCACTTCATGTAGTCCCTTGTCGTGTTGTGAATTATCCGGTATGGCTACCACTGGCACTGACACTCAGAATATCCCAACTTTCACAATTATCTCTGTTTTTAAGAGGAACACTCGACCTTCACTTTCAACAATGGCTCTGAAGGTTGGCCCAAATACACCATCATGAATTACCGAGAGATGTCGGGGGGCAAGTACAAGTGGGTAAACGCGGGCACCATCGAAAGCAGTAAGCCGCCTTACAGTTCCATAGTCCGATAGTTTTGAGTTTCTCTTAATTTTTCTGGGATAAATATATTAAGCTTATTGTTATAATGCACCTTAAGTACTGTTTATTCTAAACGGCTAAGTTTTGAGATATTTGAAGTGCAAACATGTCAAATTATTTTGGCAAGCACGCTAAAACTCTCACACCATACGGCTTCTGCAGTAACACTAACAGGTTCTATTAAATTGTCTCAGCATTTCCTTAGTCATTTATTCTTCGATATACTCGACGCAGTCGCCTAATCAGGTAGGCACCACAACTGGGAAATCAAAATGTCTTGGTTTCTCAAGGCATATTGAAAAACCAAGACAGTTTACATATAGAAACAAATAGGGGTGAGCTGTCACAGTCTGCAACTACTTTAATATTGAAGATGGAACCTAACAAAATATATCATTAGAATGGGTGTAAGTAGCTCTTTTACAGTTTCTATGAAGAAAATGCTCCTGTGAATAGTATGTTCATAATATTCAATTAAAACTTAAGTTAAAATAAAGAGATAATCTGATTTTGCCTATAACATTGTGAAGTCGGTTCGGGTATATACACATACACACATACACGAATATATACACAGGTGTGTGCATATATGCATATATATACACATCTATGCACATAATATACGCTTATGTACAGATATACAATGGATGACCACTGAGCGTGGGTGCAGGTGTAGAGTGGAATTACTCTGTCCGTGTGGTATATTCACCACCTCTTTGGGAACAACATGGGGCCTATTCATAGGAATAATATGAACAACATTAAATAGTAAGGATAATAAATAAGTAAATATAAATTCAGTTATAATGGTATGTTTCTAAGGTTAATACAAAATGTTCACTTTGAATTCAGTGATGTGACAGAATACTTCTAACTAAATGATGATATAAATATATATATACATATATATATATATATATACAGATATATATATACAGATATATATATACATATATATACAGATATATATATATACATATATGTGTATACCTAGATTAATTGCATATAATTATTACTCATATAGATTAAACCTTAGATCTAAGATGGTCGAATTGTCAGTGCCATAGACCAGTAGACAATTAATAAAAAAAAAATAACATAATTGTGTACATCATTTCTGGTCATTATAGAAATAGCACACTCACCCAGCCCCACACCCACCCCCTACCAAACTCACTTCCACAACACACTCATTTGCTATGTCCCTTTCACTCTGTTGCACACAAGTTGGGGGGGGGGGGTGGCGGTGGTCCCAGCATATGCTGGTACTGGTAGTATCATTATCCTCAAACTTAAAAAAACAAGCTTTTGCACCAGTCATGGCTCAATGACCATGACCCACATCCAGCCTAAGTTTGGTTGGTGTAACCTGCCAGTCATATAGGCCAGGGTAGAGGTAGTCATACATGGTTGCTCCACCTGACACCTCCTCCCCACTCCCCACCCACACACACAAAGTAAGGCAATAGCAACACAGCAACACTGGTGTGCAACCCACACCCCCACCAGCCCACCTCTAGCCACACCATGCTGGTCACTCATATATACACGTATCTACACATATATATATATATATATATATATATGCATATATATGTTTATATGTGTATATACGCGTATATATGTGTAATAATTCTTACACATGCTAACAGGTAGAGAATGATAGAGACAATTAGGGCGATATGAGTTGGCGGTAAAGACCCCAACTCCTTTATTTAAAAAAAACTCCTTTATATAAAAAAAACACTTCAGCGCGAGTGTCGTGTAGAGCCCCCCGGATGGGGTCGGGGGGGGGGGGGGGGGGGGGGTTGAAGGAAGCCGGACCCACCCACCCATAATGGGGGGGGGGGGGTAGTAGCAGGACACTTACAGAAATTATTACACGCAATAACAGTCTTATCACTATCCATATATATATATATATATATATATATATATACATATTTACATGTATATATGTGTATATATGCACACATCTCTACATAAGCATATATATGTCTGTGTAGGTGCATATATATGTCTGTGTGTATATGCACATACACATATACTGTGTGGTGGATATACCAGACAGAAATCCCACTCCATGTTTGTAAACTCCCCCCAGCTACACACTCCCTCAAAACACCCACGCACCCCTTTTGCAGACAGCCAGGGTTTTGTCTCAGTATCTCCTGGTAAGACCTCTATCCTTATGCTTATAGAAAAGGTTTGGCTGTAGTCATGGAGCAGTGACCCACATACACACTAAGCTGTACATTTGGATAAGCTGAATTTCCTTAACATATGAACATGCACAACTGCTTGCCAACAACCATTTGTTTCCGGGGATAATTCTATTTAGAAATGGTGAAGATAACAGTCAACTAGCTACTACCGGTAACATATTTTTATACACCCATGTATTTGCATCTAAAATATATATGTATAAATATAATATTAGTTCTTACTGCATGTGGTTTGGGCAGCGGCTGAATGAGATGCTTCAGCGGAACAGGATTGGTATGTAGGTCACAATGGCGACATAGATGTTGACACGTATGTGGGCCAAGATGGCAGTGCGTGCACATGGCAGGATTACAAGGAGGAAGATGAAGAAGAGCGGGAGGCTCAGTGTTGGCTCAGTGTTGGCAGGAGGAAGAGGTTATTGATGAGGATATCAATACTGGAGAACAACTGAAAGCGTTGAGGGCCAGCAGACACAGGGTCTGTGAAGGCGGTGACCAAGTTAAGGAAGTTGCTAACGACGCGGTGAAACCATTGCCGTTTAGTTCGTTCAAGGCGCCTCCTCCACCAAAGCCACTCCTGGTAGAAGTGACTAGTACGCCGGCTTTGATTAGTGATACTACGCCGACAGCTACTACTACGACTAAGACCAAGGTGAGAAGGGAGTTCAGGTTAGCCCATGGATTACACAGAGGAGCAGGATTAACCGAATTGCAGGAAATTTATATGAAGGTGAAAAGCCCGGTGACACCGCAGATTACTCTCAGTGAGACAATGGCGGGCATGATTCACCATTATTATGGTGGCCCGAATATGGGAGCACCCAAACATTTAAAGACCATCCGGGATGTGTCAAGACATTACACGGGGCTGGTGGATGTCCCAGCAGCTAGGATTCAGATGTTAAATGGGGAAATCCGTTTCGCTGAAAGCCGTAAGGAAGGTGAAAATTCCTTGTTGACGGCCTCTAAGGGAATGTTAAGGGCGTTAACGGCCATTGTTCCGACAATGGATTTGATTCTGCAGAGAGGTGATGCAGATCCAGAGTTGGATGCACAGGCAGTGCATGTATTAAATGCGATTAAGATGTTGGTAGCGACACATAGCCAGATACGTGTGGATCGTGGGGCAAGTGTGGGAAAGGTGGTGCATTCCCACTTAGGCAAGGAGCTGATTAAGGCAAAGGGTGATGTGTATGGTGAGCTGCCAGAGCCAACGGAGTTTCTTCTGGGTGAAAACCTGGGGGAAAGGAATAAGCAGCTTTGGAAGTCAGTCAAAGCATTGGACAATTGTATGAATAAAAATTTGGCCTACCGAGGAAAAAGAAGGAGAAGTTTCGACCATCAACAATAAGTTCAGGGGTAACAACCGTGCGAGAGGTCATGGGTTCAGAGGCTCGTCCAACTGGGGAGCATGTACCATTGCGCCGGAGAAGCGCTTCGGAAGAACCAATGAGGATTACACCCAATACGGGAGTGTGCTGTCTGTCCCAAGAGGGGGGCGTGGTCGGGGAACCTCCTCACGGGGTTTTCAGAAATGAGGTGCCCAAACCAGGTGTGTGCCTCCTACGATCAATTAGAGTCTGGTAAGCACGTTATTATCACACACTCAAAATTTAGAGCTGGTAATATAGTGAATAACATAGAACAGTGGAGGTGTTGACTTCTGATAAATGGATCTTAAATTGTGTAAAGGGTTTGACTATCCCCTTTTTAAATACTCCAGTACAGGACAGGGAGCCGTTCCCTTTTAAAATGGATAATGTAGAAAGGAGCTATGTTGAGGAAGAAGTGTCTAAGCTGAAAAGAAGAGGATTGTTGAGGAAGTCAGTCCAGTACAGGACCAATGGGTGTCGAATATATTTCTGAGACCTAAACCAAATAGAAAATTTAGGATGATTCTAGATCTCATTAAGTTAAACCTATTGATAAAATATGAACATTTTAAAATGTTTAATCTAAAAACAGCTATAGACCTGTTAGAAAAAGTGCTGACCTTACAGATGCTTATTACTCAGTAAATGTAAAGCAGTCCCAGCGAAAATATTTACGTTTTCGATGGGAATACACTCTACTCCAGTACCAAGTCCTACCCAATGGGTTAGCGCCAGGGCCTAGGATTTTTACCAAGCTATTAAAACCCATCTATTCGGAAATGGGAGAGAAGGGATATATCTGTTCCCCTTACTTGGATGATAGTTTTGTCTTGGGGAAGACATCAGGGGAATGTCAAACAGCTATTTCAGAACTTGTCTCACTGTTTGAAAGACTGGGGTTCACTATAACTAGGGAAAAATCAGTCCTTAGACCTATGCAGTGCTTGAAGTTCCTGGGTTTTGACATAGATTCTGTCAAAATGGACGTATCATTAACGTTAGAAAAAGTGGACAAATTTAGAGATGCAGTAACAGAGGTGCTGGAGATAGATCTACCATCTATTAGGCAGGTGGCAGGAGTAGTAGGGTTAATGGTAGCCTATTCACCTGCAGTGGAGTATGTGGGGGCATATTTCAAACAACTTGGAAAGGATAAAATAAAAGCGTTAAAAAGAAGTAAAGGCAACTTCGAGGATACAATGTGGGTTTGACGTGAGGGTGTAGATGATTTGAACTGGTGGTTACAAAATTTAGGGATACCAAGAAGAATTAGAAGGGAAATACCAGAAATAGAGCTATTCACAGATGCCTCCCTTGAGGGATGGGGGGCACATACCCATCTTGAGCAGACAGGAGGGCGCTGGCAGCCAGAGGAGATGGCACACATTAACGTCCTTGAATTAAAGGCTATAATTGTTGGACTAAAAAGTTTGTGCAAAACAGAGAATACACGCATAAGATTGAGAACGGATAATACTACGGCATTAGCATACGTAAAGAATATGGGAGGCACAAAATCTGAGGACTGCCTCCATGAAGCGATCAGTATCTGGGAGTGGGCCCAACGGCATGGAAACTGGCTTACATTAACCCATATCCCTGGGGTAGAAAATGTACTGGCAGATCTGCGGTCACGTAAGTTTACGGACCACCTAGAATGGAAATTAAATGAACAACTATTTGACCAAATTTGTATGACTTGGTGCAAACCGGAGGTCGATCTTTTTTCGTCAAGATTAAACAAGCAGTTAGATAGATATGTCAGTTGGGAACCGGAGACAGATAGCTAGAAGATGGATGCATTCTCATTCTGCTGGTCTAACATGTTTGTGTACTGCTTCCCCCCATTCAGCCTGTTACCACTTGTGGTGAGGAAGGGATGAGGGCAATTTTGGTCACTCCGCACTGGCCGGGACAACCATGGCACCCGATCCTCCAGGAGGGGGCAAAAGAACAGCTGTCGTTCGAAAAAAGACCGGGGAACCTCTCTGGAATCGAACACCAAGTCAACAGAAAGCTAGGAACAGGCCTAGAGGAAGTAAGATTGACGCCTTACCTTTTTTAGCCAGGACATTTGAAGGATATGAGATAGATAATAAGACGTTACAATTCTTTAAACACACTTGGAGAGTGTCTATGCATAAGAATTATGTTACACATATAAATCGTTGGGCGCTGTGTGCCCTGGAGAAGGGAGTAAGGGTGCTGAACCCCTCTATAGTGAATGTGCTTAAATATCTCCGTAATTACTTTGAGTCAGCGGTAGGGTACGGTGCAATAAATGCAGTTAGGTGTGCGTTGAGTGTTATCCTGCCCAGGGCGGGGGGTAGCACAGTAGGAGAACTCTTCCTAATTAAGTGGTTTTGTAAAAGATGTCATGAGCAAGGGCCCCCACAGCCTAGATATGACAGCTTCTGGAGTGTGGAATGTGTTTTAAATTGGATAAAAACACTCCCGACAAATAGAGAAATGAACTTAAAGTTGTTATCCTACAAATTGACGATCCTGCTTTTGTTAGTGTCCTCGCAAAGGGGACAAACTATTATAAACTTGGAAGTAGACAGGATGCGGGTCGACGAGGACTCCATGGTTTTTTAAATGAAAACATTATTAAAACACAACCAGCTGGGGCAGCCGCTGGACTATATATGTTTTTTCTCTTTTAAAGCGGAACGTGCTCTATGTGTAGTAAAAACAATTAAAAAATATGTTGAGAGAATGGCCAGAGTGAGGAGGAATAACACGCAGTTACTCCTCACATATATTGGGCCACACGGACCCATTTCGAGGGCCACTCTTGCGAGGTGGACACTGAACGCGCTGAAGCTAGCAGGCATAGACATCAGTAGGTACAAGAGCCATAGTACCAGAGGGGCATCAGCCTCCTCAGCACAGGCCATGGGAGCAAATCTGAATGCGATTATGAGGAATGCCTCCTGGAGGGACAGCAGGAGTTTCGCGCGTTTCTACCACAAGTCGGTAGAGGACCCAGCAGAGACACAGAGACTGATCCTAACAAATAGGAAAGCACGAAAATAAAATATGAATTACTTATGTTATGTAGGTTAAGAAACAAGAACAGTCAATACAAAAGGCTACAGCCCCCCCTCCCCCCAAAAAAAGAGCGGCGTGGCATTGTGCATGTATGAACAAATAAAAAGGTTGAACTTTATCAAACGAGTCACCGCGTGAGTGGTAGTTGAATTGACAATGCAAAATTGTATAGATGCTGATATTGTAGTAAAGCTACCTAACGCGAGTGCCAAGACCAAGGAGTAAGGAGGGAGGAGTAAAGAAACGAGGCAAGACGGGTCACAAACAACCATGCTTCGAAGACTCTCCCCGGGTACTTAACTTCCGGTATTCGGAAGATGAAGTAAGAATATGATCGTACCTTGAAGAAGAAGGGACCTGAGAGATACTCGAGTATAAAGATAAAAGGTGATAGAGGGTTCTAGAGAAACTGGGGGTACTAGTAGGGTAGGGTTACTGATCCTGGTTTTAGGTTTTTTGCTCACCTCCAACTTCGAAAACTGAAGCCATATCCAGTCTGCGCGGGCTTGACCTCTCCCCTGATCCTTCCCTTCGCATTCGTAGATACGTAAGAATCTCAGTAATACGTCAACTTACAAGTAAGTCTAGTATAACTATCATAATGTAATTGCATATATATATGAGATGAATACAATTAAGATTTCTTTAATTGTATTCCTATTATTACATGATATTTCCAGAATCCACTGCAGTGACTCCCGGCCTCCCACCACCGTGATTCCCGGCCTCCCGCCATCGTGACTCATGGCCACCCACTGTCAAGACTCCCAGCCTGTCCCCGCCTTGACTTCCGGCCTCCCACCACCTCCCGGCGTCACACGCTGTGACTCCTGGCCTCCCACCGCCATGACTCCTGGCCTCCCACCACCATGACTCACGGCCTCCCACAACCGTGACTCCCGGCCTACCACCACCATGATTCCTGGCCTCTGACTGCCGTGACTCCCGGCCATGCATATATATGTGTATGCATGCGTATATATGTGCATGTACGTATATATATATATATATATATATATATATATATATATATATATATGTGTGTCCATACACATGCATAAACATAAACTGTGTGATGAATATACCACACAGACAGAAATCCCACTCCACACCCACACCCAACCCCACACCCACACCCACACCCACACCCACCTCAAGTGGTCATCCTTGTGTAGACTGCTAAAACAACAACACATATGCTTGTGGGTATATTAGAGTAATGGTTTATATGATGCTATACATCATGATTTGTTCATATTCCTGGCTATTTTTTAATTAACTATGCCTAGGTTTTTGATTCTAAGAAAAGTAATTATTAGAACGTAGCATGATGGTTCCCCAGTTAAAATGACTAATTCCAGAGTACAAGCACCACACTGTTATAGACAAAATAAGATTATCTCTCTATTTTAATGTAATTTTAATTGAATTATGGAGATAGTATTTTTTCTTCATTGAACCTCCAAAGAGCTGTTTAAGCCCTTTCTAATGATATATTTTGTTAGATTCCGTGATCAATATTAAACAACTTGTAGACTGTGACATGTGACCCCTATTTGTTTCTATATGAAAACTGTCTTGGTTTTTCAATACGCCTTGAGAAACGAAGGCGTTTTGAATTCCTAGTGTTGGCCTCTACCTGCTAATCGATAGAGGGTGGGCCTCGCGTGCGGAAGGTCGGGAGTTCGGTTTTCGGTCGATTCAAACCAATGACATTGATACTTGTCGCTTCCTAGCCAGGCACTTAGCAGTAATAGGATAGGGCAAGGACTGGCTAGCTCAGTGTCAGAATAATGTGACTGAGTGGGATATCAAGTCATGGTGCTGGCGGCCTGATTTTCCAGTGGGCAGCACTATGAGGTCGCCATGAATGTGCACTCTCACAAGTCGGTACCTGTCCTGATATGACGGTAGATACTGCCAGGACATAAAACTCTAACAACAAACCAATCTTCTTCGATAACTATGCTAGTGTAGCAGTCTGCACTGGTCAAGTCTGTACCCGTCCTGATATTACCTTTGGTGTTCCTAGGATGTCAAACAACAAGAAATAAACAAACTTGGTTTAGTTATTCAGTTGTGTTTCCTTTTCACTCACGCTATCACTTTAGGTGGTGAGTTTGGCAGTGTAACGATTGACTTCGAGTCTGAATTTGAGAATATCATGAGGACGTATCCTGGGTCAATATGCAATCAGCTGTGTGGCCTAGGGTATGCGCGAGTACAGCTGAAAAGTGATGCATGCTGCTGGGTGTGCAACCAGTGCGAAAAATGGCAAGTGGTTTTACACAAAGGTACACATGATTTCCTAATTACTCCCGCAGCCCAGGGATGTTGTTAAAGCCGCCCGCTATAGAGAAAGTGGACGTGACGTCATCACTCAGTGGTCAGAGGTCAGCACTCAGCCATCTTGGATTACGAGCACCCTTCCCTAGCCCTGTTGTGAATGTATGCTGATGCAGTAACATCATTTTCCTTGTGTTCTGAGCTGTTTTGGGCAGTTTACATCCAATGTGTTTATTTTCAGCACTTTAACAACAACTTCTGAGGCCAAACTGCTCAAAACACCAACAAATAGGTAATAAGCACAATGTAGACAGGTGCACGCCTTCTGTATGTAATCCAATATGGCCAATGAAAGTTGCCTTGTGACGTCATTACACCCCCTCTATAGCTCGGGAAGGAAACAAACCAACTCCGAATAGTTCTAATTTGTGCTACAGGTTGTGATATATGCGTAATAGACGTATAGGCATGTGGCTAATATATGATAATGAGATGCAAAGGTTTGGACAAAGGATTATGTAAATGAGATGATGTCATGGAAAGTTTAGCCGGTGGGTTCAGCGAGCCCTGGGCCGTGAATAAACAATTCAGTATCCAGAAGTCAAAGGGTTCAGACGTTGTACTTTCACATGGTGTCAGATGAGGAAGAATGCCGCCCGCTAATACACGGCCTGGTTTGCGGCCGCCTGGTCAGCTTGTCCTCAGCAACAATGCAAGATCAAACTGGAAAACATGGATCAGAGCATACAACATATACGCTACTGCTGCAGGTGTCGTAATGAAGACAGGACGAGTGCAATGCTGCATCTTTCTTCATGTCGCTGGCGAGGAAGCGAGGAAGGTTTTCGCCAATATGGATTTCGCTCTCGCGGATCAAGACAAGATTGGGCCACTTACGGAGGCATTTCGAACATATTGTGTAGGCAAGTGCAGTCTGATTATAACAAGATACAAGTTTAATCCGCATAATCAAGCTACAGAAAATAATGCTACGTACATCACAGCATTAAGAGACAGGGTGAAGGATTGCGAGTATGCTATGGTGGAGGAGTCGCTGTTGCGCGATCGGTTAGTGGCTGGTGTAAGGAACATGAATTTGCGTAACAAACTGCTGCAAACTACTGAGTTAACTTTGGAAAAGTGTGTGAGTATGTGTGAAATGAGTGAGTTCAGTTCGGATCTGTTGGAGGACACCAAATCAGATGTTGAGAGTAAGGAGATTGATTTTCTTAGGAACTATGCTACTGCATGTACCAGTGCACTGGCGGTTCGGTGATCGGCGACGCCATCTTGGAAATCGCCATCTTGGAATGCCGGCGGTGCCGGTGCAGGAGAGTCCAAGATCCACTGTCAGAATTGTGGACACGAACACCGCCGGGGAGTCTTCCCAGCGAAAGGCAAAGCTTGCATAGCCTGCAAGAAGATCGGGCACTTCGGTAAGGTCTGCAGGAGCAGACTTGGCAGAGTCAACGTGGTTACCGTTGAAGAGCCCGACCCTCACAATGCTGAGCGAGACCCGGATCCGGCGGAGGTCAATGTGCTGACAACGGATCTGTTCGTTGGTGCTGTTGACCGCAGTGCCGAGCAAGACGCCGAGCTGTGGTACGCGATCATCCAGGTGAACAGTTGCCCTGTCAAGTTCAAGCTCGACACCGGGTCGGAGGCGAACGTGCTGCCGAGGTACATCTTCGACAGAGTGGGTCCAGGGCGGCTAGCTAACACCAGGTGTTCGTTGGTGACGTTCTTGGGTCATCGGATCAGTCCCGACGGTGAGGCATTGCTTGATGTGAATGGCAGAGACTTCAAGTTCCAAGTGGTGCAGAACTGTCAGCCTATTTTGGGCAAGCAGGCTTGTGTGACATTGAACCTGCTGGCACGGGTGGATGAGGTGCACTGTGCTGTGCCGACGAACATTTCCAAGCCGACGAACAGTCCCAGCGCCCAGGCGGAGAAGCTGGTAAGCGAATACAAAGATGTGTTTCGGGGTTTGGGTTTGATCAAGGCAAATGCTGTCATTCATGTTGATAAATCTGTACAACCTGTTGTTGATCCACCTAGGTGGATTCCGTTTGCCATTCAAAGTAAAGTGCATAGTGAGCTTGATCGCATGGTGGAGTTAGGTGTCATAGTTGAACAGGATGAACGTAGCGAGTGGGTTAACTCCATAACTAACATAAAAAAAAAAAAATAAGATAAGGATTTGTCTGGATCCGACTAAGTTGAACAAAGCGATAAAGAGAGGGCCTTTCCCTACCAAAACAATTGACAAAATTATTTCCAAAACGGCAGATGCGAAATATTTCTCAGTTTTGGATGCAATGACAGGGTATTGGCAAATAGAGTTAGATGAAGAAAGTTTGCGTCTGTGCACATTTAATACTCCGTGGGGCCGGTACAGGTACACCCGCCTGCCTTTTGGCATCAAAACAGCCGGTGACATTTTTATTCAGTGTCATGGGCGATATACCCGGTATCAGGATAGTCACGGACGACATTTTGGTATATGGGTCAACGGTTGAGGAACACAACAAGCGGCTCCGAGCCGTGTTGGACCGAGCTAGGTCGGTTAACCTTAAATTGAATGAAACAAAATCTTTGCTATGTAAGACTACAGTAAAGTATGTAGGTCATCAACTTACCCAGCACGGTGTGAAGCCTGATCCAGACAGAATACAAGCAATAGTTGACATGCCAGAGCCGCGTGATAAACAGGGTGTCCAAAGGTTCCTGGGCATCGTTGGATATGCGAAGTAGTGGCGCGTTTATACACGGAGCGGTTTACAGCGGAAATCGATATCTGCGCATGAGAATGTCCAGACTAACCAGCACCAGTTTCGGTTAGTCTACGTCGCCACGAGAGAGTGTGGGTTCGACCTAGATATGTATGGACTGAATCGTATTGGTTTGGAATGGTCAAAACTTCTGCTGGGCAGTGAAAACCTAAAAATAAATTATGAAAAAAATATCTGTGCACAGCTAGCAGCTTCATACAGCAAATTTACCGGAAAGTCAACAAACTCAGGTCTCGACTGTGACGTCATTAATCCGCCTCAAGTAAACCGCTACCGTTTACACTACATTTTTAAAACTACCTCGCGAGGGGGTTTACATAAAGTGAATCATATGAATCGAATCAGCCCTAATCCGCATCAGTGGCGCGTTTACATGGCGAATGTGAGGCGAACTAGGCAAGGCGCATTATTTGAGCCATTTTAACTCGCCCGTGTAAACACGGCTTAGGTGAGATCCCAGGTTGCTACTTTACATGCTTTTCTCAATAAAAATGCAAAGAAAAAGAAATCGAAGAAAAAGAAGAATTTGTCTTCCTCCGACTCAGACAGCTAGGATGGGGATAATAAATACATGAGAGATAATGAAACTTGAAAGCAAGAAAAACAAGAAGAAAACTAAGAAGTCATGATCCTCATCCTCCAATTCATCGGAATCGTCCTTCCCTTTGACGGACTCGGATGAGCAAGCTTTTAGTGTCATGGAAAGGAAGCGTGCTAAAACAGGGGAGGACAAGAAGGAGGAGGAACCCAATGCCTCAGTGAGAGTTCTCACGGTGATCAGAGAAGCTTTGGATGTTTGGTTTGATACATTCAAACCCACAGAGATCATTTCCCAAGGCATGGAAAAGTACTCAGGGATTGAAGGAGTCAAGGGCTCTTTCCTGAAAGATATAGATTTCAATGTGGTGCTTAACGACCAGATGAAGCGCTTCGAGACAACCATGCATACGATTCAGTCAGCAGTATTATCAGCGATGGCAGTGATTGTTCCGGTTGCTAACCGGATGTCGCTGGAGGGGAGATTTACTTCCTTGGTGGAGGGCATGAGTGATGGACTTGGTATCCTGGCAGCTGCAAGTAGCTTCGCAAACTTTAAACGTTATGAAAACGGTTACAAACATATTGTAGGTTCGGTGTTCGAGTCTGTGGCTATGTAGGTAGGCTAAAGTGAAAAACAATACAGACAGAGAAAGAGAAAGTAAAGCAAAAGTAAGAGTGTAAAAGATAGTCCAAGCCCCTCTGGTTTAATATATATAGTACATGGATTCTTTGTATAGGATCATGCCATTCACTCAACCAATAGGGACTCATGATTCCCAGTTCCTCCAATAGGGACTCAGCATTCCTGTTTGCCATGACCACCTGTAGTCTGCCCACCACCAGAGCTGGTTGACCTGTGGCCACCACCAACCTTGACACCTGTGTGCCTTGACCCCTACTTCAGCAGAGAGTCAGGCCCTGAGTGCACCAACCCAGACCTGCCAATCATCCCTAATTCTATAAGTATCTGCCCTCAAGCATGGGCCAAGCCATATATATATATACACAACATAAATATACACACACTGTTGGCCAGCCTTACAGAATAACAATAGAGAATTTTCATTTCGCCCCTCTGCCGATTATCAGAATATTTTACAACATACTCCGCCCCTCCACTTCTTACCACCTGCCCCTAACACAGCAAGGAAAGAAGTTATTCCTCAGCTACGTTGTTACCAGGAATCTACCAACCAACAATAATAATTAAAGTCTAAATTTTTAATGGATAAGGCCTTCTGACTTTGAATCTTAATAATTATTTTAATTTTATAACCACGTTTTTTTCTGCCACTTGCAAAGAACATAAACCATTTCTGACATTCATTATGATGTTAAGAGATGTGTGCGAACAATTTGTGACTATTTCTCTTCAAATCCGACGTTTTTCCAATTCCGTGACGCTTCAGAGGTCCTTGTCACACTCTAGAGGTCAGTGTTCAGTACAGCAGCATCGACCTTACATTGGTACAAATCGGCTTTGGCGTTGCTACCATTTAGTCCCTAATCGATACGCTTGGCCCACCCATTTCGCGTTTCTGACTGTCAAACTCGGAGAAACCTGAAGCCCTCCCCCCCCCCCCCTCCTTGTTTGCAAGCAGAGGAGAGGGCCCTCTGTTGCTCACCAGGGCACTGTGTATGTGTGTGTGTTGGGGGGATCGGGGAGAGGCTGTGGTCGGGGTGGGGATGGGAGGAGGAGCATGTCCTCCGGTCTGGTCAGGGACTGCTGACCAGGGGTTCAGTGACAGACACACAGCAGACAGTGTGCACCCACTCATTCTCGGCAATGCCCTGAGGCAGCAGTTGCCACATATAAGGGGTATTTTGCTAGAACACAATCACCAGATCATCTTGCTGATCACAGAAATATAAAACCAGCAAGATGTTTTCTTTAATGATATAAATATTATTTGGCAGTTGAACAAAATCACCGTGATATGAGATGTAAAACATAAAAATCCTTCTGTTTTAATGTAAATTCTATACTTATTTACTCTTAAATGAAACACCAAATGTGGCTGATCATCACTTAATTCCTGCTTCAGGTCTCTCTCTTTCTCGTGATATAAATATTTATTGCCAGTTGAAAAAGGTTCATTTGATATAGTTAATAACACATTTTCATATAGTAAAGCCTACCACTTAACATACTGAAATACATCAACGGTACTGATTGTACAAACAGACTCCATTTCAGGTGTTTTCCCCAACCTGGTTACTGCAAGCCGTCGTCGTTTCTTTCTCAGCCATCCCACCCACCCATCTATAAGAACACCAAGGTTGAGTGCCTGGGACTATCCAACAATAGACAATTAAACCAAAACACTAACAGAACTGTAACTAAGAATACCATCAAAAAGAAAAATATTAATAAATCTCAAACAAATTTGTGCCCCGCGTTGTTGAATGGGGGACATGTGGCGTAGTTCATTTTCCGACACTTGGTGGCGCATCGGTAGTAGTGGGCCTACACGGTCATTGACAATGCTTTGAGTTTGCCGGTACGCGCAGTGCAATACGTATATTTTATTCAAAATTAATAGAAATACAGAACCCTAACCTTACAAATTTAATATAATGTATTCGTTGTATGTTTTCTATATGTATACCAAGTGGTTTGTGTCTAGGTCATGTGGCTTTAGAGATATTTGACTTCTTCTGTATGAAGATTGCTCATAGCCATTGGGTTTGCAGTGTGACAGTGTGCCGAATAGGCCCACTCGTTCAGTGGAGACGCGAACGGCAGGAATTTGAACTAAAAAGTCGGAGGTCCCCCATTATGACTAGTCACATTTGGTCATCAGAATTGTGAATGAAAAATGTTGTGTTGCTTATGTTACTGCCCTTTTAACATCAATTGAGCGAACAAATGTCGTTAGAGAAGTTGCATAACACACATGGTATTTTCAGTGCGTTTTAATCATTATTCCCTAAACTTCCTTTTGGTGTCATTTGATGGAAATCTAACAAAATCAGATGTTTGTGTAAATTTCAATGTAAGAATGTAAATGTGTTAAAAAGAAACAAAAGTGATAGAGAAAAAATACCACTAATTTTTCATTGTGAATATGGCCTATGCTGCGGACATGTTCTTGAAACCATCACCACACTAATTTTTCATTGTGAATATGGCCTATGCTGCCGACATGTTCTTAAAACCATCACCAATCAATCCTTTTGAATATCTTACTGTAAAGGTGCCTAGGTAGATGCAATGCAATTTTCTATTGCCTTTAGAGGTCGGTTGCCAAATTGAACCCTTCTGGTTGTGGTTATGGCCTTTGCTGCCAATACAGCTTATTATTTGGAAGGTTTTCACTTTTGGTTGCCATGTCACACTTTAGTGCCTACTTTCAGAGAATGACTCGTGTATGTGTTCAAGAGTTGCATTTATATCTAGTTCTTTCACGGGGATGGAACCTGCTGATGTGGAATGTTTCTCGCCCATCACACCGGGCGCGGTGGCCTAATCGGTAGAGCGCGGGCCTCGCGGGCGGAAGTTCGGGAGTTTGGTTCCCGGTCAAGTCAAACCAATGACTTTAAAATTGATACTTGTCGCTTCCTAGTCAGGCGCTCGGCATTATTAGGATAGGGCAAGGACTGGTTAGCTCAGTGTCAGGATAATGTGACTGAGTGGGATATTGGATCATGGTGCCGGCGGCCTGATTTCCCAGTGGGGCAGCACTATAAAGTCATCATCAGTGTGCACTGTCACAAGTTTGTACCTGTCCTGATATGATCTTAGATGTTGCCGGGATGTAAAACTCCATCAACTATCAACCTCGCCAATCCCTAATGTAATTGTGCTCTCTTCCTCAGAGGGTCGGGACGATCAATGCAAAAATTGCGAATTTGGACAGATTCCTAACAATTTCGATATGATCTGCCAAGACTTGCCACCCACTTTCATGACCTACAGTAACCCGTACGCTATAGCGGCCATAACCATCTCCATGGTGCTCTTTCTCTTAACCCTGTGTAAGTATGGGTTTTCATAGTCACCTCACGTCCGGGAGGTCGGGAGGTCCATTCCTGGTCGAGTTAAACCAATGACTTACGAAATTGGTACTTGTCTATTCCTAGCCTGGCGCTCGGCATTAACAGGATAGGGCTTATCTCGTATTTGGTTTTCTATAGTTACCTGCCGTGCGGAAGGTCAGGAGCTCAATTCCCGGTTGAGTCAAACTAATGACTTACCAAATTGGTACTTGTTGCTTCCTATTAAGGCACTCTGCATTATTAGGATCGGCAAGCACTGGTTGGCTCAGTGTCAGGATAATGTGACAGTGGGGTAGCACCATAAAGTCCCCATGAGTGCACACCGTGACAAGTCGGTACCCGTCCTGATATGACCTCAGCTGTTGCCAGGATGTAAAGCCCCAACAACCTACCAAGCTTCCGCTTACAGATCCGAAGGTTGAAGGGGGAGTGGGCAGGTGGTGAATACTAATACACACGCAGTTGGAACTCCCGACCTTCCGCACAGGAAGCCTACGCTCTACCGACTCGGCCACCGCGTCCGGTTGCGTTGAAAGGTAGACAGCACCGGAGAGTACCTGTAAGTGTGGACTCAATTCACTGGGCGCGGTGGCCGAATCGGTAGAGCGCAGGCCTCCCGTGCAGAGATTGTTTTTATTTTTTTATTTTTGTTATCGACAAGTTATTTACTTTGCCCATAAGGTATAATATCCCGCAAGGGTGCTTGTTTTCAACGCTGGACAACTGTGGTGCTGTCTTGGTCTGGTCCCTCACCCAGGAGTGTTTACCTTTTTCTCCTCAGGCCAGCCTTTTGCGATTTTGAGCGTTAGTATATGTTAGTTTTTTTTGTATTTTGCCAGAGTTTTGTCTAGTCTGAGTGTGATACCTTAGCCTACTATGTACATCTACTTGGGTGTCATGCAGGCTTGCGGGAGAGGATCCCGTCCCACTTTGATTTGTTACAGCATCCTTTCACCCAAGCCCTGTCCTTAGATAGTGCACCAGTGTGCCAGAACACACTTGGACCCTTTAGGACTGCGACCAGGTGGGATGGTTGTGTTGTTTGTTTAGCCATTTTGTATTTCAGGGTGGATCAGATGCATGACCATGGCCTGTCCATTTCTGTGTTGGTTTGTGCCATTAAACATACCCAGGTGGACTGTGCCATGTGGTGATAGCTTTCCTGATTTCCTTTGTACTTGGGAGGGCTAATTGTCCTATTTTTAATAATACCCACCATATTCTCTGGCCTGTCATTTGCTTTTTGTGCCAGTACACAGCAAGCAGCGACTGCCCTCGGGGGAAGGTGTGATTTGGGTCATGGTGACTGGCAGCCTGATTTCCCAGTGGGGCAGCACTATAAAGTCACCATGAGTGGGCACTGTTACAAGTGGGTGGTACCTGTTCTGATACGGGGTTCGTACGGGTCCTTAAAAGCCTGGGAAGTCCTGGAATTTGATAATTCAGGATTCCAGGCCTGGAACCTCCTAGAATTTGTCTAAAGATCATTGAAAATCCAGGAAAATTGAAAATAATGATTATATTCTTTTAAAGCATGACCTCGAAAAAGCCTATGACACAACGTGGCAGCATGGCATCATGGAGGATCTCCATGCAATTGGCCTTTGTGGCCACCTGCCAATTTTCATCAGGAACTTTCTAGCCTTCAGGCATTTCCACGTCCATGTCAAGACTGCCTATTCCAGCCTACACTCACAGGAACTAGGAGTACTTCAAGGCAGCATACTGGCCGTGACCCTTTTTGGGGTCTAGGTCAATGGTATTGCTGCTGCTGTAAAGCGGGGGGGGGGGGTCTCCTGTAGTCTTTTCGTGGACGACTTTGTTTTATATTACAGCAGTGCTAACATGAATTTCATAGAGAGACAGCTACAACTAAGCATAAATGGGATCCATCGATGGTCAGTTGTGAACGGATTCAAATTTTCCAAGACCAAAACAGTCTGCATGCACTTCTGCCTGCTGCGTAGAATGCATGCGGAACCGGAGCTGAACCTTGATGGGGATCCCATTGAAGTCGTTGATAAAACTAAATTTCTGGGCCTCATTCTCAATGCGAAACTGTCTTTCGTGCCACATATAAAGTACCTAAACACAAGATGCCTGAAAGCGCTAGATATTCTGAGGGTGCTGTCCAGCTCAGAGTGGGGAGTGGACAGGGATGTTCTGCTCTCCGTGTACATAACCTTGGTTCAGTCATGAGTGGATTACGGCAGCATAGTATACGGTTCCGCAAGGAAATCATATATTGGGCTGCTAGACACGATCCACCACCAGGGACTGCACCTGGCCCTTGGGGCCTTCCGCACCTCAACGGTTCAGAACCTCTACGTCGAAGCCAATGAACCATCACTTAACAACAGGAGAATCAAACTGGCCATGCAATATGTAATCAAGATAAAAACTAATGCATTGAATCCTGCACACAATTGTCTATTCGAGCAACATGACAAATCCAGGTATGAAGCCAGGCCGAATTACATCCATCCACTGAGGCTCCGAATGAAACCTCATCTGGAGGCCTTGGGCGTGGATTTGGACGTGTTGGAGGATGCCAAAGTCCCAGAACATCCCCCGTGGTCGTTGAGGAAGCCATCGGTTATCCTCCGACTCACGGAACTGAGGAAGTCTGGGACACATCCACTCGAGTACCAAGGACTGCATGCAGAGATTCAAGGCCAGTTTGCAGACCACCTCTCCATATACACTGATGGTTTGAAAGACCAAAGCCAGATAGCTGCTGCAGCAGTCTGCCGACGGGAAAAATGTGGCGTACACTTGCCCGATCAGAGCTCTTATTTTCACTGCAAAAGCTGGGTGCCTGGCCATGCCGGCATACAAGGAAACGAACGAGCTGATCGGGCTGCGAAGAAGGCCCGGAACTGTGATGTTGAACCGTGTCTGATCCCTCACTCTGATCTGAAACCACTAATAGCCACCCACATAAAATCCCAATGGCAACATGAGTGGGATGAAAACATTAATAAACTTAAAGAAATTGAACCATCTGTGGGATAACCACCACAGACTCATGCAGAAGGTCGGCGGGACCAAGTGGTCCTTAGCCGCTGCCGTATTGGCCACTCGTGGCTTACACATGCTTTTCTGCTCAAGGGTAAACCTCCCCCTGAATGTATTGAGTGTCAGTCCCTGCTGACACTCAAACATATTTGACTAACTTGCGTTGATTTTTTGGCCCTGAGCCAACAATTCTACACTGCAGACAGTATGCATTACCTTTTTACTAAAGTAAAACAAGAAAACATTTAAGCCTTTTTTGAGGGCAGCTGGACTGTACCACCTCATATAGTTTACTAAATAGATTCTATCAATTATTAATAAAACTTTTCTTTTTCTATGGGAATTTGTTTCCCTTGAGCTTTCTAATTTAATGAATGTCTATTGGCACATAATTGATTGGCTGCTTTTACATGTAAAAGCGATGGTTTGAACAAAAAACTAACATTTCTTGCCGTGAATATGGCCTATGCTGCCGACATGGCGTAAAGCAACCACCAATCAATTAATTTATTGCATATATTATATTTTAATCATTAATAGCTGGGGTATTATGTACATATGTTCTCTATTCATTAATTAGTGATGTTTTGGATTTAATTGGATTTTTGTAGTTTTTGTTATCCTGTTTAAAGCTTGATTTTTATATTAAGACTATACATACGTACGTTGCGATTTTGTATGCTTATTTACACATCATATCTTAGACTGTCAATCGACTATGAATCCGGCTGTGTTTGGGGCATTTTAATTTAATAAATGTCTTAAAAGCGTTCTCGAATTTTGCACTGAAGGGTCCTGGAAAGTTCTGGAATTTGATATGTCAAAATGGGTATGAACCCTGTGATATAACCTTAGATGTTGCCAGAACCGACAACTCCAGTAGCCAACCAACTGACCAATTCACATTCTCCTTGGTTTCTATTGCAGTCATAGCCTCAGTGACTATCAGCTTCTACAAGACCCCGATCATAGCAGCGACAGGACAAGAAGCCTCGATAGTTCTATTGGTCGTCATCATGTTCTGCTACCTGTCAACACTTGTCTTTGTAGCTCCGCCAAGTCGTGTCACGTGTGGCTTAACGCGTGTGTTGCTAGCCATGGTGTTCACAGTCCTATATGCGTGCATACTGGCAAAGGCCAGCAGGTAAGGGTTTCACTCATTCCGCTGTTGTCTATTGGGGTTTCACGTCCGAGCCATCTGAGGTCATATCAGTACGGGTAGGTACAGGGTCCATACGGGCCGTGGAAAGCCGTGAACAGTCTTGAACTTCATTTGCTGCAGTTCAAGGCCTTGTGAAAAGCCTTGAATTTAATTAACCTATTTTAGGTAATTAGTCTTGAAAAGCCTTATATTCCATCCCCACTGATGTAAATTAGTCTGAAATCTAAATTAGTGTAGTAGTCTGAACATGAGCTCTACTATCACGCGGTAGCAGCGGAGACTACGCCGTACACCGGCGCAGTACCATTACACTGCGCTAGGTGGCGGCACGGGTAGCCACCGGTCAGACCCCAACTGGGCTGACCTCTACTGCGTGTGGCTGACCCCCCCCCCCCCCCCCACACACCTATAGAGTCGATGTGGGATCTGACGAGTCAGGGGGCGGGTCAGACAACTACTGACGCCGCGGAGAGCAGATGGTTCAATAAACCAAGGGTGAAGCGTACACTGAATTGAATCTTGGTGTTCTTCCGTCGGTGACTGTGTGAGTGAGAGTCGGAGGGCCGTGGGCCATTACATTAGTATGAAATCTAAATTAGTCTGAAATCGCCATTCGCCCTATAAGTACCAGATGTGTGACTGCGCACTCATGGCGACTTTTATAGTGTTGTCCCACTCGGAGGCCAGGCTACAAGCACCATGAGCGGATATCCCACTCAATCATATTTTCCTGATACTGTGCTAACCAATCCTTTCCCCATTTCTATTATTTTAAAGATAAAAATGTATAAGATTGATCATTATTATCTACTTTACTTTAGTTTTTTTAAATAACTTTTATTGGCTAAGTTTGGAGATATTTGAAGTGCAAACGTGTAAAATTACTTTTGGCAAGCACGCAAAAACTCTGACCCCATATAGGCTTCCGCAGTAACAGGTTCTATTAAATTGACTCAGTGTTCCCTTCGATGTGGCATCAAATGTTCAATAAGCAGCTGATAAGTGCATCACTATCTAAGTTGGATATATAGAATCAAATCTAGATAATTATTTTGGGTTTTGAAAATTTGATACTTCATCGGACTATGTGGTTTTAAGTGCTTTGACTTATTTATTGTGATATCCCAATTTTATCAAGCACAGGACGTGATGGTCGACCGGGTAGGACGCCGGCTTCCAGGTCGGGAGTTCTTGGGGTGAATCTCCAGCCAACTCAATCAAACAAGACTTACAAAATTGTACTTGTCATCAAGTTTGTTGCTCGACATGACTAGGATAGAGCAAGGGCTGGTTTGCTCGGCGCTAGAATAACGTGACTGAGTGGGATATTGGGTCACCTCAAACCCATCGGACTTAGGAAACTTTTAAATGGATCGATATTGGCCGCTGAGACGAATGGTAGTTTTAAAATATTTTAAGTGCAAACATCTCACATTAGTCTCGGCAAGCATTTCAAAACTATGACAGCATAGGCTTGACCAGTAACACATTCTGTTAAATTGCCTCAGTATTCCCTTATGTGTGACAACAAAAGCTCAGTAAGTGTGCCAATATCTAAGTTAGATATGTACAATCAAATCTAGATAATTGATTAGGTTTTCTAAATTTGGTGATTTCATCGGACTATGCAGTTTTAAACTTAAAACAAAATTCTGAAATTGCCAAATCTTTATTTCAAATGGCAGAACACTTTGTCTCACATGACATAGACAGACAGACATACAGACGGATAGATAAATGGATGGACAGATAGGTACATATACATAGATAGAGAGAGATATAGAGAGATAGATATATTTATATATATAGGTATAGAGAGATAGATATAGATATATTTATATATATAGGTATATAGATATAGATAGATAGATGCCTGTTTTGAACGACAACTATTAATTCCAACGTCTCTTATTTTATGAAGGTTGTCCCGCATTTTCAGTCCTGCAATAGACAAGGGGCTACTGACACAAATGGCCACCCCACTAGCTCAGTTCATGATAATAGGATCCCTGGCCACTGTCGAGATCTTCCTGCTGGTTGTGTGGTTCATTGCGAGTCCACCCAAAACTATCTTCATCTTCCCTAACCGCTTCAACCGAATTCTCGTCTGCGAAGGTAAGAATTGTAAAAGTACGTCTGAACGCTTTGACTTCTGGTTAACGAATGCTTTATTCACCGTCCAGAGGTCAAAGCTGCCGGCACCCTGGCGCCTGTCACATGATCTCATTAACATATTCCTTTGTTCTCTTCGCGTGCCTGGATATCTTTTACACAAACATTACAAGAATGTCCACCACTATGATAAGGATGTCCACCCCCCGTGTCCTTACAATTGTAACCCCTAATGCCTCAATAACAGGGTCCATACGGGACCTGGAAAGCATATGGTGAGTGTTTGAGTTCAGGACTTGACCAAGGGCTAGCAGGGTCCATACCAGCGTATGGGGCCTGAAAAGTCTTGAACTTCATTGGACTCATTTGAAGGCCTTGAAAAGCCTTGAATTTAACCTATTTTGGGTAATTAGTCTTGAAAAGCTTTAAACTGTCCCCACTGATCTAAATTAGTCAAAAATAGCCATTCAGCATTGTTATTTTTTCCTGAAACCCAAATGAAAATAGTCTTAAAATCCTGTATTAAAAAAAGCCTTGAAATAGCGTCAAATTCCATATCTTCAAATGTGTATGGACCCTGCAATAAGTAGGTCAAATATCCACCTCCGGTAGAAGTGACCAAGTGAACATGTGAATAGTGAACCTGTTTAAATCCAAGCAACAAAGTCGTTGCTATGAATCGACTGTAAGCAACTTGTGAATGTTATTATTCCAGGCAGCATAATTAACTATAAAAATATCACTAGCGAAGCCAGTAGTATTGCAATCTTAATTTATTTACTCAAAGATTCTAAAGCTGCTTAAAAATGCTTAAAAAATACACCAGTATCTAAGTCAGATATGTTGAATCAAATGTAGATAATTGTTTTGGTTTTGAAAATTTGACTCAGTATCCCCTTCTATGTGGTGACAAATGCCTAATAAATGCACCAGTATCTAAAGCTAAGATTCCATATACGCGGTATGCGGCATGCAAATGCGAATGTGGTATATGTGGCATAGATATATGCCAACCCCCAATAGCCGATGTTTACTTTTTCTGCTGGGGGATCGTTAAACAAACAAACACACCAAAAATGTTACCCATGACATTATTGGGCGTTTTTGCTCCAAATTTGTGACGGAAGATCAAAGTTACTCTTGTTTTCTATGGCAAACGCAGCAGTAGTCGCATTCGCACCGATCGGTCCATGGGTCGATCGATTTGCCACATTCGCGTTCGTATTCGCATTCAGACATATGGAAGCACCACTATTCATTTACATGCTTTTCAATTTTTTTCCACATTCGCATACGGATTCGCATACCGCATACCGCATATATGGAATCTTAGCTTAAGTCAGATATGTTGAATCAAATCTAGATCAATGTTTTGGTTTTGAAAATGTGATGCACCATGGGACTATGCAGTATTAAGCACGCGATCCAACCCGCCACCACCACCGTTCTCACACAGGCTCTAATGACAGCAGCTACGTGCTGGTTTTGATCTACCCTTTCCTGCTAATGTTTCTGTGTGTGAGCTATGCCATGAGTACCCGGAAGCTTCCTGCCCCGTTCAATGAGAACCAGCTGATTGCCGCCACCGCCTACTCGTCTCTCCTCATCTGGATCGGCTTCTTCCCACTCTACTTCATGAAGCAGCACAATGTAAGCAGCTACCCCCCAGTCCCCACCCCCATCCCCACCTAAAGGGGCTGTCACATTAGGTTTTTTTGCGGGAGCGTATGGTGGCGTAAGCGCGTTACGTCATATACGTCGGCATACGCCGTATACGCTACTCATACGCTACGCATAAGCTACTCATACGCTACTCATACGCCGCCAGATGCCGGCGTATGTGAAGGGTATGAGGCATACGCCGCCATACGCTTTCATAAATCCGTCCGTCCAAATTTGTTTGTGCATGCTCAAAAAAACCCGACCTATGAGGGCGTATGGCCCATACTGTCAAAAAATGTCACAGCACGCTCCCATACGCTCCTCGTACGCTCCTTGTAGGTTCCACATACGCTCAAAACCACCCGAAAGGTCACCAAATGTCATCATAGGCCGGCACGCGCAGGACCTACGTAGGTTTTCAATACGCTCCCGCCATACGCCGTAATGTGACAGGGCCTTTACATCCCATACCCGCCCCCCATACCCCCCATACCTCCCCCCCCCGCCCCTGTAGCCTGACTTTCGGTGTTAATAGAAACCCTCGGTGGGATATTGGATCATGATGCTGGCGGCCAGATTTCCCAGTGGGGATGGGGGGTTGGGGGTGTGGGGGTGGGTGGGGGGTTGAGGGTGCGGTGGCCTAATCGGTAGAGTGCGGGCCTCGCGTGCGGAACGTCGGGAGTTCGGTTCCCAATCGAGTCAAACCAATGACTTTAAAACTGATACTTGTCACTTCCTAGCCTGGCGCTTGCCATTAATAGGATAGGGCAAGGACTGGTTCGCTCAGTGTCTGGATAATGTGACTGAGTAGGATATCGGGTCATGGTGCCAGCAGCCTGATTTGCCAGTGGGGTCGCACTATAATGTTGCCATGAGTGTGCACTGTTACAAGTCGGTACTCATCCTGATATGACCTTAGATGTTGCCAGGATGTAAACTCCCAACAACCAACCAGCCTGCACATACAGCAGCAGCCATGGGTGTAGGTGGCGCCCTCTACAAGGATGATATCTTTCCGTTTTTAAGCGGATTTCCGGGTTTTTTCATGGCCTGGGAGCATTTTTGATATAGGTGTAAATGGAAATTTGCCGTCCGGATAATATTCTTGGCTTGATTTCCACTTTTTGTTTGCCTGAAGCCAATAACATCCCTGCTCTATGTGGTCAAGTTACACATCTATATATATGAATGGTTTAGGTGCAAAAACCGACAAACGCCATCCCGGCTGAAATGAAATCATGACTCCCACGTTTGAGCTGAAGTTGTCATCATTGCGATAATCAAATCCGTTTTTTTTAATAGAAGGTACCACATCACCTGTATAATGCCGTACTTAATATGAAATTGACGTTAACTGGAAAGCGCAACAATAAATACTATTTGACAGAAAACTGAAATGGATTTGTCCATTTTTACGCTTGAACCTTTTATATCTACTTTAGTTTAAACTTTCCGTTGACTATTCCTTGAATACGCGTCTTATTCTCACCCCTGTGAATGCATTTGGATATCGGGAGACTTCACAAGTCGGCTTTTCTCCTGATTTGGCGCTACATGTTGCAAGAATATAAACGTCCAGTAAACCTACGCAAGGTGGCACCTTGATAGTGATGGTCGCAATGTATTACAGGGGTGTGGGTGGGGGGGGTTGGGGATGGAGGGGTATGCTACTTTTAACAAGGTAACATCAAAGACCCTATAATACTAAGACGGCTCACTCAGCCTGTACTGTGTAATCAAAATGATCAAACCCACCACTTGGTGCGCTGGCTGTTCTCTTGGTTAAACAGGTGCTATATTATATGTATAAATGTATATATGAATGTGAAAGATGTGTGATGATGGTGATGCTGATGATGATGCTGATGATGATGGGTATTTGTTCATAGCCATTTCATATTGATGTGTATTCATACTTACCTATCTCATGTATAATATAATTGTATGTGTTTTCATGTGAAACACCAACCAGCAGCTGGCTGATCAAACCCACCACAAGGTGGCACTGCAAAATTTACATTACCATTGGAGAGATAGGGAGTGAGCCATCTTAAGGGTGCATTCCTTACACGCGGTATGCGGTATGCGAATGCGAATGCGACAAAAAATTGAAACGCCTTGAAGCCTATGGGCTACATTCCTTACACGTGGTATGCGGCATGCGGCATGCGAATGCATTTTCCGATCGGTCCATGTAGCGATCGGTGTCGCATGTGGTATGCGGCACGCAGGGTGCGAATAGAAACCTGAGTCTGATGTGTCCATTAGTTTAACACCAGGAGAGGCGACTGAGCACTACGGAACGGTCTCACACAGGGGTGAGGAGGGGAAACACATGGTGAGCTGGGCACCCGGGAGACATACGGTTAGGGGAAAGCTAAAAATGCTACCATATGCACAGAAATATGAATACTTATCTATAATTTGGTTATAATAAAGGTAGGAACCCCCATGTGATGTACAAAAAGGGACATAGATATAAATGCAATATTTGGTCATATACAGAGCAGTATGGAGAATAATTGTTTATTTTTATTTTTTAAATATAGCCAGTCGTCTGCCGCATACCGCATACCGTGTGTAAGGAATCATGCCATTCGCATACCGCATACCACATACCGCATACCGCGTGTCAGGAATGCCCGCTTTAGTATTATAGGGTCTTTGGTAACATCAACTGGCCAAGGCGTCCATATGGTTTAATTTCCACTGAGGTGTTATATCCTAGCAACACTTAAGGTCATACCAGGACTGGTACCTACCGAATTGTGATGACTTTATAGTGCTGCCCCCCTGGGATGCTGCCACCGCCCGTGTGAGATAATATTTTGACTCCTGTAATAAAGTGACTCTCCAGTCACTTTATTATACATAATACAATGACTCCCGCTATAAATATGACTATCGGGCAATGGATCTTTGTGGTCGGTTAGGGGATATGTTGACTCTTTTCATGTTTTTAAAGACATGATATGTGTAGCTATTCATTTTCATGTATGTTGATGTATATGTGTGTATGTATATTATAGAAGATGGTTTCTTTGAAATAAAAACTTAGTTTTTATGTCTTTATGATTTCTTTTTTAACCAAAACTTATTTCAATTTTTGAGAGTAGTACATACAGGAATGATATCTGCTGTAATTTGACAACGCGGGACACAAATTATTATATAGTGGTAGTTGATTTAGATTTTTCTTTGTTGATGTTATTCTTGGTTATAGTCTTCGGATGTCATTCTGGTCCTGTGTCTGTTGTTTATCTTTGTCCCACGTGCTCAGCCTTATCTGATATTAGTGGCCACACGGCAGGTTCGGGCGCACTGGTCTGTGTGAGCTACTCAACGCTCCGCCGTTGGCCAGTGCTTCCCCGTTGGCTAGTGCTCCCCCTATCCACCAGCTGGCAGCATATTGGGAAGGTGGTGGTGTTGGACATAGTGTGTAGGTGGCACCAGTGTCAGGACATAGAGACAAGGATGAGGCAATTCAGTCCCGCGTCCCAAATTACCCATGTTGCCGCCGCAAGATGCACAATCTAACAACGAGGGGCACAAATTGGTATATAGTAGTAGTTTATTTAGATTTTTCTTTGTTGATGTTATTCTTGGTTACAGTCTTCGGATGTCATTCTGGTCAAGTGTATGTTGTTTATCTTTGTACCATGTGCTCAGCAAAAGTAGTGGAGAGTGCGGTGGGGCAGGCCCGGATCGCCTCGTGGGGGACGTATCGATGAACCGCTGAGGAAGTCCACGTCCCGAACGTCTGGATGTCGTCCAGGGTCGAGCCAAGTGCGGCCACGGCGAAAGCTGTGGAGGGTGACGGATTGAGGGGCAGGTGTTCTGTTGTCTCGAGAGCGAGCCTGATCGTGGCAAGCAGCGCGGAGGGGTGAAGGGGCATGCCCATGGTAGTAAGGAAGGCGGGGCCTTGTAGAGGTGTCAGGATGCGCGTCGTGTAGTCCAACCATGCTGCCACCGGGCAGTAAAGGGAGCCTGGTATAGCTGGCACGGCGATGTCTGTGTACTCACCAATCTTCCATATGCCTCTTGTGCCTGTTACTATGTGGCAGCGGCACCAACAAAGTCATCAAGGGAACACATGATAAAGTGTCCCTTTTTCCACATCAGGTGAACCGCAGCATTCGTCGTCCTGGCATATGCCATTGATGACGTCCTGCAGCCGATTGGTGGAGCGACGTCGATTTAGTAACGGCCTTCTTGTGTAATGCTCAGCAATGGTGTTGAGAGTAGGCATGTTTGCAACTGACGATATGCCCTAGCTAGGTCTGCGGTCCATAGGTAGGATCCGCGGCCTAGGTGGGTGACCTCGTCCGCCAGGTCAAGCATTCCCGGTAGGGTGTATAACATGGGCACACCTTGATACTGGGCACGGCATATGCCGGCGTTGACACTTGCCTTTCCAGGGTATGATAAGTCAATGATGATGCGCCTCTTGGGTGAAGTACGCTTCCGGCGGTTCATCATTGGACTAATCTGTGTCGAGGGGCTAAAGGGGGTTCGCTTGAAGGGGCCGAGCAGGGTCCCGAGCTCCACCTCCTTGTGCACAAAGCTTGTGATGTGGGTGGCGTGGGCTGGGTCCTCGGTATGGTTGGTGGTGGCTGGTACCTGTGGTAGGGTTCAGATGTAGTCCACCGGCAATCCAAACTCAAGGAAGTCCACTATCTGTTTGTCATGGTAATCGCGTAGGAGGTGTCTCCATGCTGGAATCTTTAGGCCGGATGGGACCATGATCCGCCTCCCCATATGTTGTCCGTCTGGAGGGCGTACCAGTCACAAGTATCGGCATCGATGTCATTGAGTGTGGGCGGTGGTGAGGCATGAGGGGCGGGGCGTGGTGGGTGGGGATGAATGTCTGCTGCTGGCGTGTGGGCGTGGCGCTGGGTTGGGGCAGTGATCGCGGTGGGCCTGTGGTCACCGACACGCCTAACTCCAGGTGGGCCGGTGTGGGCCCGTAGCAGTCGGTAGTCTGTGCATGGCGGTGTTATGTTGCCTCCATGTGCTGTTGTGTGTGCGCCCGAGCCTCCGAATGGGTGTGGCCGGCTCGGGTTAGGCGGTGTGAGGGAGTCGCCGATGTTGTTGTTATTGTTATGGTTTACGATGTCATGGCCGCTGGCGGTGGCACCACCTTGCGTATTCCGGTTGGAGCAAGATGGTGGCAGGTCGCAGCGCAGTGCCGTCCCAGTGTCGCCACCTGGTCTGTAAACTGTGCGACATGGTGCCGGGTGGCTTCAGCACCGGCTCCACGAATAACAACAATGGCTTCAAATAATGCGGTATCAGGGTGGGGGGTGGTTGGCAGCAGGTTCACAGCGGACAAGAGGCCGCCAGGGTCACTGTCATGGGTGTAGCAGCCGACACACTCGCCTTCGAGGTGGCGTTATTCATTCCATCGTCAGTGCATCCAAGTGGGTGGCCGCTCACTGAAAATCCGATTTGGCTTCTGCCTTCTCGGGCCCGTTTTTGTGCTCAAATAATTGGCATTTGTTCTGGCAATCTTTTTCAGCATGTGGGTTAGCCTTAGAGTATTTTGATGCGCACCAGGCACATAGATGACATTTTTGGTGTGGCTGGATGCCATGAGACGTGGGGAATCCGCACTCGTTTCCCCAGTTCCACTTGGAGCAGGGCTTTCCGTCCATGTCTTTGTTGCATACTGGGCAGACATATTCAGATCTGTCACTACGGGCTGCCATAGTCTCGGGTTTGCTGGCGGGCGGGTCGTCGGAGGCATTACGGCTGCCCTTCTTCCCATCAAGCTTGGTGCCTTCAAGATAGGTATCATGCTGTATGTCTTGAATGGCATGGCATACTGGTCGGCCCATCCATATTGTAGCCGGCCGTCACTAATCATGGTGAATACAGTTTCCGACCAGCGTCGGCAGGTCTGCCAGTCGTATTGGGTTGCCATTGTAGCGAGTTGGTGTTGGTGTTCAAATAACGGTTCTACCCAGCTAGTCGGCATCGCTTTATCTTTGATCATGCGGCACAGCGCGGCAAAATACTCTGCCCACACGCCTGTTCAAGACCGACTTTCGTGCTGCGGTGGCCACAAATCACATATCTATGAGGGGCAATAATAGCATTACCTCTCATGTCACCTAGAGCGGTGCCCGAAGCAGCGCGCAACTCATTCACCACATCACTACGATCCGTTTCCTCCTGATCAGCATTGGAGGGTACATCATAAAATGGGGTACTAGTGGTGGCCTGATCTCGAGCAATGGTGGCGGTCATGCGGAATGGGTTGTGAAAAGGAACAAACTCACATTTTTTGGTGTCGTCTGCTGGAGTGGCGTAGTAGTACTGCTCGGGGCACGCCAGTGCAGTGTCCCAGGCATTATCGTAGTGGCCACGGCTGCGACTCTGCCATGGAGATCGTGAGCAGGGCAGTGACCGTGCATCAGCGCCTGTAGGAGCTGGGGCCGTTGACCGTGTGGGGTGGTGGCCATCTTGATTGGCGTGTGGCATCGATGCAGTGCTGCGCCGTTTCGCCGCCGAGCGCTCTATCTCGTCCATGTGATCCGTCATGCTTTGGGATTTGTGGTTGAGCCTTTCATCCATTCATGTCTGGAAATCATTTAGATCGGCAAGCAGTGAGGCAGTGTTGTCGGACTTACGTTGTGTGTCCCCGTTGTTTGCGAGGCTGTCAGTTGTGGTGAGGCTCTCGTGCTGCTCCTCGGTGTGGCTTGAATGAGATTGTGTTTTCCTGGTCGATTTCTCCTGTAAAACCACCGATCTAGGTCGGCCACGGGTCTTTTTCGCGGGGGTTGGATCCAGTGCTGGTGATGAGTCGGGTGTTACGTCCCTGGGTTGCTTATTACGGGTGGAAAGCATGGCTAGGCGAGAAAAGGGGGAAACGCTTTAGTGGCCACGCGGCAGGTTCAGGCGCACTGGTCGATGTGAGCTACTCAGGCCTCTGCCATTGGCCAGTGCTCGCCCGATCCGCCAGGTGGCAGCATATTGGGAAGGTGGTGGTGTCGGTCGTA
This sequence comes from Branchipolynoe longqiensis, assembly GCA_030323885.1. Classification (NCBI taxonomy): domain Eukaryota; kingdom Metazoa; phylum Annelida; class Polychaeta; order Phyllodocida; family Polynoidae; genus Branchipolynoe; species Branchipolynoe longqiensis. Next base: position 36,172,422 of record CM059200.1, read on the forward strand.
GTGTGTAGGTGGCGCCAGTGTCAGGCCATAGAGACAAGTGTGCGGCGATTCGGTCCCGCGTCCCGAATTAGCCATGTTGCTGCCGCAACATGCACAATGTAAAATATCTGTTAAAACGATTTCATGGCAGAATTGACTCATAGACACATATAGGGGGAAGCGTATTTTGTTCTTGAATGTAAGGAATTGAGCCCCCAAATCCAGATTAAAAGTTCCACACCCCAACCACTAGACTACAGAGCCTACATATAATTCCTTTTCTCAGTTCAGGTAATTTGTAGTGGTGTGTGTTTGTTTATTATTATATGTGGTTCATTCTCTGAAACTGGGCACTAAAGTGTGACATGGAAACCAAAAGTGAAAGCCTTCCAAATAATAGCAAAAACTATTACTAATAATAGCAGAATCCATGTTCATATGAAGTCTTTCATGTTGTACATACGTCAGAGCTGAAAAAAAGTTATTTCAGTTCTTTTTTTCATCTTATCCAAATTGAGCGATACATTAACATCACTCGTGTACCATGGAAATCCGAGACATGCAGAACATCATTTTAACATACAAAACAAATTCAAACAAGATTTGATTGATTACAGTTAAGCAATCAATATTATGTCTTACAAGAAAAAAGGTTGGATAAATGCATGGTGTCGATGTGTAAATTTTCACATTTTCACCTAAATCAAAATCATACAAACATACCTTTGATACATTTTGTAGGATAGATTAAATACATGTAGTATTGCTAACATGCTTAACACACAGAAGCAACAATAATTATTTGACTTTCTACAAATAAAAGAAAGAATTAATTATCACCATTGTAACATGGACACTACCGCGCATTACGTATGAGCAGGGTAAGTAAATTCATCACAAACAAAAATTATATTATATATGGTGCCCAGGTTTAAGAGAATGTGTGTGTATATGGCTAATTCTCAGAAACTATATACCACATTTTTGGTTTCCATTTTACGTTGTTAATAATTTTGCCTTATTTTTGGGGGTAGTAAATCAAATAGTTTTTAACAGCTTTTCAATTTGTATAAGATAAAAATCAAAAATTGAAAAAAATATTTAAACTCTTACATATGCACAACATATAAACCTTCATATGGACATGGGTTCTGTTATTATTTGTAAGGTTGTCACTTTTGGTTTCCATGTCACAATTGACTGCACAGTTTCAGAGAATGACCGATATATGTTTATATATATATATATGTGTGTACATACATATACATATATAAACATACATACCGGGCGCGGTGGCCTCGTGTGCGGAAAGTCGCGAGTTTGGTTCCGGTCGAGTCAAACCACTGACTTTAAAATTGATACTTGTCGCTACCTACCCTGGCACTCGGCATTAATAGGATAGGACAAGCACTGGTTGGCTGAGTGTCAGGTGACTGAGTGGGATATAGGGTCATGGTGCCGGTGGCCTGATTTACCACTATAAAGTCGCCATGAGTGCACAGTGTCACAAGTCAGTAGGGGGCCCTACTCGTCCTGATATCACTTCTAGATATTGCAAGGTCGTAACATTCCAACAACCAATCATTCCATGTCTCAGTTCAGGCTATTTGTAGTGGTGTGTGTATATATATGTTTATATATATATATGCATGTATGTGTGTAGTGTAAAACCTCTCTAACCGACCACCTCCACAGATCAACCATTCCCCTATATCGATCGCTATATTTGGGTCCGAACAATAACATTGTAACCCTATTCTAACTCCCTAAACCGACTACCTCCCTAAATTGACCACTTAAAGTCGGTCCCAAGGTCGGTCGATTTAGAAATATTTTCACTGTACATACATACATGTCGCCATTTTGTTTTCAGAACCAAGTGCGTTCCATGACGATGTGCGTATCCACGTCGCTGCAGGCAACAGTAGTGTTGATCTGCCAGTTCTTCAATAAAGTCTATGTGTGTCTGGTTTGTCCGGAGAAGAACAAGGATCTTATTCTAGCGTATGGAAGACGCTCAGTCAGCACGACGGACACCAATGGTATGTGTGTACAGTAAAACCTCTCTAAATTGACCGACCATGGGACCGACTTTAAATGGTCCATTTAGGGAGGTGGTCGGATTAGGGAGTTTTTTTTTCATCATTACAATATTATTGTATGGACGACCATTTGGGACCCAAATAAAGCGATCAATATAGGGGAGTGGTCGATCTGTGGAGGTGGCTGGTTAGAGAGATTTAACTGTAGTTGCTGACCCACCATAGTTAGCGGGGGGGGGGGGAGAGGGAGGTGGGAAGGGGAAAGTTTCCACCCGCCGCCCCAACCAAAAAGTCACCCAGTATGCAGTGCTGCCACTTTATGCTTTTTTGAAAGTATTATACTTTAATCAAGGGAAAACTACTTTTGATACCTTTTTCATACTTTTTTTTAGGTGTAAATACTTTTTATCAGCAAAAGAATTCCCATCTGGTAATTTTTTTTTTTTTTTTTTGGGGGGTGTTCGGCCATCTATATTGATGTTTGATTGCTGTAAGTCAGCACCGATCCTGTAGAATTAAGGGGTGGCTCCTGCTGTATAATGTACAGCACAGTCACTGTAGTTATGCAAAAATGGGAGCAGCCCGAGTAGAAGTGTATACTCGGGGCAACTCAAATAATCGTTGTGGGTTACATTTTTTTTTAAAAAGTTAGTCAGAGTTGACAAGATTTGTGTCTTTTAATGTTCATGTGTTGTGTGTGTGTGGTGTTGTGAACACTTTTCAGGCTTAGAATTCGTAATTCGATGAGATTGAGAGATATGCTTTGCTAGTCTCTTTGCAGTACTGGTGTGTGTTCTGTTGAGTGGAACTTTTGTTGAGCTCTCTGCTGTCAGTTACCAAGTGACAGTGCACTGAACTATGCAAAACTCCTCACAACACTGCATACATCATTCCTGAAGCGTGTTCACAGGCAGCACATGTTAACTTAACAAGGTAACAAATGGTCACACATCAGGGTAAGTTTACCCTTATTTATGCTTGTTTAATAAAAAAGAATTAGACAATTTTGATACTTAAGAAAAAGATTTTTTTTACTTTTGTGTGTGTCAAATCCAGAGTATGTAACCTCCCTGAAATGGAGATTTAGTGACTTGTTTGGCTTCCTAACAATGGAGACCAACAATGTTTTAATGTAAGCACAGATAGTAGAGGGATAGATGGTTAAGTGATGTCATGAAAGCGTGATAATTGACCATTTTGAAAGCATGATAATTGTCCACATCATTCATATGCTCTAGCCTAGTAGTATACTGGCATTTACAGAATAAATATAGTTCATCCTCTTGTGATATAGAATTATGGCTGTTCTCTAGGTTCATCCTGCATAGTCAGCTCTTGACCTCGGAATGAATCTAAACAAGGCAAATAAAATTGTAATCCCAACTACTAGGACTAGTAGTAGTAGTACCAACAATGATTTCCTGTTGCCCCTATCATCGCTCATTATCACGCTTCCAATAATGCGGCCATATTTTCTAATTGCATGCTGGGAGAGCCTCAAACAGCCTGACTTTGCCATCTTTATATATAAAAAATCATTGATTAATTTTTCTTTAGGTAACTATATTCGGTTGATCATGGTATTCTGCTGTGTTTTAGTTTGAAGTAGCCTTTGTTTTAAATTACTAAGTTCGGAGATCTCTCAAATGAAAGAATGCCAAATTAATTTTGGTGTACACATCGAAATTCTGACCACCATGTTCTTAGCAATAAGAAGCTCTATTAAATTGAATCAGTGTCTCCTTCTATGCAGCAACAAATGCTTAATACATTTACCAGTATCTGATTTGGATACATAGATTAAAGACTATATAAAAGTTATGGTGTGGAAAATTTGGTGCTTCATAGTTTGTTTGAGGTTCTCCATCTGGTGCTTAGTACAATTTATAAGTATTAGCTTTGTGTGTATGCTCACTAGTGGTAGCTTGCAATGTGCTCAGATAAAAGGTCACACGCCAAAATATAACACACACACACATATGGGTCCTTCTCAGAAACTGTGTATCACATTTTTGGTTTCGATGTTACATTGTTAATAATTTAGCATTTGTTTAGGGGGAGGTAGTAAGTCAAATACTTATTGTTGACTCTGTGTATTAAGTATGTTAGCAATACTACCTGTATTTAATCTATCCCACAAAATGTATCCAAACATTTTTATATGATTTTGTGCTAAAGTGAAAATATGAAAATTTGCATATTGACACCATCTACCAAAAACAAAATTTCAACCTTTTTCTGGTAATAAGCAATTCTTTTCATTTCGCTGTAATCTATCGAATCTTGTTTGAATTGTGTGGTTTAATATGATGTTATGGATGGATGTTACACAGTTAATTTTAACAGCTTTCTCAATTTCTTTAAGATCGACATAGAAAAGTGAAAAAGAAATGTCAACCCTAACATGCACACAACGTATAAACCTTCATATTCATATGGATTCTGCTATTATTTGGAATGCTTTCTGCTATTATTTGGAATGTTTTGGCTTCTGGTTTCCATGTCACAAAAGTGGGACACAGCTTCTGAGAACGACCCATATATAGGTCATTCTCTGAAACTGTGCATTAAAGTGAGACATGGAAACTAAAAGTGAAAACCTTTTAAATAATAGCAGAAAACATTCCAAATAATAGCAAAACCCATGCCCCTATGCATATGTGAGAGTTGAAAAAAAAAGGATATTTCACTTTTCAATTTTGATCTTAAACAAATTGAGCAATATGTTAAAATCACCCATATAACATGAAAATCAAAGGCACACGCAGAACATTGTTTTACAATACACATTAGAGTCAAATAGGATGTTATTGATTACAGTTAAGGAAACAAGATTATGTCTTACAAGAAAAAAACTAAATGAAAAAAAGTTTAGGTAAATTCATGGTATTCTCACTTAAGCAGAAAATCATACACGGAAACATACTTTAAAAAAAAAAGAATTTTGTAGGTTCAATTAAATACATCTAGTATTGCTAATGTGCTTGACGCACAGAGGTAGCAACAATTATTTGACTTGCTATCAATAAAAGAATGAATTAATAATCACCATCGTAACGTGGAAACCAAACATGTACTGCCCAGTTTTAAAGAACGACCCACGTATGCACACAAGCTACAAAAGACATGATCGGTGCATATCTGCTGTTGATTTACTTACAAGTAACTAATTGTTGTTCACGCGACTGTTGCAACGAATGACGCCGTGTAAAAAAACCAAACCTTCTCCTTTTCTCAGCATTATCTATACAGTACCCGGATCCTCTGGATACCATGCGTGACACCCGGAATGCAGGATTGATGCCAGACCAAGAGAGCAACTTCCGGCCGAGTGTTATAGGGCTGATTGACCTTCAGGGGTCTGCAAGCACAAGCAATGTGCAGGCTGTGGTTGCAGACATAATTGAGGGCGACCAGAAGGAAAAAGAGCTAAGTTTAACCGAAGCTCCAATTCAGGTTGAGGCTAAGATGGCACTGGACGCGCAGAAGGAACAACAGGCAATGGGGACCGAACACATAGACGGCGTGAATTCGAAGGGTGAAGATCAAAAGAAAATGGCTGATAACGCGCTAGGTGATGACAAGGTGGCAGGAAAGGAAGATATTGGAACAGATCTCGATAAAGGGCAAGATAAATCAGAGAAGTCCGATAAAGATCCCACCAAGGGGAAAGGTCAGCCAGACGGGCCCGATAAAGATGCCAACAAAGAGCAAGGTAAATTGGACAAGTCTGATAAAGATGCAAACAAAGAGCAAGGTAAATCAGATGAGTCTGATAAAGACACAAACAAAGAGCAAGGTAAATCAGATGAGTCTGATAAAGATGCAAAGAAAGAGCAAGGTAAATCAGATGAGTATGATAAAGACACAAACAAAGAGCAAGCTAAATCGGATGGGTCCGAAAAAGACACAATCAAAGCGCAAGGTAAATCGGATCAGTCCAAAAAAGATGCAAACAAAGAGCAAAGTAAATCGGAGAAGCCGGATAAAGAAACAAACAAAGAGCAAGGTATCATGGATGGGTCCAAAAAAGATGCACACAAAGAGCAAGATAAATCAGAGGCATTAGATAAAGAATCTGATAAAATGCCAATTAAATCAGATACCACAGCAAAAAAAGAACAACCTGAAATCAAGAATGAAGTAGCTGAGGCTGAAACTAAGCAAAAGGATGAGAATAAAGATGGACAGGATGGCAGTACAAAAGAGGCAAAGTAACTAATTGTTTAATTGGTACTACCATTATAATTGATTATTTCAACAGCTTTCAGAAATCACAGTGTATATATAGAGCAGAGAGAAAACACGAAGATACTTCTTCCATGCTGATCCACTGTTTCTATTTTGTGAAGATTGCCACTTACGTATTTAAAGAGTTCAACAAAAACTATCATGAAGGGAGTATTTCATAACACAAGTCATTATTGGTTTCAATTCATCAGTGTTGCGCCATGGTTGTAGTAAAGCCTTTAAATAGTAAAACACTGAAGCAAAATTTGTATGATTACTGCAGGGCCAATTTCTTACCCTTGCAATAATAGGAACTAATGACTTGAATAGAAATGTGAGAAATATATGAGTTATTTTCCTAAATGCGATAAGCGCCGACCCAAAAAGTGACCATGCAATGCCAAGCTCGTATATACATGAAGAGCTCTTTTTATATTTGAAGAGCTCTTTTCCAAAGTATGAGCTACGAGCTTGGCATTAGCATTGCAAGCTCATTTTTCTTATCGGTGCTTATCGCGCTTTGGAAAATGGCTCTTCAAATATCCATGGCAGTTAGATTGTTGACCAAATAGACAGTGACTGCTTGCGCTCCATATAACGTCATACCCTCCGTCTCCCACACTCCTTGGGGTCAATCAGGGTAACCCAGACTCGTCTTCTATCCAAATTAAGGTTGCATGGTCCAATGAAACATATTTTTTCCAAAACCAGAGCACTTACTAAAATGTGATTCTATATATCAAATTTAGATACTGGTGCATTGGCCCATAATTTCGAATTGTGGTTGATCCGACGGAGGAAGCCTGAGATGCTCACATCACTAAGCGGCCCATGTGCCCCCCCCCCATCCTCCGCCTTCGCAGCTTGACCCGCATTCAGGCTCTGATTTCAAAGCAGATTGTTTTATTCAGGCACGCCCGCTTCCACCCCCGCATACCCACGTCACAAAGCTTTCGGAAGCCACCAACGTCACACAGCAGGATGCAGCGAACACGCCATGCCATAAATCCGAGGGGCCGACTGGCGAAGCGTGCCACCAAGAGAATAACGGCAGCGCCCCAAGCCGACCCAAGCGACTCCTTCACGTCGCAAGATGGCGGGGCCTCCCCACAGCTCCCCTCGGGCCGACCAGGTAATAAGCCCTCGAGAAGATGCCCTCGGCGAGGGCCAAGCAAGCAGAAGGGATGGTGAGGATGCAGGCCTCCATCGACGCCATCGAGAAGTGCTGGGATGCGCTGGAGATACATGACGCCCAGCAGAGGAAGGAAATGGCAGCGCATAGCAAAGTGCCCCTGCCACACCAAAGTGCCCCAGCCGTGATGTCCGACGCGTGAGCCCCGCGAGCATTTGGTCCTCACCCTCCTGATCGCCACAACACTGGAGCGAGCGCCGTTACGAGATGCACCGAGCGGCCCGCGCCCCTGGTACACGCCAAGGAAGGCCGACAACGCCACACCGGTGATGACACATAAGGCAGAGGCGCCCGCTCTATGGCCGAGGAGGCGGTCCGGCTGATCATGGCAGCGGCGGACAGCAAGACTAACACAAGGGAAAAAGGTATCCCTTCAAAGTATCTATTCCCTTATGATCTGGTCAAGCGGAGGATGAAGGGAAATCTATCAAAAAGTGGGAGTCGACCCGGAAGGAATATACGCTAGGCCTGAAGTGCCTCTAGTACCATCCCGCCACCAGGAGATGGTAGCCAAGATAACTGCTCCTTTTCCTGGCCGGTCGTGAGGCGGTACTTGGAGGAGATTTTCACAAGGATCGCGGAAGGGTGGCTCCATGACGGCTGGAGGGATACAGCTGCCGTAAACGCCGTATGAATCGAGATTATTGCGATGGCGGGACACACCGGCGCCGCCACCGCGAGCTCAGCCGACCACCCGCATGGCAGGCAACAGCAGCAAAAACCAGGCGCAGACACCCGCAGCCACTACGACAAGGTGGCGATGGGTGCGCCCTGCCCATCTTGGAATATTGATCCCAGGTCGTGCGACAAGGCGGCCAAGGGGGAGTCCCACGGCGCAGGCGCCCAAAAGCTTGCCCACATGGCGGGTACTGCGCAAACGTGAGGAGGATTTTCACCAACCACACAGAGGCCAGCTGCTACTCGAAGAAGTCCAGGGACAGGCTGGGTAAGAAGTCGCAGTTAGATTTTTATTGCCTGTCCCACGACTCCCCATACGGCAGTTAAGCGCCCCAGCACCGCCCCACCGTTTGTTGACATTCTCGGGAAGCCGTGTGGCTTCCCCCAGGCATTCCCACCACCCGGGCGTCCCGTGGAACCCATGGGAATGACGTCACGCCTGCAGCCGGTTCCCGGAGCCACAGCCGGAACAAGCGAAGGAGCGCCGGCCCTGTGACGTCACCTGGAAGGTAATTAAAAACATTGATCGCGGAGGCCCCGCCCCCGCCCCGCACTGGCCTACCTACCGCAGCTATGTGGATGACTTTTTCGGCTGCGAGCCGTCCTTCTTGGAGGCGAAGCGCACCTTGGACACCCGCCGCGAGATCTGTGCTCCGCTCGGGCTGGCCTTTGCCCCTGACAAGTGCTGCCCCCGACGGTAAGGCTGGTCTGGCTGGGGATAGAGCTCGACACGGAGGCACTGGTCCTGCGCATCCCCCACCAGAAAATCCAGGAGGTCATTGGCGACTGTGAGCGCTGGCTCGCACTGCCCTCCCTTACTAAGAAGGCACTCCAGCGGCTTGTGGGCCACCTCGCCCACATAAGTACTTGTGTGCCGGCGGCCAGAAAGTTCATGTGCTGCATCCTCCGCAGCTTACCATGACGGCCCCGCGAAAGTGGACTTCGACCTCAGGTGTGCCGTCCGCTGGTTCTGCGACTTTGCAGCCATGGGCAATGGCGTCTGGCTCATCCCACCCCCCTTGAAGCCCTGGTGGGTCATCGAGTGCGATTCCTGCCTCACCGGCGGGACCGCCTTCTCCCGGGACAGGTGCTTCTCAGAGGCCTACGACGAGCCCATGGTCGCCACATAACCGACCATACACAAGCTCGAGGCCGTTAATCTCATCCTGGCGGTGCAGACCGGGTATGAGGTCATCGTCAACACTTACAACATGCCCTCAGCCCTGGCCCTAAGAGTCGGGCCGCCCCACCGACCCCAACGTCGGCGCCTGCACCCTCGAGATATGGCTCATCGCGGCACTCAGGTCCTTCACAATCGCAGTCCACAACAAGCCGTGGGATCGAGCTGGTCCTAGTGGATTCTCTGAGCCGCGCGCACTACTGTCTGGTCGCCCTAGATATTGTTGCCGAGCAGTGCCGCATAAGCGGGATCGCCCGCATAAGGGCCATGCACTCACCAGACATCTTCACCCATGACTTCTAACTTCTCTTCCCCAGCCTACGGCCGGTGGGCACACCAGCAGCTCATAACCCTCCACCGTGCCTCCCTCGCCCCCAGGACCTGGCGCAACCATGATCGCCATGCCAGGAGGTACCTGGAGTTTATGTTTGAGCTGGCCATCGACCACCTGGACCCTGCCCCATAGACATTGGCCAATTCAGCGCCTATCTCCAACGTGAGTTTCCCTCCCCCCCCCATCGGTGGCGAACCGCCCTTTCCGGCGCCTGCTCCTGGGTCTGGGAGGCAGGCGGGGACATCGGCCCGTTTGACGCATCGTTCGTGGAAAAGGTGAGGAAGGGTGGCAAGATGCTCTTTGCCGTCCCCCTCAGGAGGGCCGTTGCCATCACTCCAGACAGGATCCCCCAGATCTATGCCCATATGCGCTCCTGAGGGCACCTCGGGGTCGCCCTGTGGGCGGCTGTCTTCATTGCATACTTCACCTTCATACGGCAGTCTAACTTGCTGTCGCCCTCCCACGCCATGTGGGGAGGCTCGCACACGCTGCGCCGCGATGACATCTGGTGCACCCTGTGTGGCCTCCGCATCCGGATGTCGTCCTCCAAGACCATCCGCACACCAGCACAGGCTGTCTTGCTCATCGTCCCCGCGCTTCCCGGATCGCCCATGTGCCCTGTTCGCGCGTGGGAGAGGGCAGTCGCCTTGGGGCCCGCCTCGGGCGATGCCCGAGCCGACACGCCGCTACTTGCCCACGACATCACCCCCCTGCTTGGAGCCGCCCTCAAGGCCACCGGCATCCCGGGGTGTGCCAGGTACACCCTCCACAACCTCAGCAGGGGCGCTGCCCAGGCCTGCTCCTCCAGGGGGGGTCGACCTTTCTGCCATTATGGCCCAGGGGACCTGGGAGTCCGACACAGTGTATGCGTACGTCCCCAGGGTCCTGCCCGTGGACGCCCCGAGAGCCTTGGCATTGTGCTTTGGGTTGGCTCCCGAGCCTGTCTCCTCGGGTTCCTCGGTCCTCCCTCTACCATCAGCAGACATTGAGCAGGTGGACTGAACCCAAACCTCAAATGACATTTTAAACTTAAACTGTTGTAACCGTTATATTGTGTATTGAATAAACCCCCCTTTTTCCCACATCAGTCTCAATCGCATCCCCCCGCCCTCCCCCGCGTTCGCAGCTTGACCCGCATTTGGGCTCTGATTTCAAAGCGGGTTGTTTTACCATGTCCACATACCCTCTTTATTAAGGCCACTTCGTGGGGGTCGACCCCCCTTTTCCCCACATCAGTCTCGGGCTTCCTCTGTCCGAATCAGCTAAGGATTTCTGACAGCGCATACCATCTAATCAGTGAATTTATGACCCCATCCCTTTGGAGACCTACTTTGCAACACCCATCAAGGAAGAACACCAATGTTAAGCAATTAGGTCAATCTCGTGGCCTCATTACCATTGACCCTCATTTCAAGAAGCTAGTTAGGTTGGCACCATAGGCTGGGTTGATATAAAGTTGCATGGTCATAACAAAATTTCAAAACCAAACCACATACTTACATTTGATTTTATTTTTTCAACTCAGATGGGAAAATGTTAGACTGAAGGTACCCAGTTTTTTTGTAGTGGGTACATTAGTTGATCAATGATGGACTATTGGTCTTCCTCATTTCACTGCTTCCCCTATCCTAATAATACTGAACGCAAGATGAGGTAGCGACAAGTACACATTTTTAAGTTATCGGTTTGACTTGACCAGGGTTTGAAACTAGGGAGTTGAATCCCATGTCCTACCAAAATGGGAAGTGGCTGCTCAGTGCTTTTGGCAATCCCCTCTGGTTACTTTGAAGCCTGTCTCTTGGCTACTTTTTTAAATCCACTTTATACAATATTTAATATGTTATGTTTACAGAAGCACAAATACAACTATAAATTAATAGGTATACCCAATTCAATTAATTATGCTGTGACTAAAATTAAATATGATATTGTGGCTGAGTTGGAAATTGAATCATGGTGCCATTGGCCTGGTCTCCCTGTGGGGAAGCACTATAAAGCCAGATAGAGTGGCCGGATAAGTAGAGCCCCCCGCCTCCCATGTTGGTAGGTTATCGAATTTGAATCCCTAGGTTTGAATCCTGGGCGAGTCAAACCAATGACTTAAAAATGTCCCGTATCCTGTTTTGTGAGATCGGGAGATCCGAAGCCATGAGTTTGTGGGTTCGAATCCTGGTCGAGTCAAACCAATGACTTTAAAATGTATACTTGTCATTTCCTAGCCTGGCGCTTGGCATTATTAGGATAGGGCAAGGACTGGTTGGCTCAGTGTCAGGATAATGTGACTGAGTGGGATATCAGGTCATGGTGCTGGCGGCCTAGTTTCCCAGTGGGGCAGCACTATAAAGTCACTATGAGTGTGCACTGTCACAAGTTGGTACCTGTCCGTAAAACAACAAACAAACTTTGAAATGTATGCTTGTTGCTACCTCGCTTGGTATTCGGCATTACGAGGGTAGGGTTAGGAGCAGGGGAAATAGGAAGATCAAATTGTCTGTGACTGAAAATTCTCCAGGTTAATCAACTGATGTACAAAAATCACACACACAAAAACTGGGTATCTTCAGATTTTCAGTCTAACATTGTTCCATCTGAGTTGGAAATATAAGATCAAATATAAGTATGTGGTTTGATTTTGAAAAAGAAATTATGCTTCATCAGACCCTGCAGCTCTAAAACATGGTTCGAATCCCATGACCTACCACAACTGCATCAGTAGGTCAGTCCGCATCACATCAAATGTCAACAAACAAATAATGGTGCAATGGTGCCATCATTCGAAAAACCAAGAGACCAGACTATATTTGATTTAGGTCATTCCACATCACGTGGTCATTGCGAGATGTCAATACGGGTCATAGCTAGACGACTTTTTGAAAGCTTGCGGAAAGTATTTTGTGTTCTTTCAGCTCAAATTGCTTCAAAACTAGCCATTTTTCATAAAAGATCACTCCGGACTATTGATTAGTTGGTCATAACGATCAATTTGATATATTTATCTAAAATAATTAAACAAAAATTCAAGCGCCATCGGACCATGGAACTTTAATATATTTCTGGTGGGACGACACGTCAGGGCTCTGTATTAAATAGGGAACATTTAATGAATAATGTAGATATATCAGTTGTTTGTTGGGGCTTCATGTCCTAGCAACATCTAAGGTTATATGAGCAAGGGTACCGACTTGTGACGGTATGCACTCTTGGTGACTGCTGGCACCATGACCCAATATCTCACTCAGTCACATCATCCTGACATTGAGCTAACCAGTCCTTGACCTATCCTATTAATGATGAGCGGTCAGGCTAGGTAGCGGCAAGGATCCATTTTGTAAGTGGTTGGTTTTCGACACGATCCGGATTTGAATGCCAGAAACCAGTGGTCCACAAGTGGTTCATCAAAGCTGTGGTATGTGTTGTCCTTTCTGTGGGAAAGTGCATATAAAAGACCCTTTGCTGCTTAATGGAAGGAGTAGCCTATATGGCGGCAGTGCATATAAAAGAACCATTGCTACTTAATGGAGGGAGTAGCCTAAGTGGCGGCAGCTGGTTTCCTCCAAAGAAAAATGTCAGAATAACCATGTTTGACATTCAATAGCCGATGATAAAAATCAATGCGCTCTAGCAGCGTCGTTAAATAAAACAAACTTTCCTTTTTTCGAATGGCCGACCTTCCACATGGGAATCCAGACCTTACTGATTCAGCGATCGCGGACGGTAGCTGTATAAATAAAAGCTTACGTAGAGAAAGTTAATGAATTATTACTTGCATGTGTAGGTGGTTCATGAATAAAAGCTTCCATGGACAAGTTCAATAGATAATTTCATGTGTAGATTCATAAATAAAGGCGTGCTGAAACTGCTGTATCATTAATTACTTCATTTGATAATTGACGCAGACCCTACCATATCTCAACGCTGCTCAATGTCAAATTTTATTTAAAGTTGCATAGCCCCGATGGCTTTCAGTTTCTAGGATTTTCTGGAATAAATATGTTACGCTGATTGTTATAATCTACCTTTCTGTAATTTGAAGTAACTTTTGTTTTGAATGAACTTTTGAGATTTTTGAAGTCAAACAATGAATTTTGGCAAACATACCAAAACTCTGGCGCTATAGGTTTCTGCAATAACAGATTCTATTAAATTGCTTCAGTATTCCCTTCTATTTGGTGACAAATTCTTAATAAGTGAAGAGTTCAGGCGCAGAAACATGTAAACGCCAATCCAAAAATGTTATTAAAATAAAAGATGTGTACCTGAAAATAATTATAATTCTAACTAATTCCACTTCTGTTGTGATGACATGATTATGGAGCAATTAGCAAAGAGGTACACAATTATGTAAAGAATACAATTTTTGACAGTGTAATTCCAATATTTTTGTCTAATTTGGGGATTGGCGTTCAATGGCTTTTGCGCATGAACTCTTCAAGTGCACCAGTATATAAGATAGACGTGTAGAATGAAATCTAGATAATTGTTTTGGTTTTGAAAATGTCATGTTTTTATTGGAGTATGCAGCTTCAACCACAATGCATCATTGGCTTTAATGCATGCACACAGTACAGCCAGTTAGATCCACGTCCATCGTCCGTGTGCACTGACCTTTCATCAAAGTTGGAAGAGGACTTGGTTGTCGGGAGTTTTACGTCCTGTCAACATCTAAGGTCATATCAGGACGGGTACCGACTTATTGTTTTGTTTGTTGTTTACGTCCTATCAACATCTAAGGTCATCAGGATGGGTACCGACTTGTGTCAGTGCGCACTCATGGTCACTTTATAGTCCTGCCCCACTGGGAGACCAGGCCATCAGCACCATGACCTGATATCCCACTCATCCTGACACCGAGTCAACCAGTCCTTGCCCTCTTCTAATAATGCCGAGCGCCTGGCTAGGAAGTGACAAATGTCAATTTGGTAAGTCATTGGTTTGACTTGACCGGGAATTGAACTCCCGACCTTCCGCACGGGAAGCCTGCTCTCTACCGATTCAGCCACCACACCATTTACCTTTGCTTCGGGAAGGGGTGTTAATATTTAAATTCAGAAAAAAAAGAAAATCTATCAAAGTTTCCACTCTGATGGAGTATTGTGTGGCATTAAAGCAATTAAATTGAATTGTCCACTCAATTATGGTGATACGGCTAGTAGAGTAGTGTGGTGGCAGTAAAATAGGCTGATGTTGGTGATAGCTTTAGATAAACGATTCACCCCGTGCTGAGTACGAGTGAAGAACAACTCTATATAAAAAGTAGAGAAATTCATTTTCTCCACTTTTTATAGAGGGTTGTTCTTCAGCCCTACTCAGGCTACTCTTGTATGGGGTAAATCTTGTACAGGGATGAAAAATCTCCGAAATTTCGCGGATTTCCGGGATTTTTCCTGTAGCTATAAGTGTATACTAATAAGTTGCGCCCGTCCTGATATGACCTTAGATGTTGCCAGGACATAAAACTCCACCAACCAACCAATGCGTTGTTTCACACTGCAGCACTAGCAGTGTAAACTACTAATGCCTTCACGGTGCAGCACTATCAGTGTATACTACTAATACATGCTTCTAATGCCGCAGCACTATCAGCGTATACCAATAGGTGATGCAAACGCCGCAGCACTAGCAGCGTATACTACTAATACATGCTTCTAATGCCGCAGCACTATCAGCGTATACCGATATGTGATGCAAACGCCGCAGCACTAGCAGCGTATACTACTAATACATGGACTGCATGCAGAGATTCAAGGCCAGTTTGCAGACCACCTCTCCATATACACTGATGGAGACCAAAGCTGGGTAGATGCTGCGCAGTCTGCTGACGGGAAAAATTTGGTGTACGTTTGCCCGATCAGAGCTCGATTTTCACTGCAGAAGCCCGAGCACTCCTTCTCGCTTTGGAGTGTATCGAGGTATCCAACCACACTATGTTATATACAGTGATTCGTTCTCTTGCCTCCTGGCTGTTGCTGGACTGAAAACGAATCACCCTATTCTAGCAATGGTCATTTATAAAATGAACCAACTGACAACGGATGGGTATGACATCCACCTGTGCTGGGTGCCTGGCCATGCTGGCATACAAGGAAACGAACAAGCTGATCGGGCTGCGAAGAAGGCCCTGAACTGTGATCTTGAACCGTGTCTGATCCCTCACTCTGATCTGAAACCACTAATAGCCACCCACATAAAATCCAAATGGCAACATGAGTGGGATGAAAACATTAATAAACTTAAAGAAATTGAACCATCTGTGGGAAAGCCACCACAGACTCATGCGGGAGGTCGGCGGGACCAAGTGGTCCTTAGCCGCTGCCGTATTGGCCACTCGTGGCTTACACATGCTTTTCTGCTCAAGGGGGAACCTCCCCCTGAATGTATTGGGTGTCAGTCCCCGCTGACACTCAAACACATTTTACTAAGTTGCGTTGATTTTTTGGCCCTGCGCCAACGGTTCTACACTGCAGACAGTATGCATGACCTTTTTACTAAGGTAAAACAGGAAAACATTTTAGCCTTTTTGAGGGCAGCTGGACTGTACCACCTCATATAGTTTACTAAATAGATTCTATCAATTATTAATAAAACTTTTCTTTTTCTATGGGAATTTGTTTCCCTTGACCACAAATATATGATTGTGAGCTTTCTAATTTAATGAGTGTCTATTGGCACATAATTGATTGTCTGCTTTTACATGTAAAAGCGATGGTTTGAACAAAAAACAAACATTTCTCGCCGTGAATATGGCCTATGCTGCCAACACGGCGTAAAGCAACCACCAATCAATCAATCAATCAACTAATACATGCTTCAAATGGCGCAGCACTATCAGCGTATAGCAATATGTATGAAACCCGACTTTCGGGAAATTTCCGCGATTCCCTGCCAATGCTAAGCCTATGGGAGAATATCAGCATTTCCGCTTTTTTTCCCGGAGACCACTTTCATCGCTGCTTGTATCTGCCTACCTATTGGCTATTTCAACTATGAAAGATCTACGCGATTTCGCAACGATCGCGGTTTTTGATATTCACCAATTAACGGTCACAAAATGCCAGTGTAAGCAACCGGAAGATTGGTTGGTTTTTGGAGTTTTTATGTCCTGGCAACATCTAAGGTTACGTCATGACTGGCTAGAGACTCTTGGGTGGTTCGTAACCTTACGACGGTTACCGGCTGCAGGACTGCAGCAATATAGAAAGGCACTGATAAATCGATCCGATCTTTGGATTGAAGATTAAACTTCAGGTGGGACGGTTGTAGAAGCTGGGATCTCTTTACAATGATTTTAACGAAGCGTCGTTGGGGCAGAGCCGGATCACTCTGGCCGGGCGCTAGCAGTGCATGTGTGTCCAGTAGAGCAGAGTTGAGTCAAATTCAAAGGGCCGGGTCTCCTTGCTCTGTGGTCACCAGTTGTCTTGCCGGAGACACAGACGGAGTAAGAGGTAGAAAGTGAAATGCCGCCCAGCAACCCCAGCCCCTCCTGGAACTCTTTTCTGACATAACCAAGGAGGAGCGTGGGGCGGCAGAGAGGTGATAGAAGAGGTGGACGAAGTGGGGTCTGGACAGCAAGACAGGAAGGCAATGAGGTATATAGCATACTCAGTATAGGTATGGACGATATTAATAATGTAGGCCTACACATCCTTACAATTAATAAGTCAATGATAACAGGAATAATAAATAGTAAGCATATGACAGCAGGATCACAGGAATAATAGTAAAGATGATATCTGCAGCAGTTGCCAATAGGTAATCTCAACATAATAAGGACTCAAATCAGTAATACAATAATCAAATAATAATAGTGAGTAGTGATAGCTGTGTCGATTTTTGCCTTTATTTCCGGTTTCTGTAAGTCCTCCACAATCTGGTAGGTGGCAGCAGCATACGGTGCTGTGTACATGTTGTATACTACAATATCTGGCTGGGTTTGGTGTTTTGCGTCCTAGCAACATCTAAGGTCATATCAGGATGGGTCCCAACTTGTGACAGTGCGCACTCATGGTGACTTTATAGTGCTGCCCCAGTGGGAGATCAGGCTGTCAGCATCATGATCTGATATCCCACTCAGTCACATCATCCTGACACTAAGCCAACCAGTCCCTGCCCTATCCTAATAATGCTGAGCTAGGAAGCGACAAGTATACATTTTTAAGCCATTGGTTTGACTCGACCAGTGTTCGAACCCTTGAACTCATGGGTTTGCCCCCCGATCTCCCAAAGTTTCGTTTGGTAGCATCTCTGTATGTTTTCATAGATGCTGGTACACACCTCCGTATACGGGAGGTGTGTACCAGCATCTACTAAAAGGGGAGACGGACGCTCAATTCATTAGGCCATCCCGGGTGGTAGCTAACTATTGTGATCTTATGGGGCTGTCACATTACGATGCATCGCACAAACATACGGTGACATATCTGATTTTTTGCTGCTACGTCGGGATACATCGTTATGCGTTACTGGTGCGTTGGTACACGTCAATGTAGTCAACTTTCATCGACATACGGCAGCGCGCAGCAGGGGGTCAGCAAAGTTCTGTGCATGCACGCCTACATTAGGCATACATCGAGATAAGTTAGACTCGCGTTGGAGGAACGTTGTTGTTATGTTGTCCTACATTGACTTTCGTTCCTCTGACGGAGAGCTTTAGTCCGCACGTTGGCAACATAACGCCAATGTATGTTGACGTTCTAATGTATGCATAATGTATGGCTGACACACGGTTGGCATTTCTCCACTGTGTCTCGATGTATTTGACATATAGGGCGTGGGTCTGGTGCTTGCTTAATGTATATAGCGTTCGCCGGTGTTCTGCGAATGTGCCGTGAGCGTTTTGCGGGTGGGTCAGGTGCCCCCCACACGTTGGCATACGTTACTCATGCGTTATGCCAACGCCGCGCGCTAGATGCACGCTGGCATAATGCCGAAATGTGCTGGACTGTCGTTGGACATGCGTTGCTCCTGCACTGGCACTATGCTCTCATACGTTGTGCAACACTTTTAACGGTCGCTAGCGGAACGTTGGGAGCGCGTTATGCCAACGCTAGGTAAACGCCGCAGGCGTGAGAGGCACCTTAGCCACAGGTTGTGCCAAACTTTCTCTCATACATTGTGCAACACTTTTAACGGTCACTAGCGGAACGTTGGGAGCGCGTTATGCCGACGCCAGGTAAACGCCGCAGGCGCGAGAGGCAGCTTAGCCACACATTGTGCCAAAGTTAGTTTTTTTGTCTCATGCGTTGACATACATTACCACTATGTCGGACTGACGCTATGCTTACGTCTACTACGTTGCGCTGATGTCCAACTTTTCCCCCGCGCTGAAAAGTTTAACGCATCTCGATGTAAAAAAGTGATTTTACGCGTTGGTGGTGCACTTGCGAGATGCGTCGTAATGTGACAGGGCCTTCAGCATGTTTTTGTTGTTGTTTCTTTTGCGGGGGAGTGTTCTTTTTTTATAGCTTTTGTTTAAAGTCTTAGTTTTTATAGCTGAGGGATAACTATTGTGATCTTAGCATCTTTACCAAATATGTATTATTATTGTGGGTTTTTTTTCATAGCTGAGGTGATCTTTATCATTTACTTCAAACCGTGCCAACAAATTTACTGTAGGAACGGCGCCAAAAGAGATATTGTTTTCAGTTAGCTTTCTGCCTCAGCATCGGCTGCGTTTCCAGCATCTACTGCGTTTCCAGCATCTACTGCGTTTCCAGCATCTACTGCGTTTCCAGCATCTACTGCGTTTCCAGCATCTGCCTCATTTCCGTCGTCTGCTGCATTCGTATTCATTTCCGCTGCCGTGATGTTCGGAGCATTATCTCCAACCTGCATCCAAAATGCCGGTCCACGTGACTTCAATCTCATAAGGGACGTCGCAAAGGATCCAAACGTACTGGGCTTCGAATATGTCCTGCTTGGGGATTCCGAGTTTCCCGTCCGTGATAGTTTATTCACCATGCTGCCGGATATCTTCCTTGTGCCGTAAGACCGGTTCAACAACCTTATGGACTTTACCGTCGAATCGGGATCTGAAAGAAGCGCTGAACATTGTAAATTGTGCATGTGACTACGTAATGCCTGGTACACACCTCCCGTATAAAACCTAAAACTGCCCATTTCACGACTAAGTTAGAGTTTTAGTCGGTTTCAGTCTTTAGGTTTTGACCCCCTACTTTCCGATTCACGACTTAAAACTCAATTTTAGGGCTTAAGACTGGAATCTTATAAGATTCGAAAAATGAATCGGGCAGTTTTAGGTTTTATACGGGAGGTGTGTCCCGGGCATTAGTTGGGAAACGGGACGGGTCAGGTTGCGCCGGGCAGTCAGTTCAAGCTTGTGAATCGTATACGGGAGGTGTGTACCAGGCTTAACGTCAAAGACAATGTAGGACAAGACGCCCCGCCCCACTCAGCACTTTCATATGGTGGGATGTTTGTTTGTTGTTTTATGTCCTAGAAACATATAAGGTCAAATCAGGATGGGCACCGCACTCATGGCGACTTTATAGTGCTGCACCACTGGGAGACCAAGCTGCCAGTACAATGACCCGATATTCCACTCAGTCACATTATCCTGACACTGAGCCAACCAGTCCTTGCCCTATCCTTTTAATGCCGAGCAGCTGGCTAGGAAGCGACAAGTATCAATGTTTTAAAGTCATTGGTTTGACTCGACCAGGGTTCGAACCCAGGAACCGATAGGTTCGGATCCCCCGATCTATCCAAACAAGAGACGGACACTAAACTCATTCGGCCATCCCGTCTGGTCCCATATGGTCAGAAGACCACTGTGTCGCTGAACAAACACAGTTATTCGCTGAATAAAATGATCATTCACCAAAATAAATAAATATAGGAATTTCTTAAATAATCGTGCAGTGGCACCATCCCATGGCAAACAAGGTGCATTGTGTAGTAGTAGTTTTCTTACTCAGACATAATCACAATTTTTATTTATGCATGGTACTGATTAAATTGCTTAGATTATGTTTCAACTTTACTATACTATATTATTGTTTTCCTTATTAATATTAGGAAATAATACACTATAATTGCCGTACATTATCTTGCAGTCAAGGTGGGCTAGGGAACCTGTCCTCTTGGTTCAATGGTACAGCAGTCAGGCTGGGCTAGGGGACCTGTGCAATTACGTTGTTTGCTGTATTTCACGGGAAAGCACTGAGTGGCGCATCTTGTCGTACATTGTCTTTGGTAACATAAATAATTCACAACCCGACAATGACCATCACAGTGGCTCTAAGTAACTATGATTCTGTGTAACCACCATAGATAACCAAGTATCCAGATTGCACAAACTGCGCAAGCCTAAGCCCCCGTTCACACACACTTTAAGTCGCCTCAACTAGTTCACCTCATCTAAAGCCCCGTTCACACACGGGCGTTAAGTCGCCTCAACTAGTTCGCCTCAAATTGGTCGTGTGGACACTACGCTGAGGCGACTTAAGCCTGAGTCGCCTCATCTAGTTTGCCTCAAGTAAACCATCTCGCGAGGTAGTATAAATGAAGCGAACTAATTTAAGTCGGCCCACCTTGCTTGTGTGGATGGTAGCGGTTTACTTGAAGCGGCTTAAGCACGTCACACGCATGCACAGTCGAGACCTGAGTTTGTTTATTTTCCGGTCGATCAAAAGTGCATATTATATAATTTCGTCTATGAACCGGCTAGAGGTGCACAGATATTTTGTTCATGATTTATTTTTAGGTTTTCACTGGCCAGCAGAAGTTTTGATCATTCCAAAACAATACGATTCAGTCCATACATATCTAGGTCGAACCCACACTCTCTCGTGGCGACATCAACTAACCGAAACTGGCGCTGGCTAGTATGGACTCGCTCATGCGCAGATATCGATTTCCGCCTTAAACCGACCCAAGTACTGCAAGTGGGGACACGACTCACTTTCACGCCTAGTTTGCCTCATCTAGTTTGCCTCATCTAGTTCGGCTTAAAGTTGTGGGTGTGCACGCGGCTTTATCCACCTCACGAAGTGGTCTACATGAGGCAAACTAGTTCAGTCGAATCAACCCTAATTTGCCTCAATGGCACATTCAGACATCCGTTTTAAGTCGACTTAGATGAGGGGAACTAGTTGAGGCGACTTAAGGCCTGTGTGTGAACGGGGCTTTATAGACAGGCAGTTAAAGTTGCATAGTCTGATGGTTTTGAGGTTCAGTAATTTTCCTGAGATAAACATATTAAGTTCATTGTTATAATCTACGTTACTTTAGCTTCAAATGCTGTTTACTTTAAATGGCTAAGTTTTTAAATATTTGAAGTGCAAATATGTAGAATCAGTTTTGGCAAACATGCCAACACTCTCAACACAATTCACTCTATTCACGCCGCAGCGATGTTGAAACCAGACCGAGGGCACTTAAGCGTCTGTGAGGCGCTGCTGTATGTAAAGTAATGTGAATACTTTTTTGTCGACCAAAACCTCTCGAAATCACTCAAATTTGAGGGTATTCACTTTGTAAAGTAACAGTCATCTTTGCATACCTGTTTTCTATCTATTGGACAATTTTCATGAAGATTGGGTGACCATTGCATGGTGCTTTTCCCATTCTTTAACTACAATGTGACTGTCAACTTCAAGTCTGCATAGTTACGGTGGTCTGGTATCATGTAATGCAGCACTGTCTGTGCAACACAGTTAAACAACTAGTCTTAGCAATTACAAATTAATAAAGGCTTTAAAATATATTTTTGACATATATCTATTTTGAATTTAAGAAAAGATTGGCAGCCAATTTGGTCGGGAGGTCAACTTTGTTGACATTGCCTACTGAAATGCATCTGATTATCATTCAATGTTCATGAAAATTGACCAATAAATAGAAAAAAGGTAAGCAAAATTGATTATGATAGTCTCAAAAGTTAATATCTTCAAATTTTACTCCTTTAATTTATGTAGTAGTTCATACACATCGGCACACAGTAGTGTCTTATGGCCATTTCCATTACCAATGCTTACTCAGCCTCATTCTGATGCCTAATTAGATCGCGCGTGAATAGGGTGAATAGGGTGAATAGGCTTTAGCATTAACAAGTTCTATTAAATTGCCTCACTATTCTCTTATATGTAGCAACCCATGCTTAATAAGTGCATCAGTAGCTAAGTTAGATATGTAGAATCAATTCTAGATAATTGTTTTGGCTTTGACAATTTGATGCTTCATCGGACTAAACCGGGTACCGACTTGTGACAGTGCACACTCATGGCGACTTGATAGTGCTGCCCAACGGGGAGACCAGGCCACCAGCACCATGACCTGATATCACACTCAGTCACATTATCCTGATACTGAGCTAACCGGTCCTTGCCATATCCGAATAATGCCGAGCGCCTTGTTAGGATGCAGGGTTCGAACCCATGAACCCATGGGTTCGGATCCCCCGATCTCCCACAACAGGAGACGGATGCTCAACTCATCCTCTCTGGTCGATTGAAATGTCCACTGCTTGGAGGAACTCCATAATCCAATGCAACCATAACACTTTCTAAATGAAAAAACTTTACATTTGATTCTACACATATAACTTAGATACTAGTGCACTTATCAAGCATTTGTTGCGGCATAGAATGGAACACTGAGTCAAGTTAATAGAACCTGTTACTGCAGAAACCTATAGTGTCATAGTTTTGATGTGCATGCCAACATTAATTATGTATGCTTGCACTTCAAATATCTGCAAAAGGAAACCATTTATAATAAAAGTACCTCACCTTAACAAAGATCCTATAACACTAAGATGGCTCACTCAGCCTGTACTGTGTAATCAAAATAATCAAACCCACCACCTGATGCGCTGGCTGTTCTCTTGATTACACAGTTGCTATATTATATGTATAAATGTATATATGAATGTGAAAGATGTGTGATGATGCATATTTGTTCATAGCAATTTCATATTGATGTGTATTCATACTTACCTATCTCATGTATAATATAATTGTATGTGTTTACATGTGAAACACCAACCAGCAGCCAGGCTGATCAAACCCACCACAAGGCTAGCACTGCGAAATTTGGGAGAGATAGGGAGTGAGTTGTCTTAGTGTTATAGGGTCGTTGCACTAAAGTTTGTTTGTTTGTTTGTCGTTGTTTTACGTCCTAGAAACATCTAAGGTCATATCAGGACGGTGCACTAAAGTAAGGTAGATTGTAATAACCAACCGAATGTTTATTACAATTTTTTTTTTTACAGAAACTAAAAACCGCAGCACTATGCAACGAATATAATAGAAACAAAAGCAACAACAAAATGCACACACAATCTAAATATTCCCAGTAGTTATAATAGTTCAGTGGCTATTATTTGGGATGTGAAATACACAATCGTAGGAGATTGTTAAACGGTGCAGGATTACCTGAGGTGTCTGCGACTTTACCCATGACAAAACCCAGTGTGTTATTCTGGGGTTGGAAGATGCAGATATAGAGCTTTGGCAAAAACATGCAAACCAGCACAACTGTGGCCTGAAGGGATAATGCCAAGGAGAAAGTAGCAGAGCGCATTTCAAGCTGAAAAATAAATGAATACATGTATGTACCTCACTTCGCGCTACCACATTTAGCACTGATTTGTTACAGCACTGTTTTGTTCTCTTACCCAGCCTACCCACCAAAATAGGAGAATGGCAACCGCCTCTTTCGACCCTCCATAAATAGATCAAACGAGAGCGATATATGGTGATTCGAATGAGGGAAACCTGAGACCGAGTCGGAGAAAAGATCACACCTTACCGGACTGGGGAACCGGGCATGAACCTGACACTGTCCGGTGAAATACAGCAATGTCCGGTACATGTCCGGCAGTGTCCGGTACAAGTTTTGAACATGCACTAACCTTGAACCGGACACCACCGGACTGAAGTTTACGGTTGGTGTCCGTTTTAAGTCCGTTTCAAACGGTTCATGTCCGTTAATCATCCGTTAGGTGTCCGTTTTGTATCCTGAAGAGTCCGTTGACGGTGCTGCGGGAATTCGGTCCTTCGGTTTTTGGCGCGTCCGTGAACAGTCCGGTAGGTGTCCGTTTGGTGTCCGGTCCGTCCGTTTGACGTCCGTCCATTTAGCGTCCGTTTCATCCAGCGGCCGTTGCAACAGTTTGACAACGGACACCACTGGACTAGAAAATTCTTTGTCCGGTGGTGTCCGTTACTCAGTTCGGTGATGTGTGACTGGGGCTTTAATGTTTATTACATGAAACAGTTACATGAAAGGCACAACGGGGGAATTAGTCGACGGCATCGATGTCGAGGTAGCCTTCCTCGATCGCTGGAACCTCTGAGGCCGCCGGAGCCGACCCCTACGCAGTCAATCAATCAATAGTTCCGTCCTCTAGTCGAGGGTTAGATGCAATGGTTCTCCATTTGTCCCGATGGTGTGCTGTTCTGATAGACTGTGAATAATTCAAGCCTGTCCACTGTGAAATATTTGTAAACCATGATGTTCTTGGTCTCCGTCTCCCTCTGCTGCCATTCACCTTCCCTTCCAACAATGCACGGTATATTGAACTCTGACGAAAGATGTGGCCAAAATAAATAAGTTTCTTTGTCTTTTCTATGCAGTAGTCCTTCAAAAAGAGGGTGGGTGTAGTAAATTGTTCTGTCTCAACGGTCAAGCGAGTCCGAATGGCGTTGTAGGGCGGGGGGGGGGGGTGGTGAGAGGTTGTAAGTAAATGATGTTCGTCTTTCCTGCAGGGGTGGTGGTGGATACCCGGCTCCCCTCCTCGAATCAACCACACTTTGGAAAGTGTGTGCCGATTCGAATGAGGGAAGCCGGAGACCAAGTGGGTGGAATGGTTAAGGTTTATTACATGAAACAGTTACATGAGAAGTCCAAGGGGGAATCAGTAGATGACTTCGATGTCGAGGGAGCCATCCTCGATCGCTGGAACCGCTAAGCCCGGCGGAGCCGACCCAAAGCACAGGGCTGAGGCTCGGGGGGGGGGGGGGGGGGGGGGGGGGCTCAGAGGTGGCGAGCGGGGGCCGTCATTCCGAGCCTCCTTTCTGGGGCTTGCTACCTTCGGTCACCGTTCCGTTCGCAGTCATCGTCCCTCCATCCCCGAGGGAGACGGCTGTTGGCGATATGCGTGAATTGTCTGCTTTTACATGTAAAAGCGATGGTTTGAACAAAAAACAGGCATTTCTCGCCGTGAATATGGTCTATGCTGCCGACACGGCGTAAAGCAACCACCAATCAATCAATCAATCAATGAATATCTCCTCAGAGTACCGCTGTACAATGTGCCATGGTAGGGTGCAGTTGTCTTGCGCTACAGCTTCCTGGTGGGCCGACAGCACTGCGAGGACATGCGCCTGGAAGCCACGGTGGGTCTCCAGGCGTTTTAAGCCGAGCGTGTACTCTTCCCGGGTGGCAGCTCTCTTTTTGATCGACTTCCCCTCGTCTCCACTCTCTACCCGATTGTACGGGAATAAGTATTTGGCGGAAATACCTTTTTTCCATGTGAACCTTTTCCCGTCGGTTTGCGAGGTACACATACATTCAAATGCATTGTCAATGGCCTTGAGCAAATCTTCATACAGAAAAAGTCAAATATCTCTCAAATTACACCACCTAGAAACAAACCTCTTGGCAAACATACAGAAAACATATTCAACAAACAGATTACATTAAATTCATAAGGTTCGGGTTCTTGATTTCTATTAATTTTGAATAAGACTAATGTTTTGCATTGCGCATACCGGCAAACTCACGGCATTGTCAATGGTCGTGAGCAATCTTCATACAGAAAATACAGAAAAAGTTAAATATCTCTAAAAACCACACCACCTAGAAACAAATCGCTTGGTACACATATAGAAAACATCTTTACCAAAAACATTATATTAAATTTATAAGGTTAGTGACGATGTTGTTCAATTTTGACGCATGCGCAGAAGCGATGTGTCCCTCGCAAACTGGCGTACCGCGGAAACTGCAACACCCGCGCCCTCCCAACGGTGTGGCCAGCGGCCGGCCATCATGGGGGCGGGACGCCGGGGAGGGGTGTCTGGGCTGTCCCTTTGGGTCTGTCGCTCCTGGAAGGGCTTGAAAAGGGTGGTCATTTCCTAGGAGGTCCCCGTCTCCTCGAAGTCGTTGTCTATGTCGACTGGGATTTAAGCCGGTGAGTAGGGGGAGCGGCGTCGGTTGCCGACGGCGCTGGGCCTGCCGGTCGTCGCTCTGGGAGGCGGCGGAGGCCGTCATGGCGGGGGTCGCCTCCCCGAAGGCCTTCTCCTTCCGGTTTACTTGCTCTTCCATCCGCTGCCAGCGCTTCGCCATCTCATCCATTCGTCGCTGCCATCTTGAATGCTAGCGTCGGCGAGCTGCTCCTCCGACGGGGGAGTCATCTCACTGCGCGCTTTGCGGGCCTTCCTACAGGACGTCTGTTTTGTTTGGTTGGCTGCATCCTGCTTTTTCAACTTGGATCCGTTTTTAGCTTGGGTGTGTGTTGTGAGTGACGGGGGTGGATTCAGTTGTCGCTAAATTGTTCTGTGGTTGTAGGTCAATGATGTTCGTATCTCCCACACGGGTCGTGGTGGATACCCGGATCCCCTCCTCGAATAAACCACACTTCGGAAATTATGCGCCAATCAAACCTGGGTTCTTTCTGCTGCTCTCACCACATGCATATAGCTGTATCATTATATTCCAATCGACCATTGAGACCGATTGACCTACTTATTTATTTCATCCACAATTTCTCAAATTAGAATATTATTTTTAATTAGAAAAAAAGTTGTGTTTTACTTGACAAGGCCGGCTTATCCTATATTTATCAGAATATTTTACAAAGGGGAATACCTATTTATGCTATGTTGTTCATGTTATTAATTCTAGGCGGGACAGGAGCTGGTCGGCCTGCTATACTTCACGAACTGACATTTGGCGCCACCTATCCAGCTATTTGTCTAGGTCAGAACCCTGGGCCGGATTCAAGGTGTGCCTGTAAGGCACCTCGGAGAAATTCCTGATGTCACAGTAGTCTGAATGACTTTAGCTGTTGGTCACCTCGAAAATGATGGCGTCCCCCATAGGGGGCAATGGAAAAGAATAGCTCTGATTGGTTGAAATCACTGACTTTGGCGGCCATTTTCGAGGTGCTTTTTGCCTCCTACTTGAAAATGGAGACGTCTCAGAGTCGACTCTGAGGCGCACGCTGAATATAAATAAGCCAAAAAGACATCGCGGAGCCGTCTCCTGAGTTGACTCAGAGAGCTCGTATATAGATGAGAGGGACAACTCCCGTGAAAATCGGTAACACAGGCTACAGTGGCGCTCCTGGCGGTTATTGTTGAACAAGCTTTGAGTTTGATGGTACGTGCAGTGCAAAACATTAGTTTTATTCAAAATTAATAGAAATGCAGAAGCCTAACCTTATCAATTTAATATAATCCTTTTGGTAAACATGTTTTCTATATGTGTTCCAAGCGGTTTGTGTCTAGGTCATGTGGTTTTAGAGATTTTTACTTTTTCTCTATGAAGATTGCTCACCGCCATTGACAATGCCTTGAGTTTGCCGTACGTGTGGTGCAAAACGTGTATTTTATTCAAAATTAATAGAAATACAGAACCCTAGCCATATGAATTTAATATAGTCTCATCGTTAAATATGTTTTCTATATGTGTTCCAAACAGTTTGTTTCTATGTGGTGTAGTTTTAGAGATATTTCACTTTTTCTGTATGAAGATTGCACAAGACCATTGACAATGCCTTGAGTTTGCTGGTACACGTAAACTGTTCAACAACCACCACTTGGAGCACCACAATCGGCAGCTGTTACATGGTCTAGTATGATAGTTGTCCCTCTCATCTATATACACGCTCTCTGGTTGACTCCGAGGCGTACCTTGAACGCGCCCCTGATACCATACTCGGGGCAGACTGATCGACATTTGGTGCCACCTATCGGTTCAGGTCAGAAGTCTTACACCTTAACACGCGCATATACAGCTGCCGCCACCTAGCGTAAAATTCCTCCTCCAGCACTGACATTGGCCTGCCTCTATGTTGTCAATAGACAACTGGACACAAACAAACCTGCGAGGTCAGGCTAATCTCCAATTTTCTGCCACCCACCTGTTCAACTAATGGCCCTGTCACACTACGACGTAATGACGTCAGCGTAGGGAGAACGTGAAGAACGTTGAACTTCTCGGCGTAGTATGCAAATTTGGGCATAAGTTGAATGTGGATGCAGCGTAGTGGACGAGAGCGTAACGTCGGTAAAGCATAGTGATACCATGATTCAACGAGAGAGGACAACGTCATTACGCTAACGGAACATTATGAACGTTATTCCATCGCCAGAAGAACGTTACGTTACGTTACATACGTCATGAGACGTTGAGCGTACGTTGAATGAACGTTCTCCTGACGTTCCCATTATGCCCCGTGGGAATTGCACTCGTTTTAATGTGGGTCAACATAGTGGAACGTAGTTGAATGTAGTGAGCAGCATTGGAATAACGTCCGTTTAACGTCATTGATGTTCACTGAACGTGAACAGAACGTATGGTGAACGTAAACCCTTACGTTTGACCTACATCAAAAGTTTTGAACATGTCCAAAACATTGATGTAACTAGACATAACACAACGTAATGTGACGTAGCTCGACGTCATTCTAACGTAATTCTGACGTCATCATAACATAACCCAACGTAATGACGAAAAATGACCACGTTAGCCTCACGTTGGCTCGTTACGTCGTAGTGTGACAGGGGTATAACATCAAAAGGAAGGTGCGGACCCGTAGGCTGGAGTGCCCGATTAGCCTGATTGTTGGTTCTGACTGTTTGTTATCTATTGCCCTGATTAATAAAGCACTGCTATCCCACTTCTGTCTCAGTGGCCGTAATTGATTAGCACGACCCGGGCGACTGGGGTCACCCGAGTCGTCAGAATTTCAAATCGGACACCGCGAGTGGAGTAGAAAAATACATGTGCCGCATCCAAAACGACCCGACCCCAGTAACCCACACCTTGGCTGGGGTTTGCTAGGAGCGATGACATCACATTTGTACTGGTACCGTCCTGCAGGATAACAGCAACCAGTACCAGTAATACATATTTCTTTGTGGTAATAACCTAGATTCATGAAATGGAAATATAACTAAACAATGCCATCACAAAATACTTTAAATCCTATTTTGTTGTAGTTATATCGGTTATTAAAAATAAAAAAAGGTTTTGGATTAAGCCACCATTTTCTCGACCCCGAGCGTGGAGAAGTGTATTCGATTATTCGACCCGAGTCTGTAGGATGTGCGCATGCGCCAAAAGGTGGCTCGGGTGACCCGAGTTGATTAATCGATTACCCTCATCGTGAATTCCAATGACCTCATGAAGCACTGATTCATGTAGGGCTGTATTGCTGCATTTGGAGCATATGTAGAGCTCTACACGGGGTGTTCTTACTGTATATTAAAAATACAAACATTTCCAGGCCCACTGTTTCAGTAGCGACACCAACGGCAATTGTTTGAACCACAAACTCGTAATTCAGTAACGCAAAAGCAGAGTATATAAAGTGGTAATTAAGGGTTTTATTATTTGAATGAATTGAAGTATCCTATAGGTATATTGGCTTGTTCAGTCTAATCATCATAATTGTGTCGGCTACCAGGACGCTGAGCCCTAGCCCTTTAGGTCTTCCAGATGGGAGGGTGGGGTGGCTGAGAAAAGGCGAGACAGCTCCACACACCACGCGGGTTCGGATGCTGAGGAGAAGTGAGCAGCTCGGGCCGGCTCCACATGGTGGTGGCTGGAATTTACACTAGGGATTCGGTCTCTATCTGTAAGGTGCCACCAGGGGAAAGCATCGGCAGTGTGTTGGTTATATGCTTTCGCGCCCAGAATTATCCATGTTGACTTCAACATGAGGCAATGTCCCCCATTCAGTAACACGTGACACAGAGTCGTAAACATGTATTAGTATTTATTTCTGAAATGTTGCAAGTCATATTTAGGAGTATGATCTAAATGAGAGTGAATGGCCTGACAATAACACAAATCAGGTAAATATTTAATGAATTTTTGGGGACTTCGAAAGTGAGGGTGGAGAAGCCGGAAAGGGCGCAAATCTTTACCATATCCGGAAAAATCGAGAAGATAAACAAATCTTCAAATACGGATAAATCCAGAAGATTCTCATCTATGTTTAAGAGATCCCAGGTGCTCAACAGCAACCACAACCATATTATAGTTGGGTGGGTGGGACGGATAAGAAAAGGTGCGATAGCTTCTAGTGACCACGCAGCATGCTGGGGCACTATGGAGGAAGTGAGCAGCTCAGAGCTTCTCTCAGCGGTCAACCTTGGTGTGGACAGGAGCCGCCATGTGGCCGTAGAAGCTGAGAGGGCTATAGGTAGAACAGGCGGAGGAGGCCAGGGGGTGCCAGAGCCGGTGTCGGTGGCAACGGTCGTTAGGCAGGGAAACAAGTCCCGGTTGGTTGTTGGAGTTTTATGTCCTGGCAATATTTAAGGTCATATCAGGACGGGTACCGACTTGTGAACGTGTGCACTTATGGCGACTTTATAGTGCTTCCCCACTGGGAAAAGGAACACAAAGTTGATAAGTTTACAACAACAGCAAACCAATTATTACAATTGAACAAACCAAAGATAAGACAAGTCGCAATACTGAGAGGAATTATGATAGCATATGCACCAGCTATTCTGTATGGCAAGGCTCATATTAAATCGCTAGAAATAGATGACAACTTGGCGTTAGCTCGCATAAAAGGAAACTTTGAACGACTCATGACCATTTCGCCAGATGATCAAAAAGATATTATGTGGTGGCTGTCACATGGTGGCTGGAATTTACGGTAGATGGTGTGGGAGTGCGGAGTTCAGGCTGTCACACATCAACAATTCGCCCAACCCCATTAGAATGGGAGAGCCCAACACTACAGTCACAACAGACGCTTCGCTAGAAGGATGGGCGGCTCACAGAGACTAACATGCAACAGGTGGTTGGTGGATGGATGATGAAATCTCCGATCATATAAATGTATTAGAACTTATAGCTATTTATCTAGGATTATGTAGTCTAGTTCACCTACCTAAAAATCATGTACGGGTAGTAACAGATAACACAACAGCTATTGATTACATATGTAATATGGGAGGGACTCGTTCGAAACCATGTAACTATTTAGCCAAACTAATTTTGGACTGGGCAGAGAAACCCAAGATATGGCTAACAGTAGCACATATTACAGGCAGTAGAAATACTGACAACAAAAGTCAACATTTTCACGACCATCTAGAATGGTCAATAAATCAGAGTATTTTCTAACACATTTGTGATAAATAGGGCAAACCAGAAATTGACTTATTTGCATCATGCAACAACACAAAGTTACCCAAATATGTGTCTTTGCATCCGGAGCCAGAAGCCTGGAGAGTAGATGCATTTTCGTTAATTTGGAATAATAAATTCTATTACATATTCCCACCATTCAGCATTATCAGCAGAGTGGCCAGGAAGATCAAGATGGATCACTCACACGCAGTAGTGATAGTACCAGCATGGGACACACAACCATGGCTAGCGGCAATAACATTAGCAGCAAAAGACATGCTCAGGTTCCCAGGAGAAAGGGACAACCTACATCAGGCTCCACTACCAGTTCACGGAGATGGCTCAACAACACCCCTTTTTGCATTCCTTTTCTAAGAAAACATTTAGAACAATATGTTTTAGACAAAATTACACAAGAAAGACTCATTTCACATGCGTGGAGGAAAGGAATGGTGAAATTATACACAATTTATTTAAAGAGATAGGGACTTCATTGTCTGCTTAAAGGAGTCAAACCATTAAAACCTACAATAGCCCAGATAGTAAAATTTCTAAGAATATTAGAAGATGAAGGGTTAGGATTTGATGCAATTAATGCAGCAAGATGTGCACTTTCAATTATTCTACCAAGGATAGATGGACAAACAATTGGAAAGCATCAGGTAGTACATTGGTTCATTAGATCAGTGTATGAAAGGAACCCACCCAAACCCAAATATAGTAGGTTTTGGGATGTGTCTATAGTATTTAAGTTATTCAAGTCATGGCCTAGTAATATACATTTATCAATGAAGGAACTAGGATTTAAGTTAGCAGTGCTATTACTGCTAGTGAGGGGACACAGTGGCCAAACCATTGTGGCTCTCTCACTCGATGGACTAGAGATAGATAAGGATGAGGCAACATTCAGTTTAGAGACATTACTAAAGTTGAATCGCACAGGGGACCCACTGTCCACAGTACATGTAAATAGTTTTCCGGATATGTGTAGTTTCAGCCATTAAGGCATATATATCCAAGTCACCCGGAATAAGGAATTCCAGACAGCTACTAATCAGCTTTATCAAATCGCATAAAGCTATCTCGAGAGACACTCACAAGATGGACCATCAAGGTGCTTAAACAGGCAGGCATCAATACTGGATGCTACGCATCCCACTCAATGCGTGGAGCCATGGTATCTAAGGCAAGACAACTAGAAATCTCAGTAAAGAGAATCCTTGCAAACGCGGGGTGGAAGACGGCTAGATCATTTGCAAAACATTACAACAAACGACTAGAGAAGCCAGGTGGCCTGGTGACTCACCTACTACCAACTGAAGACGGGTGAGAAACAAAATTAATATTTTGCACTAAAAAAACAATAGTATGATTACAACATTAAGCATAAAAGAAGAAAAAATGAGACTACGTACAATTCTCCCTGGACTACGAGTAGCTAGAGGGTAGTATCAAGGTACCCAGGTATAGTCGGTTGTCCTCCGGTTTTGAATGACAGTAAAACCTCTCTGACCAAACACCTCCACAGATCGACCATTCCCCTATATCGATCGCTTTATTTGAGTCCAAAATGATCACCCATACAATACCATCATACCGATAAAAAAAAGAAATTCTCTAAACGAGACCACCTCCCTAAAATAAATACATACATATACACATACATACATATGAAGACCATTGGGGCATTCGCTATGCCTGTATATGCTATAACCTTTTAGCCAATCTCAAGTGATTGCTGGGACTGGTAAAGACTTTAGAGTCTATACCATTTTAGGAGTTCTCAACATTTATAGAATGTCAAGAACCTTGAGTCCTAGGCTAAGTTATTGCTTTTGAAATATATTCAATGTTGAGTTCACATTTTAGCCACAAATGGTTCACTGTTATATATGGTATAATGTTTTCAGAGCTGTTCCAGTGTATACCTGGGCTCAATAAAATATTGAATCTTTATCCAATGGTTGTCCAATCTATTTTTAAATGAGTCTATTGTTGGTGTCATAATAACTTCAGTGGGAAGCCTGTTCAATGGATTGACTACTCTCATGGTGAAGAAATGGACCATTTAAAAGTTGGTTCCATGGTTGGTCAACAACAACAATAACAACAACAATAAAATAACAAAATGCTGCTTACATTTTCTATGTTCACAAAAAAGAGCGGAATGAAGGTTATCCAGATGATGATGGTGGAGTATGCGCTGAATGCGATGAGGCTCGACTCGTTGAAGTTGGTTGGAGTCTTCCGGATCTTGAAAGCGTAGAAGGTGCACAGCACCATCAGCAAGAACGGAAACGACACAGCCGGAAGGCTCACCCAGTCATCAGCCCCTGTGTCAGAGGAGTGTGGGCTGTCGGTTAGTCTTGGCGTTTTAGTTAGCCCCCCCCCCCCCCCCCCAACAAAAAATAAAAGTTGGTCATTGTCCGTTTGAAATAAAATGTTTAAATCAGCGGTTTGGGTTTTTTTTGTTGTTGCTTTTTTTCCTCTCAGTATTTCAGTGGTCTTCTCCCCGCTCCCCCCTCCATTCTCTCCGTCACCCTCATTCACATTCCCTCCCTCCTCCCCATCCAACACCCCCCCCCTCTCCCACATTCAAACACCCTCCCTCTGCCAACCTCCTCCACTCTCGACCCTGCTCCCACCCCTTTCTAGTTCCATCCCTATCACCCCTCAAATCGATCTCCATTCTTTTCCCCCACTGCTGTGTCCATTCCCACCCCCCCCCCCCTCTTCACTCCCCTTTCTATGTCTCACTCCATCCACTCCCCTTTCCATTTCTCATTCCACCTGCCCTCTCCATTTAAGAGCTTACAAACCAAAATCAAACAATCAGGGGTGGCAGATTTTTCAGGCACGGGCCGGGACGATCACCAATTAATTTATTTATTTGGCCTTAACTTCTGCCGTCCTGGATTTGACCTTAGATTTTGCTAAGACGTAAAAAACTCCAACAACCAACCAACAGTTCCCTCTTCGCAACATCCAAGGTTAATATCAGGAATTGTTTTGTTTGTTTTTTTACGTCTTGGCAACATCTAAGGTTTACATTAGGATTGTTTTTTTTTGTTTTTTTGTTTTGTTTTTTTTACGTCTTGGCAACATCCAAGGTTTACATCAGAATTAGTTTTGTTCGCGTTTTTACATCTTGGCAACATCCAAGGTTAACATCAGGAATTGTTTTGTTTTGTTAGTTTTTTGCTTTGTGGCAACATCCAAGGTTTACATCAGAATTTGTTTTGTTTTGTTTGCTTTTTTACATCTTGGCAACATCCAAGGTTTACATTAGGAATTGTTTTTGTTTTGTTAGTTTTTTGCATCTTGGCAACAACCAAGGATAACATCAGGAATTGTTATGTTTTGTTTGTTTTTTACGTCTTGGCAACATCCAAGGTTTACATCAGAATTTGTTTTGTTTGCTTTTTTACATCTTGGCAACATCCAAGGTTTACATTAGAAATTGTTTTGTTTTGTTAGTTTTTTGCGTCTTGGCAACATACAAGGCTTACATCAGAATTTGTTTTGTTTTGTTTGCTATTTTACATATTGGCAACATCCAAGGTTAACATCAGGAATTGCTTAGTTTTGTTTGCTTGTTACGTCTTGGCAACATCCAAGGTTAGCATCAGGAATTGTTTTGTTTTGTTTGATTTTTACCTCTTGGCAACATTCAAGGTTTACATCAGAATTTGTTTTGTTCTGTTTGCCTTTTTAAATCTTGGCAACATCCAAGGCTAACATCAGGAATTGCTGTGTTTTGTTAGTTTTTTACATCTTGGCGACATTGAAGGATTACATTAGGAATTGTTTAGTTTTGTACGTCTTGGCAATATCCAAGATTTACATTAGGAATTGTTCATGTTGTTCATCAACATGGGTAATTCGCACACAAAAGGGCGACTACACTGACAATGGTTACGCATTGGATTCGAACTCACCACCCAAAACCCCTTCCGACCTCCTGAGAACCACCACGTTGCTGATGGCGCCACCTGGACTTGACACAATGCCCAAAACCCCCTCGGGCCTCGTGAGAACCGCCCCCGTCTCGCGAGACCCCATCTCGCCTTGCAAGATCTCGCCACCCAGGAGAGATAAAAGGAGCATGCCTCCCCCGGACTCAGCTTCATCGACACCAGACGCCAGACCTATGACAACCACCACCTTTTCTCGGCCGCCCACCCACACAAACAATAGTGGGACCTGATAGGGTTGAGAGGCCCTGATTTGCTGTTACCAGTTACTCTGCATTGTCTTCCCCTCAATTGACTGTTCACCTGATTTACCTCACTTGCCCCCCATACTGATTCATGTACTATTGTGATACCTTCTCTGACTGTACCCCCCTCATTACTGTTACCTTAGTTCCCTCACTTGATTTCTTGATTGTTCTAATGAGATTATTCCTGTGATACCATACCGATTTTACGTGATAACCTAATGATTCCTTACCTATTGTGATACTTGATTTTCCTTGATTGTTCTCTTGAGATTAATGCTGGTAATACCATCCCGCTTGTACCTGATCACCTAATGATTACTTACCTCTGGTGATATTGTTAACACCTATTCCTGCTGTATTAGACTACTCTTCTGTAACCACCGCTGGCGCTGAATAAATTCAATTTCATGTAGTCCCTTGTCGTGTTGTGAATTGTTTAGTTTTTTTAGTTTTTTATATCTTGGCAACATCCAAGGTTAACATCAGGAATTGTTTTGTGTTTTTTAGTTTTTTACGTCTTGGCAACATCCAAGGTTTACATTAAGATTGTTTTGTTTATTTGTTTGTTTATTTATTTTTGTTATGTCTTCGCAATTTGTTTTGCTTTACGGCCAGAGGTACTGGGCAAGTGAGTTGAGCGGAATCGTTAGATCACAGGCTTCCTGTGTCGAAGATCAGGAGTTTGAATACTAGCCGAGTCAAACCAATTACATATAAAATTAATACTTGTCGCTACTTATCCTAGCACTCAGCATTAATATGGTAGGACAAGGACTGGTTACCACAGTATCAGGATAATGTGACTGGGATTTCAGGTAATTGAAGACACGGGACGATTAAGTGCTATTTAGTCGTTTTTATTACAATTAATCGTTGAGGATTTCTTTTCTAGAATAAGTAAGACATGTATAATGAAACAGTAGACATAGGTTCATTACTACACACATACGAGTTCCACATAAAATACGTAAGGCCACACACCGGCACCCCTCCTACCCCACAATCGAGTATGTCTGTCTTTTTGTGGTCAGATCAGCCTCCAGGCCGTTCAACCAAACGTTGTAGAGAGCTGCCTGGGGACTGAACTGACTGCATCCCTCGAGATGTACTAGAACACCGTGACTGACTCCCAAGACCCAAGGTTATTAATGTCCTCGAATCTCACCCCCACCCCCACTCAGGCCTGAGCAGCACCCCGGCGCAGGCTATGCAGAGCCGGGGTGCCAGGGTGCTGGGCTGGGGCCATCCGGCATTTCCTAGGGCCAGCCTGATCGGCGCGATCAGCCCAGCCTGTCTCAGCGGCCCACCGCATGTGTGTATGAATGCTGGTCCGTCCGACTCAACAGGTACTCCCCGGACGTAGTCGTCCCACGTCTGCACCGGGAAGTACAGAGGGCCTGAATGACTCCGCGAGCGCCAGCACGGTGACCATGGCCTGCTGCCCCACATGCCATCTGGTCTTCGTTGACATGACTCGGACCAGGAGACCCTCCATCGTCCGGACGACATCGCGGCATCTAAGCGTGTGGGCCGCGCCACCAGTAAATTGCTCTGGTGCAGGAGCATGTAGGAGGCGAGGTGAGTTGCTGCCACGACCAGCCGTCCATCAGGACCCGCCACCCGAAAGTACCACATGACGCTCTTGACATGTGCCAACATCCTTCAAACTCCTCGCTTTAGGAGTCCGACCTGGTAACCGCTGAAGGCCTAGTCATCGCCACTCTGCGAACGTATCCAGGTCCGCGCCCTGCTCAGGTAGTTGAACACCTCCCCCGAGGGGTGGAAAGGGTCAGCACCAATGCCCAGGATGTGGTGGAGGTACATGTACAACTGCAGAGCCTTGTTCCATCACGTCCCTGGCGCCAGCCCCCACCTCAACATCGTGATGATACGTCGGTGTCATTCGCTGTGGTCATCTGAGGAAGAGAGGAGGTAAACAAAGATATTGCGATTCCGAAGGCCAGAGTTTGTCGGTGAAGAGGTCATCATGGCTCTTGCACACCCAGTGAAGACCTAGGTACATTGTCAAAGTCTTGGCCATTATCCTTGCAGTCGCATCAAAGAACCATCTGCTGAGCACGTCAGCGAACACCAGGTCCCTGCCAGGTTTGTGGTGGATCAACATCTCCGTACTGGCCTTCCGCACATGGAGCCATAGCTCCCCCGCGCACACACACAGGATGGGGGTCAAGCCCTGCGCCGGAAGTCAGGACCTGTTCTGTTGCCTAATGGCTTCGAGCTGTGCGATGCCGTCGCCGACTGCCAGTAGTTGTGGCGAGTAGCGCTCTGAGTAGTAAGTAGGAGGTAGTGGAATGCGCTCCTCCGCCCTGCAGTGACGTATCGCACTCAATGACCCAGTTTGG
Source organism: Branchipolynoe longqiensis (assembly GCA_030323885.1). Taxonomy (NCBI): domain Eukaryota; kingdom Metazoa; phylum Annelida; class Polychaeta; order Phyllodocida; family Polynoidae; genus Branchipolynoe; species Branchipolynoe longqiensis. The sequence goes on from CM059200.1 coordinate 36,210,977, forward strand.
GCTGCTGTCGTCCAGCAGGAGCACTAGCCCGTTCGATTCGGTTGTGTACCGTCTGAACCTGTCTATGTCAAGTGAGATATTAGGGGGTATTGCGTGCCTTCCGGTGAAGGGTGTGTCCCTGAGAGCTGCAAGTATTCGACTCATGAAGTGCTTAGCCGGCCTTACACACTTCACGATGTGCTGCATCTGACCGACCAGGCGCTGGAGGTCATTGCGGATGCCCTTCTTGGTGTCGTCCAGTGCACACACCCCGGCACCACCTCCGCGAGTTTCTCTGCCGGTATCTCAACTCGCATCGCCATGGAGCAGATGTGGAGTCCGAGCCACTCCAGATCCGTCTTGGGGGGAATGCACTTCAAGGGCAACAGCTCATGTCCAAGTGGTCGAGCCAGCCCCCAAGAAGTCCTGGTAAGCATGCATGGCCTCTCCGTGCATAGCCTCCACCCCAACGAAATCATCGAGGTAGCACATCACCCTGTGGCCCTTTTTCCGCATCAAATAGACCACAGCGTTCGACATTCTCGTGCAGGGAAGTGACAATGCGCAGCATCCGAATGTTGGGGCAAGGTCCAGGTAATACTGGCCGCGTTATGCCTAGCAGGGGGGGTGGACAGAGGGCACAAACGTAAATGTCTGACCTGGCTAGGTTGGTGCACCACAAGAATGAGCCTTGGCCGAGGCACACTACCTCATCGGCCAGATCAGCATTCCTGGGAGGGTGAAGGCCACTGAAAGGCCTTGATATTGTCCGCGCCTTATGCCCGAATTAACGCTTGCCCCGCAGGGGAAGCTCAGGTCGACTATCACCCTTTTTTCTTCAGAGTTCTTCTTTGGTCTTGTCATCAGGGGACGGACCTGGGTCCATGGTAAGAAGGGCGCGAGGAGAATGGGCTCACCAGGGCGCCACAGAGGAGCTCCTTCTGAACGTATCTTCGCAGCTGCTCGAGGTCCTTGGGCACCTGTCCGGGGTTTGCCGTAGCTGGGACTGGTGTTTTGTCAGCAGTGTAGTTGACTGGCCATTTATATTCCAGGTGTTTGACGAGCTGGACGTCATGGTAGCCCTGTCGGAGAGTCCTCCACTCCTGCATAGCCAGTCCCGATTTCAATGGGACTCTGGCAGTGATGTAATTAGGCACGGAGGTGTTTCGCACCGCGTTGTACATGTTCATATATTCCCGGTGCGTGGCCCACAAATTCACGTCTGGGTGAGGCCAGATTGTGGCCAGCTTGTCCCTATAACTGATGGCAGTTTTAGGAGGGTTGTTGGTTACTTGGTGTTGTTCCAGATCTTCTGACATTATCGCCTCGATGTCATCGTCCTCCTCTTGAGTTAGCAGCCTATCCGGTGGCCGGTTGTTGTGTAGGGGTGCGTTATCCGGGTCGGCCCACATGAGGACCTCTGCTGCCATGTCTGGCCACTCGATGTGCTGGCCTAGCGTGTCGGGTGGGCACGGTGCACCTGGCGCTGCGGGTTGGAGTGTGGTGGTTGGTGGGCGACGCGCATTATCCCGGCGTAGTGAACGCGCCGGGCTCACCGGGTTAGATGGGTCCTGCTACAAGCTTAGGCGGGTCCGGCTACATACTTAGGCGGGTCTGGCTACACACTTAGGCGGGTCCGGCTACACACCTAGGCGCATCCGGCTACACACTTAGGCGGGTCTGGCTACACACTTAGGCGGGTCCGGCTACACACCTAGGCGCATCCGGCTACACACTTAGGCGGGTCCGGCTACACACTTAGGCGGGTCCGGCTACACACCTAGGCGCATCCGGCTACACACTTAGGCGGGTCCGGCTACACACTTAGGCGGGTCCGGCTACGCACTTAGGCGGGTCAGGCTACGCACTTAGGCGGGTCAGGCTACACACTTAGGCGGGTCCGGCTACACACTTAGGCGGGTCGCTCACTTAGGCGGGTCGGCTACACACTTAGGCGGGTCAGGCTACACACTTAGGCGGGTCGGCTACACACTTAGGCGGGTCCAGCTACACACTTAGGCGGGTCAGGCACACTTAGGCGGGTCTGGCTAACATTAGGCGGGTCGGCTACACATTAGGGGTCTAGGCGCTCCGGCTACACACTTAGGCGGGTCGGCCACCTTAGGCGGGTCGGCTACACTAGGATCCGGCTAACACTTAGGCGGGTCCGCTACACACTTAGGCGGGTCCGGCTACGCACTTAGGCGGGTCAGGCTACGCACTTAGGCGGGTCAGGCTACACACTTAGGCGGGTCCGGCTACACACTTAGGCGGGTCCGGCTACACACTTAGGCGGGTCAGGCTACACACTTAGGCGGGTCAGGCTACACACTTAGGCGGGTCCGGCTACACACTTAGGCGGGTCCGGCTACACACTTAGGCGGGTCAGGCTACACACTTAGGCGGGTCTGGCTACACACTTAGGCGGGTCCGGCTACACACTTAGGCGGGTCCGGCTACACACTTAGGCGGGTCCGGCTACACACTTAGGCGGGGTCCGGCTACACACTTAGGCGGGTCCGGCTACACACTTAGGCGGGTCGCTACACACTTAGGCGGGTCGGTAACACACTTAGGCGGGTCAGGGTCCGGCTACACACTTAGGCGGGTCCGGCTACACACTTAGGCGGGTCCGGCTACACACTTAGGCGGGTCCGGCTACACACTTAGGCGGGTCCGGCTACACACTTAGGCGGGTCCGGCTACACACTTAGGCGGGTCAGGCTACACACTTAGGCGGGTCCGGCTACACACTTAGGCGGGTCCTCACTTGGGGTGGCTACACACTTGGCGGGTCGGCTACACACTTATGCGGGTCCGGCTACACACTTGGGGGTCAGGCTACACACTTAGGCGGGTCCGGCTTGGGGGTGGTTTGGGTGGACACACTTAGGCGGGTCAGGCTACACACTTAGGCGGGTCCGGTTACACACTTAGGCGGGTCCGGCTACATACTTAGGCAGGTCCGGCTACACACTTAGGCGGGTCAGGCTACACACTTAGGCGGGTCCGGCTACGCACTTAGGCGGGTCAGGCTACGCACTTAGGCGGGTCTGGCTACACACTTAGGCGGGTCCGGCTACACACTTAGGCGGTTCCGGCTACACACTTAGGTGGGTCCGGCTACGCACTTAGGCGGGTCAGGCTACGCACTTAGGCGGGTCTGGCTACACACTTAGGCGGGTCAGGCTACACACTTAGGCGGGTCCGGCTACACACTTAGGCGGGTCCGGCTACATACTTAGGCAGGTCCGGCTACACACTTAGGCGGGTCAGGCTACACACTTAGGCGGGTCCGGCTACGCACTTAGGCGGGTCAGGCTACGCACTTAGGCGGGTCTGGCTACACACTTAGGCGGGTCCGGCTACACACTTAGGCGGGTCCGGCTACACACTTAGGTGGGTCCGGCTACGCACTTAGGCGGGTCAGGCTACGCACTTAGGCGGGTCCGGCTACACACTTAGGCGGGTCAGGCTACACACCTAGGCGGGTCCGGCTACACACTTAGGCGGGTCTGGCTACACACTTAGGCGGGTCAGGCTACACACTTAGGCTGATCGGGCTGCGAAGGAGGCTCTGAACTATGATGTTGAACCGTGTCTGATACCCCACTCTGATCTGAAACTACTAATAGGCACCCACATCAAATCCAAATGCCAAATGAGTGGGATGAAAACGTTAAAAAATTACATGAAATTGAACGGGCAGTGGGAAAACCACCACAGTCTCATGTGGGGGGTCGGCAGGACCAAGTGGTCCTTAGCCGTTTCCATATTGGCTACTCATGGCTAACACATGTTTTTCTGCTCAAGGGGGACCCTCCCCCTGAATGTATTGGATGTCAGTCCCCACAGTTGATTTCATGGCACTGCGCCAACAATTTTACACTGTAAACAGCATGCAAGACATTTTTACTAAAGTAAAACAAGAAGACAGTTTAGCCTTTTCGAGGGAAGCTGATCTGTACCACCTCATATAGTTCATTAAAACAATTATCAGTTAATTCTTTCATCTATTTTATTTAATTATATGATCCTGAGCTTTCAAAAATTCATAAATTTGTATTGAAACATAATTGATTGTATGCTTTTACATTAGATGTAAAGGCGATGGTTGAATAAAAAACAAATAATTCTCACCTTGAATATGGCCTATGTTGGCGACACAGCATAAAGAAACTACCAATCAATCAATCAATCAATCGGCCTAGTGCAGCCCAGCCCAGCACTAATCAGGCCGTGACCCGCCTTCGCGTCACGGCGCAGGCCGACGACAGAGACGAGCCACATGTGGGGTCACGTCGTGGTGGGGGGGCGTGGCCAGGGCCGCCGTATAGTATATGGGCGTGCATTTAGCGCGATCCACGATTTCTGGTGCTGCTGGATCCGCTTTAACATGGCTAACATCGGCCTCATAATGGTATCAGTTTCGGTGTGCTGGCTGCTGCATAAAAATCCTTTTTTGGGTCGTATTAGCTGGTTGTTTGTTTGCGATCTGGTGTCTTCGCTTATTCGTGCACATTAAGTGCCTGTCACACTATGCCGGATTGAGCAATGGACAGAATTATCTAGTCCGGTGGTGATAAGTATCAAAATGTATTAAAATGTGTCAAAGTGTTGTGACATCAGGTCTACGAATGGACATGAAACGGACATGAAATGGACATGAACGGATAGCCAACGGACGAAACGAAATCAAACTGGACAAGAACCATAGACGTCAGTCCGGCGGCATCCATTCCTAGTTTTGTGCATGTTCAAAACTTGTATGGACAGAAACCGGACATTGTATGTTTTCTGTTTCCAGCAATCCGGTGAGGTGTGACAGCGCCTTTAGCCTTCTTGTATTTAATAGTACGCCATGAGCATAGGTGACGCAGCAGGCTGCAAGCCGTGGGAGGTGGCGAACCCGCAATCCTCTCCCCCCCCCCCCCCCTACCAGTTCCACTGCTGACAAGGTTTCCCGTCAGTCTTGGGGTTATAAACAGGCTTGCTGGTTTCGTTGTTGGCTCGGGTCTCAGGCGCGACAGTGTTGCCTGTCGGTTGTTCTGTGCTTTTCCCAGCTGCACCTTGCGCAGGCCGCGCACCCACCCGCCTAGGCTCCAGCCTAGTGCCGAGCGCACAGCCGACCCTTTGGACGTCTTTGATGGCGTAATGGTCAGTCCAGGAGTGTTTGGCAGCCTTCCGTCACTGATCATAGAGAGCACGGTTTCCGACGACTATCGGGAGGTGTGCTAGTCCCTCACTGTGGCCATCTTTGCAAGCTGATGCATATGCTCGCGGATCGCGTCGACCCATCGTCGGGGAAGAGCCCTATCCTTATGGCCGGTACACACCAACCGTTTACGATTCGCGCACTAAAACTCCCGATCCGCTTAAAACTGAAAACGGGCCGATTCATTTTTCGAATCGCGAATCGCAATCATAAGGCTAGCGCACACCTACCATTTTAGCCCTAAAAAGTCGCGAATCGCAATCGGTAGGTGTGCTAGGGGAGTGCACACCTCACGACTTTTGGGCAGTTTTAGATCGTATACGCTAGGTGGGTGCGGAAAAACGATCATAAACGGTAGGTGTGTACCGGCCATTAATCATACTGCACAGTTCCGCGAAGTACTCTGCCATGGTGGCATTCTCCATTGATTTTCGCTCATTTGTATTGCCCCCAATGACGTATAGGTGCGAAGCCAGAATGTTCGAGCCGCGTTTCCGACACAGCGTGGTTGCCGCGGTTATACGTATCAAAATGTATTAAAATGTCTCAAAGTGTTGCGACATCGGGTCTAAGAACGGACATTAAACGGACATGAACGGATAGCCAAGGGACGAAACAAAATCAAACCGGACAAGAACCGTAGATGTCAATCCGACAGCATCCGTTCCTAGTTTTGTGCATGTTCAAAACTTGTACGGACACAAACCGGACACAAACCGGACATTGTTCGTTTTCTGTCCGTTTCACCCAATCCGGTGAGGTGTGACAGGGTCCTTAAGCATTGGTTTCGAACTACCAACCTTCCACATGAGAAGCCCGTGATCTTACTGAGAAAAAGAGAGCGAGAGAGAGAGAGGGAAAGAGGGAGGGGGGGCGAAAGAGAGAGAGGGGGAAAGCGAAGGAGAGAGAGGGCGAGGGAATAGAGGGAGGGGCAGAGAGGGAGAGAGAGAAAGAAAGGGAGAGATAGAGGGAGAGAGGAGAGAGCGGGGCAGACTGGGGGAGAGAAACAGAGCGAGACAGGGAGAGGCAGAGAGGAAGACAGTGTCAGAGTCAGAGAGAGACAGGGGCAGAGAGAAAGAGACAGACAGACAGGCAGGGGCATTTGTTGTACAAGCGAGAACGGAAGCAAGTGCTCCGGCGCTGACAAATGTCATATTCAGATGAATAAACACTTTACTAAAAAAAAAAAAAAAGAGGGAACCTTACCTGCGCATATAATCACATGGGAGTTCTTTGTGAAAATATGCTGGAGAATGGGTGGAGTTGATTTTAACCAGATGCAAATCAGCGCTGACTCAAAAGTAACAAGGAACATGACGAGAAGTAGCTGAGCCTTGGAACGCATTATGACACATTTCTCCTGTAGCAATTGTCCTTCGTCCAGTAACACGTATAACCTTAATTAGCAGAGATGCCAACATTGTGCCACCAACAATAGGACAATTTAAACATTTTATTTGGAAGATAAGTTTTTGTGTGGAAACATGCGGCACAACATTCGGATGGATATATATATATAATGACATAGTATTATCATACAATGTAAATATGTATATAAAATTATATTATATACTTTTTTATATAAGTCCCACCATGTATGCCACGATGTGTCTATGTGTCATTTTCTAGGTTCTGCTTGCTACCTTCAGTTGCTGATGTCTTTAAGCTCTTGTAAGTAGCTGATATTCAGACTATTCACCCCGCGGCCATGTTGAAACCATTCCGAGGCCACGTACGCGTCTGCAAGGAGCCCCTATATAAAAAGTCATGCAAATACTTTTTTGTCGACCAATACCTGTCGAAATCACTCAAATTTGAGGGTATTCATTTTTTAAACTACCATATTTATCTTTGCATACCTGTTTTCTATATATTGGCCAATTTTCATGAAGAGTGGGTGACCCTTGCATGGTGATTTTCCCATTCTTTAACTACAATGTGACTGTCAACTTCAAGTCTGCATAGTTATGGTGGTATAATTCAGGACAGGAGGCGGACTACATAGTATGGCAATTTATTCAAGAATAGGCAATGTAATAGTCAAGTAATGCAATCAGAGTGAGTAGATCAATGTTAAGTTTGATAGGTCATTAAGGCAATGTAAGTGTAATGGATAAAGTAGTGAATGTTCAGAGTCAAATGTCATATCGCGGTAAAGTCATTTATCGTTAGTTAGAGTCTTAAGTGACCCGGGCCTCAACCTTATCAGAGAGTTGGGTGGGTGGGACGGTGAGAGTAGGTCTTGTCGGTGTGTTTGCAGTAGGAGAAGTGGCCGAGGTGATGGGGAGGCGGAAGGAAGGAAGGGGGGGGGGGGGGAGGTACCAGCGGCGGGACCAGCAGGGAAGGAAGTTGTGGTGGCGGCATCTGGAGGGAGTGGGGTGAGTTAGGGAAGTAGGTGGTGGCGCCATCTGGGTGGGTGAGGGTGTGTGGGGAGTGGGTGAGTGAGCAGGAGGGGCGGTAGGGCCGGGGGAGGAGGGTGTGTGGGGAGTGGGTGAGGAGTAGGAGGGGCAGTAGGGCCGGGGGAGGGTGGTCGTCCGCCTCCCCCGAATTACCCATATTGCCACAGCAATATGGACCATGTATCATGCAGCACTGTCAGCATAGTTATCTGTGTAACACAGTTAAACAACTAGTCTTAGTAATTACAAATTAATAAAAGCTTTAAAAGGGTTCAAACATATTTTTTAAATATATCTATATTAAGAAAGTTATGCAATTTAAGAAAAGATTGGCAGCCAACGTGAGTGACAATGCCTACTGAAATGCATCTGATCATCACTCAATCTTCATGAAAATTGACCAATAAATAGAAAAAAGGTAAGCAAAAATGATTATGATAGTTTCAAAAGTTAATATCTTCAAATTTTACTCCTTTAATTTATGTAGTAGTTCATACATATCGGCACACAGTAGTGTCTTGTGGCCATTTCCAATACCGATGCTTACTCAGACTCGTTCTGATGCCGAATTAGGTAACGCGTGAATAGTGTGAATTGCCTGTGATAGTGAAAATCGGCAGACTTGCACATGGAATCGTAATATCGGAAGTCACCAAAATCGGAAGTCTTCCTACAAAATCGGAGCAGTCGGCGTACAGGAGTTTCAGGAAGAGAATACCAATTTCATTGCATTAGAATGCAATAGATGGCTCTATTGCCGAACAGCTTATTTTTCTTCTTCGGAACAATGATTAAACCTGCATAGTCCGAAGGAAGCATAACATTTTCAAATCCCAAAACATTTATCTGGATTTTGATTCCACATATTTAAGTTAGATACTGGTGCAGTTGTTGAGCATTTGTTGTTCCATGGAAGGGAATACTGAGTCAATTTAGCGGAACCTGTTTCTGCTTAAACCTATGTCAGAGTTTTGACGTGCATGGGTATATTACATATAAGTTTATTTAATTCAGTCACACTTTAAAAGTTGCATAATCCAATAAAAGTGTACTAATCCACACATGAGCTCCACCACCACACAGTGGCAGCAGAAACTATGCCCTCTACTGTCGCAGTTCTTCTGCGTCAGATGGCGTTCAGCTAGCCACTGACCGGTGGACTGCCCACACTGCGTCCGGCTAGTGGCTCCCCCCTACTGTTAGAGGTTACTGTGAAAGTATGACATCTGAACACTTTGACTTCTGGATACTGAATGCTTTATTCACCATCCAGGGACCTAAACCGCCGCCACCCTGTGCCTCTGACATCATCTCATTTACATATTCCTTTCTTCTCTGCTCATGCCTGGATGTCTTTTACACCTATATTACATCTCCCCTTCATTTTTGAGATATAAACATATTTACTTAAAAATGGTCGGTGCATAATTTCAAATTGTGGTTAATTCGGCGGGACAGCCAGTGCTGACCCCTGGATTCTACCCCTCACACTTAGAGGGACGCCTCTGTCCCGCCACTTGGTTTACAGGTTAAAGCACAATATGAAAATAACACATAGTGACATAATGCCATAATGTCTTAGTCTTTGACCATGCTTAGCCAATGTCCGTATGTACCCATTCACTCATGCCCTTTGGGTTATTGTCTGGCTATGTAGCCTCCCTATGACATAATGTGAACTTTGAAATGAACAATGAACGTATTTTCTGAAAATAAATCTTAATTGAAAAACACGAGACTGACATGTATATATAGTGGCATTTATTCTTGTCGTCAGAGTTACAGGTTGTAGATTAGAGTCAGTTTGATGTACAAGGCTCCCAGATGCTTAACCCTATGAATCTTACTCTAAGCTTGCGTGGGTGGGATGGTAAATTTTGGTGAGCCTATCATATACGTCTTGATGGTTTGAGCGCCAAGGACTAAATGATTCGAAACCGCTCATAGCAGTTACTAAAGCATTACATAGGTGGCGCAACAGTCAGCAGCTGGCAGATGGTGATAGTTCAAGTCCTTTCTCGCTAGGTGGCAGCAGCTAAGGAGTCTATGGAAAGAGTATTGTCAAACTCAAGTATTCAATTACCCATGTTTAATTAAACATTAATAATGCGACTTGCTGTTCGTTTTGCCAGTGCCACGTGACATCCTTACCAAGGAGCGTGCATAGTGTTTTTGCGATCTCGGACATGTTTGCTATAAACTTGTGAACATAGCCAACCATGCCCAGGAACCTCTGCACGCCTTGCTTGTCACTGGGCTCTGGCATGTCTACAATCGCCTGTATTCTGTCTGGATCTGGTTTTACGCCTTGTTGGGTGAATTGATGACCTATATATTTCACTGTGGTTTTGCATATCAAAGATTTTGAATCATTTAATTTTAGATTTACCGACCTGGTTCGGTCAAGCACTGCTTTCAGTCTGTCGTTGTGTTCCTCAACGGTTGACCCATATACCAAAATGTCATCTGTCACTATACCTATCCCGGGTATATCGCCCATGACAGGGTGCATTTCCTGAATGAAAATGTCACCAGCTGTTTTGAAGCCAAATGGTAGACGGGTGTACCTGTACCGGCCCCATGGAGTATTAAACATGCACAACAGTGAACTTTCGTAGTCTAGTTTGATTTGCCAATACCCTGTCATCGCGTGTAAAACTGAGAAATATTGCACGTTAGTTGATTTGGCAATAATGTTGTCAATAGCTTTAGTTGAGAATGGTTCTCTTTTGATGGCTTTGCTCAATTTTGTTGGATCCAGACAGATTTTTATTTTCTTAGGTTTTTTAACAATGGTTATGGAATTTACCCATTCAGTTGGCTCCTTTTGTTCAACAATAACACCCATTTTTACCATGCGTTTTAGTTTGTTATGCACCTAATTTTGTATTGTATATGGAATCCTCCTTGATGGGCCGACAACAGGTTGTATGGATTTGTCAATATGAATGACAGCATTCGATTTTATCAGGCCTAAATTATGAAAAACATCTTTATATTTGCTTACCAGATCGTCAGCTTGTGTGCTGTGGATGTTGTTCGGGGTGGAAATGTTAGTCGGCATGCTAGAGTTCACCTCATCAACATGTGCCAACAGGTTCAACACACCACAAGCATGTTTACCCAAAATAGGTTGGCAGTCCCGCACCACTTGGAATACAAAGTCTCTGCCGTCGATCTCGACCGAAGCCTCGCCATCAGGAGTGATCCGATGCCCCGAGAATGTCATGAGTGAACACCTGGTGTTCGTCAGTCACACCAATGCGATCCTGTTGAAGACATTCCTCAGAAGAACATTTGCCTCCGAGCCTGTGTCGAGCTTGAACTTGACTGGATGACCATTTTCTCGGATGGTCGCATACCAGAGCTTGGTGTCTTGTTCAGTGTTGCGCTTGATAACACCGACAAACAGATACGTCGTCAACACATTGACTTCCGCCGGATCTGGGTCTTGTTCGACATTGTGAGGGTCGGGTTCTTCCACGGTCAACTCATCGACCCTGCCAAGTTTGCTCCGGCAAACCTTCCTGAAGTGCCAGACCTTCTTGCAGGCAACACAAATCTTGCCCTTCGCCAGACAAAATCAATGTTGGTGTTCGTAACCACAGTTTTGACATTGAATCTTGAATTCGCTTGCACTGGTGGTGTTTCTGGCCTTCCAAGATGGCGGCCCAGCAGGGTAAACCACCGGTGCACTGGTACGCGCATTTGTATATCTGTTCAGACCATCGATTTTACCTCCACGTCCGATTTTTTTTTCCAACTGGTCAGCACTAAGTTCACTGAGTTCACATATATTAATGCACTTTTCGAGTGTGAGATGGGCTGTTTGAAGCATCATGTTTCTCAACTTCATGTTTTTGACACCAGCAACCAATCAATCGCGCATCAGCGATTCTTCAATCGGTCCATATTCACAATCTTTCACTCTGTTCCTGAGGGCTGTGATATATGTGGACATATTTTCGCTGGCTTGAAAATGTGAGTTGAAACGGCAATGTATTATTATTAAGTTTTATTTACTGGTACAGTATGCTTGAAATGCCTCTGTTAACGGCCTGATCTTGTCCTGCTCAGCAAGCGTGATGGCCATGTTGGCGAAAACTTTCTGGGCTTATTCACCCGTGAAGGAAGATACAGCATTGCACTCGTTCTGTTTCCGTAACGACTCCTGAAGCCATGGCATATATATTATACGTTCTGATCCATGTTTTCCAGTTTGATTGTGCGTTATTCCAGAGGATTAGCTGACCTGGTGGTCTGAGGCCCGTCAGTCTGTTTTGCAGGCGGCATTGTCCTTATCTGACACCATGTGAAAGTATGATGCCTGAACACAGTGACTTCTGGATACTGAATGCTTTATTTGCCGTCCAGGGACCTGAACTGCCAGCACCCTGTGCCTCTGACATAATCTCATTTACATATTCCTTTGTTCTCTGCTTGTGCCTGGATGTATTTTACTCATATATTACAGTTACCTACGACCTTAGGGTCAGTTCGTCTTGTGACGTGAGTTGGACATTAAACATTGGAAGTGTATGTTACTGCCTTGTCTTTGCTCTTCTGCGTCTGGCTACAGATACGGACCAGGGAAGAACCAGTCAAATGCAGCCTATCACCAAAGCCTACAACTTTCCCAGCCGAATCCCTTGCCTAGATTTCATCACACATGTACAGACTTAGATAATGGTATACTTATTAAACAATTAATAACACATTGAAGGAATACTTTTGCAGTAAATAACCACTTATCACCAAAGATAGAAGTGGCGCAATCCGATGATTTTCAGTTTCGGCAACTTTCTACTTTACTTTCGTTTGAAGTAAGTTTTATTATAAATGGCTAACTTTGGAAATATTTGAAGTGAAGACGTGCCAAATTAATTTTGGCAAGCAAGATAGAATTTTGACACCATCGGCTGTAGCAGTAACAGGTTATATTAAATTGGGTTAATATCCCCTTCTATGCATACAATAAATGCTTATTAACTGCCCACCGATATCTCATCATCATCATTATGCTGTCGGTTGTGATGCGACAAAGACTGCTTTCATTACTTGACTGCACATTTCATGAAAGCTGTCTGCAAAAGTGTTGAAGTGCTGCTGGCTTTTGCAAGTTACCAGCAACAATCTCTCGGGGAGCAAATAGAGGTTTCACACCGGCAAGAACATGTCCAGACAGGCGCAAAACTGTTTGTCCCTGCAGTGGCTGGTCGGGAGATGTTGGGAGTTCCATACATCAACCGCCCTTGATGCTGCCACAGTGACATGGTTTTCTGTTTAGAGTTTGCTGCCTTAGCCTTCAGTTCTGTCAAGAACCTGTACCACAATGCAGTGGTTTACAACTCTGCAGGGCATGGATGTCAAACTCCCTCAGGTATTGCAATACCTGCATACCATCTAAGTTGGATCAAATGTGGGTATGTGTTTTGGTTTTAACAATTTGGTGCTTTATTTGGACTATGCAACTTAAAAGCCGTGTTCACACGGGCAAAATCTAAAGCGATTCAGCCAAGGCGAATACTACAAATTGAATTAGCGGCCCGTTCACACGGGCAGTACTTGGGGCCGGAAATCGATATCTGCGCATGAGCAAGTCCAGCCTGACCAGCGCCAGTTTTCGATTAGGCAACGTCACCACGAGAGAGTGAGTTCGACCTAGATATGTATGTACTGAATCGTATTGGTTTGGAACGGTCAAAATTTCTGCAGGGCAGTGAAACCCTAAAAATAAATGATGAAAAAAATATATGTGCACCTCTAGCAGGTTCATAGAGCAAATTTACCAGAAAGTCAACACACTCAGGTCTCGACTGTCACGTCCTTAATCCGCCTCAAGTAAGTCGGTTGCATTCACACGGGCAAAATAAATCGATTCACAGAAATCAACTCACGTAAACTACCTCGAGAGGTGGTTTACAGTATGCGCATCACAGAAATCGATTCAGCCATAATTCGACTCAGACGCTCGTTCACACGCGAAATGTGCGTCGAACTAGGCAAGTCGCTTTCTACGAATTGATTTACATTGCCCGTGTGAACACAGCTTTTAATTCAAACTACCAAACCAGCAACTAAAAAAACTACTAACCATCATTCAATAAATTAATGCACTCAACAACTAGGCCCCTGTAGTTATCCATCACCTCACTCCGCCCTACCCACACATCCAACAACTGCACACAGGCACTGAGAACAAGCACCAATGTACTAATAACTCAGCACATATCCATCCTACTCTTTTTAACCAACCAAATCCTCCTATACACCCGGTAGCATTTTACCCAAATCCAGACTGTCCTATACTAATGCCCACATTAAATGTTTGCTACAAACAAGATACATCCCAACCACTTAGTTAGCTAAATTTTCGATTATACCTAAACCCAGACTATACCAACATAACCCTGCCTAGAAAACTAACTAAAACAGCAGTTAATTAGCTGAATGTAATTTTAATGTATATTAAATTTGTTCTTGTAATTAAATAGCGTAATTGACCGAAGGACGGCCCATGACGAGAAACCCGGAAATATAACACCAACAATATAATCAAATCAAATCCAAACAAACATAACCCAACCACCTATTACATACAAGCCTATAACATGTAAATAGAGTAGGCTAGTATAGAATTAAGTAGAAAAAAAAGTGGATAAACTCTTCCCAAGAAAACCCCCAAAACACTAACATAAATCACTAACCCAAGATATAACTTTAAGAAACACAAAACTATAACTGCCCAGCATTGAAAACAAGCTCGATAATCCGAACTTACATGCTATGGACAGCATAAACGCCCCATCAAAGAAAAAGAAAAAGAAAAAAAGAAAGTAATCATGACCATAACACTGTGATATATGCGTAATAGACGTCTAGACGTCTAGACACGTCTGTAATATATGCAAATGAGATGACATCATGGAAAAGTTTGGCCGGCTATGGTTTGAGCCCTGGGAATAAAGTCATTCAGTATCCAGAAGTCAAAGTGTTCAGACGTTGTACTTTCACAAAGACCAATGCCACAGCACTGAAGAAAGATTGTTTTCAGGTGAATATAAATGTTTACACAATTTTGTTAAATAGAACCTGCCACTACTGCAACATTTTCAACAGAAGACCTTGCCTAGATTTCATCCTACATGTACCAACTTAGATATGCATATACTTATTAAACGGTTATTGATGCACAAAAAGGCAGGGCTAGAAATTACCTTTAGGATTTGGTTGCAAAGTGTTAATGCAATGTTTAAAATTTGGTAGCAAATAGGCTTTCAAGGTAACAAAAAAAAAAAAACAACAAGAACGATCTCCAAAGATAGCCATGTAAAACAGAAGTTTCTCAAAGTTAAAGTAAAATGTATTAATTTATAGCCATCAACCTAATATATTTATTTTCAAGGTATGGTAGAAAGCCAAAATCATTGGATTATGCAACTTGAAGCATGGATAACGGATTGTAAAAATATGTGACTTTTTGGTTAAATTCTGGTGTTGTGTATAATTAGTAGTTGTAATAATATGTGTAAAATGATGAAATATGTAGGAATGGTTCAAATACAAAATAGGCCAAAAGGACCTACAGTAAGGGAACATGAGAGTTGGTCTTACGGTGGAGCATAGATTGGGCTTAATTGAGCGAGTTGCAGTAAGCTCTAAGCCGTTGACATTATTAAGAAACTATGTTTGGAAAACATTTTGTCATCACCAGATGGGATGGCCGAATAAGTTGAGCGTCAGTCTCCCGTTTTGGTAGATTGTGGGTTTCGAACGCGCAGGCACCAATAAAGCTGGAATAAGTTGTTATGCTACTGTGTGCGGTGACCCACTATGTGTAGCTGCAGCCAGTCATAACCAGCATGGGGGGTCGGGGGGGGGGGGGGGGGCAGCTGTATGTTTGTAGTAACCAGCACTGGGAGTGCTGCATCTTTGTTGGTGACCAGTACCAGGGGTGGGTGTACCTGTGTTTATTGGGGGAAACCATCCTGAGTCTGGCAGGGTATAAAGTAAAGTAAAGGCAACCAGACTGGATGGCCGAATGAGTTAGAGCGTCCGTCTCCAGTGTTGGTAGTTTGATCGGATCGTTTGTTCGAATCCTGGTCGAGTCAAACCAATGACTTAAAAATTGATACTTGTCGCTTCCTAGTCAAACGCTCTGCATTATTAGGATAGGGCAAGGAGCAGTGGAATGAGGAAGACCAGTTGTCTGCGACTGAAATTTCCCCTGCTTAATCAACTAATGTACCAACAAAAATAAAAATAAAAATAAAGCTCAGAGGGGTTGGGACACACACACACCAGTGGGCAGCCAAGCTGAGAGAGATCGCTAGGAGACAACAGATAACCAGAACCAGAGGTCAGCATACCAGATGAGGTGATACAGATTGTTTCAGAGAAGAAGGCCGGAGCATATTATGGGAACTGTATCTTGTTGTTGTGCATGTTGTAATTGTATATGCTTATAGGGTGCATGTTTGTAATGGTATCTATGTGAAAGAAGGAAAATAATAGAATCCACTTCCTGATCAAGTAAATCTGTGTTGAGAGTTGCATTCAGATAATTCAGGATGATAGAATGTAAAATGTGTGTATAATTTAATTTCTATCATGAATTAGAGAGTGGAGCACCTTGAGCCGTGGGGTACCTTGATTCATGGGTTCTACAGGCTCTAGTTTTGGACATTTACAACTAGGTGACATCATAAAAGGGTCCCCTGATTGGTCCAAGGAGAACCAAATCATGAGTAGCCATATTGGAAAAGGAATCACCAACTCACACAGGCTAAACAGATTTTACACCCCAAAAGTAAATTTAGAGAGCTAAGTGACTTTTCTGTTGATTCCCATTTAATGGTCTTCAGCACATAGCATTTGATGACTCTTAAAACTAAACATATCAAGCTAGATGACTACAGCATTTGAGTTCTTTACTGTGACCTATATTAGAGTGTCTCAGGTCTTGGTAAAAATGGTGGAGATGGGGCACCTTGAGCCACTTTTATGGGGAACCTTGAGCCATCACTCAAGGTGCTCCACAATCTGTCTCAATGTACCCTGACAATAGATTATATCAAATCAATGTAAAATTAATTTTAGTGACAATACTTTGTGTATTTGATTAAAACTATTTGGCAATTTATACCAGATGCCCTATGTCCTGGCAACATCTATGGTCATATCCCGACTTGTAACAGTGCGCACTCATGGCGACTTTATAGTGCTGCTCCACTGGGAGACCAGGCCACTAGCACCATAACCTGATATCCTACCATCACATTATCCTGACACTGAGCCAACCAGTCCTTGTCCTATCCTAATAATGCCGAGTGCGTGTATAGGAAGTGACAAGTATAAATTGTTAAGTCATTGGTTTGACTCGATCAGGGTTCGAACCTGCGCGTTCGAAACCCATGATCTACCAAAACGGGAGACTGACCCTCAACTCATTCGGCTATTCTGTCTGGTGATGACAAAATGTTTTCCAAACATAGTTTCTTTATAATGTCAATGGAATAGTGCAAAGACTTTTCTTGGAGAGGACTGGATGAAACTTGCTATTCAGATTTTGTTGTGCAATTCTCCGATGATGCTAAGCCAACGAGAGACTTTTCATGTCTTCACGAAAATCAAAACCTCACTCAGTATAGGGATAGGGTTGATTGTCTCAAATATTCCTCGCATTTTATATTATTTATATATAATACCAGAAGAAATTACCTAATATATGTAGAATATCGTAATCGGTCAAAAAAAAGATGAAATAACGCAAATAGCAAATTATACAATATTGCGGAAATCCGGGAAATCATGGAGAACTTTCATCCCTGATCCTAGATAAAATATTCATCACTATCCAGAATAGGGGTGAAGAATTCAATTCAATTCTTTATTTCAGACTCAGGATTATGGTAGCTACATAATTTGTTCCATAGTAGGTAGATATATAAATAAATGTGAATAAGATATAAGTAATAGTATGAATACTACCATACAAACCAATATCAAAATGTTTGTCTACATACAGTAGATTGTACCAATGCCTCCATATGGCTGACGTAAATCTGAGATCACTCTCTTCTATTTTCACAAGTCCCTGTATTATAGCATTTTCTGACTTGTCAAGTCTAGTAATAAATTGGAATATTAGATTCCTGATAACAGCCTGGAAGGCTGGCACATCAATATTGGTAAACACCTGACTAGCACTGTGATACCTAGGTATACGGAGTAATAACCTCATAATATCATTATATGCTACATTCAGTTTTCTAATGCTATATACATTCTATAGTTCCATCAAATCTGGACAGTATACAAGGGAGTACAGAAAGTTCTAAATAAATGTACCTTGACATCAGCTGTACACATATGAAATTTCCTGATGAGCATATAACTTGCGACACTGTCTATTAATATCCCTGTCATCTCTAAAGTCATCAGTCATAAAGTGTCCTAAGTAGGCCTACTTGACTTCAGTACAGATTGACAGGAGAGCATTAGTTAAAATAAAATCAGGAATACAGTATCCATGTCATATTTTGATCAAATGATCATTACCATACTTCTTATAGCATTGTATTTGATATCAGCTTCTATGCCATATTCAGAGAATATATTAAGTAGCATTTGCAGTCCACTACTATATGGTGAGAATATTACCAAGTCAGCGGCATACATAAGATGATTAGGAAGTAATAATACATTAATAGAACAACCCATTAGGAAAAGTGGTGAAAGGCTGCGTAAATGAAATAAGCACATACACTTTTAATTCAAGAAGCAAAATGTAATCTTCAAACACCTTTTGATATTAATCCACAACTTTTGAATAAAGAACTTATTGAATAATGTAGATTAATAGACTTTAAAAGTTGAAGCGAGAGCATTCTGGAGTCGCCGACTTGTCTTGTTTGCATGCTCTCTCATTTCCTCAACTCTGTGCCAATATACACTGGATAGTGGTACCTGGGACTCCACTTCTTGTTTATACTAAATCAGTGTTTGTTCGTTTTGAGACTAGGTTGCTCTTCACCCCTACTATAGCAGACCTGTGCACCTTCCGGATTTTTTTGGATTGCAAGAGTAAATACGGAAATACGCTTTCTTGGCCTTTGTTCCGGAAATTGGTGTATTTTTTATCACACTAAAAGTTACTGATCGCATCTGTACAAATACTGAAAGTATTACTGAAAGTCTCTGATAAAAATACTGAAAATGACTTTCAGAATACTGAGTGTTTTTCCCTTGTGCACCGGTCTGTAATAGGCTTTGTGTTTATTTTTCATTGTAAATGTGTTACTGAAAGTCATTCAAGAATACGGAAAATAACTTTGACAATAACGGACAGCTATGAGATCGGGTACACAGGTCTGCTATAGGTATGGGGTGAATCTTTTCTGTACCTTATATCCTACCTGAGAACCTTTGCCAGTACGCATGCGTATGTTCCAGTGCTCCCAATGCCAGGAATTATACGCATAAGGACACATATGGGGATGTTTGCATCGGTCACGTAGATGATTGTTCCCAAGTACCCAACTAACAGAGTAATGTGGAGAACAATGTCAATTTCCTTTCCCGAAGCTTGCATGATCGGAGTGTTCATGTACCATAAAGAGAGAAATCCAATCACTGCAAGTTAAGCAAGAGATGTGTAAAAGAGGGTTCTTACATACAGCAGACAGGGGCGTAGTTAGACCTTTAATGATGTGTTGTCCTAATTTCGGCCGGAGGCTTTAGGGGGCCGCTTAAGCTTAAGCTGGCGGATTTTACACATTTTAGACTTGAGTTTTTGACACTCCGGACTACTACCTGCCTCCTCTCTCTCTCACTCTCTTTATTATTTTTGTTTTTGTTGTTGTTGACATAACGATATGGACGTTTAGGCATACACGCATACGCCTAGCTACGCCCCTGGCAGACTTCTAATTCAGGGACTTCAATTTCACATACAGTTTAGTAGGAAAATTATATTACTAGTCATGCCACTCCAAAATATGTTTGCACATGCAATAGCACCAAGGGTTTTCTTGTTGAAGCTGTTTTAATTGAAGATTTATACTGCCTATCATGGATAAGTCTGAATAGACTTGTTTTCACCATTAGACAGTTTGTGGATAGAAAGCCTGAGCCTACACTTTTACCGACCCAGGGGATTTTTTAACCTCCCACACCACATAGACATGATATGAGAGCAACTGGCCTTTGATGACGCTGTAAGTTATACACAGCAGTGGAAATCCAAATTGGCAGAGGTGGGGGCACGGGGAATTGAACCACTGACCTTCAGATTAGGACTCCGACCTAGAAAAAAGTCAGACACTCTAACCACTCCTCCACAGAGGACACCACACCTGTGGTATTCACAGAATAGCATATTCCCTGACAAAACAATCAGGAAACCAGCGGGGGACACGACAGTTACATCCAGAACCATTTTAATCACCAAGTAATATTAGATATAAAAAATACATATATGCATGAAAAGTGACGTTTATTTCCAGTAAGAGTCTCCTTTATTACTTCATTGACTAACAGGTAATATTCTATGCAAAATAGAGGTGTAGTAAGCTGTAGAAAAGTGCACATTCTCCATGTAACAAATTCATGTGGTTAAAACACCATATTTTTTTAATGAAAATGTTGGCTTTTTTTACTATGTCACATTAGGCCTTAATTTGTTCATATCTATCTCTCTAAAGTGTAAGAATACCAATTCTATAAAGAAAATACCTCCTCTACTCTTTCCATAATTGTTTTTGACCATTACATACTGGAAAATACATGGGCCACATTTACCATGAAACTACCCCTATCCATTCATTGTGCTGTTTCAGGGATGGTAGTGGTGTGAGAAGAAATCGACGGAGGGGCGCCATAATAGTAATACAGTGCCATTAATGACAGCAGAATGCTCTGACAGGGTTCCTGCACCTATCAGCCAATCGTATTTAAGACCTTTTCAAGACTTTTGAATACCAATGTTCATACAATTTAAGACCTATTTTTGCAGCAAATTTAACATACATATTTAATAAAATATTAACAGAAATGAGTGAGGTGATGCAATCTATGGATATTTCAGCTCCACAGCAGCCTACCGACGCTCATACGCCCTTCTCACTCTACGTATGAAAAGTCCAATGTTGGCCTGAGTTGCCCCGTGTAGCGTAGATTCACTGAGAGGTAGACTAGAGATTCTACTTAGGCTCACTCTTCGTATATGGTACAATATGGTCAACTTCTGCCCAATTTCTGACTGTGTTTATTAACAACTGGAGGGGCCGACTCTCGTTTAAATGTTGGCCTCTGAGTAGGCTCAACCTACATAAGCCTAGATAAGCCCAAATGTTGGCCCTTGAGGAAGCTGAGCCTAGATAAGCATATGTGTGACGCCCACGCTGTCAGTGCTCTGGCTAACTCCTGGCCAAAATGTTGGCTGTGAGAACGACTGAGCCTATATAAGAGGACATACAACGGTCTCGCTGCTCCGAACGGCTCCTGCCCATTGGCCGTGGTACACCTCGTTGGTTTCACTTCCTCTACATTAAAAAGTTGGCAATCTTAGAGAATGCTTGCCATATACGCTGTATAATTCACGGAGGCGGAGGCGATAGCAGGGTACAGTGGTTTTTATTTTACGAACGTCGTGGAAGGGCTAGTGTTATGAGCATTAAGTATCAATCAATCAGTACATGAACTCAATGGTTCAAGGTCAGTGTCAGGTGGACGTGACTCAAACCCTCAACCCTATCCGTGTCTAGTCTTAATAGTGGTGTGAGTGGGTGGGGGAAGAAGGGGTAGGTCCTTCCAGAGTGGCGGGTTCAGCAGTTGTAAATTTTAAAGATGGCGGGGGTTACATGGCCGGGTTTGGCGGGAAATTTGATTCGTGCGCGGTGGAGGAGCCCTGGAGGCGGCCAGCTAGTTCTTTCATTACCCGCCAGTCGGCGTGGGGGGAGGGGTGCTGGGGGTTTAGTTTGTGGGAATCCCGACAGGTGGCACCACCATCTCATTTTTTGGGTTTGGGCCGCTTCTGCCCCGTGAATTATGCAAGCTACATATAACATGTACAATTCACGGAGGCAGAGGCGATAGTAGGGCATAGTGGTTTTTATTTTATGAACACCGTGGAAGGGCTAGTGTTATGACCATTAAGTATCAATCAATCAGTACATGTGTTCAATGGTTCAAGGTCAGTGTCAGGTGGGTGGGACTCGAACCCTCAACCAGTTACTGGAGGGTTCGAGAGTCACTCGCTACAGTGTCCCTAGGGACGTAGATGTGCACTGTAGCAGAGGTCCAGGAGCTTCATGATTTGCTCGATTGACTGACCGGCGGAGGCACACACTTGCGCTCCACCTCTGCGAAGCCCATGCAGCATGTACTGGTCCAGGGGTTCCACTCCATTTGCTGCGAGGCCCGCTCATATCGCAGCGAGCAGGGTGGGGGCCTGGAGGGGCCACCCTCCTCAGAGCATGAATGCTGGTTCAGCTGGGCGGAGGCACTGGAACTCGATGTACCTCTCCCAGGCTGCACGGGGCAGTATCTGGAGCGTGCTTGTTTCTGGATGATGATACTGAAGCTCTGGCCTGGTGTCCATCTGGTCTTAGTGGAGCGGACTGTTATTATGAGCCCTTCCAGTGTCCGGGTGATGTCATCATGGCTTAGGAAGTACATTGGGTCTGTCCCGGAGGTGGTTGCCAGCAGGTTCCCTTGTCAGAGCAGTCAGTAGTGCCGCTATGAGCACCCATGCTTGTGGGCCTGCTGTCGAAGTAGCGTACCAGTGCCCTGACGTGGTTTCGGGGTGTTATCGGTGGTGCTGTCTTTGTCTTGTGTTGGGAGAGGCGTAGGAGGCCTCTCTTCATCATGGTTATGGGGTAGGTGTCAAATTCTGACACCCTGCCCCCGAACAGCCCAACCCATATTTGTGCGCCATTGATGTAGTTCATCGCCCCCCCTCGGGGAGTCAAGGGCCTCTTTCAGGTGGAGTAAGTAGGCCATCATGTCGAACTGCTTCGGGGCGAGCGGATCGAGTTGGTGGCGTGCGGTGAACTGTAAGTATTTCTTTGCCTGCGCCGCTCTGTTCCTCGATGTACCGCTCGCCAGGCCGGTGAAGTACACCTCAAGGTTCCGGTTGTGAACTTGTAGTGAGTAGCCTTGGAATAGAGGAGCAATTAGTATACGATTCCCAGGCCACAGTACAAGCCAATGGTAAATACATTGTGAAATGATACCTCTACTTCAGTGATGTTAAGTTCTCTAGTGAGGCAGTCTGCCCTGGCCTTTGCTGTTTTGTCGAAGGCCCGCCTGCTTAGTGCATCGGCGAGTATGAGATCTTTCCCTGGTTTGTATCAGATCTCCACCTCACAACCATGTGTTGATGCCATAGAGCCAGATCAGGTGTAATCACAATACATTGCTTCAATATGCATGACATATTTATCCCAAACTGATGTAGCTAGATAATATAGGAAAGTGCATGAGATACCAAAAAACTTTCTCACATTACTTTGTAATACCATACACCTGGGTCTGATAAACATCCAGGCTGCCCCACCCATCTACCAGCATCCACCAACAGACTTGGTCCTGACAGTCTGGCTTACCAGGCTGATTAAATAGATTTGTCCATAGCACATTATGAAGTACACACTTCATAAAGGAGTAGTCACACAAAATGATTAATTCGTCTCAAATTTTATTTTTATTTCCAAGGATCGTTGAAGTTTTTATAGACATACACTGCTGTGGGTAGTTAAATGATTATCTGGGTTCACCCGAAGAAAGACAATAAGGCTAACATGCCAGTAAAGATTATGTTAGTGAGTGGGGTTGGTTGTTGAGGGTTCAACGGCTTTTGCCGGCTTTGTCTTTGATCATAAAGATATGGTGCCCGAAGTTAGGCCTGGTGTCCCAGTGGGGCAGCACTATAAATTTGCCATCAGTGCACACTGTCAACATTGAGTACCCGTCCAGATATGATCGTCGATGTTGCTAAGATGCAAAAAACAAACACCAACACAAACAAACAAACAACTCCCATAGGGCTGATGTGAGTGGTCTGTCTACCTCTGCCGGTCCGAGTGGGTGAGTGGGTAGAGAAGCACTGGGATTTGGTTGAAGTAACTAATTTTGATTTTGAATTATTTTTGGATTGGTTTTTAAGGGGTTTTGCACCTGATATTTGAAATATTTAGACGACTTGACATTAACCGACTTGACTTTAGCTGACCTGAAATTAACTTGCCTTAAGCCGACAGGAGGATTAAGGGGAATATGGAATCTTACCTTTATGTAAGCTTACCCGACGAACCAAGACAGCCAGTCTTTGTCTCGAAAGTTTTGTGGGTATATGTGGGCGTTTGGGGAGGGTGCTGGAGGGGCGGTAGGGGTGAGTGGGTAGAGGGGACAAATGATCAAACGGCACTTCACACACACACACACTGTGTGGAGCGAGGAGGGGGGGGGGGGGGGGGGGTCAGGGTGTGGATGGACGGGTCATGGGGTCTGGGGGTGTAGGCGTGTGGACGGTTGAGTGGGTGTATGTGTGGGTTGGTGGGAGTTTCTGGGGAGGGGGGGGGGGGTGGCGGGGGGAGAATCAAAGGCCAAAATGCCGAATGTGTCAACACAAACTTGTTTCAGAGAAATATATAAGCTTACTTATTTCCTAGCTCTACATGTGTCATTAACCATAGGATCTAATACATGAATAATATAAGTAAAAGTGACTCTGGCTATGGCTACTTTCCGGGTTCACGCGCGGACGTTAATTTGGCTGAAATAATTTGCCTCATCGTCGCGAGGTATATTATATGAGGCGATTCAGTACACTTGTCATATGTGAATGTCTCCTGGTGTCAAGTGATAGATGTAGCGCTATAGGTTTAGAGTACTCTAGTGCTGCCATCTAGTGAAGGAAGTATGAGTGTAGATAGGGCATTTGAGTGCCGATATTGTGTAGCAAAAAACGATTTGGAATGGTCCGATGTTTCCATTTGTTTCCTATATCATTCAATATGGTCTAATGTTTCCAATATTTTTAATTAGTTAAATCGAAGAGCATGATGTTAAAAACCACGATGTTTAAATTAGATAAAACAAGATGAATTCAGAATCTTTGTCATATGTGAATGTCTCCAGGGGCGTAATCGATTAATCGACTCTGGTCACCCGAGCCACTTTTTGGCGCATGCGCACATCCTGCAGACTCGGGTCGAATAATCGAATACGCTTCTCCACGCTCGGGGTGACAAAAATGGTGGCCCTTATATTTGTTTTTTAATAGCCGATATAATTACAGCAAAATATGATTTAAATATTTTGATGATGGCATAGTTTTGTGATATTTCCATTTCATTAATCTATGTTATTATTAAAAAAAAGTATATATGACTGGTACCGGTGGCTGTTATCCTGCAGGATGGTACCAGTGCAAATGTGATGTCATCGCTCCTTGCAAACCCCAGCCAAGAGGTGGGTTACTGAGGTCGGGTTGTTTTGCACACGGCACGTGTATTTGTCGACTCCACTTGCGGTGTTCTATTTGAAATTCTGATGACTAGGCTGACCCGAGTCGCCCGGGTCGTGTTAATCGATTACGGCCAAGGAGTCAACTCATAGATGTAGCACTATAGTATTATATAGTGTCAGCGTGAACGGCTACAACACTAAAAATAATACCTGGATTGTGTTACTCATCCCATTCCATATATTATGACACTTATTGATGGCAAAGACTTTCAACAGCAATCTGAGATCAGGGATGATAGTGGTTTCAGGCACACACAAAAAAGCATATTCAAGCCGAAATTATTATCGGGCGGCAAATTTCTGTATACACCTATATACAAAAAAAGCCCCAGGCTGTGAAAAAAACCATGGAAATCCGCTTAAAAAAGGAAAAATATCATGCCTAAATGTAGTGTTTGCATAAAAGGTATCAAGGCATGCAAATATGTTAGTGAGATCACGTGATAGGCGCGTGGGCGCTGGCGGCTTTTACCCCTGGAAGTGAATAAAGCATTCGTTAACCAGAAGTCAAATCGTTCAGACGTTGTATGTTTACACTGAATATGTGAGAGGTGCACACACTTACTTAGAGCCACGATGAACCCTATTGCTGAGAATATAATGGCGGTTATGATCAGCGGATTCCTGTAGTTTATCATGGTGGGTTCTTTCAGGACACACGCCTCTTCGACATCACTAACCTTGCTGCCTCTCACACACTTCCTGCACCTCACCCTTTCTCTCTCTGTGGAACAGAAAAGAATCAGGGATGAAAGTAGATAAAAGATTCACTCGTACTGCTGCAGTAGCCACAGTAGGGTTGAACAACAAACCTATATAAAACAATGGCGAAAATGTGAAGCACATAAATCATTAATCCAAAAGGCAAAATATATTCTTCACATACCTCAATATATTTACCCTGAAACTTTGAACTGATTAGTAGATTAGTCCAGTAGATCGATGAACTTTAAAGTTTGAATTGTCAGAGCCACATGTCAACATGGCAGCCATTGGCAGGAAGTTGAGAGGTTTCTGGGTAATAATCCAATCTAGGAAGTAGTTATGTTCATTGGATGCGGTAGTCAGGTGGTGCAACCAGTTCATTCAAACATGGACGATTTAGTTCATGGACTCTATCAGTCATATCAAACTGATTTTGTGTCATTATACCTTGATATTATGTGATTTGAACCCCTCTGGAGAGATACATTTGGTATTCCATAACAGAAATTCAAGGATGAAGGTGACCACGGAGAAAGCTAAAGGTGAAATCAATGGTGAGCTGGATGGTAATGCGATTACAACAAGGACAGTGAAATGCTCTCCAGGGATTTTAACCCCAAAACATAAAATCTTTAAAGAAAAATGAATCAAAATTGGTTAAGAAAAGCATTAAAAAAGTATAAATAAGGGTAGACATACCCTGATTTGTAACCATTTTGTTTCCTTAAAGTTGCATGGTCCGATGAAATATTTATTTTTCAAAACCAAAACATGTATCTTAATTTGATTATATATATCCATCTTAGATATTGGTGCATTAACAAGTGATTTGGGACAGCATATATAGAATAATCATTGAATTTACTACCTCGTCCTACTTTGAGAAACCCATCACACAAGGAAGCCATTAATCAACTAGGTCAATCTCATGGCCTCCGTAGCCTTGACCCTCATTCCAAGTACCTAGTCAGGTTCCAGGATGTCCAGTGATAGTATTGCTGGCACCATAGCCTGGTTTGATATAAAGTTGCATGGAATTTTGTATTAAATAATTGTTACAGATCTGAATAAGAGTGATGTAATAATTAAGTATATTATCTGGGAACAATACATTTGATAATCATTAGGTCAGCCCACATCTCATCAAATGCCAAGAAACAAATTATGTGCAATGGCGCCATCAGGGAAATTACCAGGAGACCATGCTACATTTGAATGTCGTCATCCCACATCACGTGGTCATGACGAGACGTCAATATGCGTCATAGCTAATGACATTTGGAAAGCTTCTCAAAAGTATTTTGGGTTCTTTTAGCTCAAATTGCTTCAAAGCTAGGCAATTTTCATCAAAATTACTCCGGACTAATGATTAGTAGGTCATACCGATAACAAAATTTGATAAAAATTCAAACGCTATTGGACCATGCAACTTTAAGCTAACATGTGCTGCTTGTGACAACACTTCAGGAATGGTGTATGTAGTATTGTGAGGAGTTGTGGTTGTTGAGCCGTCAGTTTTGCATAGTTCAGTGCACTGTCATTTGGGGCCTGACAGCAGAGAGCTCAGCAAAAGTTCCACTCAACAGAACACACCCTAATCCCGCAAAGAGACTAGCAAAGCACATATCTCAATCTCACCAAATTCCTAATTCTAAGTCTGAAGAGTTTTCAATTACCAAATTGCCAAATTTCTTTCAGAAAAAAAGTATTTAAAAAAGTATTTACACCTAAAACTTATGAAAAAAGTATAAAATGTAGTTCTTCCTTGAAAAAGGTATATAGTGGCTATTAGTGTAGATAAGCATGTAGTAAAATAGTGTGTGTAGTAAAATAGTGTGTGTACTTTCACTGACGATGGCAATTTCACCCGCTTTGCATTTGTGACACACCGAGCAGCATGGATTAATATTGTCGAGGACCTGTGCCTCGTGTAGCTTGCACTTATGATTGCAGTTTTTTATGACAATCTTCTGTATTTCGGCTCTGAACTCTTCATTCAATCGCAGAAGTTTTTCGTTTTTTCCTGAAGAAGAGATTTCATTAGAATATCAAAAAATCATTAAGCATAAACATTAGATAACTCAAAATTGGAGCTTTTTATAATTATTATTATTATTATTATTATCATGAATGAGTTATTCAACAGGTTGCATCCCCTAAGATTGTGCATACATTACTGAGAAGCTAGACACAAATGTCATATTTTGATGTCATCATACACATCTATCGATCTCATTTATACGGGTGTCATTATTTAAGGCCACATGGTTCGATGAAGCATAAACTTTGTTAAACGAAAACACCTAGATTTTATCCTTCATATCTCACTTGGATACTGGCGCACTCATTAAAATATCTAAAGTACAGCATGTTTTATTTAACGATGCCTCTACAGCACATTGATTTTTATCATCAGCTATTGGACGTCAAACGTATGGTCATTGTACATGTTCTTCTTAACATGGGTAATTCAAGACGCGGAGACAAACTACTATAATATGGCCTTTATTAGGTGTCAAGTTAGTTAAGTTCAGGCTAACACAATGGTTCATTAATCAATGTCATAATGTAACTAGTGTAATCAATCAAATCAGTGTCATAAGGACCACTTGAGTAGTAGGCAAGTTATCAATCATTGTCATCTAATCAGTAAAGTAGTCTAATCAATCAATGTCATCTATTCAGGAGTTGCAGTCCAGCAGATAAGTTTGATCCATTCCCCCAGGCACTCAACCAAGCAGGGAGGAGAGTGCCTGGGGGGCCGTGGTGAAGGCCGCCCTCAGTACATAGGCGTGCACCGCAGCGGACCTCCAGTTTCCAACATTGCAGACGTCGGCCATCCCGACCCCGGCCCTCGCACAAGCCTAGGCCGCGCCTCTTCGTAGGCTGTGGAGGGTGATCCTACTTGGTTGGGCGTGTCCCGAGGACAACAGTGCCAGTCTCAGGGCACTGGTGAGGGTGTGCACTTGCAGGGGGCTGCCTTCGTAGGTCAGAAATTTAGGTCCTTTGGGATCGATATGGGTGCTGTTCTTGTAGGCACGGCAGCCCCGTAGCGGGCAGTAGTTTGAGCTCAGGGTCCTCCGGAACGTGACCAAGCACCCGTCTGTAGGTGTTGTGGAGGTCTTACCCGTCCTTATTCGGATTGTGAGGGCCTACCAGTCCCAACAAACCTCTCTGCTTCCATGCAAGATGCGGTCACGCGCTTCAGGACTGGATACAGGCAGTTCATCGACAGCCCTGCATTGCAACAATGTCCCTGTGGTGACCAAATCTTCAACGTCGCCCACATCCTGGCATCATGTGTGGCCTTTGACAGGACCGCCATCCGAGACTTCCTCAGCCCGCCACACAACCTCTCTGACAACCGAGCTGCGCTCGCCATCCTCACGAGGCTCTCCAAGTCCTCTTGGGAGCCACCCGGCAGATTCTATAGACAGAACTACCACACCTTCGAGATCCTCGGCGGCCCTAAACCCAACGCCAACGGCTCTGAACCCAACAGTAACAATGGTGACTAGCAACCACTAGCTGCACCCTATGACATCCACGAGAGCCCCGCCCGGTCCCGGGGACTGGAAGCACCACATGGTCAAACCAGAGAGCCCCGCGAGGGCCCATCGGGGAGCCCTGTGAGGTCCCATCGGGGAAACCTGTGAGGTCCCATCAGGGAATCCTTGAGGTCCCATCAGGGAACCCTGTGATGGTCCCATCAGGGAGCCCCACAAGCTCCCAGTAGGTGGCCCTGTGAGGCCCCATCGGGGAGCCCCATGAGGTCCCATCAGGGAGCCCCGTGAGGTCCCATCAGGGAGCCCTACATGGCCCCAAAACATATCCAAAGCTAAAATAAACGGGAGGCAAACTAACGCCGACCCACCCACCATCCCTGGCTCACACCCTGCCAGGGCTCAGCACAATACACCCGCAGGTTGAGAGCCCCATGAGGTCCCAACCACAAAAACAACAACAACAAAAACACACATAAAAAAACCACAACCCACTAAAAACCACAGACACCGAGAGCCCCATGAGGTTCCAGACACTCCACCCACACCGGGAGCCCCAAGCGGTCCTGGATACACCAGGTATGACAGCCTTGACCCCAGCACCCACAACGTTGGTTCCCGCTTCGATCGCCGATGTGGGTGCTGGGGCCGTGGACGCCAATTTACACCCACCAACCACACCCCAATCCAGGAGCACTGTTGGCCCTGGATCAGCCACCCTGCGACGGGGGCCTGGATGACCAATGTGCCGCCCATGGCCGTGTTGCCAACGACACCGGATCCCGCTTTGCTCTCTGGTTGAGGTACAGGACCGTGGCCCCCAAGAATCTGTTGTCACCTGCCGGGCCACTGCCGCACCACGCCACCACCGCACCGATGCCATGAAGAGCCCCCCGCACCCACTGCTACCCGACAAGTAGAAGAGCTGGAAGAGAAGAAGGAGAAAAAACTACCAAAAACGGGCTGTTTTAATGGTGCCGTTTAAACAATGCTACAGTCCTGCACCCAGTGACCACTAGGTCACGAACCCGCCCTCCCCCCATCAAAAAGCAAGCACTCTTGGGACTCTACTCCCAGACATCGATGCATGAACATCTCCAAGTCAGTTAGGCCTGAAACCTCATCTGGCTAGTTACAGCTTATGGGATGGATTCAACGTGCTGAGCTTCTACAATATTGACCAATGGCGATCAGTAGGATTTGTGACTGTTGTGTCTGAGACTCTATACCTGTATGGTTGGCTACAGCTCACAGACAATGGATAATCTATATCCATCAACTCCTCAAGACAACTGAGACATAGAATAAGCACCAAGAGGATTGAGTGTATCTATCATCCATATGGACTACACATAGTGTAATATCATACCATTGAGAATTTATATGTAACTGTAAACTTTGTAATTGAGAATATATGTTATAAGTACATATTTGTGTATCGGTACTTGTAAGATGTTCCAAATTCTCTTTTCTCCTCACTATATTAGCTAGTCTATAAGATTAGGCATTAGTTATTATACGTGACACTATCTATCAGTATCGATATTTCACAAGTAGATTACTAGTATAGAGATCAGAATAAAAGTTTTTGCTACTTACTAGGCGAGTCATACTCCCATACTACGACAATGGGGATGTAATTTACATGGGGGCTAAAAAAGAATTACTAAAAAAACTGCAAATACAGCAAAATAGAGCCCTAAAGACCTGCCTCAAAGTAGACAAACTGCACCCCACCTATGACATACACAAAAGAACTAAAGTAATGTTATTAGAAAACAGAGGAATAATCCAACTAAAAACCCTAGAGTATGGATATAGTCAAGACAATAAATATCTAATCCAACCACTAAGGAACACCAGAGCAAACAATGCACCATTACTAAGGCAGACCAGAAGCCAAATCAAAGCTCATGAAAGAAGCCCATTGGAAATGGCTGCCAAAGTATGGAACGCACAAACGGTAAAGGTATGACAAATTCCTGACCTAAAAACATTAAAAAAATATCTGTGCAAAATAAAACCAGGAAACCCCCTCTAAGCTGTTCCACAATGGGGCACATGATATGTCACGGCCCACCAGCTGGACAGCCCATGAGAGGTAACCCCTGCCAGAAAACAGCCAGATAACATCAAATCCAAACATAAACCAACTACCGATTACGTACAAGCCTATAATATGTAAATAGAGTAGGCTAGTCTAGAATTAAGTGTAGGAAAAAAATTAAAAGACTAAGACTCTTACCAAGAAAATTTTAAAAAACTAACATAGATCACGAACCACAAACTATAATCTTAAGAAACACAGACCAATAACTGCCCAGAATTGAAAACAAGCTGGATCATCCGAGCTTATATGCTATGGACAGCATAAACATCCCATCAACAACAACAACAAAAATAAACATATATATATATATATTAATAGACATAATTAGTATTGCAAATAAGTAATTCTGGGAGAGATAACAACTGTTATCCAAGTCAACAGTAGCCTGAATATTATCATTTGAAGCTTGAAGTAAAATAGTGCTGTTTATGCCCAATACGTCTTGTAATAACCTTTGGCTGGAAGTAATAAATTGTTGGTCCACTGGATATCGGTTGTTGTGTTTTGAATTGTGCATGTTATTCTTAACATGGGTAATTGGCGGCCTGGGACAGACGGCTAGAACCACAATATCTATGAAATCACCACAATACTAAGAAACCCGACCAGTGAGCACCTCCTTCGCCTTCAACCACCCACCCACACCGTTGTGTCCCCGCG
Source organism: Branchipolynoe longqiensis (assembly GCA_030323885.1). Classification (NCBI taxonomy): domain Eukaryota; kingdom Metazoa; phylum Annelida; class Polychaeta; order Phyllodocida; family Polynoidae; genus Branchipolynoe; species Branchipolynoe longqiensis. Next base: position 36,243,080 of record CM059200.1, read on the forward strand.
TCGTGAATTCCGCCATATTTCTTCGGAGGAAACCCGCTGCCGCCACATAGGCTACTCTTTCCGATAAGCAGAAATGGGTCTTTTATATTCACTTTCCCACAGACAGGACAACACATACCACAGCCTTTGATGAACCATTTGTGGACCACTGGTTGGAACGGAAAATAGGTTCCGAGTGCATGACGTCACACTCAGCCCTACAAAGAATAGGACAATGACATTCATACGGTTGAGTCATCATCATCATCATCATCATCATGCTGTCGGTCGCGATGCGACAAAGACTGCTTTCATTACTTGACTGCCGCTCTCCATTTAGCTCTCTGCTGTGAGAGTTGCGTCCATGAGTCGGTCTTAATGTCTCTCAGCTTCAGGTTTCTCTTGATGGTATCTTTGAACCGGAGACGGGGGCGCCCTCTCTTTCTGTAGCCAGAAGACAGTTGAGAATAGAGGATCTGCTTTGGTAGCCTGTCTGATGACATCCTCATGAGGTGTCCAGTCCACCGGAGATTCTTTTTGATCAGAAGATCTTCCATAGAGGGCAGCCCCATCCGTTGGAGTATTTCCTTATTCGTCACTTTGTCCTTCCAGGTTAGCCTCATGATTGAACGCAGATGTCGCATCATGAAGGCATGCAGCTTTTTCAACATTTCATGAAAGCTGCCTGCAAAAGTGTTGAAGTGCTGCTGGCTTTTGCAAGTAAAATACGGTTGAGTGCTGGGTCTTAAATTCGAACCTCAGACCTTCAGTCGATTTGACTTTGTAACTTGATCCTCATTCATGCTGAACTTATCCTAAATATATTTTCCACACAAAGTAGTCCCTTGTCGTGTCGTGAATTATAATAATCACCCGAATAGAAAGACAAATATGGTACAAATTCATTCATCCGATAATGTAACTTTAATCTCGTAGGGGAGCCATGCAATATTTTTGTTAAGATGTTCAATATTGTACAAATAGGATGATGGGGGGGGGGGGTGTCAATCAAGAACTACATTTATCATTCAATAAGATGTTGATATTTAAAACGTTCATAAACTTGTCTTTATGTTCTCTGCAGGTATTGCAGGTATTGCAATACCTCAGGGAGTTTGACACCCCTGCCCATGTAGAGTGGTAAACCACTGCCTTGTGGTACAGGTTCTTGACAGAACTGAAGGCTAAGGGAGCAAACCCTGAACAGAAAACTGGCAGCATTAAGGGCGGTTGATATATGGAACTCCCAACATCTCCCGACCAGCCACTGCAGGGACAAATAGTTTTGCGCATGTCTTGACATGTTCTTGCCGTGTGAAACCTCTATTTGCTCCCCGAGAGAGTGCAAAATTAGCAAATTGCAAAAGCAAGCAGCACTTCAACACTTCTGCAGACAGCTTTCATGAAATGTCATCATGAAATGTACAACCGCACAAATGTACAACCGCACAAAACACCATCAAATGGAGAGCGGCGGTCAAGTAATGAGGGCTGTCTTTGTCGCATCGTGACCGACAGCATGATGATGATGATGATGTTCTGTAATAAAATGTTGATGTGTACTATTTTGGGGAGATGGAGAGGGGGGGGGGGGAGGGGAAGGCAGTCTGGAAAAGTTGCACGGTTTATACAATTGTGAAATGTTGAAAACGTTAGATGGCCCTTTTACTGCAACACACTTTATTAGGACTTACTGTATAAGTAGGTGCCGACCTCGAGCCATGGGGTAATGGCATCAGGATGTTGATACTTCAAGACGGCGTACATAGGATGACTAGTGTAAGTCTCTGCGAACCTTATCGTGTTGTTATCTTCATCTTTATATGGAGACAAAAAAAACAGAGAAAAAAACATTAGACTGAAGCCAATTAAAAATTGGTGATCGTCCCCGCCTGTGCCTGAAAAATCGCCCGCCCCTGATTTGTTTGGACCTGTTAAATGAAGAGAGCAGATGGAGTGAGAGATGGAAAGGGAAGTGGATAGTGGTGTGGGTGGAGCGTGAAACAGAAAAGGGAGTGAAGAGGGGGAATGGACAGGGCAGTGGGGGAAAGGAATGGAGAGGGATTTGAGGGCTGATAGGGGGGGGGGGGGACTGGGAAGGGGAGGGAGCAGGGTAAAGAGTGGAGGGGAAACAATTAATCAAATAAAAACCGCCCGCCCGACCCAGATTTTTATTCGAAAAGGACGATCACCAACCTTTTTATTTATTTGGCCTTAGTTTCTGGAGATAAGCAGGCCCTACTTTAAATGTGCATAGTCCAATCATTTTGAGTTCCTACCATATTTTTAAAATGCGGCATTCTCAGAAACTGTACCACATATTTGGTTTCCACATTACACGATTCAGCCTATTGGCGGGGGGGGGGGGGGGGGGGGGGGTAGCAAGTCAAATAGTTAGTGTTGCCTCTGTGTATTACACATGTTAGCAAAACCACATACATGTATTTAATCTATCCCCCAAAATGTATCCAAAATATACTTATATAATTTTGTGCTAGTGAAAGTTTGCATCACCCCAAACCTTTTGTTTCAATCTTTTTTTTATGGAAGACATAATCTCTTTCCCTCAACTGTAATCAATACAATCTTATTTGAATAAAAATCAAAAAGTGATTTTTTTTTTAACTCTGACATATGCACAACATGAAAGTACATGCACTAACAAATGTGAACAAGAACGCCAGTATCTAAAATTGAATATGAACTTTAGAATCAAATCTCGGTAAATGTTTTTGGTTTCGAGCTTTCAATGCTTTCAATGGACTACGTTGTTTTAATGTGTTTGTATGCTGTTTGATTTGATGAGTTTGTTTGTTTATTGTTGTTTCACGTCCTAGCAACATCTAAGATCATATCAGGACGGATACCGACTTCTGACAGTGCGCACTCATGGCGACTTTATAGTGCTGCCCCACCGAGAGACCAGGCTGCCAGCACAATGACCTGATATCCCACTGAGTCACATTATCCTGACACTGAGCCAACCAGTCCTTGCTCTATCCTAATAATGCCGAGCGCCTGGCTAGGAAGTGACAAGTATCAATTTGTAAGTCATTGGTTTGACTCGACCAGGGTTCGAACCCACGGTCCCATGGACTACCAACATGTGAGACGGACGCTCTAACTCATTCGGCCATCCCGTCTGGTCTGGTTTGATGAGTGAAATGCATAAATAGAATACCTATGTTGTTTGCTTCGATGAGTGAAATGCATAAACTAAACACCTATGCTGTGCGCTTTCAGGAATGAAATGCATAAATAAAACACCCATGTTGTTTGCCTTGATGAGTAAAACGCATAGACAAAACACTTAAGGCCTCAGTCACACCATGGCTTGTGACCACTTTGCGACTAAAAGCCAACAACCTCCTTGCGACCAAAGCAAAAAAAAGGCGGGAAAAAGAATGGTCAGCGATCGGTCAGAAATTGGTCGGTGACCGATCGCCAACAAATCGCTGACCTCCAGGAAACCATTATGGTTGCAAAGAGGTTGCAGATGCTGCACCAAAGACTTCCTTGCGACCAAAATGGTCACAAGCAGGTCGCCGATCACTTTCAGTGCTTGCGACCGGTAGTCTGGTCGGTGACCGGTCGTGACCAGTTGGCCTTTTCAGGGCATCAAGTGAGGGAGTGGGTCAAAACAATAGGAAAATAGGGATTTCTTTGTCAGAAAAATAAGGATAAAATAGGGATTTTCCCCACAAAACAGGAGGAAAATAGAAATTGTACATAAAAGCAAATGTACCAAAATAGTGGATAGAAGCCATCAAATGAGGAGTCACCTCAAAAAGTAGGAAAACAGGAAACAAATGATTGTATTTCAAATGTTAATATATGGTATGATCATAGTTAACACCACAAGCAGAGACAACTGGCTAAGCTACTCACCTGCAAATGAGACATTACTCAGGTATGTCACGATTTCAGAAGTGACTTTTGCTGGATTCATCTCTGCACAGAGTCCTGGCACACCATTACACTTGTCCTTGTGCATGTCAATCAGTGCCTGCACATAGGCATTCACCACATTTCTTAGTTGGGTTAAACATGGATCAACTGCGGAAAGCAATGTCTTTTTATTTTTTTTATTTTTTCATTTGTTGTTGTTGTTAGTTGTTATTATACATTAGTTGATTAAACGGGGGAAATTTCAATTGTTGACAATTGGTCTTCCTCATTCCACTGCTCTTTTCCCTATCCTAGTACTGTCGAGTGCCAGGCTGGGCAGCGACAAGTATTCATTTTTAAATCATTTGTTTGACTCAGCTAAGGTTCGAACCCGGAGTTCGAATCTCAGGACCTACCAAAACAAGGTGGAATAGAATATTAACTCATTTAGCCATCCTGTTTGTTAACTGTGCACATTAAAGTTGCATAGTCCAATGATTTTGAATTTCTGTCATTTTCTGAAATAAATGTATTAGGTTGATCGCTATGACCTAGCTTACTTTAGTTTGAAGTAACTATTATTTGAAATGGCTAACTTCTGAGATATTTGAAGTTCAAACGGGCAATATTAATGTTGGCAAGCACATCAAAACTCTGACACCCTCGACTGCTAGAGTAACAGATTCTATTAAATTGCTTCAGTACTCCCTTCTATATGGTGACACGTGATTAATTAATACGTGTACCAGTACACAGTTAAATATGTAGAATAAAATCTAGATAATTATTTTGGTTTTGAAAATTAGATTTTTGTATCCGACTACTCAGCTTTAAGTTAGATTCAGGGATGAAACTAAAAGTGGTGTCTGGCGAAAAGAGCGGAAATCCATAGCAAGGTTTTCTATAAACAATGTTGCTCCAATAATAGTATCCCTATCTCAGTAATTATTGCAGAGTCCATACACATGTGAAGATATGGAATTCAAGGCTTTTCGATGCTGTTCTTGAAAAGAATTCAAGAGTACTTTTATTTGGATTTCAGGGAAAAACAACAATGGCAAATGGCAATTTCAGACTAATTTAGATCAGTGGGGACAATTTAATGAAACTCAACGCTTTTGAAGACTAGTTACCCAAAATAGGTTAAATTGAAAACTTTTCATGGGGAAAATGAAGTTCAAGACTTTTCGAGACTTTCCAGGCCCCGTACGGATCCTGTTATTGTTTTACTTTCTTACATCCTCCCCTCGAACCACAGCTCTCCATGTTGCTCGGTCGAGGCCTTGTGCCAGTACAATCTCCATCCATTCACCGTCTCAACTGGGGTTCCCCTCTTGGCCCCTCACTTGCCCTGGGGTGCTTCGCATGGGCCTGGCGGCCACCAAGGTCCCAACCGATGGCAGCTTCACAGTGTACAGCCTCAGCAGTGGAGGTGCCCAGGCCTGTGCGGCCGCTGCCAACACCCTCCATGAGGTCACAGAGCTTGGCTCAGCGGCAGTACACTCGTACGTGCCTCGGGCCGGGTCCGTATACATGTGAAGATACAGAATTCAAGGCTATTTCATGCTTTTTCAAGGCTGTTTTTGATAGGAATTTCAGGATGAAACAACAATGGTGAATGGTGATTTCGGACTAATTTACATCAGTGGGGACAGTTTAATGGAAGTGAAGGCTTTTCAAGACTAATCACCCAAAATAGGTTAAATTCAAGGCTTTTCAAGGCCTTGATATGGGGAAAGTGAAATTCAAGACTTTTCAAGACTTTTCAAGACTTGTCAAGACTTTCCAGGCTCCGTACGGACTCTGCTCAGGCCATGGTCAATGCCGGACCTCAAAGACTCGCCAGATGCTTGGTTGAGGGTTCGAGTCCACCTTAACCGGGGAATTGGTCCCGTCGTATGACGGTGCTTGTTACGTGTGTGTATGTGGGGGGGGGGGAGGGGGGGGGACTGCATTGAAATTGAATATACCAAAAATAACACATACCATTGTTCCCGTTTAAAATAAAAGAAATCATTTTAATAGATGCTTGTGCCCCTGCCTCGTGAATTGTTTATCTTATTCTTAACGAGGGTAATTCACTAGTAGCAAAGACCCTATAATACTAAGATGGCTCACTCCTTATCTCTCCCATGGTAATGTACATTTTGCAGTGCCACCTTGTGGTGGGTTTGATCAGCCCGGCTGCTGGTTGGTGTTTCACATGTAAACACATACAATTATATTATACATGAGATAGGTAAGTATGAATACACATCAATATGAAATTACTATGAACAAATACACATCATCATCAGCATCGCCATCATCACACATCTTTCACATTCATTTATACATTTATACATATAATATAGCACCTGTTTAACCAAGAGAACAACCAGCGCACGAAGTGGTGGGTTTGATCATTTTGATTACACAGTACAAGCTGAGTGAGCCGTCTTAGTATTATCGGGTCTTTGATAGGGGTGGCAGTTAATGCCAGTTAATGGGCCAAGTGTGAGAAAAGGCGGATTTACCGTAGTTTTCAGAGTACGCCCATAATGGCGTAATGAAAGACAGAAAATCGGAATGATTCTGCGGAAATCGTAATGATTGGCAGCTCTGACTCATGTTATGAGTGGCTGTTCCTTGCTTATTACTCAGAGATAATTTATTAAAAATAGTGAACTGACGAATTTTGGTCAGTATTCTTATGGTGCAGTCACACTACGATGCTTCTCCCGGCGATCCGTCAGCGTTGAAAATAAAATCTTGCGCGTCCAGAAACGTCCAACTTTTCGCCGGTTTGGGGAAAAAGATCGGCGTCAGCGCAGCACATCATGCGCGCGTGGCCAACGTGTGTCGACGCATTGGGGGAAAAAAAACAAAGTTTGGCGCTACGTCTTCATCTAACCTTAAATGTTACTAGGGCGTAAAACAAAAACGCCCCAGTTTGCCACAACGTGTGAGCAACGGCCCTCCCGCGCGTGCGCCGTCTTCCTAGCGTTCCCATAACGTTATTCCGGCGCGTCCAACGCATCGCGACGCGTGCCTAACGTCCTTACCCATATATTTGCGTGCGCTGCCGGTCGTTGTTTTTTTTTTTACACGCTTAAAACCTTGGGCGACCAGCAATGCGCGCCGACGTTGTCCGCCGACCATCAACGTCAAGGATAGTGTACCGACGTGTACCGACGCGCGCATAACGCGCCCCCAGCGTGTCTCGATATTTCACCCATTTTCGCCCAAAAACACCACACGTCGCCAGGTCGCCGGCGAGAAGCGTCGTAGTGTGATTGCACCATTAGAGGTCACTGATCCACCTACCCCATTTAAGGTTGGAAGTTTCACTTCCATCACAAGTCTTTCTTGTCGCAGGATCGGCAAAATGATGGAGTTTGTCTCTCAAGTTTGGAAAGGTACAGTTGTAGGCCAACTCCCAATATTGCAGAAACCATGGGTTTCTGGTGTTATTGCTAGGATGCAGCCTATAAAAAGAGAAATGCCACAGAAATGAAGAGGAAAGTTTGCTTTATTTAATGACGCCTCTTGAGCACTTTAATTTTTATCATCGGCTACTGGGCATCAAACAGATAGTCATTCTGACATATTTCTTTGGAGGAAACCGACTGCCGCCACATTGGCTACGCTTTCCGATAAGCCCCAAGGGGGTCTTTATATGCACTTTCCCACAGACAGGACAGCACATACCACAGCATTTGATGAACCAGTAGTGGACCACTGGTTGGAACGGAAAATAGCTCAAACTGCAAATATGCCCACTGAGCAGGATCGATCGGATGACCGACACCTTCACAGGTGGACACTACTGTCTGAGCTACATCCCTGTCTGCCACACAAATGTCAAACCTTAAAAGAAAGGAAGTAACAAATGTGGTTTGTGATCGGATGATCATCTACATTGGCAACAGATTTGAACAAATGTCCGCTAAAATTGGTTATTGCCTTTCTCTACAAAATAATCGAAACTATATTTGCATTCATTTTTAGCTGGTTTGGTGAGATTTTAATAAAAGTTGCAAAGTCCAATGAAAACATCAAATTTTCAAAAACCCAAACATGTATCTATAGTTGAACCCACATATCTAACCTCCGACGGCCGAAGAGCACCCCCCCCCCCCACCACGCTCCCCTCCTGCCATCCCAGAAGAAGAGTACGGAAAAGAGAGAGAAAAAAACAAGGACAAAAAACTACCAAAAACGGGCCGTTTAACGGCTCCGTTTATAAAGGCTGCAGTTCTGCAGCCAGTGAACACTAGGTCACGAACACCCCCACTACGCATACCTAACCAAGATACTGGTGCATTTATTAAGCATATGTTGCTACCTAGACGGGCTTATTAAATCAATGTTATTCACCCTATTCACGCCGTGGCCATGTTGAAACCAGACCGAGGGCACTTACGCGTCGGTGAGGCGCCACTGTATGTAAAGTGATGTGAATACTTTTTTGTCGACCAAAACCTCTCGAAATCACTCAGATTTGAGGGTATTCATTTTTGAAAGTAACATATTCATCTTTGCATACCTGTTTTCTATCTATTGGCCAATTTTCAGGAAGATTGGGTGATTCTTGCATGGTGATCTTTCCCATTCTTTAACTACAATGTGATTGTCAACTTCAAGTCTGCATAGTTATGGTGGTATCATGTAATGCAGCACTGTTAGTGTAGCTATCTGTGCAACACAGTTAAACAACTAGTCTTAGTAATTACAAATTAATAAAAGCTTTAAAAGGGTTAAAATATATTTGTTTAAATATCTATATTAAGAAAGTTATGCAATTTTGAATTTAAGGAAAGATTGACAGCCAAGGTGAGTGACTTTGTTGACATTGCCTACTGAAATGCATCTGATCATCACTCAATCTTCATGAAAATTGACCAATAAATAGAAAAAAGGTATGCAAAAATGAATATGATATTTAAAAAGTGAATATCTTCAAATTTTACTCCTTTAATTTCTGTAGTAGTTCATACACATTGGCACACAGTAGTGTCTTATGCCCATTTCCAATACCGATGCTTACTCAGCCTCGTTCTGATGACGAATTAGGTCGCGCGTGAATATGGTGAATTCAGGGATGAAACTGGTCTCCAGGAAAAAAAGCGGAAATGCTGATATTCTCCCATAGGCTTAGCATTGTCAGGGAATCGCTGAAAATTCCCGGAAGTCGGGTTTCATACATATTGGTATACACTGATAATGCTGCGCCATTTGAAGCACGTATTAGTAGTATATGCTGTTAGTGCTGCGGCATTTGCATCACATATCGGTGTATGCTGATAGTGCTGCGCCGTGAAGGCATTAGTAGTATACGCTGCTAGTGCTGCGGCGTTTGCACCACATATTAGTACACGCTGATGGTGCTGCAGCGTGAAACAACGTATTGGTTGGTTGGTTGTTGGAGTTTTACATCCTCGTAACATCTAAGGTCATATTAGGACGGGCACAACTTATTAGTATACACTTATAGCTACAGGAAAAATCCCGGAAATCCGCGAAATCGCGGAGATCTTTCATCCCTGGTTATAGCACCTGATACTGTTGAAGCTTATGTGTTCCGAGTTTTGACAAGCACGCCAAAATTAATTTATATGTTTGCACTACAAATATCTCCTATAGTCTTTTTAAAACAAAGTTTCTTCAAACTAAAGTATGGTAGATTATAATGATGAACCTAATGCATTCATCCCAGAAAATGACAGAAACTTTAAACCATCAGACTATGCAATTCTGAATTGATCTGGTATAAAATAGTAAGACCAGTGCTGCCCCATTGGGAAATCAGGCCGCTGGCACCATGCCCTGATATCTCACTCATTCACATTGTCCTGACACTGAACTAACCAGTCCTTGCCCTATCCTATTAATGCTCACCGCTTGGCCAGGAAGCGACAACAGTATCATTGGTTTGACTCGACCGGAAACCCGAGCTCCCGACCTTCCACACGCGAGGCCCGCGCTCTACCGATTAGACCACCACGCCCGGTTTCAATCAAGGGGAAAGCATGGCTGTATCAGAAGTAGTACCATACATTATTCTTAGGCTAAATAACAAAAATAAATTGGTGATCGTCCGTGCCCGTGCCTGAAAGATCACACCCCCCTGATTTTGTTTAACTGCTAAAAATGCGTCGAGGTAGCAGCAATTCAACTTTTGTATCAAGTTTTAAGTCATCGGTTTGACTCGGCTAGGGTTCGAACCCAGAAGTTCGAATCCCATGACCTACCAGAACGGTAGCAAGATGCGATGCTCATCTCATGCGGCCATCGCATCTCGTTACGTATTATGTCTATGTAAAAGAAAATATATATATAAATAAAACCCGCCCGCCCAACTCTGATGTTTATTTCAAAAGGAAACCAGTGGTTTACGTTTATCAAAGGCTGTGGTATGTGTTGTCCTGTCTGTGGGAAAGTGCATATAAAAGACCCCTTGCTGCTTATCGAAAAGAGCAGCCTATGTTAGGACAGTGGGGTTTCTCCAAAGAAATATGTCAGAATTGTAATGCATGTGTGTTTCAGTTGTATTGTTATCCGAACGCCCCCAGGGTTACATCATGAGAGAACATTCTAAATAAAGACAGTTCCAAACTAGAACTCACAGTGTCGGCATCAACATATATTACATGGTGTCAGATGTGGAGGCAATGGTGCATTCAGGCCCATTGCTTCTTATTCATAATGGGCCTCAGCACCCCGGGCACCAATCAACATGTAATGCAAGTTCAGTGTACCAGGCATCAACACCCTGGTCACAAACAGAGACAATGTAACAAGTACTTGAACTTTCGAAGTTGAAGTAGCTGCGGCACATCGGGCAGCAACTCCCCGGGCACCAACAAAAGCAGCACTGATATTAAACTGACAACTGACATAAATGCACAGATGCCTGAAAAGATGGCACATGGATGAACAGATTGCACAGAAACAGATGCATGGATTCCAAGAAGCACAGATGCACAGATCGTCGCAGAGACGAACGGCTGTAATGAAAACAGCCATAATGAAGACGCACAGAACGTCAGGCAAGCTAAGCAACAGGTGAGGCAATGAGAAATAAACACGGATGCCAGGCCACTTGAGTGACATGAAAAACATAAGATGTGACTTAATATGAGATGTGAAATGACAAGGTAAAAAAACAAATATATGGATGTATAAACTATAATCATATCATTAACATCAACTTGAAAATATAATGTGAGCTGTGAGTTGTTATACGAACGCCCCTGCGTCAAAAGCTGAAATGCAACACAGTGCCTCATGTTGAAGGCAACATAGATAATTCGGGGCGCGAAAGCATATACCAACATGCTGCAGACGCTTTCCCCTGGCGCCACCTTACGAGTAGAGACCGAACCATGCAACCCCATGCCATCTAGCGTAAAATCCAGCCACAACCACGTGTAGCCGGCCCGAGCTGCTCACTGCGAACCTGCATGGTGCGTGGAGCTGTCTCACCTTTTCTCACTCCGTAAGCATATACAAACATCATGCCTGCTACTCGCACTCGGAAGGCGTGGGTGAGCTCTGTAAATGACGCAATAGGTCGAGAGGATGCCCCAGATCGGTAGTAGTGCCGACCCTTAGTCCAGACCGAAACGGGACCCACAGTGCTCATTCAAGCTGAACCGTGGAACGGTGCGACAGCTTGGGAGGTACCCATAGCCACCCCAGAGCCGAAAATCGTGACATGCTTATGGCCATGGCTGCAATGTGCCGTACCCCAAGGCTCAGTCATGGGGCCTCTACTCTTTATACTCTACATAAACGACCTAGAAAAATGGCTAGAAACAACATCTCCAACTATATGTAGACGACACAGTCATATATGCAGAGGGAAACACAGTGGAAGAAGTAACAACTAAGCTGCACAAACTCCTACTAAAGCTGGACGACTTGTGTGAGTCCAATGAAATAACCATGAATGCAAATAAATCCAAAACAGTGCTCTTCTCACATAAATCAATGCCGGAAAGAAATCTACACTACAAGCTAGGAAACCAAATATTAGAAAATATAAATCACTACAAATACCTCGGCCTAGAGCTGGACAGCCAGCTAAACTACAACCTATGTATAACAAAAATCACCCCAAAAATAAACCACAAACTGTGGCTATTTGCAAAACTAAGAAACTATATGACGCAAGAAATGTCAATAAAAATCTTCAAAGGTATGGTGCTCCCCTACTTCGACTATGGGAATGTAATTTACATGGGGACTAAAAAAGAATTACTAAAAGAACTGCAAATACTGCAAAATAGAGCCCTAAAGACCTGCCTCAAAGTAGACAAACTGCACCCCACCTATGACATACACAAAAGAACTAAAGTAATGTTATTAGAAAACAGAAGAATAATCCACCTAAAAACCCTAGCGTATGGATATAGTCGAGACAATAAACATCTAATCCAACCACTAAGGAACACCAGAGCAAACAATGCACCACTACTAAGGCAGACCAGAAGCCAAATCAAAGCCCACGAAAGAAGCCCACTGGAAATGGCTGATGGAACGCACAAACGGTAAAGGAACGACAAATTCCTGACCTAAAAACATACCAAAAATATCTGTGCAAAATAAAACAAGGAAACCCCCTCTAAGCTGTTCCACAAGCGGGCATGTGATATGTCACGGCCCACTAGCTGGACAGCCCATGAGAGGTAACCACCTGCCAGAAAACAGCCAGATAACATCAAATCCAAACATAGACCAACTTCCTATTACATACAAGCCTATAATATGTAAATAGAGTAGGCTAGTCTAGAATTAAGTGTAGGAAAAAATAAAAAGAGGAAGACTCTAACCAAGAAAATCCAAAAAAACTAACATAGATCACTAACCACAAACCATAATCTTAAGAAACACAGACCGATAACTGCCCAGCATTGAAAACAAGCTTGATCATCCGAGCTTATTTATATACTATGGACAGCATAAATATCCCATCAACAACAACAAAAAAAAGGGGAAAAAAGCTCAAATGATGAAACTAACCGACGGCCTGAATGATCGCATCGATTCGATCGAGAAGACCGCCAACTGGAGGAGGACTAACTCACCGACGCCAGCCACTGAGCGGGCTGCACCACATGCGCTGGCAACCGCCCCAGCATGTGCAGCACCGGCCGCTACCGCGGCCGCACAGGTAGCCACAGCAGCACCGCATCCATTTGGCCTACCCCACTACTACAAGGAGCAGACCGATGCCAACACAAACAGTGAGTTCGTTACTTTTTTTTGCAAAATCTGGTACCAACCCACGAGGCAGCGAAGCAAGCAACCACCAAGATCCCGTTCTATGAGTTAGTTAATCCAGCCAAAGCGAAATACACCGAGAGAACCGAGGCTGTCAATGAGCTACTCGTAGTAGCGGGATTGGCCCTAGGGAAAAAAGCGAGGTAATAATGTACTAGGCCCATATCGATATGGCATTAGCGGTAACAGAAACGTACACATAAACATGGAGGAAGCCGCTATGCCAGAGTATTTTGCTGCACTGTGCAGGATGACCAAAGACCGCACCCTGCTCGCCTCCTGACCATTCCCTCTATTCGAGCATTTACATCAGCTAGCCACAATGGCTACGTCCTGGAACTAGCCGACATGTCAGAACTGGTCCGAGACTGTATTTTCAATGATCAGTGATGGCCGCCTCCCGTACGGGTAGGTGGACAATACGCCATTAAGGATATACAGTACGATGCCTGCGTCGTGGGTGCTCGCATAGCTAACAAAAACACACGCAGTAACTACACTGATGGGGCCTCACGCTCGTCCAACACAGCACAACAAGAGTGATTACACTCGCCCCCAGTATAGTAAGGAGACAGATGCTGCACCCTGTAAGCAAAGGAACTGGGGGAATGACTGTGACTTCACAAGGTCACACGGCCTCAGCCCTGATCGGAAGTGCCACCTCTGTGCTTGGTGTGGATCCAAATACAGTAAGGCCAACCCATACCAGTGGAAGGTGTGTCAAAACAAAAAGCAGTTCCTAGATCGGAAAAATAATGGAAACGATGGGAACAATCAGGATTTTCAGTAGACGGCCCTGAAGTCCCACCATTAGCGGCCGCCCTCCAACCTGCGCCACCGGCTAGCGCGCCTGGTGCCGCACGGCTTCACCTAGCTCCTGAGCCCATCACTGTCCCCCAACTGCGATGTTGAACCGGGAGATGAGAGCCATGCAATCCGAGCATGCAATGTCACCATCACCACCGGAGGCATCAACGTCCGTGTCATCTCCACCAAGACACGTTGGAGGTCCGGCCTGCCCATTAACGTTGCCATGCTGGCGATCCAAGGATCACCCTGTTGCCTTGTCCAGGCATGGCGCTCTTATGCCAGCCAGGGTAACTTGCATAAAAAATTCCCAGCCTTCTCAACACCTTCAGGCACCCCGGTCCAAGCAGCCGCCCTGACCGGTGTCATCAGACTTGCCCTGCGGATGGCCAGCCACCCATCCCCAGACGCCTTCACGCTCCACAGCCTTCGAAGGGGAGGGGCCCAGGCCTGCACCCTCGCAGGGTCAACCCTACACGAAATACAAGAACTTGGGACTTGGTCCTCCGACGTGGTCTACACCTATGTACCCTGCAACACTGTGGTGTCGGCCCTCAGGACGCTCTCCTCTAATTTTGGTTGAGCATCCGGGTAGCCGACACAATTATTATGCTAGACTGAACAAGACAATATACCTATGAGATACTTTGATTCATTGAAATAATAAATCCCACTTTATATACTCTGCTTTTGCGTTACTGAATTGCCTCATGTTGAAGTCAACATGGATAATTCGGGGCCGAAAACATATACCAACACGCTGCCAATGCTTTCCCCTGATGCCACCTTATGGGTAGAGACTGAACCCCGCACCCCCATGCCATCTAGCATAAAATCCAGCCACCACCACATGGAGCCAGCCCGAGCTGCTCACTTCTCCACAGCATCCGAACCCACGTGGTGCATGGAGCTGTCTCGCCTTTTCTCAGCCACCCCACCCTCCCATCTGAAAGACCAAAGGGCTAGGGTTGAGCATCCTGGTAGCCGACACAATTATGATGATAGACTGTGTAATATATGTAATACCAGATGTCGCGTGTGGGCGATAGAGTGGGTAGCCCGAGTGAGGGTCACGTGAAGCGCGGAGAGAGGAACTAATAATAAACCACTTGTGTCCTGGTTGTCGTGGCGTTCACTTGTTGTCTCTACATGGTGTCAGATATAGAAGACCGAACAAAATGGCGCTCACAGGCTTAAAGCCACCGGGTCCTCTAAGTTTAGAGGGCAACATGGCGTTGAACTGGCGTGAATGGTTACATTCATATGACATTTACGCCATAGCTTCAGGTGCGTCAAACAAAGCAGAAAAGGTGCAATGCTGCATTTTCCTGCATGTAGCAGGTAAGGAGGCTCAAAAAGTGCATTTGAACTTTAAATTGGACGACAGTGAACAAGACAAGATTGCGCCACTGATTGAGGCGTTCGAAAAATACTGCACAGGCCACACCAATGTGACAGTAATAAGATATAAATTCAACTCCTACAACCAGACAACAGAAAGTATGGACACTTACATGCGGCAATTACAGCATCGTATACACTTATGTGACTATGGCAGTTTGGAGGATTCCATATTGTGCGACCGGTTGGTGTGTGGAGTGAAGGACTATAAACTACGAGAAAGACTCTTACAGACACCGAACCTGACGTTAGACCAGTGTCGAGATATGTGTAGACTAAATGAGAATAGTCAAGACCAGTTAACAGAAGCAACGACTGGCATTGCTGAGTGTGTCAATTTCATCAGAAAACGCCCAACTACGAGTGCAAGTCAGTCCCGATACGCGTCAGTGACGCCACGTGGTCGGACAGAGCGGCCACCGACATTCAACCAGCCAAAGGTACAGTGCAACAAGTGCGGGTACTATCATGCGATAGACCAGTGTCCTGCTCGAGACAAGCCATGTCTCTATTGCAAAAAGTTAGGACATTTTCAGAAAGTTTGCAGAGCAAAAAACCGCAATAAGTCATATGTAGGCGAAATCAAAGTAGACAACGAACAACAGCAAGAGACACATGACCAGCCCGACAGTGACAGCGACGAACTGTACATCAGGGAGGTGTCATGTCCCGAAGGCGGAAATAACCAACTGTGGTTCACGACGATATTGCTAGAAAATGAATACGTAGACTTCAAACTCGACACAGGGTCACAGGCCAACATAATACCAAAGAGCGTTTATGTGAAACTTCAAAACACTGTCTTACACCCATCATCAAGTATCCTGGTAACGTACTCAGGTCATCGTATCATCCCCGAGGGTGAAGTCCACACAACCATAGAAGGAATTGACGTGCGTTTTCAAGTCACTGCGGAGGGAACCCCAATCCTCGGGAGGGACGCCTGCGTGCAGTTGCAACTCATCAAGCGGGGGTGCCTTGTCGGAGTCAAGCGTGGCAGAATGCGGCAACTGCAGTCCGAGCGTCAGAAGACAGTCCGTGCGTCAACGGACGAGCTACAGAATATCAACGCTGAAGCTAACAACCTGGTAAAAAAATATAATGATATCTTTGTAGGGCTAGGGACTATTAAAACAGATGCCAATATTTTTATTGATAACAATGTAACCCCCTGCGTAGACCCACCGCGTAGAATTCCCCATGCTGTAGCAGACCAGGTCAAAGACGAGATAGACAAGATGCTTAAATTAGGTGTAATTGTACCGCAAGTAGAGCCCACCCCGTGGGTCAGTTCCATCACAGTAGTGCGCAAACCTAATATAATTTGAGTCTGCCTCGACCCAACAAAGTTGAACATAGCCATTTTGCGCATGCCCTACCCGACACGAACGATAGAGGAGGTTATTGCGAAAACAGCTGGAGCCAGGTATTTCTCAGTGCTAGACGCGAATAGTGGCTACTGGCAAATTGAGTTGAATAAACGAAGTTCAGAATTGTGTACATTTAACACGCCGTGGGGGAGGTACCGGTATACACGTCTGCCATTTGGCATTAAAACGGCTGGAGACATTTTTATTAATGAGATGAACGAAATTTTAAAGGATTTGCCTGGAGTAAACGTAGTCACAGATGACATACTCATTTACGGTAAAACAATAGAAGAGCATAACCGAAATTTGGAAGGAGTTTTTATCAGAGCACGACAAGCAAATTTAAAATGAAATCCTAAAAAATCCAAAATTTGTCAGACACAAGTCAACTACGTAGGGCATGTATTAAACACAAGCAGGGTTAAAGCCAAATGCTGAGAGGCTACAAGCCATTGTAGACATGCCTACACCCACAGATAAGGCGGGTATCCAACGGTTTTTGGGAATGGTAGGCTACGTAAGCAAATTTATACCCAAATTCTCGGAAATAACCAAACCATTGCGAACAGTGCTAGAAAAAAATACGGCATGGCACTGGCAATATGAGCAGGACCAAGCGTTTGCCTTATTAAAAAAGTTACTGATAACTGCCCCAGTTCTAAACTATTACGATGTAAAAGAACCTATTACAATTCAAGTTGACGCATCGAAATCCGGGTTGGGTGCCACATTGTTCCAAAACAGCAGGCCAGTGGCCATGGCGTCCAAAGCTCTAGACGAGACACAGTCCAAGTACGTGGTTATCGAAAAAGAGTTGTTAGCCATATGTTTTGGGTGCATTAAGTTCCATGAATATGTGTTTGGTAAACTAATTTTGATTGAAACAGACCATAAACCACTGGTGAGAATCATGAGTAAACCATTACATTTGTTGTCAGCTCGTATGCAGCGCATGCGAATGCGGCTGCAAAACTATAATATAGTGGTAAAACATATTAACGGATCCGAAATGTATTTTGCAGATGCCTTGTCAAGAGCGCACGGTGCAACTACTGAACCACATAACCTGTTCGACAAAAGTATGTCAGTAGCAAGTATTGACGTGTCTCGCGCCCTGTTAAAACGCATTGAACTAGAAATAAAAACTGACGAAACTCTGCAGAAAGTTGTCAAAATAGTAAATGAGGGATGGCCAACGAGTAACATAAATCTGTCTAATGACGTAAGACCTTTTTACGGATTTCGAGACGATATAACCTTCAGTAACAATGTTCTACTGAAAGGCACCCAAATTGTCATACCACATACATTGCGCCCAGTAGTTTTGGAATTAGTACACGAAACGCACATGGGAATTGTGAAGTGCAAACAATTTGCCCGGGACCACGTGTTCTGGCCGGGTATGAGTAAACAAATACAGGATAAAGTAGGCCAGTGTGTCATTTGCCAGCAATACAGAAATACACCTCATGCAGAGCCTATGATTTCCCATCACATTCCCAACAAGCCATTCGAGAAAGTAGGAACAGACCTTTTTGAAATAGAACACAAAACATTTCTAATTGTCATTGACTACTATTCCAAATTCCCTGAAATACGTCAATTAAATTTGACAAGTTCAGCGAATGTAATTAAAGCACTCTCAGAAATTTTTGGTATACATGGAATACCAAAAATAGTAATATCAGACAATGGTCCACAATTCAGCAGTAGTGAATTTCGTAATTTTGAAACAGAATATGATTTCAAACATATCACTTCCAATCCCCACTACCCGCAAAGTAACGGGCAAGTGGAACGCTACGTGCAGACCGTAAAAAATTTAATAAAAAAAGCACTAGCCAGTAACATGGACTACAACTTAGCGCTTCTAAACTACCGTAACATGCCTTTAGAAACGCTAAATGCATCACCAGCTCAATTGCTAATGAGCAGAAGGTTAAATTCAAAATTACCTACGATTGACAGACAATTAAAACCTGAAGTACAAAAGTCTAAAGTCGATAACTTCAAGAAAATTCAAGAGAGACAACGAAAGTACTACAACAAACACGCAGCAAAACCACACAAACAATTGAGCGTACATGATCAAATTCGGTATAGAACACATGAGGGTAAATGGTCAACCGGACGAATAACCAAAGCAAACTACCCAAACACACGTGACTATGAAATACAAACCAGTAACGGGAAAATACTAAGAAGAAATCGAATTCATTTGTTCAAAATTCCGAACATCCAACTTGACAAAGAAATGATACAAGACAAACATGCAACAGGCCAATTAGTAAGTAATAACCGACCCAAAGTAAATGGTTATGTAACCAGGGTCGGACGAACATGCCAGAAACCAGATCGATTAGGCGTGGCTGAAGTCAGATGATATTAATAGGAGTAATTAGTGTAGCCGGCGACAACTGAGTGTTAGCTGAATAACAATCCAATGCCGTGCAGTGCAGCTTGACCTGCCAAAGGGGCGACTACCATGATAGTATCAACTAACACAAAAATAGTCTGCCACAGCACGGAAAAACAATTGACACCGGCAAAGCATAATTGCCAACCACGTGTACAAAGAAATTGTATGATTGAAAGTATTTGTTTGACTAACATAGAAATAAGTATTTCAGACAT
This sequence comes from Branchipolynoe longqiensis, assembly GCA_030323885.1. Taxonomy (NCBI): domain Eukaryota; kingdom Metazoa; phylum Annelida; class Polychaeta; order Phyllodocida; family Polynoidae; genus Branchipolynoe; species Branchipolynoe longqiensis. The sequence continues at coordinate 36,262,426 of CM059200.1, forward strand.
TGAAACCAAGTATTCGATGCGGTAAACGAGTAATATAAAATGATAATGTTAACCATTTGTAATAATCCGCAACAAACCAAGACGTTAGCAAGTCAGACCAAAATACACACAGACAATCCATTTATGGTCTTTACGATAATCATTTTGTTATTTGGCGTTTGTTTGTTCTCCTGCATTTGTTTTCTTTATGTCTATTATTCATATTTTTTTTTTTTTCCTTCATGTTAGTCGTAAGAACCTTTACCATGTTAATTACTGATGTAACTCGGCATAGATAACAAACTTGACGACAGACCGAAGATGTCGCACGATATTCTGTTACCATTATGTTCGTACAATAAGAATGTTATTTCATTGATTAATTGACACACAGTTTCTCTGTTTCTCTTTAAAAAAAAAAAGGGAGATGTAATATATGTAATACCAGATGTCGCGTGTGGGCGATAGAGTGGGTAGCCCGAGTGAGGGTCACGTGAAGCGCGGAGAGAGGAACTAATAATAAACCACTTGTGTCCTGGTTGTCGTGGCGTTCACTTGTTGTCTCTACAGACTGAACAAGACAATATACCTATGAGATACTTTGATTCATTCAAATAATAACTTAATTACCACTTTATATACTCTGCTTTCGCATTACTGAATTAGCAGTTAGTAGTATGCTTTGTTAAAGCTGCATGCTCCAATGAAAGCAATTATCAAAATGTATTAATGATAATACAATATATTCCTACTACTATAGTGTGTATAAATTGCTAATGCATGTCCTAATAATTTAGGAATGTCACAAAAACATTGATATATGGTTCCATCATTTAATATTGCTTTGGACTAGTTATTAATGATGGAAATATAATAACTAAATAATTTGTATCATATGAAACATAGTACATACATTCATATATGTATTATATGCAGGTGAAAGTCCTATTAATGCACAACATTCCAATGCTGAATGAATGGCAACATATATATATATATATATGAGTCAGCCTCACGAAAACGGGCCAATTGGTGGTCAAGTGAAGATGTCGGCATCGCAATTCTTAAAAGTGTAGTGCATTTCTTTGTTTCATATTCAATTATCATAGAAAGAAATCAGGTTGTTTTATTTTCTCGACCTTTACATTCAGGATAAATTTAAAGACTTTCTAACACCTCTGTCAATGCTAAATTATAATTATCCTGATCGACGCCGACATCAAATGATCGACGCCGACAACTTTAATAGATGTCGGCATCGCAATTCTTAAAGTCTTGTACATTTCTTTGTTTTACATTATATTATCCTAGAAACAAATCAGGTTGTTGTACTTTCTCGACCTTTACATTCAGGATAAATTTAAAGGCTTTCCAACACCTATGTCAATGCTAAATTATAATTATACCGATCAACGCAGACATCCAAGCTCGACGCCGACAAATTCCACCAATTGGCCTCTTTTCGTGATCCTGAACCATATATATTTTAATGTTAATTTAAAGCTAAAAACCACTATCATGTAGTATGTCCTAGTCAAATGATAAAGTGCTTTACAATATCACAACAAAAAGTCAGGTTGATAAACAAATAAGTGTTAAATATAAAGTTACCACAACATGCAATTATCTAACCTGCAAACTCTACAATTGTTCAAAATATTGGTTAAATAGAAACCAGACTAAGCGAAGTATGCAAAACCTACCAAATGATACTGATATTTGTAACATTGAATGTAATGTCATATAGATTTCTAAGTGAATATCATATTGAATGATATTAACCCACTGCCAAACAACCAATGTATACGGTCAAAATCATACACACAAAATATAACCGCCCTAAAATTAATAAAACAATGCTAGTGTTAATAAAATAATATATATATATAAATATATTTAATAAATATATTTATCTAATAGAAAAATATATATATAAAAAAAGGATCAAGGAATGCAGACCAAAACATAGTATGTCGATTGTAACATTTGAAATTAGGAATGGTATGGTTACATTAGACTGTGCAACTTTTAAAATGTTACCAAAATCTTGAAGTTCCATCATCAATGTCTAGACAGACGACTAGACCACTTCAGTAATTGCAACAACGTAACAAGTTGAAGCATCACTGTATAGTTCCATGAAGCATAATATTTTCAAAGCCAAAACAATTATCTGACATTTATTCTCTATATCTGACAGCAAATTTGCTACAATTTTGTTAGAAATGGCTTATACTTATATAGAAACCAAAGTAACCCGAGTATACAAAGGATGCACAAATATACTGATATGTGTTTTGAATACACTGTCAAAATCTTAGTCTAATTGGATTGTTCAACTTTAAAAATGTCGCGAAAGAAACCCTGACTATGAAAAGGCTACCAGAATATACTGATATTTGTGGTTTTGAATAAAGTGTCCTATTTAAAAATGGTATGGTTACATTAGACTATGCAACTTTAAAAAAAGGTAAGCCAAAAATATTTACGTAAATTGTTGTCATATAGCCTGCAGAGTGCTTGCTGCGGCCGTAGGTTGGATATGATAACAGTATTGAATTTTATTTTAAACACGTGTTGCACATCTGAAAAGCACTGGTATATGTTGCTTGGTGTTGTAATTCTGGAACCAAACATTGATAATTCACTAATGCGGACACAGCAGTTCCATACAGTGGTTTTTATTTTTCGTTCTGCGGTGGTTACATGTCGTGTATCGGTGGTTTTTGAGTCTGTATCTGGGTGCTAGTCCTTGTGGTTGTTAGACCGGATTCGAGCCCTTAACCCTTCCCCTTCCTCTTTATTTATCTTGCAGTGTGGGTGGGTGGGTGAAGTTAGGGTTGGAGTTGTCCGGTTGGCGCCTGGAGGAGTTGTGCGGCCGTGGAGGTGGGTAGGATTTGAAATGGTCACGTGTTGTTTTTGGCGGGAGGAGGTCGCGTCCTCCTCCTGTTGCTGGGTGGGGGGTTCCACCGTTTGACGCCAGGTGGCGGCAGCAGTGCCGGGCGTGTGGTGTTCTTTTTTCCCATGGAGGGAGTTGGAGTCGGGTCTTTGTCGTGCTGGTCCTGTCCCCGGCCCGCAAATTAGCCATGTTACGTTACCATGCATAATTCACTAATGTGGACACATCAGTTCCATACAGTGGTTTTTATTTTTCGTTCTGCGGTGGTTACATGTCGTGTATCAGTGGTTTATGAGTCTGTATCTGGGTGCTAGTCCTTGTGGTTGTTGGACCGGATTAGAGCCCTTTACCAAATAGGGTGGAGAGGGCTCGTGGTCCGGTGGTGATCTGTCCTTTCGGCACATATGTGTGGATGGAGGCTGAGGACCAGGCCCCCAGCTCCATCATTTCCCCGAGGGATGCGCCGGATGCGGCGCAGGCTTGGGCCCCCTCCTCCTGAGGCTATGCAGTGTGTATTCGGCTGCGCGCTTGTTGCCTGAGGCGGTCAGTGCCATTCTGAGCGCTGCAAGTAGCGCCGCTGTGAGGAGGGGGCCCCGCCTCCCACCAGGAATGCACCCGAATGGTGGGGCTACGTCAGTATAGTACTGCCCGTCAACCATTATGCAGAAGAGGGGGGTGGAGAGGGGGCATGTCCTCAGTTCCATACAGTGGTTTTTATTTTTCGTTCTGCGGTGGTTACATGTCGTGTATCAGTGGAGAGGGGGCATGTCCTCAGTTGCCTGTACGCCCTGGCGAGGTCTGCTCCCCATGCATACGCCCCTCGCCCCACGCGGGCCACCTCGTCCGCAGCGTCCATTATCCCGGGTAGGCTGTATGTGAATGGCCGGCCTTGGTAGTGCCCTTTTTTTATTCCGGAGTTCACGCTGCTCCCCCTCGGCCAGCTAAGGTCAACAATGACCCGCCTGTCAGTAGTGTTCTTTTTTGGCCGGGTCATGATCGGTCTCATCTGCGTCCAGGGATAGAAGGGGGGCTTGTGGAATGGTCCAAGGAGTGCCTCATGGCGCCTTTCTGTAGATATATATGCCCTGACTGCATCGAGTTGGGTAGCATCTCTCGCTTGGTTGGTCATAGTCGGTGTGGGCGGCGCGTCGGCAGCGTAGTCCGCCGGCCAGCCGAACTCCAGGTAGTCGACTATCTCGTAGTCATGGTATCCGTCGAGCATCTTTCTCCATTGGGGAATGTTCAGGCCAGACGGTACTGGTATCCTGGCCCCCATGTAGTTGGGGAGTGCTGTGCGGCGAACCTCGTTGTAGATTGCAAGGTATTCCGCGTGTCGTGCCCACTGGTCTTCGAGTGGGCGTGGCCAGATTGCGTCCAGTGTGGTACGGTAGTGTTGAGGGGACATCAGTGGGTGTGTAGTGTATCCCAGGCCGTCGTCGTCTGAGTCGGGTTCGTCGGGGGCCTCGTGTTGTTCGCGGGTCATCACCCTGAGCCGCTTGTTGTCACATACTGTGTCCCCTTCTGGGGCGGCGGCCACGTTGTTGTCCGGGTGGGCGTGGGCGTGGCCGCTGCCGGGGTGGGCGTGCCCGTGCCGCGCACCGCTGGGTTGCCCAGGACTGTTGTTATTGTCGGCTCGGCCGCCATCTTGATACCTGTACTACAGTGGGTATCGTGGCGGCCGTGGCCAGTGCTGCTGGTGCCGCCACCTGGCATTGTGCGGTGAAGGTAGGGGCTGCTGTCAGCGGCGCACATCGTACAGCCCCCTCCACACACTCCACTACACTGAAAGGGAGGTGTAATGTATGTGTGTTTCAGTTGTGTTGTTATCCGAACGCCCCCAGTGTGGAACAGGGTTACGTCATGAGAGAACATTCTAAATAAAGACAGTTGCAAACTAGAACTTACAGTGTCGATATCAACATATATTACAAGAATGACTATGTTTGACGTCCAATAGCTGATGATAAAAATCAATGTGCTCAAGAGGTGTCCAATATGATACGATAATTAATGTGGTCTAGAGGCGTCCAATATGATACGAAAATCAATGTGGTCTAGAGGCGTCCAATATGATACGAAAATCAATGTCCTCTAGAGGCGTCCAATATGATACGAAAATCAATGTGGTCTAGAGGCGTCCAATATGATACGAAAATCAATGTGCTCTAGAGGCGTCCAATATGATACGAAAATCAATGTGGTCTAGAGGCGTCCAATATGATACGAAAATCAATGTGCTCTAGAGGCGTCCAATATGATACGAAAATCAATGTGCTCTAGAGGTTTTTTTTTTAATTTCAAAAGGACGATCGCCAATTTCTATTTTTTATTTGGCCTTACCAGTTAAAGTATCTCGTGAATCCTCGCAGTGGCTTTAGTTTATCTCGGAAGATGATTATATGCTTAACCGCACCATTCACAATGTCCAGCTTCAGATCGACCCAGTCATGATTACCAATCCACACATTGCCTGTCTGGTTGATGCGGTTGGCCGCCTCAAGCAGATTCTGGGCATTTGCGCCGGTGGCCCAGATAACGATCACTATATGGAGACAAAGCAGGGTTGGTTGGTCGTTGGGATTTTACGTCATGGCAACATCTAAGGTCATATGAGTACGGGAAACGATTTGTGACAGTGCGCACTCATTGCGAATGTATAGTGCTGCCCCACTGGGAAATCAGGCAGCCAGCACCATGACCCAATATCCCACTCAGTCACAATGGCAAGCTAGAGTGGGGGGGGGGGGGGAGGGAGGGGAGGTTTCTGGGTCAATGACGATCATCTCTGCCGCTTGGGGCGTGGTGGGTACCTGACTCCCCTCCTTGAATCAACCACAATTCGGAAATTATGCGCTAATTGTGGAACATGTGACCTTGAATATTACGCAAACTTACTGAGCTAACCAGTCCTTTCCCCCAAAGACCCTATAACACTAAGACGGCTCACTCAGCCTGTACTGTGTAATCAAAATGATCAAACCCACCACTTGGTGCGCTGGCTGTTCTGTTGGTTAAACAGGTGCTATATTATATCTATAAATGTATATATGAATGTGAAAGATGTGTGATGATGGCGATGCTGATGATGATGATGTGTATTTGTTCATAGCAATTTCATATTGATGTGTATTCATACTTACCTATCTCATGTATAATATAATTGTATGTGTTTACGTGTGAAACACCAACCAGCAGCTGGGCTGATCAAACCCACCACAAGGTGGCACTGCAAAACTTACATTACCATAGGAGAGATAGGGAGTGAGCCGTCTTAGTATTATAGGGTCTTTTTTTGCCCTATCCTATTAATGCCGAGCACCAGGCTAGGAAACGACAAGTATCAATTTTTAAATCATTGGTTTGACTTGACTGGAACCGAACTCCCGACCTTCTACACGCAAGGCCCGCGCTCTGCCGATTAGGCCACCGCGCCCGGTGGCAAAGCAGGGGGCGTACTCGATAAAGGATTCACAAAGTACTGCAGTAGCCTGAGTAGGGGTGAAGAACAACTCTTTAAAAAAATATATAAAACCTAACAAAAATTATCTACATGCTGATTAAATGAATTGAAGATATATTCTTAATTTAAGAAGCAAAATATATTTTCCATATACATCTTCATATATATGCACTACTTTCGAATTGAAAAATATAATAAGGCATGTAATTTAATTAACTTTATAATTGATAGCATTTTATCACCACCATCTTCTCTTTTTGAATTCTCTCCCATTCCACCAACTCTGTGCTGAATTAAATAGCCATTAGATACTGGTACCAGGAATTCCACTTTCTGTTCCATAGTAAAGCTATTTTCGCTCGTATTTAGACTACACATTGTCGTTCACCCCTATTGCAAGTGTGGGGTTAATCTTTTATCCAAGGGCTTTACCACCATGCAATGCAAGCATGTCTAGATATATCTAATGTATAACGAATTATGAGAATATAAAGGCGTGAAAGGGAATTTATTGTCTATATTATTGTACGCATTCTGTATATTGCCTCCACCGCCCGACGGTGGCGCCACCACCGGCCCCCACTGTAACTACCGGGCCGACAACCGCCAACCGCCACTCGCTAACCAGTCCTTGCCCTATCCTATTAATGCTGAGCGCCAGGATAGGAAGCGACAAGTATCAATTTTATATGTCATTGGTTTGACTCGACCGTGAACCGAACTCCCGATCTCCTGCACGCGAGGACTACGTTCTACCGATTCGGCCACCGCGTCCGGTATATGTATATGATACTGTCTCAAAAGGTGCTAAACAATATGGGACACAACTTTGTCCATTGTAACGGCGCTTATGCATTTGCTCATGGTAAACTGATTTGTTTATTACATGGTGTTTCATAATCGCAATAGAATAATATTGATTTGAAGCAAATGTCCTTGTGTTTTCAGTGTAACCGTTTCTGTGCTGTTTTGTGTCAATCATTACAATGGACAAACAAAAAAAGAGTTATCACCTTTTGAGACAATCTCATATATATCAGTGATAGAAATATGCAAACAATTTCACTTGTCTGTCTGAATTTTCACTTTTACTATATATATATAGTAAAACCTCTAAATCGATCGACCATGGGACGCCGTTTAAGGGGTCGATTTAGGGAGGTGGTCAGTTTAGAGAGTTAGACAATGGTATTGTACGGGGGATCGTTTGGGACCCAAATAAAGCGATCGATATAGAGGAGTGGTCAATCTGTGAAGGTGGTCGGTTAGGGAGGTTTTACTGTATACAATAAGTAATATTCCCTTACGTAATACATCACACACATATATATGGATAGTGATAAGCCTGTTATGGCATGTAATAAGTTCTGGAATGGGTTGCACGCAACCCTCCCCCCCGACCCCCCTCCCCGGGGGTGGGGGTGGGTACCAGCATGCACCTCTCCACCCTCCTGCGCGGGGCCTCTCCTTCACTAGCTCGGAAGAATTTTGCAGGTGTAAATATATATATATATATATAGGATTACAAGTGAAGTGGGCGAGACTACTCGCCTTGTGGCATTCACAGGCGTGCGTCGATTAACCCGTATTTGGAAATACGGGCTACTCGCCATGACAGACCGCGAATGCCAAACATTCACGGGGCACCGGGTTTCCGGCCGTAAAGCGTTGCTAGGAGACGCAAACTGTGACTCGCCTGGCAACGATAGAAGGTCGGGCGTTCAGACCCAGACCGATCAGACGTATTTAATGATGCTCTGATGTTTTAGCCGAGTTTTAGGCCTATATTATCGAAATTCTAAACTTGTTTGAAATTAAACATTAGGGGAGGGGTTTGCATGATATTTCTACGACATATGCAGCGAATCATGTTAGTTTTGGTTAAGAATAAAAAAGGCCGTGAGCTCTTGGAAAAGTAAATTGGAACGTTCCTTGCATTCTTTACTATCCTCCAGATTTTTATGGAGTAAACCGCTATGGTCGAACTTAACATTGGATTGCTTTTTATATATATAATTAAGGGCCTTAAGCCTAACTAGGCCTTATGCAGCTACTTAGCCCATCTGCGGGGAGATTATAACAGACATATGAACAGAATTAACGTATAGATCTTTTGGCTAAAATAAGACAGTAACTTAGGCTGATTATCAGTGACAGTGGTAGTGACACTAGCGCATCTGCTTAGTTTTGGATCAATTTAAACATATTAAATACACAATAAGGCGAGTAGACCAGCCAGTTAGTTGAAATAACTAAGTAATTGCTTTAGGCCGATGAATGCGAGAGGGGGCAAACCTCTGTATTTAGACGATACTCTGGCTGGCCGACTTTAGCCCGGGAAGGACACCAACGGACACGGACTACCTGCAGACGGGACGAGGGGCAGCGGCGGCCTGTGGCCGGCCCAGGAAATTCACATGGAAATAATTATATAAATTAACACGAAGGCTCGCCTTAAGCGGGGGCGGATTAGCCCGACGGTTAAACATATATATTGGGTGCTATATGTTTGATATATATATATGTATATATATATATATATATATATATATATATATATATATATATATATAAAAGTGGTAGAAACAAGCACAATTTTTCACTTGTCCACTGGACAAGTCGGGAGCGATTTTCACTTGTTCATCTAAATGTTCACTTGTCCCGGGCAAGCGGACAAGCTCTTATTTCGAACGCTGTATACATGTCTATGTATACGTATGTATACGTATGTATGCAAAAAGAAAAATCCTCCGTCACGACTGACAATGTCGGCCAGGTGGAGGGTGGGGTGAGCGCAGGTGGCACCACCGGTCAAGTGCATAGTCTTACGGAGAATAAATGCTATGAAGTATTAATAATAATATAGAATAATAGCAAATTCCCTTCGTATTTTTATACTCGCATAATGTTATACACCACATATATGAGTATATATATATAGGATTAGATATATATTGGGAGCTACTCACCAGTTGCGTTCCGGGATTTAGCCACCTCACGAATGGTTTCTTCATAAATGAAATGGTTCTGGTATACTGGTACAAACTTGAATTTCTTGACGTATCCAAAGCACACTGAATAACGAGGAGCTATGTCTTCTATCAATTTAAAACCATTGGCACCATATTGAGAATCCTCATATACTACGGATACATACCTCCAATTAGCTTCTCTGTTGGGTGAAATAAAAACAACTATCAAAAGCTCCAAGAGTCAATTCTTAATTCCCCATTTCTTTATCAGGCTAAACGCTGAGAACTAGTGATCATTGAATACTGAGTTGATTTGAACAAGGGAAGCCGGAGTAGTATAGAGGGGACCAATATAGGTCCATCTTACATAATCGTCCCACATCAGAGGTCCGACATGGGACAATGACCTTAAATGAACCCTCTGTGGTGGGACAATGACCTTAAATGACCCATTGCATGCTTGCAGGATGGCCATCTGTTTTAGGTTGAACTCATTTCACCTTTTTGACTGGATTGATGATGTCACTGTTCTTCTAACTTGAAGGATGGACATCTGTTTTTGGTTGAACTCATTTGACCTTCGCTTGCAGGATGGACATCTGTTTTTGATTGAACTCATTTGACCTTTTTGACTGGAATTATGACGTCACCATTCCAGTCATTCTCCAGCTATCCATCTGATTGTTTTATTTATTTATTTTATTTATTTTTATTGATCTACAGTATGCTGGCAGGACGGACATTTGTGTTTTTTGGTTGAACTCATTTGACTTTTTTTGACTGGATTGATGACGTCGATGATTCGAACGACTGGATTGTTTTCTCTGATAACATTTTAACTTTAGTATAGATAATAATAATAATAATAATAATAATAATGAATTCTTCATTAGATCTTTTACAATGTATTTTGCGTGACACCGACCATGCATTGATGGAGGATTTAACAAGATATAGGAATATACAAAGTATTCATATTCATGACTTCATTGCTGTCTGGAAGGAAAACAGTTTTCGTTCTCTACCTGAAGATATCCTTCCCCTGCTTACTGAATTGCAGGATTTTGAACAATTGATAAAGAATCACCATATCGATTATATCACCTTATATCATTCTTCTTCTTCTTCTTCTTCTTCACATATTTGATCTTTCCCCCCAGGAGATCAATTAGATGTGAATAGAGCCAGCATTCATATCATAGTTCATTGTACCGGAATTGGGGTTTTTGATAGAACTAGTAGTGAATATTTTCCACAGCTCACAGACACTTTCCAATATAATAATCTAATTTGTTGTGCTCTTAACTACGCACATAGATATGTATATGTATGTATATGTATGCATAGGTGTATGTATACTATTTATAAATGGAGAGCGGCAGTCAAGTAATGAAAGCAGTCTTTGTCGCATCGCGACCGACAGCATAATGATGATGATGATACTATTTATCCATATACATCCATACACAGATACACACACATTCATATATCATATTCGTGGTGATTATAATCACAGTGAATTATATATTATGTATATATATAGTGGTAAAATGTATAAAGAATACATCTCCCGGCACCAGGCCTTCTGGCACCGGCCTTCCCTTAAATAATATGAATAGAAATAAAAAGTGATAACCAACAATAAAATAAATCAAATACAATAATATTTAAGGTAGGTTTTTCTTAGTGTTGTAACAGCAAGACAAGCCATCTTTGTAGTGATTGTGCATCAGATGCATAATCACATTGAATTATTTATCATGCATATATATATCGGTATGCATATCTAAATGATGTACAACAGTCCCCACAAGACCTCATCCCCAAGTGGCAAGTGGAAGTATATGAGTGGGCCAAAAACCAGTATATACCCCCATGGTTCACTGGAGGTGCCCTATTGCTTGGGATTGACTGCTATACCAACACAGTATTATCATGGGCAGTTCTGGCCTGTAGCCATATGTTGTAACTACTGAATTATTTCCTGATATTCACTGCTAATTTACTTCGATATGTAAGGAAGTATAGAAAGCCAGCATGTTTTCTACTGCTGTGACACATGGTTTTGTATCTAGATTTGCATAGTAAATTAGGAAATTGCGAAAAGTTAACATACCCTTCTCCATCCAGATCATTTGTAAATCATCATACTTCATGCGACTGGTCTTAGGCGGTTTAGAATCAAAATCTCTCTTCTTTATGCACTCAATATATTCCTCCTCTAACACATTAACATTGTTGAGCTTAGAATAAAGAGTCTCATATTCAGGAAGTCTGGGGTGAGAAAGTTTTGAAAAGGTTGTTAACCATTCATAAGGTAAATAACTCTTAAAATCTGGAGCTGAATAAGCTATAACAAACTTGGAATAGCTACTTCCACTTGCAAGAAAGAGATTGATACCTAAAAAGGCAAACTTCTTTGTTACAATAGTGATGTATTGATTCAATTTTTTAACCATATAGCTCAAATCATTTTCAAGATTGAAATGTTTTGCAAATGAAGCCCACACAGCTGTAAGATCATACCTACTAGAGTTGAAACCTAAACAAGGAAGGTAGTAACAATATGTCTCAAACCGTTCCTTTAACTTTTCTATAGATTTCAATATTCACAATCTTATCTTTTCAGCGCGCTTTGAATCGTCGGAGTCGAAGTCGGAAGCGATAAAGCTCTTCGCTATGGGAGAGTCAAACAGATTTTCTCCTCCTTTTGCATCATCATCAATATCATCATCTCCATCAGTGACATCATCAAAATCTTCATCAAAATCATCATCAAAATCATCTCCATCATCATCACCAAAATCATCATCATGGATATCAGCATCATTGATAACATCTCCCTCACTCTCTCTAGCTCTCACAATAGGGATGTATTCATTTGAAGGTGTATTCTAGGAAATACGTAACTCATTTAACCTCTTATGAATCGCCTTCCATCGAGATTTTGATAGTATTTTCAATGTGTCCTGTATCTCAATCAAATAAATCTCCATCTTAGAAAGTAATGTATTTAAATCTTCTTCAATGATGCATTTGGGTTCTAGATAACCAGGAATGTTTGAAGATATGCTAATTCAAATGGGTTTATACTCTGTACACCACCTTAAATTTCTTTGCTCATTCACATTAGCTTCATCAACATTAGCCTTATCAACTTCATATTCATCATCATCACTTTCATTTACTTCTCTTTCTTGGTGAAGAGGTTTTTCAGGAAGTAAACATTCAAAATCATATACCACAAACCAAGGAAGGTTTTGTAAATGATGCTCACAAACTATATTTAAACTATCACGCATGTCATCAAAGATAGTTTTTGAAGGAGAATACATCCCTCCCGGATATATAAAATCTAACCTTGTTTGTGCATACTTTATCATGCTTTGCAACTCCTGTCTTAAAACAAAGAAATGTATCACAATTCCTACAAGCATATTTACTAACATACGAGATATATCCAAATGGGAATTGGAAAGATTTAGATTGAGGTTTTCAGAATCAGTAGAGAATTGAGAGGAATAAAGAGATATACATGTATCATCTTCTCGCAATGAGTAAACATTTATACTAATATTAAAACAACACTCCAAATTTGGTATATCTTCTAATCTCACACCTTCAAACTTTCTTTTCTTACTCTTCTGAAAAGCATTCCATTGTGAATTGCAGAAGAAAATTCATTCATCACATAATTTCTGAGAAAGTTTTTGCACCTTTTGAAAGTTCTTCTCTGTATGGAGAGATAAACAGTGAAAAAAACATAAATTATTATTGTTAATGATTTTTTTAAAGGATCTAGTGATCTCTTTGCATGAATGTAATCCGGAATGTCATTTGCTCTCCCAATAACAAAGGATTTTCTGAAAACATAGTAATTAACATTAGTAATGATACTGTCGTGGGGGTGATGAAAATGGGAATTACTGTGCCTAGAGTGGGACTCGAACCCACATCTCTTTGCATTCCGGGCCAGTGTGCTAACCATTACACCACCTAGGCTCCCTGATATCAACACACTCCCCACGCCTACCTGTCTATGTGGTTACTTGCCTGAGAGGTCAGTGCAGACCACTACAATACCTTTACACCATTTGGAATTCTGACCCACCGACTGAATAATTTGCTCTACATCTATCTTTCTAATGTAGTCAAATAATGATAATAGATTAGCATGATTATTAACAGCGCGGGGGAAATAAAAAACGTTGAATTAAAATAAGCAGTGAAATAACGGTATTCAGATGTTTCAATCGATTTCAAAATTATTCCAAAAGCAAAGTTAATCTTAAATGAAGATTTTTCTATCTCATAAATACAACAAAGATGCTCTTCTATCAATGAGGTATCCCCAGTGAAATCGGGAATAGGGAAGTTATAGATTCCTCTAACTTTTCCCATGATGTGAGGAGCTAAAATAGTATTGCAATTTTCCATATAAAGCAGATGCAATGGAATGTCGATGTCCTCTCCCTCACCAGAAGGTGGGAGTATATTAGAATCTATAATCCATGGTTCTTGATGTGGAGTCGCTTCTCCTGAAGCGTGAATCCATCTATGGGAAATCAAATGTCTCCATGATGGAAAGCGTTTACCACAATCTATACAAGTAATATTGTTATTCTTTGGAACTTTCTGCTTCAACGAGAATCAACATTAACATCTTCAACATGTTCATCTTTGCTGAATTGTGGAGACAAAAAAGCAGCAGCAGAAGATGATGATCTTCATGCAGCGGGAGTAGATGATGTTGATGCAACAGGAGTTGAAATATAATTCCCATGTTGTACTCGCATATATCTATTAAGAATTTTACTATTATCCAATGTTTCTGAGCATAGAGAACATCAAATTCTATGTATCTTCATATGTCTCAATAAATCTCTCATGTAAGAAAAACTGATTTCACATTGTGCACACTTGAAAGTGTTGGAACTAGTAATAGTAGAAGTATCAGCAGGAATAGTAGTGATAGTAGTAGTGGTAGTAGTAGTATCAGCAACAGCAACTGATTGTGGTTTTGAACGTGATCGATATTGGGAACGTGATCGTGAACATGATCCATTTCTGGAAGTGCATCTATTCTCATGTCTTCTTCGTCCCAGCAAGGAATGGAATACCTTCCAACATCGATTGTAAGTGAGCGATTGTAGTGATGTGCGACATGTGTAGACTCTGGAGTGTGTGATGTATGTAAAGGACACGTGTGAACACCTTGAGTTCCATTGATAGACTGACTTGATTGTCTAGCTCACTCGTTGGTCCGGTGGTGGTCAAATGACCACCCTGCCCTGCCTTACATTCCTCACATACCTTACATGATTCACATACCTTACATCTTCCTTCTCTTTTTAAAAAATTAAAAAAGAATTTTTTTTTATAACAACCATGTAATAAAAAAAAACATTAAAAAAATAATGTGTTCATTTAATTTTCTTTCTGCCGACATCTGGCATGATTGACCTTCTGGACATGCCCATCTACACACTGAACAAAGATCATATGGTTTGAACAATACTACATGTGATTCTGTCCCATACATGAATGTGGGTCAATACATGTTTGTGTTTATCTTATATGATATGTATACAATACAATGTTCTTCATTCAACCTATCCCTTACCTCGCTGTGTGACACCCCAACATGTTCACTAACATTTTTACAACATCATACAGTCCAATGTCTAATAAAACTGTATCCTCAGCACATCAACTTATAATAACACAATGTTAATCACACGCAACCATGTTGTTGTATGCACCTTACTCTCTTACTCAGGCCCTAGTACCCTAGTCTGTTTATTCGCCTGGTGACCCTTCCGTACCGCGTGATGTACACATTTGGCCCTGGCTCTGGTGTCTTGATTGGTAGCCCTTGTTGTGTTGTGGGGCTGAGGGTGCTCTCGCCCACATCGATCAGCGGGAATTTAGTGGGTGTTTTAAATAATTGTACTCGATTTCGTCGCAGTTTATGTTGTTCGTTGTTGATTATTTCATAGTCTCGACTGCCGGGGTTGTCTTTTTTTTATGATAGTGCCTTTCCCCCATTGTTCATTGTAAGTTCGGTATCTAACTTTGTCCCCTATGTCTAAGTCTTGGTGATTGGTTCCTGCGTGTCTATCAAAATGCTGTTTTTGTTTTTGTAGTATCAGTTTTATTTCTTGTTTTCGCGACACCTGTGCTATAGGTTTTAGGTGGCTCTTATGCGATGGCAATTTTGACCGTAATCGTCTGTTCATTAGCAATTGAGCTGGTGACACACCTAACCCATTTATCGGGGTGTTCCTCTAATTTAACAACACAATGTTAATAACCTTTTGTTTTAATATTGTCTTCTTGATCATTATCTTGATGGTTTGCACATAGTGTTCCACCTGCCCATTGCTTTGCGGGTATAACGGACTAGTGTATTTTGGCTTGAAACCATACTATTCTACAAATGTTTTGTATTCGGCACTCACAAATTGGGGCCCATTGTCTGATACAACTGTTTTCGGTATCCCATACCGACCGAACAATTGTTTTAGCATCCTAATCATGGCTGCACTAGTTGTGTCTTTCATTTCTACTATTTCTGGGTATTTGGAATAATAGTCGACTATTAATATGAAATATCTCTGCGTAACCTGAAAATAGTCTACTCATATTTTGTTGTAAGGCAATTCTGGGATTTCATGACTAATAAGTGGCTCTACATGTGGTTTGTTTCTAAACCTTTGGCACTTTTCGCATCTAGCTATTTTGTCTTCCAGCTGGCTACTTAAGCCTGGCCAGAAAAAATATTCCCTCGCTAACTGCTTGCTTTTTACAATACCCATGTGTGACTTGTGTATTTTGTCTAGTATCATCGGTTGCAGTTGCTTTGGTATCATGATGCGATCCCCCTTCATGAGTATTTCATCTTGTACTGTAATCTCATCTCTGTATGTTAAATACAGTTTATTATCATATTGTATGTCACTGTTTGTCCCTGGCCATTCTGTTTTGATGTAATTTGCGATTTCTTTGAACATGTTGTCAGTTTGTGTTTTTTGTCTTATCTGCTTTAACTCATGTTTGACGATGTCGATGGCAGCTATTGTGATGTCTTTGTCAAACAGGTTATCGGGCTTCGTGGTAGCTGAGTGCATGTGCGACAAGGTGTCTGCAAAATACATGGAAGTTCCTTTTTTATACACAACAATCAAATTATAATATTGCAACCGCATGCGCATATGTTACGTTCTTGCCGATAAAATAAATAAAGGCTTACCCGTGATCGCACCCAATGGCTTGTGATCTGTCTCAATGATGGTCTCTTTCCCGAAAATGTATTGATGGAACTTTTGGCACCCGAAACAGATGGCCAAAAGTTCCTTTTCAATGACTGTGTAATTACTCTGTGTGTTATTTAAGGCCTTATATGCCATGACGATAGGTTGCTCATTTTGAAATAACGTTGCTCCCAGTCCTGACTTGGAAGCATCCACTTGTATTTTTATTTGTTCATGCACATTGTAATACCTCAATACAGGTGCTTCGATTAGACATTTCTTTAATATGTCAAACGCTTCTTGTTGGCCCTCATCCCAATGCCACGCAACTTCACGATTTAATAACAGATGTAACGGCTTTGATATTTCTGACAGATTTGGGATGAATTTTGACACATAGCCTACCATCCCTAGGAAATGCTGTACATCTGCTTTATTGGTGGGCATGGGCATTTCTACAATCGCTTGCAGGCATTCGGCACTGGGTTTGAGTCCTTCTTGAGTCAGTACATGGCCCACATAGTTTACATGTGTCATACATATCTTGGATTTGTTCGGGTTTAACCTGAGATTTACACTTCTCGCTCTTTTCAACACTGACTCTAGTCTTACGTTATGCTCTTGTACTGTCGATTCATATATTAAGATATCAGCTGCTTCTACATTCACTCCCGGCAAGTCAGCTAGTATAATATTCATTTGCTCTAGAAATATGTCACCGGCCCTTTTAATTCCGAAAGGCAGACGCGCGAACCGGTATCCGCCCACGGTGTGTTAAACGTGCAAATTTGTTAACTCTCATCATCTAGCACTATCTGCCAGTACCCACTGTTGGCGTCAAGCAAATTGAAAAATTTGGCCCCATGGGTTTTTGCAACAACCTCTTTTATTGTTCTGATAGGGTATGGCCCGCATAAAATAGCCTTATTTAGCTTTGTTGGATCAAGACATACGCGTATCTTTCTAGGTTTTCTGACTATCGTAATAGAACTGACCCACGGTTCCTCTTGCTTAACAATAACTCCTAGTTTTACCATCTGCTCTAACTCTTTTTTTTACATCTTGTTCTATGGCGTGCGGTACCCTACAGGTGGGTCTATGCTTGGTTGTACATTAGGGTCAACATGAATTTTAGCATTATTTTTTATTGTGCCCAGACCCTCAAAAACATCGAGATATGTATTTACCAATTTTTTCGCCGCTGTGTCGGTCGCTTGGTTCTGCACCTCGTCAATTCTGGCCAGTAGTTGAGTTGTACACAGGCGCTCTTTCCCAGTATTGGACTCCCAGATGCGGTTATCTGGCAGCGGATGCTTCTGTCGTTCATCATGATGTCCGCCTTTCCGTCTGGCTGTATCCGCTGTCCTGTACACGTCATGAGTCGACACCATGATGGCTTTATTTCAGTGTTCGTCAGTTTGTTGAAAATACTCCGAGGTATGATATTTGCCTCGGATCCAGTGTCCAGCTTGAAGTGTACCATTGTATTTCCTATGCAAATGTCCGAGTTCCATAATTCCGAGTCGTCTTCTTCATTTTCCCTGATTTTGCCGACGAACAAATCGCTGTTGATTTCCCCCAGTGACAGATCTGTTTCCTCCTCTTCGTCTTCGCTATTATCCGGCCTGTTATGTCTGTCAACTTGTATTTCATCTACCGGCGTCGTCATCCTGCTGTTTCTACAGACTTTCTTGAAATGCCCAATTTTATGGCAGCCTGCACATTCCTTCCCTTTGGCAGGGCATCGCCTGTCACCATGCCTGTACCCGCACCTAGTGCATTCCTTGCAGGACCCGCCCCTTTTTTTGTAGTCTGGATATCTGCTTGCCCCGCCCCTTTGCGTGTTTGTGGCAGCGGCAGAGGGCATGAACTTTCGTCTTTCATATTTGGAGAGGGCGTCTACTTGGCACATTTTTAAGCACCATTCAATGTTTAGGTTGGGCGTCTGTAACAACCTATTCCGCTTCTGCAACAACCTATTCTGGGAGTCTGGGAGTGGTCCGTGGCTACATCGGGGCTAGACCGGGGCTGGTCCTGGTTAAACCATGGCTAAAACATGGCTCATCGGGGTTGAAAAACGCCTGGACAGCCCGGAAGTGACAAGGACTACCCCTAGTCCACCCCCGGACTACCCGGACCACCCCCGGATTACACCCGGATGATCCTGGATGATGCTGGATCGAGCCCGGATTGCAATATTCCCCAGATCGCCCCGGATGTTTTAAACATGTTAAAACATGCGGGGCAGACCCCAGATGAGGCCAGACCAGCCAAGGATCACCAAGGATCACCAAGGACCAGCCATGGATGAGTCACGGATCACGCCGGATCGCCACGGATCACGGTCCGGGGCCCGTCCAGCCCCTGATCCGGGTAGGTGTGACCTAGGCTTTAACAATAACATCAAGATAAACCACAAGTGAGGAAATTAGATGGGATGTATACAGATAGGCCTACGTCATCGAAATGATTGTCTGTAAAGACAAATAAGTGTTCACACTTCCTGTCTACCATTCACTATAATAAAAGGTGATAAAGGAGCTAGATAGGTTATGGCATTCTAGAGATATATATTTCAGCTGACTTGAGCTGCTGCTGATGACAATATCAGACTACATATACATATATTGTAAATAACTGTAATGTCACATGGCTGGAAGACTGGTGCCACAGCACTGACCAAAGACTTTATTCAATGAATAAACTATATTTATAACAACAACAGAAAAGAATGCGTACAAGTATGTAGCATAAAATGCATAATACATGAGTAATTAAGACTCAAGCGCCCTATATCAAGGTTAGTGCCGGACCAGCCACCAGTCAGACCGCTGGCTATGCTAGAGTGGGGGAGGTACGCTGTACATGTACATGTACATAAAGGAAGTTGTGTTTTATCTAATGTAAGCTATTTGTGAGCGCAATTTCAAGATGCAAGCCAATTCAGAAGGAGAAAAAAAAATCTACTACTGAGATTCGTCAGCAGGAAATATTATGATATTAGCATATTACCAATGAAGAAGTATGTGCCAAGATCCAATAGGCAAGTGAACCACACAAAGATCTTCCAACAATCGTAAAGAGATGCAAACTGCAGTGGTATGGCAATATTTCCCATTCATCAGGTCTGGCCAAAACCATCTTGCAAGGCAAAGTGAAATGGGGGAAGAAAGCAAGGCGGACAAAGGAAGAGGTGGAGAGACAAACTCACGGAATGGACACGCCTAGAGTTTGGCAAGTCCCAGAGGACAGTGGAGAACAGAATAACTAGCAGAAAGCTGGTTGCAAAGTCATCTGTGGATGCCCAATGACCCTCATGGTTAAGGGATTGATGATGATTATCAGTGTTTTCAAAATGAGCTGATGCACACCACCCGTATCATCTACATGGTTACCTGCGACCTGTACTTTTTCCACAACATAGTTTTGCTTGCACCGCGGCGCATCTGCAACTTCTACATTTACAATTCTAACTCCTATTTCACAACTTTTTAAAAGCACTGATGGTGGTGGTGGTGGTGATGGTAGTGGTGGTGATGATGATGATGATGATGATGATGATGATGATGATATTAGGTTCAAAGTCAGTTTACAGTTTGGGGACCTGTATTGAAGGAGAGAAATCTAACTTAGTTTGTACCAGACGGGATGGCCGGATGAGTTGAGCATCTGTCTCCCGTTTTGGTAAATCATGGGATTCAAACCCATGGGTTTGAACCATGGTCAAGTCAAACAAATGACTTTAAAATTTATACATGTTGCTTCCTAGCCAGGCGCTCAGCATTATTAGGATAGGGCAAGGACTGGTCGGCTCAGTGTCAGGATAATGTGACTTGGTGGGAAATGAGGTTATAGTGCTTGCAACCTGGTCTCCCAGTGGGGCAGCACTATAAAGTCACCATGAGTGTGCATTGTCACAAGTCGGTACCCATCCTGATATGGCCTTACATGTTGCCAGGACTTAAAATGCCAACAACCAACCAACCAACTTAGTTCTGTCTAAACATGCCACTTCATGGCTTCAGCAAAGACCCTATAACAGTCTTGTAGGGTCTTTGGCTTCAGTCACTCAATTCAGTAACTCTGAATAATCCTATTTTTAAAGCTGCATAGTCGGATGCTTTTGAGTTTCTGCCATTTTCTCAGATACCTTACTTTAGTCTGAACTAATTTTATTTTAAATGGCTAACTTTTGAGATATTTGAAGTGCAAATATATGCTAAATTAGTTTTGGCAAGGATTTTTAGTTTTTTGGGTGATGGGTTATTTACCCTGTCCATGACGATTAGTCGCATCGCAGCTTGATTTCATTGCTGAGCAGTAATAGTCTCAATTTGCTAGTTACCTTGTCATATTAGCTGTTAGTGGCTAGCCTTACTCATGTTAGTTAGCATACCAACACTCTGACACCATAGGCATCTGCTGCAGTAACAGGTTCTATTAAATTGACTCAGTATTCCCTTCTCTGTGGTGACAAATTGTAAGATTTTCCGATCTAATGGCATGAGGATATATGAACTCTACTATAATAAATTGCAACTTGTCTATATAATGGTAAATGGTAATATATAAAATCCAAAAGCATATGAGGGATATGTGGAGTTGGTAAACTATTACTCATTAGGTATAGAAATTGTATCGTAAAATAGTATAGAGGAGTGTCACTTCGTAGATACAGTCTTTGGAGGAGTCACCTCACATACCCCCTCCCCCCAGGTGTTATTTATGGATCACTGGCCACCACAAGGCACTGTAGCCAGCATGACAAGGCTTTGGATACAACAGATTGAACCCTGATTGGTGGATCAACCCATGTGACCACTGCCATCTTGGATTCTAGAAACCTATATATAAGATAATAAACCAGGGAGTATCACTCTCCTACTTTCACTCTTTACCTACTTTCCTTCATTACCTGTATTGATTTCTCATTAGCTTGTCCACACCACTCACACCACCAGCCGGCGACTTTACAAAATGTTAAATAAGTGCACGAGTATCTAAGTTAGATATGTAGAATCAAATCTAAATAATTGCTTTCATTTTGAAAATTTGATGTTTTCATTGGACCATGAAACTTTAGAAAGAAGTAGAGAATCATTTCAAATCGCAAAATTGCAAAAGAACGCTTGTTTGTATGTTGTTTTACGTCCGAGTAACATCTAAGGTCATATCAGGACGGGTACCGACTTGTGACAATGTGCCCCCATGACAGCTTTATTGTGCTGCCTCACTGGAAGACCAGGTCACCAGCAACATGACCTGATATCCCACTCAGTCACATTATCCTGACACTGAGCCAACCAGTTCTTGCCCTATCCTAATAATGCCAAGTGTTTCGCTAGGAAGCAACAAGTATAAATTGTTACGTCATTGGTTTTACTCGACCAGGGTTTGAACCGGTGGGTTCGAATCCCACCCTCTATCATAGTTCTATGCAAAAAGATATAACTTCTTAGGATATTAACGATGTGTACAATTGTACCTACCTGAGAAAATTGAACAGTGCAGATACAACGATGGAGCTTGGAGATATAGCCTTATTATCAGATGAATGGTATTCAATGTTGCCCAGGACTGGGACTGAGGATTCGTAGTTTACCTATGAATAAATAACTCATATTATTTACATTAAGTTTCATGTTTGGTTGTTTGTCGGGATTAGGAGTTGCATAGTTTGATGGTGTTGAACTTCGGCCATGTTTCTGAGATAGTTTATTAGATTGATCATTATCTACTTTACCATACATTGAAGTAACTTTTATTTTAAATGTCAAATATTTGATATATTTGAAGTGCAAACATGTCACATTAGTTTTGTAAAGTACACCAAAAAGCACAAGTGTAGAAAGAGTTACAACCCCCCCCCCCCACACCCGCACCATAACAAGTGTAAAATATAGTATGCTGATCACCAGATAAAAGATTCATCCCTACGCAGAATATGGATGAAGAACAACCCATTGGATAAAGTGCCGAATGGCTGGTGAAATGAAATAAGTGCATACACTTTTAATTTAAGAAGCAAAATATATTCTTCACATATATGTTCATATCTATCCGCTACTTTTGATTTTTTTAAATATAATAAAACATGTAATTTAATGGACTTTAAAAATAATCAAATGGACAGCATTCTGGAGCCGCCATCTTATCTTTGTACATTCTCTCCCATTTCACCAACTCTGTGCCAGTATAGATAGCCATGGATACTGGGAGCAGGAATTCCACTTCCTGTTCCATACTAGAGCAGTTTTCACTTGTATTTAGACTACGTTGTCATTCACTACACGCTGGGTAGGGGTGGATCTTTCATCTAGTTGATCACTAGATAAAAGAGGGTGAAAAACAACCCATTAGAGCAAGTGGCGAAAGGCTGGGGAAATGTCAACGAATGGAGCCCTACACATTCCAACACATTATCATAAGTTGCGGAAGTCTGCGAAAGCGCGCAGATCTTTCATCCACGATTGCACTCATCGGACTATGCAGCTTTAATTCGCATCACTCGGACAAGGAGACAGACAACAGTTTATAGACAATATATTTATTCTGAGGAAAATATATATATATGATATAAATAATAGTTATAAATAACATTATTATTTAATCATAACCTCGGATGAGGCTGGCATGAGGCTGGCTCAGCAAAGGGTGCGAGTGTGAACGAGGAAGGCTGGCTTCCGTACATCATATGCAGTGTCGGTGCGAAGGGCGTCAAGGTGATGCGAAGTTCTGAATAATTAGATAACACAATAAGTACAACTAGATAACAAGAGCAATAAAGATAATAACGAGCATCAGCACTTAACCCAAAAGAAAAGAAAGTGCTGATGGTGCTCTAGTGATAGGAGGAGGGGCGAGATGTACATTAAAAGCCGACCTCTTCCAGGAAACAGCAGCTTGGATAACAGGGAGGGGAACATTAGCTTGAAGGCATGCCTGCGCAGGCCCTCTTCTTAAACTATGTAGAGTAAGGGACTGCGGCGGTATCAGAACAGCCGTCGCCGCTAGGGAAAGGACACGTGCGAGGGCAATGGCCGAGAGGAACTCACCGGAGTGAAGGAGGAAAGCGGGGGATCCAGGCTGCAGAGGGCAACAAGGGGACGCAGGGATCACGGGGAGGGAGAGACTGAGTGGGGAGGAGGCCGAGGACCTAGTCTTAGTTGTCCTGCATGTAACAAGGAGGAAATCAGGGTGGGGAAGGACATCAGTAAACAGGAGAGTGTGAGGACCCAAGGTGGACACTGATCGCGCCGTTATATTACTTTGCCTAGCCAGGGTTAGGTATGCAATTAACAGGGCCGCCATATAGACATGAGCATCTTTCCCAAGAGCAGCCAGAAAACTGACAATTCTCTTAAGGTCAGGCGGGGAAAGGGGAAAAGCACGAGAAACCACATGTGGGGAGTTTTCCCTGATTCCTTTCTTGAGGAGCTTCACATAGTAAGTGTCAAATGAGGCAGTAGAGCCCGCAACTATAGAGAGCCAGGTCTTGACAGAGCTCAAATAATTGAAAACTGAGCCCGGGGCTCTGAGTCTCGCATCCAGATGGAGCAAGAACGCCAGGATATCATATTGAGTAGGGCTGAGCGATTCGACCTCGTGATCTCGGCAAAAATCCAGGTAGACACGGACATGCAACTGCTTGTTCTTCCAAGTACCCCCCGCAAGTGAGGTCCTGACGGCCTTGAGCAGGTGAAGATGTTGGATTATGGAGTAGCCTGGAAGACAGAACCCAAAAATTAAGGTTATCTTCTAGGGTACGAGAAGAAGGGACGAGGGGGATGGGGGGAGGGAAAGGGGCTTAGAGATCAAAGTTAATGACATCAAGTAAGGGAATAACACAAATGGGCTTAAGATTCAGGGATTTACAACTCTCTTCTGCTTTACTGTTAAAATGATGGTTCAATGGATTTTTAACCTCCCACACCAGAGACATGGTATGAGAGCAACCGGCCTTTGATGACACTGTAAGTTATACACAGCGGTGAAAATCCAAATTGGCAGAGCTGGGGGCATGGGGAATCGAACCGCTGACCCTCAGATTAGGAGTCTGACCTAGAAAAAAGGCATCTCCCCGTGAGATGCGGTAAAACCGCAATCCCGCCCCCAGTTCCAGAGTGTACACGGCTTCCTGTCCGTCTCTTTGCTATAGTCATTCCTCGTGTTTATGGGGGCGGGGGCGGCTTGAGCAGAAGGCAAGAGCGGGGCAGGCGTCTGGAAGGAGGGCATGGCTTGTTGTTGGAATTGTTGCGGTGGGAACTGAAACTTTTAAGGCTGAGGAAACGTTCTACCCGCAGCCGTGCACAAGTCCCTTTGGAGATCTTTAATTGCCCCCCCCTGACCGTCCCAACCATGTGGGAAACGCCCAGCCGCCATTAGGGAGAAAACTTTCTCCGACCAGCGTCGACAAAGGGGCCAATCCCAAGTGTTCGCCATGTGAGCAAGTTCTGCTTCGTGATTGCGAATATGAGTAACCCAGGCAGGCGGAAGGGAAGGGTGGGCAGCCAAAGTTGTTAACGCCTCAAAATACTCAGGCCACGTCGCTTCACCCATAGCAATAGTTTTACAGGTGTCCACCCTAGTGACAAACAAATGAGGCAAGAACACAGTATCTTTCGGTCTTTTAAGAGCTTTTGACGTATCCAGGAGAAGGTCCGTGATAACTGAGGCCGCCTGCTGCGCTCTCCCCTCTGCATAAGCATATTCAGCGCTATACGGAGCGACCCAACCAGCCATGGTGTGACCCAACCAGCCACAGTTGAACTCGTTTGAGCCCGTTTGAACTTGTTTCCGGTACAAAGGCTAGGGGACCAGGTTCGAAACTGAGCGATAATAGCTGAAAACTCCTGTGCCTCTGCCTGAGCAAATGAATGCCAGGGGACCAGGCTAGACCTCCACAGACTAGAGATCTAGTCAAGTATTATTTGACTAGTTTAATGTTCAGACATTCTCACATATTTATGTATCTTTTGCACAGATTAAATTGTTTGAAGTATATTTGAAATTGATCTACATTGATTTCTGTTTAAATCACACAATATCACTACTTACTGAATGGGAAACTCATCCTGCAAGGGTATGCTCGATATGACCCAGTGGTCAGCCGTTTTTGCTCCGTTCGTCGCTGTGGACCCTTCTCCACCTCTGGCGTCTGAGGTGGCGGGGAAAAAGCCTGTGGCGGACCGACCGGGTCCAGCACTTCTGCGAGGTAGTACCTCTGACCAGAGGGTGGGGCTTGACGCATAGCTATTGCCGGTTCTTCCAAGACTACGTGCGGTTGAAGGGGGAGGGGAGGCTGAGCAGGCACCGGTGACTGGGCGAGAAAGGGGCGGGGCGTGAGCAACTGCAGCGCCGGCGCAGTTGAAGCAGGGAGCTGAGCCCGCGGAATGCCGGCAATACATTCCAATGCATTGACTCTCACCAACAGTTCTTTAGTCACTTGCAGTGCCTCCCTCTGCAGTTCAAGGACAGTAGCTAGGTCTCCCTGAGTTGACAAAGAAGAAACTGTACCTTGTGAGGCCGGCACCGGAACCTGTGACTGGTGTCTGTGTGCATGGGGCGCCAGCGCTCTAGCTGCCCTACGGAGAGACGCCCTGCGTAGCTGGGGGCGTAGAGGGGGCTGACCTACCCGTTTGCGAGGCGGCATACTTGAACCTATAGTCCAGACTATAGCTGTATTCACACGGGGCAGATAAATCGATTCATATAAATCGACTTGCCTAGTTCGACTCACATTTGCCGTGTGAATGCGCGGCTGAGGCGGATTAGGGCTGAATCGATTTACATGAATCGTTTTCTGTAAAACGCTTCGCGAGGTGGTTTATAGAAATCGGTTCTGCTGGTTCCCAGGCGGCGATAGTGTACAATAGCGGTGCTCGCCGGCTACCGACTCAGCTGTAACTATACACTGGTGCCCGGCAGTGTTAGGGACCGATTAGGCCAAAATCTATTGAATGCGATCATATTTAACAGAATTACATACTCTAATAATGAAATTTAATTAAATTAACCCTAAATTCCAAGCGATATTAACGTAGCAGCTACATCAGCGTCGTTATTCATATTGTGAATCAAAGAATGTAAACTAAACAAATAGCAGTGCTCGCTGGCTACAGGCCGCTGGTTCCCGGCAGCAGAAACACTTTCAAATTCGGTCGTGTGAACACGCTTCTAAAACGCCGCAGGTAAAATGCTTTGCCTAGATCGTTTTACTTTTTGCCCGTGTGAATACAGCTTTAAGGGCAGCAAGTAGAGCTAGAAGTGGCCAGAGCCAGTGTCAGGTGAGAAGTGAGGAGTGGGGATGGTAGGGGGTCACGTGCTGCGCGAGACGCCCCTTGCCTCGTTCGCGAATTAAACATGTTGCCTCCACAACATGCGTAATTAATCCAGACATGGTTAGAAGTGATCTCAAGGCAATAGGATTTTAAAATGGCATGCAATTCATGCAAAATTATGCGAAAGCTGTTCAGCTGAATGTGTCAGTGTGCGTATGCATGCCCACCAATGGGGACCTTTCATGAGCCATTTCTCTCGCTATACACTTGGTGGCAGCACCCGTTCCCGGTCCAAGTCGGCCATCATGGTTGGATAAAGAGTGTGTGTGTGTGTGTGTGTGTGTGTGTGTGTGTGTGTGTGTGTGTGTGTGTGTGTGTGTGTGTGTGCGTGTGTGTGTGTTGGTGGTGTATGTGTGTGTTGGGGGTGATGGCGTTTGTTGTGGGTTTAGGGATGTGATGTGGGTGTAGATATGTGTGTGATGGGGTGTAGGTGTGTGTTGTGTGTGTGGTGGGGGTGTAGGTGTGTGTTGAGGGTTTAGGGGTGTGGTGGGGGTGTAGGTGTGTGGTGGAGGTGTAGGTGTGTGGTAGGGGTTTAGGGATGTGTTGTTGGTGTGTGTGTGGTGGTGTAGGTGTGTGGTGGGGGTGTAGGGGGGTGTGGTTGAGGTGTGTGGTGAGGGTGTAGGTGCGTGTGTGGTGAGGGTGTAGGTGTGTGCATGGTGGTGTGTGTGGTGAGGGTGTAGGTGTGTGTGGTGGGGTTTAGGTGTGTGGTGGGGGTTTAGGTGTGTGGTGTGGGTATAGATATGTATGTGATGGGGGTGAGGTGGTGTGTGGGTGTGTGCTGTGGGGGTGTAGGTGTGTGGTCAGGGTTTAGGGGTCTGTTGTGGGGGTGTAGGTGTTTGGTG
Organism: Branchipolynoe longqiensis; assembly: GCA_030323885.1. Taxonomy (NCBI): domain Eukaryota; kingdom Metazoa; phylum Annelida; class Polychaeta; order Phyllodocida; family Polynoidae; genus Branchipolynoe; species Branchipolynoe longqiensis. The sequence continues at coordinate 36,290,171 of CM059200.1, forward strand.
GGGGGTTAGGGATGTGGTGTGGGTGTAGATATGTGTGTGATGGTGTAGGTGTGTGTCGGGTGTGTGGGGTGGGGGTGTAGGTGTATGGTGAGGGTGTAGGGGTGTGGTAGGGGTGTAGGTGTGTGGTCAGGGTGTAGGTGTGTGGTGGGGTGTAGGTGTGTGGTGGGGGTTTAGGGATGTGTTGTTGGTGCAGGTGTGGTGTGTGTGTGGTGGTGGTGGTGTAGGTGTGTGTGGGTGAGGTGTGTGGTGAGGGTGTAGGTATGTGTGTGGTGAGGGTGTAGGTGTGTGCTGGGGGTTTAGCGATGTGTTGTTGGTGTAGGTGGGTGGTGTGTGTGTGGTTGTGGTGGTGTAGGTATGTCTGGGTGAGGTGTGTGGTGAGGGTGTAGGTACGTGTGTGGTGAGGGTGTAGGTGTGTGTGTCGTGGTGTGTGTGGTGAGGGTTTAGGCGTGTGGTGGGGGTTTAGGGATGTGGTGTGGGTGTAGATATGTGTGTGTTGGGTATGGTGGGGGTTTAGGTGTGTGGTGGGCGTGTAGGTGTGTGGTGGGGGTTTAGGGATGTGTTGTTTGTGTAGGTGTGTGGTGTGTGTGTGTGGTGGTGGTAGTGTAGGTGTGTGTGATTGAGGTGTACGGTGAGGGTGTATGTACATGTGTGGTGAGAGTGTAGGTGTGTGTGGTGGTGTGTGGTGTGAGGGTTTAGGGATGTGGTGGGGGTGGAGGTGTGTGGTGGGGGTGTAGGTGTGTGGTGGGGATGTATGTGTGTGGTGGGGGTTTAGGGATGTGTTGTTGGTGTAGGTGTGTGGTGTGTGTGTGTGTCGTGGTGGTGTAGGTGTGTGGTGAGGGTGTGTGGTGAGGGTGTATGTACGTATGTGGTGAGGGTGTAGGTGTGGGTGCGGTGGTGTGTGTGGTGAGGGTGTAGGTTTGTGGTCGGGGTTTAAGTGTATGGTGGGGGTTTAGGTGTGTGGTGGGGGTGTAAGGGGTAGTGCGGGTATAGGTGTGTGGTGTGGGGTGTAGGGGGTACAGGTATGTGTGGTGGGGGATGTAGGGGTGTGGTGGGGGTTTAGGGATGCTAAAGATTGTGAGGTGCCGCTCTGCAAGACACCCTTACACCTCCACCACAAACCACCTACACCCCCACCACACACAGTCAACCCCCCACCACACACACCTAATCCCTAAGCCCCCAAACCCCTAAATCCACATACACCCCCACCACACACACCAAAATCCTCACCACACCCCTACACCTCCACAAACACCCACCACACAAACATACACCCACCACCACAGTCCCACCATACACACCTACATCCCAACCCCACCCACTCACCACACACCCGTAAACCCCCACCACACACACCAAAATCCTCAGCACACCCCTACACCTCCACAACACCCACCACAGAAATATATGCCACACCACACACCCAGCATACACACATTTGATAGTCGAAAGCACTGCTTCTATCCAACCGAGGCATGGTGCGCCATCTGACGAGAGAGTTATGCAAACTGGAAGGTCCCCATTGGTTTCCATGTAAAGCTATCAACTCCACCGGACCCGGTGGCCGAATCAGTGGAGCACAGGCTTCCCGTGCCGAAGGTCAGGAAGTTGATTGCCAGCCGAGTCAAACCAAGGACTTACAAAGCTCGGTATTAATAGGATAGAGCAAGGACTGGTTAGCTCAGTGTCAGGATAATGTGACTGAATGGGAAATCAGGTCACGGTGCTGGTGGCCTGATTTCCAAGTGGGACAGCACTATAAAGTCACCATGAATGCGCACTGTCACAAGTCGGTGTCGGTCCTAACAGGACATTAGATGTTGCCAGGACGTAAAGCTCCAATAAACAAAGAAACAAGGCCCATCAGCTCCTTACCTGTGGTATTTTAAAGGCGCCCAGTAGGGCGGCAAGTTTAAAACTGATATGTTTTTCCCTAGGACCCACTATTCCTATAACATTCTTTATATTGTATAAGTCATCCGGTTGCATCAAAGTAGAATAAGGGCATCTGTGTGAATAAATTGGAACGATAAAGTTATCCTTGCCCTGATGATAGGTCGACAGGTTCGTAAAAGTATTTGACACTCACGCTAAAAATGTACGTTGCTACATTTCAACATGGCAGCAACATGACCAACACAGCTATACTTAGTCACAATCATCATGATCTAATATGACAAGTTATGCCAAATACAAATTTTTAAATTGGTGATCGTTCCCGCCCGTGCCTGAAAAATCGTGCACCGCTGATTAACATTAAAAAAATATATATTCTTAAGCTGTTAAAAACGTGTTGGGCTAGCAACAATTCAACTCTGCACCAATTTTTAAGTCATTGGTTTGACTCGGCCAGGGTTCAAACCCAGGAATTTCTCTACACCACGACCTACCAGAACGGGAGGCGGATGCTCAACTCATTCGGCCATCACGTCTGGTTACGTGATATGCCAGGGAAAAAATCTAAATTGCCTGCCCAACCCTGATTTGTATGAGCAAAAGGACGATCACCAATTAATTTGTCTATTTGGCCTTATAAGTCCCCATGTTATTTTTTGTGACATTTGTTACCTTTTTAAGCTAACATGTGCTGCTTGTGAACACGCTTCGGGAATGATGTATGCAGTGTTGTGGGGAGTTGTGGCTGTTGAGCCCTCAGTTTTGCATAGTTCAGTGCACCGTCACTTGGTAACTGACAGCAGAGAGCTCAGCAAAAGTTCCACTCAACAGAACACACACCACTCCCGCAGGGACACTAGCAAAGCACATCTCTCAATCTCATCAAATTCCTAATTCTAAGTATGAAGAGTTTTCAATTACCAGATTGGCAATTTTCTTTGAGAAAAAAAGTTTTAAAAAAAGTTTTAATATGTATTTACGCCTGAAAATAGTATGAACAGATTATAAAAAGTGGGTTTTTCTTGAAAAAAGTATAATACTTTTTTTTTAACTATGAAGTGGCAGCACTGCGATATATGACCATGCTGTGATTAATAGACCTTAAGTAATGACCCTCCTCCACTGTTAAGTGTAATGTAGGTCAAGGAATGATTACACAATTGGACAAGTTGTCTCTATAAAGTAGAGCAGAAACATGTTCAGACTCACGGGTCACTAATTGTAGAGAAGGGCTATAAGTATAACAGGGTTCATATATTTTACTTGAAAATGTGTATTTTTGTCCGCTTCTAATTTGCTTAAAAACCTCGAATTAAAACTAAACTGTAATTCTTGATTAATATAAATAGGTCGTTTTCTGATACTGTGTACCACATTTGTGACATGAAAGCCAAAGGTGAAAACATTCCAAATACTAGCAGAAAACATTCCACATAATAGCAGAAAACATTCCAAATAATAGCAGAAACCATATATTCATATAAAGATTTACATGTTGTGGATATCCGGTATGTCAAACTTGAAAAAAAAAGCTATTTCACCGTTTGATTATTTTTGATCTTATGCAAATTAAGGACATTAAAATGTTCTCAGTAACATGGAAATTAAGCACACATCCAGAACATCATTTTAACATACAGAACACATTCAAACAAGATTTTATTGATTACAGTTAAGCAAACAAAATGATGTCCTACAAGAAAAAAGTTGAAGAAATACTGGTTGTGTTAATTTTCATGTAAATGTTTAATTTATGGATCATTCTCTAAAACTGGGCACTAAAGTGTGACATGGAAGCCAAAATTGAAAACCTTCCAAATAATAGCAAAAAAACATTCCAAATAATAGCAGAAACCATGTTTCTACCAAGTTGGCATGTTGTGTATATATATATGCATATGTTGAATATGGCCTATGCTGCCGACACGGTGTAAAGCAACCACCAATCAATGAAAATCAAAGACCCATCCAGAACATCTTTTTAACATACACAACAAAATCAAACAAAATGTTATTGATTACAGTTAAGCAAACAAAGTTATGTCTTACAAGAGAAAAGTTGAAAAAAAGGTTGAAAAAAGGTTTAAAAAAGGTTGAAAAAGAGTTGAACAAAAGTTTGTGTAAATGCATGATGTCAATGTATAGATTTCCACATTTTCACTCTAGCACAAAATCATAGAAGTATCATTTTTATATCTTTTGTCAGATAGATTCAATACATGTAGAACTGCTAATATACCTAATAGACAGAGGCTACAATAGTTATTTGACTTGCTAGTGGAGTAGTCTGCACTGACCTCTCAGGCAAGTGACCACATAGACAGGTAGGCACGAGTAGTGTGTTGATATCAGGGAGCCTAGATGGTGTAATGGTTAGCACACTGGCCCGGAATGCAAAGAGATGTGGGTTCGAGTCCTGCTCTAGGCGCAATATTTCCCATTTTCATCACCCCCATGAGACTATCAATAAAAGAAGGACTAAATCATCAGCCCGCAACGTGGAGACCAAATATTTGGTGCCTAGTTTTGGAGAATAACCCAAATATGTAAATTTCCACATTTTCACTTTTGCGCAAAATCACATAAACATACTTTTGATGCATTTTGTGGAATAGATTAAATGCATATACATATATATATATATGTATATATATATATATACATATATATGTATATATATATATATATATATATATATATATATATATATATATATATATATATATGAGTCAGCCTCACGAAAATGGGCCAATTGGTGGTTTATTTAAGATGTCGGCGTCGCAATTCTTAAAGTGTAGTGCATTCCTTTGTTTTATATTAAATTATCCTAGAAACAAATAAGGTTGTTGTATTTTCTCTACCTTTACATTCAGGATAAATTTAAGGACTCTGCAACACCTCTGTCAATGCAAAACTATAAGTATGTCGATCGACGCCGACATCCAATGATCGACGCCGACAACTTTACCAGATGTCGGCGTCGCAATTCTTAAAGTGTCATGCATTTCTTTGTTTTGTATTAAATTATCCTAGGAACAAATAAGGTTGTTGTATTTTCTCTTCCTTTACATTCAGGATAAATTTAAGGACTTTGCAACACCTCTGTCAATGCTAAACTATAAGTATGGCGATCGACGCCGACATCCAATGATCGACACCGACAACTTCCCCCAATTGGCCTCTTTTCGTGATCCTGACTCATATATATATATAGTATAGTTATACGAATCTTACCTGGGTATAGATGATGGATAACTGTTGTTTTCCCGAGGTATAAGCCTCGGGTAGACGTGGGCTAGGGAGAAGGAAGCATGTGAGGTACCAGCAATTTTAACCTACATATTCAGGATAAACATGATCTTTCAATACAATGGATACTATGATTTTCCCGTAATGGTACACCAACGGGATAGACGTGGCAGGGCGTGGTGGGTGGGCCCTAGCCCACGTCTACCCGAGGCTTATACCTCGGGAAAACAACAGTTATCCATCATCTATACCCAGGTAGGATTCGTATAACTATGCTATTTTACCTCGGTATACAGCCTCAGGCTAGCCTCAGGCTAGGGAGACCTTTACATAATTCATTTTTATCCTTAATATCATCCATTCTTATATAATATTCAACGTTTTTGTTCTCACCTATTCTTGTTAGTTGGCGAGCAGGCGCTTTGCAATGCCGGTAGGCTTTTCTAGTCGCTTGTTGTAATGTTTTGCAAACGACGTAGCCGTCTTCCAGCCTGCATACGCTAGTATTCTTTTCACAGAAACACCTAGCAACCGTGCCTTGGAGACCATGGCACCTCTAGTTGAGTGGGATGAGTATTTGCTTGTATCCACTCCAGCCAATTTCAACACCGTAATTGTCCATCTGGCAAGGGTGTCTCGTGAAATTGCCTTATGTGGCTTTATAAAGCTCACTAATAGTTGTTGTGATGCACGTAAATCCTTTGTCTTAGATATATAAGCCTGTATGGCTGACACAACACATAATTTCCGATCACTCGGAAAACAGTCTAAGGGAACCGTAGATAAAGGGTCACCTAACGTGTTCGATTTAAGCAATTGTGCTAAATCAAACGTAGCTTGTTTCTTGTCTATTTCTAATCCAGTTAAAGACAAAGCAACAATGGTCTGTCCTCTGTGTCCGGTTACTAATAATAACAGGACCGCGACCTTAAAACCTAATTGTTTTAAATCTAACCACGAGTTGTGAGGCCAACCCTGAAACAACTTAAATACTACAGACACATCCCAAAACCGACTATACTTTGGTTTTGGAGGATTCCTTTGATAAATTGAACGAAGTAGATATCCAAGAACATAATGTTTTCCAACTGTTTCACCATCAATTCTCGGTAATATGATTGATAACGCACATCTTGCCGCATTAATCGACCCAAAGGATAGTCCCTCATCCTCTAGAGAACGAATAAAACGAGCTACTTGTGAAATTGTTGGATTTGTTGGCTTAACTTTCATTAACAAACAATATACACCCCATTTCTTTAAATAGGATGTTTACATTTTAACAGTTCCTGGCCTCCAGGCATCAGCTACTATCCTATTCTCAGTAATTTTGTCCAATCCAAATTGCCGCAGCTGGTTCCTTAGAAAAGGAATGCCAATAGAGGCGTCGTTGACACGTCGCCGTGAACCACTAGCGGACCGTGGTGTGTCAGATTCCCGAGTTTTCTTGGGAATCGTATACGTTCTTTTGCCAGTTGTGAAACTGCTGGCAGCCAAGGTTGCGGGTCCCAATCGGGCACCACCAGTATAGCATGTGTCCTTTCCAAACCGATTTTCCTGACAACTCGGCTGATAATGCTAAACGGTGGGAAAATATAAAAATAATTATTTTCCCAGGTAATAGCAAATGCATCTACTTTCCAAGCCTCCGGTTCAAGATGCCAAGAAACATAACAAGGTGGTGGTGGACAGTTTTGTTTCTATTTCCGTGAAGCAAACAAGTCTACTTTAGGTACCCCATTTTTCACAAATGAAGTTAAACAAATGTGTAGAGAGAGACCACTCTAAATGGTCATGGAAATTTCTACTTTTATAATCTGCAAGTGTATTTTGTGACCCTGGAATATGCGCTACAGTCAGCCAGACTTGTTGAGCCTGTGCCCAGTTCCAAATCAATTTAGATAACTGATTGCAAGACTTTGATTTGGTTCCACCCATGTTACGAATATATGCCATGGCAGTAGTATTATCAGTTAGTATTCTAACCTGTGATTTATTTATCTTTACTAAACTACGTAAGCCCAGATAAATAGCACGCAATTCTAGTGCATTAATATGGTCTGTTTTTTCATCATCATTCCATCTACCTCCTGTTGTGACCCCATCTCGATGAGCTCCCCAACCTTCTAACGAAGCATCAGTAGTAATTACCATATTAGGTTCCGCCATACGGATTGGATTTGGTGAACTTGCTATGTGTTGCATCCACCATGCAATATCCTGTAGCCCTTCTTGTGAAATAAACATCTTTCGCTCAAAATTCCCTTTAGTTCGTGTTAACGCTAAATTTTTATCTATTTCTAGAGATTTAATATGGGCCTTCCCGTATAGAATAGCGGGTGCATACGATATCATTATCCCCATAAGGACTGCGACCTGTCTAATTTTAGGTTTTGGTAACTTAATAAGCTGGGTCGCTGTATTCATAAACTTAATTAGTTTTTGTTCTGTTATCGACACTGTAAGAGACTGTGTATCCAGAATAAACCCTAAACATTTGAGTTGTTTTGTTGGTTTAAACACTGACTTTTGTGGATGTACATAAAACCCCAATTTAGTCAGTAATGCACATAAATCCAAAACTGCATTCCCACAATCAATTTGTGTTGATGCTATAATAAAGGAATCATCTATGTATGGAAACATTATATGACCTTTCCGCGCCATTACTGAGAAAACAGGTTTAAGCAGTTTAGTGAATAAACGAGGGGCACAAGCTAAACCATTCGGCATGCAGGTAAACTCATAGAGTTGGTTATCACAAAGAAACCGAAGAAATTTCCGGTCTTTTTCTCTTATGGGAAGCGTATAATATGCATCTTGTAAATCAACACTAGCCATCCACGCATCTGGCGTAATCAGATCGCGTGCTGTATCTAGCGAGAACATTTTAAAATGTCGATATTCAACCATTTTAATAAGGATTGTTAAATCCAGGATCATTCGAACCTCACCATTAGGCTTTGGTCTCGAGAAGATGTTTGAAATAAACTCTCCTGAGCAGTATGTCACTTTTTGTATAATTCCTTTCTCAAAGAATTTTTGTACCTGTTTAGTTAGTGCCTCTCGTTCAACCGGTTCAATGTTATAAGGAAAAAGGTATCCTGGGGGGGGGGGGGGGGGGGGGGGGGGGGGGGGCCTGCCTTGTACCGGAAATTGTGTGAAGGGAATATGAACACCCCTAACTATTTGTAAAATTTCTTGGTCACAAGTAATTTTGTGCCACTCAGAAATATGATTATTAATATTACCAGCCACAAAGTTGCTTACAGTTTGTGTGGTTTTAGAGGCTGGAAGGACTTGTAACGTTTGTGTTTCAACCTCTACTTGGACCCGCCCCTGGGGAAGGGTCTCGGCGAGTTGACACCTCGGCCCAGTGGCCGTGCGGTGTTGTCGGTCCAGCCTGAGCGAGCGCCCCAGCCCCGAAAAGCTTGACCGAAGTTTGAACCCGGTCTGGTTCACCCTGGTGAACCGCCGTGGACGAAAATCCCCTCGTGACCTTTTGAAACGAGGAGTTTCCTGTTTCTTCTTACCATCCATGTTTTTGCCACTCTTGGCTGCAGTTTCTACCTCTTTATAGAGGTATTGTAGTTGACCGCCAAACATCTTCGTGTTATCTAAAGGTTTCCCTTTAATCGGCTCTGGAGCAAGAAAGAGCGTAAACTCTTTCCCATCATTATCAGTAACCTTCTTTGAGCGAGCCACTTCTTTGCCAGCATCTGTGCAAACTGACTTGAAAACATTTTCATATCTTCGATACGACAGGTAATTACCTGCCGCCGCCAACAATGCAATACCTTTGTCCATCGTCTTAGGCAAAGACGAGAACTTGTTTTCTCGTTGCATTCTGTTTGCTACTGGAGCAATAGCTGTTAGGGTAACAAGCACCGCCTTATGCACTATGTGCAACACACCCTCAAATCTCTTACGGTCCTCCGTCATATTGACATCTCGATCCATCTCCTTAATGATGGAGTTGGGAACACCTTTAATACCTGTTAACTCATCTGATAACTTGGAAATAATCTCCGCCGGTTTAAACGTGCGGAAATGGCCATTAATGTTCTCACGCATAAGCGTAGTGGTTTTCACACGCTTAGCCCTTGGCTTCTCCACTTTCTTAGCCACTTTGCCCCCAATGGCAGCATAGACACCTTCATATTGCGTGTCTGAGTCCGATTCCGTGGAAGTGGAATCCGTGGACGAGTCAGAAGAAGAAGAATCTTTCCTCTTCTTCTTCTTCTTGGACTTGGTCTTGCGCTTTTTGCGAAGTCCAGTCTTCCCCCTTTCCTTGGTGAAATCATCACCAGAAGAAACGATATGTTTCTTCTTCTTCCTCCGTTTAGGAGAAGGAGGAGGAGCCCTAAGCTCCATCACTGAGTCTGTCTCCGAGAAATCCTCCAAAGAAGACTCCTCTTGAACACTCGGCATTCGCCGTTTACGAGACACCGGTGGTTTGAGAGCCATTATATGACTCTCCATCGCCGCAAACCGCGTCTCCCAATTTTGAGCCGCGGCGCCGTTAGGCACTATGTCCTCCTCGGAGAGAATATGCGCCCCGGGCTGTGTCGAAGGCACTGCCGACAACACGGGTGAGGAGTCGTACTCCTCGTCCCCTCCACTCGGAACACGCCCCTCGGCTGCTGCTGCACCGCGCTTACTCCGCTTCGTGGCCATCGGGAGCTGAAACAAAAAATTTTGGTCAGTCCCGGTATATATATATGTCACAATATGGTTGTTTCAAACTCATTTGGACATCTATTGGTGTTAGAGAACGTGTTTATACCGTTATAACACAGGCGTAATAAGCTAAATTTGTGCGTGGGTTGTGGGTCAAGCCCAAACCTTACATGGGGTCGGGACCAGTGTATCGGCCCACCCATCCCTCTGTCACGCACACTTCTCCCACCTGTGACTACAACGTCAACAAGTTGGAGAAAATGCTACAAAACTCGGAGAAACGCCTGAAAAGTTTGTGGGGAGTCTATAAAAGAAACCCAGGAGCATCTCCAACATTACTCTCTATTAGAGTACGAGAGAATTTCCACAGGAGACGAGGCAGAGCCCACATCTCTACCCATAATCACACGGTGACTCGGGTGTTGACAGAACCGCTAATGATCGGTGTCAATCCTTCGAGAAGGAAAGTCATCCTTGGTTTTTTATAACCAAATAACCTCGCAAAATGGACCAAAGAAGTCTAAACTTTCCATAATGATGCTCTATCACATGATGTAAGCTAACCACAGTTTTTTTAATGTAACCTTAAATGCGATTAGCTTGTTTGTAGACTAAATTTGCCGGAGCTACCCAACGGACACTAATCCAGTCGTGAGTTGTATATGCTAATTGCTGGTACCTCATGTGCTTCCTTCTCCCTAGCCTGAGGCTAGCCTGAGGCTGTATACCGAGGTAATATATATATATATATATATATATAGTATTACCGCCTGATCCACGTCCCGCTCCGATACTTAATGCACAGAGGGAACAATAAATGATTTAACTTGCTATTAAAAAAAGAAAAAGAAGAATGAATTATGTCCATCGTAAAATGAACACCAAATATGTGGTAGTACCCAACTTCAGAAAACGACCCAATTTTTATACAAAAGTAACTTACCTATACGGAAGCCTGGTAATGCCCCCCCTCATCACTATATGCTTGAGCAGATTGGTCGTTTGCCTCAGTGTATACTTCGTATCCACACAGGTGTCTATAACGACTCCCCCCAATTTAAACCCCAAGATATGACCATACTTCGCGTTGAATTTATCCAGTGAATAGAATAAGGCCTCGATGAGTAGTGTCCCTTCATAAGATACCTGCTTTGCGCACATTATGCCTAATCCAGTGTAATATTCAATGTCGGCGTAGCTGTCCTCGTGGACAGTAATATAAGTGGCCAAGAGAAGATCTCCTGGCATGACGCCATACTCCGGCTCCAGTTCAACTGCAGAGATGAGGTTGAGGCTGACGCTGAGGCTGAGGCTACTCAGTAGAAGCCTGAATAACATTCTGCAGAAAAAAGGGAAGAGGCAGGAGGAGTGGGGGTGGTGTGGGGTGGGTTGGATGGGGGGGGGATGTCAGAGTATGTTCTCGTGGGACGAGTACCAGGATGCGTGATAATTGTAAATGTTGGCTGCGTACACTGATTGGCTTTGCAGTTTTGCTGTGGACCACCAATTGGAATCCACTTCTGCACCTGTAGACCGAAGAGACAGTGGGTTAAACAGGGTTAATTCTCACTCTTTTTCGGGCTTCTTTTTTAATGGCTTCTTATGACCAGTAAAATAGTTTTTTAAGGATCAAAATGAAGAAATTCCACAGCTTTTTCAGCATGCAATAACTCCAAGTTCTGAGTAGGCCTCTATGCTCCATTTGTCCTAGTGCCCATCACACTACCTGTTTCCCCGTGTGTGTGTGTGTGGGGGGGGGGGGGGGGGGTGATGCGGATTCCGAGGGACACCAGTTTGACAGGGACACTTCCATTGAAATGCATTGTTAACGGCCGTGAGCAAATCTTCATACAGAACAAGTCAAATATCTCCAAAATTACACCATGTAGAAACAAATCGCTTGGTACACATATAGAAAACATCTTTACCATGAAGACTATATTAAATTTAATAGGTTAGGGTTCTGGATTTCTATTAATTTGTACTAAAACTTACGTTTTGCACTGCGCGTACCGTCAAACTGAAGGCATTGTCAATGGCCGTGAGCAGTCTTCATACAGACAATACAGAACAAGTGAAATATCTCTAAAATGACACTACCTACAAACAAATCGCTTGGTACACATATAGAAAACATGTTTAGCAAAAACATTATATTACATTTATAAGGTTAGTGACGATGCTCTTCGATTTTGACACGTGTGCAGAAGCGATGTGTCCCTGGGAAACTGGTGTCCCTGGGAAACTGCAACAGGGGGCACCTGCGAGTGGTAAATGAAAGAGACTACTGGCACTAAGACATAGAATTGTAACTATACTTATATACATACTTATATATATATATGTTATATATATACATATATTTATATATACATAGGCTTAGATATATATACATATATATACATATATATATGGGTGTGGATAATATCATATTTGTCATGATATGACCTTAGATATTGCTAGGAAGGTAAAACAACAAACAAATAATATCATGTCATATGTCTCCTCATATGTACGAGAAATCATTATGTTTTCAATTTCATTTCGCTTTTTAATTTTATTGTAAGGAAGTTATATTTCTTTTAATTTAAGGGCCAATTTGGACGTTAGTGCAACGTAGTGGAGAAGGCGAAACGTTGGTCCAACGTAGTTGTAACGTGTGTCAACAATTTAGAGTGTCAAAAAAAAAAAGGGTCAGTGTAAGGCTAACGAGCCTCCAGCATGCGCGGCATCAGCCTAGCGAAACCTTAGAGTTGGCTTAGCGTAGGACTCGCGTAATTACGCCCGCCCTAACGGAACTACGTGTGACTCTGATGTAATTTGTAAATGCGAGTCGATGTCAGGCCCGCGAGTGAGCAGCGTCAGACTAACGACAGTCCAGCGTGCTCAGCGAGCGCTCAACGCACTCGACGTGGATGCCTTTACATTCTCAAAGGCAAAACATTCACACCACGTTGGCTTACATTCGAAGAACGTTGGTGCATGTTACATATGTTATGCGTGCGCCAGCCTTCGTCAACTACGTTGAATACGTCAAGACACGTTGGTCTTACGTTACACTAATGTTAGACACATGTCAGAGACACATTAGACCTACATCGAGGTACGTTAACAGCAAGTTGGCATCACGCGGGCTGCACGTTCCTCCCGGCTTTCTGTCAGTCTACCGTAAGTCGACATAGCTCTAACGAACGTCTAACGTACCTCGACATAAGCCTAACGTGAGCGCAATATATGCCCAATGTAACGGCCTGTACGTTGAGCTACGTCGAAAGTTTTGGGATGTCCAAAACCTTGATGTGTGTCACCGTATCTCGACGTAACTCGACAAACCTTGACGTAGGCTTAATGAATGCGTAGCACATCTTGACGTTCCTCACCGTATCTCGACATAATGGCTAGATTTCACCTACGTCGGCTTACGCTGCTGCGTTACGTCATAGTGTGACAGCCCCATTAGTGTCAGACTTCACCACCCTAGCTAGATCTTGCATTCCTTCTTTTGCTGTATCAAAATACCGAACACCACCTTCTTCAAAATACCTCAAGAACGATGATATTAAAAGAACGCACAAAGAGATAATTCTAGAATGAAAAGAAGCATATTTCGCCCCAGTTTTAAAGTTAAAAATCACATGTTTTGCTTTCCCTGAATTAGGCTAGGATACTATCGACGGATCATGGAGCACGCGTACTAATACCGTCGTATAACCAAAGATATGAAATTAAAAGAAATTAAAAACGGCGAACCCTGGATGCGCCCCAGTTTCAACAATTTATGTTCCTCACACACTTCTTACCTTGTGTACCCCGATTTTTTTTGGAATTGTAGCTGAATAGTTGAACATGCAACTTTATTGGCTGACCACTCGTGCAAGTCAACCCGCCATTTTGAAAGTTCACAGGGCGAGGATGTGTGGGGAAATGTCTCGTTATAACGTCACTACTTACTAGCGCTAATTTTGCTTTCATCTGAATAGCCAGAAAAAAAGAAAATTTAATGGTTGAATCTCAACTTGATAACAAACCACATACATAATTATGTTCCAGATTGCCGAAAGTACATTGTGGTTATTTGAACATTGTCAGGCTCGGGTGTGTTTATTTTGCTTTGTTAGTTTGTGTTGTTGCTTTTTTGTTAAATATCCTATTATCGCTCAGTATGCTTAGTGTTACCAGAGAGCGTGTATATAAACAGATGAGAGGGACAACTCCCGCGAAAAACGGTAACACAGGCTACAGTGGCGTTCCTGGCGGTTAGTGTTGAACAAGCCTTGAGTTTGCCGCTACGCTCAATGCAAAATATTTGTTTTTATTCAAAATTAATAGAAATCCAGAAGCCTAACCTTATCAATTTAATATAATCCTTTTGGTAAACATGTTTTCTATATGTCTTCCAAGCGGTTTGTTTCTATGTGGTGTAGTTTTAGAGATATTTAACGTTTTCTGTATGAAGATTGCTCACCGCCATTGACAATGCCTTGAGTTTGCCGTACGTGTAGTGCAAAACATTTGTTTTTATTCAGAATTAATAGAAATCCAGAACCCTAACCTTATAAATTCAATATAACCTTGTTGGTAAACATGTTTTCTATATGTGTACTAAGCGGCTTGTTTCTATTTGGTGTAGTTTTAGAGATATTTCACTTTTTCTGTAGGAAGATTGCACACGACCATTGACAATGCCTTGAGTTTGCCGTACGCGTAGTGAAAAACATCAGTTTTATTCCAAATTAATAGAAATCCAGAACCCTAACCATATCAATTTAATATTATCTTGTTGGTAAACATGTTTTCTATGTGTATTCCAATCAGTTTGTTTCTAGGTGGTGTAGTTTTAGAGATATTTCACTTTTTCTGGATGAAGATTGCACACGACCATTGACAATGCCTTGAGTTTGACAGCTGTGTCATATACTGTTCAACAACCACCACTTGGAGCGCCACAGTCGGCAGATGTTACATGCTCTAGTATGGGAGTTGTCCCTCTCATCTGTTTATATACACGCTCTCTGGTAGTAGTCGTAGTACGCTGATTACCTGTATTATCGCTCATGACGTTAAATTGTACTGTGAGACCTCAAGGTAAGAATAAATACTTCCAGACCAGCAGGAGGTCGTTGATCGTTCACACAAATATGGTGTCAGATTAAATAAGGAAATATGAGTGTTTGATGACAATTAAGTAACTCTGAGTGAGTACACACAATGAACATAAACATTAGGCTAAAGTACAAGCGGTTATTAGCCTGAATGTGTAAACATGAGAAGAACTGGAACTAAAACTAATATGAATAAGCAATGCTTAGGACCGACCCACCGATATAACTACAGCAAAGCACTTCATGCTTTTTTTTTTACTCCACTCGCGGTGTTCGATTTGAAATTCTATCAACTCGGGTGACCCGAATACGGCCGTCGTTTCCCCGGAGTAACCTATTAATATTTCATTTGTGCATCCATGTTTATGCCAAATTGTTATTTATTTCTTTTAATTTTGAATAAACTCTAAGCTTTGAACTGCACGTATCGGCAAATTCTATGGCAGCGGGCATTTGTTTTGATATATTATTAACCAATAGCTGTCGTCCACCCTGCTTGCTGCTGACCGAAGTTCGACGAGCGATTTTCGTTTCCGTTTGCTGGATTTGGATTATTCTGTTATTCAACACGATTTTACAAATGGCGGCGCCCATAGAGGACTACTACCGTTTCCGGTTGCTGGATTTTGACGAAATCCTCTGTGGGTATTGTTTATGTAGGCCTATATATTGTTTATGTATGTATATATATATATACGCGTGTTAGTCATTAGCCTCCCCGTGGGTGGGTCAGTATGAACATTTAGTAGGCCTAGTCAATAGTAGTGTGTTGGTGCATGCAGTAGTTGGTGGTGGTATCATTGATATTGTACCAGTCTTGAGGCTCTGAGTGCTCCGAGTAGTGTATTAAGAAATAACATTTACTACGATAATTGCGGGCTATAGTTGGTCTGTAATCAAGGACAGTGTGTTTTGTCTGTAGTAGTGTTGGAGAGCCATGACATCCTCATTTCGTCCACCAAAAGAGCTAGACCTGCAGGGAAATGTTGCATATAATTGGAAAAAGTTTGCATCCGAATTTGACATTTTCATGTGTGCCGCAGGGTTTGATGAAAAACCCGAGAAACGAAAGGTGATGTGTCTACTTAATTTGGTCGGCGCGAGAGGTAGAGCAATCTACGAAACATTCCAGTTTGAGGAGAATGACGACAGGCTAAAGTTAAAGCCCATGCTAAAGAAGTTTGAAGAACACTGTATCCCTAAGCAAAACAAACTCTTAGAACGACAACGGTTCTATGAACGAAAACAGCAGGCTGGTGAGTCAGGGACTCAGTTCGCGAGTGAACTGCGAAAACTTGCAGAAACGTGCAACTTTGGAGAAGCGGAAGATAGTGCTATAAGGACTCAGTCAGTGCGTGGTATGCTTGACGATGAAAAGTTTAAAGACAAACTATACGAGGAAGACGATGTCACATTGGAAAAAGTGCTACAACTTTTCGCCACGCATGAGATACGCCAAAAGATGATGGGAGAAGCATCGCTTTCGGGACTGGCCAAAGGTATCGAAGCAGTTCGTATAACGAATAATCGTGGTCGCGGACGTGGCCGCGGAAGAGGCCAAGGTCAGCGTGGTGGTCGAGGAGAGAGTCACCCGAGAAGTCATGGCGATCATGGCTCAGGTCAACACAGAGAGACTTGGCGATCGAGAGATCAGACATTGGACAGACGGTGTAGCAAATGTGGCTACAATAACCATCGTGGTGGAGTTTGCGTAGCAAGCAACGCCACATGCTACAAGTGCCGAGGAAGAGGGCACTATGCAAAGAAATGTTATGAGAAAAAGACTCATGAGGTTCAGGAAACTGAAGACAGTTATGAGACAGATGATTACATGTTTATTGAAACTATTACGGTTCAAGATGATGAGTCTGATAACAATGAGAAACAGGTTAATGTTTGTAGTAAAGTAAATTCCCCGAATTTCACTGACAAAATCACTCCAACAAAAGAAAAGGAGTGGAAGGTTTTTGTACGAGTCGACAGTAAAAGTATCAAATTTAAGCTTGATACGGGTAGCGAGATAAATGCCATATCAAAGGACTTATATGATAAATATTTTTCCAACATCAAGTTAGTGCAGACTAATGCTAGGCTTGTAGGGTACTTTGGTACAAAGGTCAGACCTCATGGAAAAGTAGTTTTAAATTTAGAACATAAAAGTTTGTTCTACCCCGTAGAATTTATGGTGGTTGACAAAAGTACTCCAATCCTGGGCGTTCAAACATGTGTAGATATGGGTCTTGTGAAACGAATGAAAGTCACTAAGCTGAATTCTAAGTCAAGAGAGATTTTGGAAGAATCAAAGTACAAAAAGTGTTTCACAGGTCTGGGTTCTATAAAAGATGCGATTTATGATGCGAAGATGAAGCCAGAAGTATGGCCAATAATAAATCCCCCCATGCTATGTTGGGAAGGCTAAAGGAAGCCCTCGATTCTCTAGTGTCCCAGGAAGTTATAGAGCCTGTAACCGAGCCTACAGAATGGGTGAATGCATTAGTTATCATAGAGAAGAGTACAGGCAAGTTGAGGCTATGTATTGATCCACGTCAATTAAATAAAGGTATCTTGCGGGAGCATTACCCCATGCGGACAGTCAAGGATGTAGCAGCACAACTCTCAGGAAAGAAAGTTTTTTTCCGTACTGGATGCAGGACAGGCATTTTACCAGATAAAGGTGACAGAAGCAACATCAAAGTTGCTGACATTTAATTCTGCATTTGGCAGATATAAGTTTAAGTTCAAGAGAATGCCTTTTGGGATTGCATCAGCGTCCAAAGTTTGGGAGCGCACAATCACAGAGATGTTTAGTGACATCGAAGGAGTAGAAATAATACTGGATGACATTCTCATTGCCAGTGAAGATGTGCAAGAGCATGACAGAATACTCAGACGAGTATTGGACCGCGCAGTGGAACGAGGCTTAGGCCTAAACAGAGATAAGTCAAGGATTGCCGTAAATAGTGTGCGTTACCAAGGGCATATGTTTTCGGCCACAGGTGTTGAAATCGACCCAGAGAAAGTGTGTGCTATAACTGATTTTCCAACACCCAAGTGTGTTGAAGAGATGCAGAGATGGTTAGGAATGGCAACATACGTTGGTAAGTTTATTCCAAACTTGTCCAAGAAAGCGGCGCCACTGAGATTGTTGCAGAACAATCAAGTGCATTGGCACTGGGATCAAGAACAAGACACGGCTTTCGAGACCTTGAAGAACGATATCATAACAGCGCCTGTTTTGAGATACTATAATTTGTCTAAGAGACCGACAGTGTCTGTTGATGCCTCTAGCTATGGCTTAGGAGCATGTTTGTGGGGGATGAGATATACATATCTGAAGGGTTAGTTTTAAGAGATAACCGATTGATTGTTCCAGCAACATCAAGGAATGAAATGCTCAAACAAATTCACCAAAGCCATCTAGGTGTTGAAAAATGCAACAAACATGCGAAGGATGTATTTTTCTGGCCGGGAATGTCGCCACAGATTACAGAAATGTGTGAGCAATGCAGCACTTGTGCAGAGCACAAAACAAAGCAAATGAAAGAACCTATGATAATCTCACAAATTCCTGAACGACCGTGGCAGAAAGTTGCCAGTGATTTATTTGCATTTGATGGAGATACATATGTCTTGATAGCAGACTATTACTCCAAATTTGTAGAATACACAAAGTTGTCAGAGGACACCAAGAGCTATGCCGTTATACAATTCATGAAAGAACAATTTGCACGCCACAGCATACCAGAACAGATAATTTCAGATGGCGGCCTTCAGTATGACTGCCGTGAATTTTCAGTATTTGCAAAGGAGGACGGATTTGTGCATATAAAATCATCACCAGAATATCCACAAAGCAACGGTTTCACAGAAAGCCAGGTAAAAGTCCTCAAGCGGATAATGAAAAGATGCAAAAGCGCAAATTCAGATATTAACCTTGCTATACTAGAATGGTGCAACACACCGATCTAGGGAAGTGGATCACCAGCTCAAATTTCTCAAGGTCGGAGATTAAGGTAAATTATTCCAACAACAATGCAACAACTAAGACCAAACCCCATAAAGGTTAATTTGTCAGACGCACTGGAGGAAAAAGCTCAGCACGCAAAATATCAATACGACAAAAGAGCGCTACATGCACCCAGAGAACAGCTAGAGATGGGTGAAAGAGTTCGGGTGAGAACATAAATAAGATGGCTGCCAGCCAAAATCACCCGTATTGGACCAGAACCAAGGTCCTATCTGATAGAAAGAGGTGGATGTTTCTACAGAAGGAATCGGAAAGATATTGGGCAGACCAGGGACATTGAAGCCACACAAAACAACATGGCCACACCAACCAAAATTGCCCAAGAGACATTTGTAGACAAGGCACCAATGCCAATAATTCTGCAGAAACAGCGGATAAGGAGAAAGTCCCACAGGAGAGTCTAATGACAAAACCCACAACCCCTGTGAAGGAAAGGCCTCGGGAGAGCACAACCATTGTCAAACCAACGATTACGCCTATTGAAATGCCAGCAGAGCCCAAACAGTTCACAAGGCGTGGATGAGAAATCAGATTGCCCCCCAGGAATAAGCAGTTTTGTCAACCGGATTTCCAGACATTAGATGTCCGCTAAGTTAGTTGTTTTTAATAATCAAAACCAAGAGATCTTTGTGCTGAATATACCAAAGCAGATTTAGTCATACATTAAGTGAAAACCCACAGATCTGTGTAGTACTACATGTATTTAAAAAAATATATACATATTATATTTGCATGATCAGAATTTGCAAAATCACATCACTAGATATGTGGACTTTACTATGAGTGTGTCACAAACTTAAAGGAGGAGATGTTACGTAGTAGTCGTACTACGCTGATTGCCTGTATTATCGCTCATGACGTTAATTAGTACTGTGAGACCTCAAGGTAAGAATAAATACTTCCGGACCAGCACGAGGTCGTTGATCGTTCACACAAATATTTAGTAGTCTAGACTGGTTGTTCATGTTTAATATACAAAACAGCCAACTACTACAAGTGATGGCCTTCACCTTCTTGCTGTCACGGTGTCAGGCATACTTTAGTTATACTGTTCGTTAATTAGGAACATCACTGTAGGCCTATTCAGTTTGCTTGTCTCTAAGTTCTAAACATATATAGGCCTATATATATGTATATACATATATATCTTATTATATCTCCCTCTCTGAAATCCCCCAGGAAAAAAGAGTAAGAGAAATAACAATTAACTACCAAAGTATAACCAGCCCCCCCCCCTATAACACCTGACTAAACTAATAAAAGGCATACTAGCGACCAAAACAATTTAAATTAATCATGCAACCATTATTTCCATAATCTAATATCCAATACTGGTACCGTAGGCTGCTGCCTGTTTCAGCAAGTCATGCATATTCTATTAAAGTCTCCTCACATGTATGATCATCAAATCAATGATATAGTCTAAAGGTAAATGGCTATTCTCCAGTCTAGGCCTACATGTACAAAATAAGATCCCCACTATATTTGTAATGCCTGATTCAACCTACTATTGTCTATATTGTTCATACCATCTCATCATCTCATCATCTCAACCATAAATAGTTCATATGCACCATTATTTTTAAAGTTGCATAGTTTGATGACATTTGAATTTGTTAGTTATATTTTAGATAAATAGCTCAGGTTGACCATTATATCCTAATATGCATTAGTAATTTTGATGAAAAATAGCTAGTTTTGGAACAATTTGAGCTGAAAGAACCCAAAATAATTTCGACAAGCTTGCCAAAAGTCCTGTGGCTATGACCCACATGGTCATCTCGCGATGACCACGTGATGTGAGATGACCTACCAGTTCTGGAACCTGAGAGGGCTCTAGGTAGTTATTTCTGTTTGGATTGTGAACATTCTGGGAATGGATTGGTGCCATAGACCTGTGGCACTAGGGTTTTTAAACAAATATATTTTGTAGAAAGATTAATTTGATTAATATCCAACATCACATATACATCGGTCTTTGATTGACATCGTCCCAATGGCAGACATTTCTAAACATCAAACTATTAAATTTTAATCAACGAATGTTTAAAAAAAAAATTTAATTACACAATTTGATTAATTGACCATGTTGGCGAGGCTAACATGGATAATTTGCATACGAGGCCAGTTTCTCCATTCCTGTTATCGCACACTCCTTTTCACGCTCACTTGCTGACCTGGCACTGTCCTGTGCACTTCACTCTCCCACCCACCCTCCCTAGTACTTGGGGGGTGCGCACTGATGGGTCTACATGTCTCCTGCTCCGGTCTGCTCTGACCTGCTCATCCTTTTGTCCCAGTCGGCCGCTTGATCATGATTACCAAACACGAATTGGGTCACTGTCACCCACTTGCCTGGCCTACCTGTAGGTTGATTTATTTTTAATAAATTTCTAAAATAATCTCTGCTTGTTTCCTCTTACTGTTCTGGGCCGAGTTAAGTGAATTATGTCTATTGAATTGACCAAAGCAGCATTGGATATCAAATATCACATATACATTATATAGTATATGACATCATCCCGATGGCAGAAGGTCAAAACCATCAGACTGTGCAATCTTAATCAAAGAAAGTAAACAAAATTAAATTTTAAAAGCGTGGAATGAGCAGGGGCGCTCATTCGGGTTCATTGCTGGATGTGGCGAGGGGGGTGGGGGGGTTGACACACAAACATGTGTATATCATATGTATGATGTATATACTAGTCGTATATAAAATGTATGTGTCGCAAGGGCATCTTACGATGCCCACGCAGTAAATACATTTTACATATGCACTAGTATATATGTCATATATATACAATGTATATACATGGTATGCATATATATATATATTTTGGTCCATATATATATAAGAAATGCAAATTCATTAGATAGCAATGCAGATTTCCACGTTTAATACTATGATGGCAGCAACTGTTCTGGTCATGCATTATCGTTTGGACACACAAATGCGCTGGGTTCTGGGCTTAACGCTATGACGGCAGCAGCCATCCCGTAGCATATGCGCCGGCGGACAGCTCAGGATCACAGAGCGTGCAGTTCATCATAGGTAAGTATAGAAACTGATATGGCGCTACGACCCCATGCTGTCCTCCAATGCATATGCTGTGGAATGGCGCATTTGTGATGGATCCCGTCCAAACGATAACACATAGGCACAACCAGTACGGCTGCTACAATCATAGCATTAAACCCAGAAACATGCGCAATTACGGCAAATCCTGTCAAACCATTACTGATCAGGCCCGGCTGAATCATAGAATGTGAGGTTTGTCATAGGTGAGTGTAGATACTGATATGGTTCTACCACCCTGGTCCGTCCTCCGGCGCATACACTGTGGAACGGCTGCTTCCATCACAGCGTTAAGCCAAGAACCTGGCCCATTTGTGACAGATCCCATCCAAACGATAATGCATAGGCGCGGCCAGAACAGCTGCTGCCATCATAGCATTAAACCCGGAAACCTGTGTATTTGTGGCGGATCCAGTCAAACCATTAATGCTCAGGCCTGGCTGACGTGCCCAGCATGGAACGGCCGCTGCATTAGCTAATATAAAATATCTGAACTTTCAAATGCACATATCTCACTCAAATCTTGGAATATTTTTCAAATTCAAAAAGAATATTGCTTCTGGTTCATTGGATCTTTAAGTGAAATTATAATTTTAATGTTTGGACCCTTTTTGAAAATAAGGTGCATGCATGAACGGGGGTATATATATATATATATATGATTATATATATATATATTAGCAACCACCAATCAATCAATCAGGATATCGGGGCATAGTGCCCGCGGCCTGATCTCGAGGGCCGTAATCGATTAACACGACCCGGGAGACTGAGGTCACCGGAGTCGTCAGAATTTCAAATAGAACACCACGAGTAGAGTCGACAAATACACGTGCCATGTGAAAAATGACCCGAACCCAGTAACCTACCTCTTGGTTGGGGTGGCTAGGAGCGATGATGTCACATTTGCGCTGGTACCGTCCTTAGGATAACATCAACCAGTACCAGTCACACATTTTTCTTTGTGGTAATAACCTAGATTTATGAAATGGAAATATAACTAAACGATGCCATCATAAAATACTTTAAATCCTATTTTGCTGTAGTTATATCAGTTATTAAAAAAAAAAAAAAGGTTTTGGATTAAGCCACCATTTTTTCCACCCCGAGCATGGAGAACCGTATTTGATTATTCGACACGAGTCTGTAGGATGTGCGCATGCGCCAAAAAGTGGCTCGGGTGACGCGAGTTGATTAATCGAGTAGCCCCCACGAGTGCACACGGTCACAAGTCGTTACCTGTAGGCCCCAACATGCAAATCAAGCTCCAACATGCAAATCAAGCAAGCAAATCCTTCAAATACTACCAGTTAAAATAAAACTCCAACAAACAAAACGAGCAAAGAAATCCTTCCAATGGTAAGGTACCAGTTATAATAGACCTACAAATAAATTAACTTAAATTTTGTAGTCACATATATAGGGCCTACCTAATATAGGCCTACATGTGATTCAAGAGGCGTGAAATGAGGTGTGGTAGGTGAGAACAACCGATTCTGGCAACACCTCTGATTAAAGCTTGTGAGCTTTTGTCTCTTTTTTCATTAAGGCTGTAATCCTTTCTCTTGTGAGCTTTTGTTCTGTGAGCTTTTGTCTTGTGAGCTTCTGTCGTGGCGACGTGTAGGCCCTACACATTTCTAGCTATAAATCCGGGGTGTATGCAATTTCAATTCAAACAGTCAAAATCATTTGGCCTACTGATATTTAAAGTTCAATCACCACAGTAACTGTCACATATTTGTTTCTAAATAACCACCACATGGTCAGAAACCTCACCGTGTCACTGGGTTTATATTTCCTGGCAACATTTAAGGTATATTTAGACATTGTAACAGTAGGCATTCATTGTAACTTTTATAGTGCTGCCCCACTGAGAGATCACATTATCCTGATACTGATCAAACCAATCCTTGCTCTATCCTAATAATGCCGAGCGCCGGGCTAGCTAATACTTTCTTTTGGGGGGGGGGGGGGGGGGGGGAGTTTCCAGTTGCATTGGTGCGCTGAAGGCTGCAAATCTGGAACACTGTATGGGCACCGCTGAAAGCAGTCCCATGTGGTCGGGAGTTGGCTTCCAATGGGTAGTGGTCAGAGAAATTGGGGGAGGGGGGAGGAAGGAAAAAGGCAGCCTAAGAGCCCAACCACAATCCTCCTAGAGGGCTGGGGGAGGCTGGGTGGTAGGTGTAGTTTTACACCCCAGTAAGACCCCCAGGCCATACCAGGACGTGCACCGAGTTGTGACAGTGCGCACTCATGGTGACTTTATAGTGCTACCCCAGTGAGAAATCAGGCCACCGGCACCATGACCTGATGTCTCACACAGTCACATTATCCTGACACTGTGCACGC
This sequence comes from Branchipolynoe longqiensis, assembly GCA_030323885.1. Classification (NCBI taxonomy): domain Eukaryota; kingdom Metazoa; phylum Annelida; class Polychaeta; order Phyllodocida; family Polynoidae; genus Branchipolynoe; species Branchipolynoe longqiensis. The sequence continues at coordinate 36,314,550 of CM059200.1, forward strand.
AGTCCGTGTCACCTCATAACGCCAAGCGCCGAGCAGCAACAGGTACCTATTTTATAAGTCATTGGTTTGACTCGACCAGGATCCAAACTTCAGTCCATCCAGGTATGCACAGTAAGTCCGGCCAAGGCCAGAGGAAGAAGTGAAGTGAGGATGGGATTAGTTAGGCAGTGGGTGGGGTTACCTGTTAGTTGTTAGTGAAAATTAGTGGTTAGTTGGTAGTGGTGTCAATTCAGGTGTAGGGACGAGGAGGGGCCTGCTAGTCCTCGGTGTCAGGGTATCGGCGACCGACAGCGTTGATGATATCTACTGGTTTTTTGGAGCTGCATATAGCCGATCGAAACATCCAGAATGACTGATAGAACCTACCCATTCGATGTACTTGTCATGGACCTAATAAATTTATGCTAAAAACATGAATAAAATAGTAAGAAAAAGAATTACCATAAAAATAACCCTCATTGTAAATCTAAAACTAGGCTTCTCTAGATGTAAATGAAAATATATTGAAAGGAACTTAATTGTATCCCAGTAATGCATTCATTAAGCTGGCACTGAATGGAAGACCCTGTCTTTCTAAAATTGGTTGGTATAATTATATTTGGCATTTATTTACTAATTGTTCCTGTAGTTTTGCACTGGCTTCTGTGGTTTTGGATACTATTGGATGCATTATAGTTCTGAAGTCCTATCCCGGCCACAGCTTCTTGGCACTGCCGTCAGAGGGCGGGTTTGTGGATGTTTGTTTGTTGTTGTTTTACGTCCTAGCAACATCTAAGGTCATATCAGGATGGGTACTGACTTGTGACAGTGCACACTCATGGTGACTTTATAGTGCTGGCCCACTGGGAAACCAGGCCACCAGCACCATGACCTGATATCCCACTCAGTCACATTATCCCACTACTGAGCCAACCAGTCCTTGCCCTATCCTAATAATGCCGAGCGCCAGACTAGGAAGTGACAAGTATCAATTGCTAAGTCATTGGTTTGACTCGACCAAGATTCGAACCCACAAACTCATGGGTTCGGATCTCCGGGGTTTGTGGAAGAAATCGTCCATTGAGATATATTTTTTCAGACACATCATTATTGAGAACACACATGTATGACATACCTTAGGTTGGAGCATAGAAATAGAATCTCTTCTATGTATATGTTTGGAGGAACAATTTAATAGCAAGCTAGGCGTGGCAACGTAAATTACAAGCAGGCATAAAAGGCAATGTAAGACCGAATGTCATGACTCAAAATATGCGAATCTAACAGAAAACAGTTGAACCGCGAACCCCTAATCAATCACGACATTCCGGGATTAATGCCAGGCACACACTATACGATTCTCGATCCTTAGTCGGCGATCCTTAGTCGGCGACCACGTTAATCTTAAAGTCGCTGGCTATACCTCACCCAGATACAAACGAATCCAGCATCAAAAGCTCTCCAAACATACCTTTGCTTAGTTTGTTCAGTTCATGCCACTGAACATGTGGGAGGAGAGTTGAGGTCTGGGATGTATGAATGACATCATAGGTGGGATTCCCTAGAGGGGTTCCCCACACACAGGGGAAGCCATGGCAACCACCAAGATGGCAGCCACAGAAAGGTCTCAATTAAACTTTTAAAGTCTATTAATCTACATGATTTAATCAATTATTCACACAAAAAGTAGCCGGTTATGATAAATAAATATTTGAACTTTATATTTATCATTTTAGATTACAATTTCTAACATTTTTCTCTCTGTATGGTTGTCTAAAAATGTCAATGCTGCTGGACTAAATAAAACACAACAGAAGCAACCAATGTTAGCACTCTCCCCCCACATATGTAGTTGCATAAACTGAAAACTGGCAAACATATGCTTGGAGAGCATTTGTCGGAGTATGGGTAGTGTCTAAGCGACCTATATCTGGTCCCTTTAAACCCTTCGATAACCAGATCATGATGTGTACTGGCCCTATTAGACATTTTCCTGACTAATCTATAACAGGACTTTAATTTGTTTAGCTGGGTACACATTACACAACTTCCAAATCTTAGTCGGCGACTGGACATAATCACAATGGTTGACAACAGATTTATCTTAAGCCCACCACTAGCCAGAACATAATGTGTACTGGCCAAGCACTAACAACAAAGTTATTACAGACCTAATATATTATTCAACCTAACATATATATATTTGTTAAATATGGCAGAAACGCAAAATCATCGCTTTATGCAACTTTCAAATGAAAGATTTGAAGAATGAAATTGTAGTAGATGCATAATACTATGATCTGCATGATTTGTTTGTTGTTGTTTTACATCCTAGCAAGATCTAAGTGATATGCATGATTGTTGCCACCTTCTACACTGTTCTAGTGGCTAACACCTGAAAACCAACTGTGGGACGGCCAGTTGGAGCGCCTGGCTAGGAAGTGTCAAGTATCAATTTTTAAGTCATTGGTTTAACCCTGGTCGAGTCAAACCAATGACTTAAAAATTGATACTTGTCACTTCCTAGCCAGGCGCTCTGCATTATTAGGACAGGGCAAGGACTGGTGTACTCAGTGTCAGGATAATGTGACTGAGTGGGATACCAGGTCATGGTGCTGGCAGCCTGGTTTCCCAGTGAGACAGCACTATAAAGTCACCATGAGTGTGCACTGTCACAAGTCGGTACCTGATATGACCTTAGATGTTGCTATGACGTAAACCAACAACAATCAAACAAACCTTCATTACTCCACAAGTAGGCCTATGTAAATATCAACTTGTATGTACAATGATCTTGCGGACATAAATATTGTCTTAGTATTAGTTATTATCACTATGCCCAATTAATTCAAATTACTCAATTAATTAATTTATCTTCTTAGGTAGCAATTATGGTATTAATTCCCTGCCTATCTAGCTAATTTCATATTATCATAAATGGCTACAATACCTTTAACAGTTGTGCTGTCTTTGACTAGATCCCTAAAGTTAAATCCTTCTTGTTCTTGTGTGTTTAACCGTCGGGCTATTCCACCCCCGCTTAAGGCGACCCTACGTGTTAATATAAATAATTGTTTCCATGTGAATGACTTGTGCCTCCTGCAGCCGGTTGTCTGTCACCCTGCCAGCCTGACCCTTGACTAGCATTGCCCGAGGTGGAGAGTTCGACTCCTGACAGACCATTGGCAGAAGGCCCTTAATTAAATAAGATTATAGAGCAATCCAAATAGCAATCTGAAGTTGACCATAGCGGTTAATAATATAAGTCTGGAGGACAGTAAGGAATGCAAGGAACGTTCATGTCACTTCTTAGGAGCTCACCATTTTATTCTTACCTCTTACTAACAGAATGAATTGATCAATAAAATCTATGTTCTTAGTTAAATATAGTTCAACAGTGGAATGTATGTTATAAGCCACATCCCCTCCCATATAATTAAGTTAAATAAGTTTGGAATTTCGACAATAAAAGCCTAAATATCGGCTAAAACATCGGAGCGTGCAAAAACACGTCCGATGGGTCTGGGTCCGAACGCCCGACCTCCTATCGTTGCTAGGATAGTCACAATCGACGTATCCAAGCAACGCTTTACAGCAGGGAACCCTGCCTCGCAAAATGCGCGCCCGCGCAAAATGAGGTCGAGCAGTCTCACCCACTTCATATACTATGATTATTTCAGGTGAATATCTACAACTATTACGCAGCCAGCTGCATATTTCTGGAAGGATGTTGTCTTTCAAATTGCAAATGTTCAGTATATCACTATAATCTCCTTATTAAATTGAATTAATCACTTGATTTAATTATATTAAATTACTTGAATGAAGTGATTGGGCTGCATTCACTAGTTTGATTGGCTGGACGAATCACATTAAGTGAATTGACTGTTGAAAGCTGCATAGTACGATGAAAGTATTACATTTTCAAAACCAAAATAATTATTTAGATTTAATTCTACATATTTACCTTTGATACTAATACACGTATTAAGCATTTGTTGCCACATTGAAGAGAATACTGAGTCAATTTAATAGAATCTGTTCCTGCAGAATCCTATGGCTAAGTCTTTGCATACTTGCCTAAATTAATTTTCTAGGTTTGCACTTCAAATATCTCAAAAGCTATGAGCGCCGAGTAGCTCACTTTCGCCAGTGAGCCCGAACCTGCCGCGTGGTTACTGCAAAGCCCTTCTTCTTTTCTTTCTCAGCCGTCCCACCCACCCATCTATAATAACGCAAGGTTGAGCGCTGGGAACAGACACCCAAGACAATTTAATTACGAACTGACATATCGAAACAAGAATACCATCTGGGGAAAAAAATAAACTAATAAAATCCACCTTATACCGATTTGCGTCTTGCGTTGCTAAGTATAACTATCAACCTAATATATTTATCTCCGAAAGTGACAGAAACTCAAAACCATCGTATTATGGAACTTAATTAAATTAAATTACCTGATTGAATTGATTGAGCTGCATTCACTAGTTTGGTTGGTTAGAAGAACCACATTAAATGGATTGATTGTTTAATTGATTGATTGATTTGTTAAAATATACACATTTTTTTACTTGACTTAATCCGATTATAAATATAAGCATATATCATGATGCTGAATCTTCTTCAATATCTGGTAGTTCCTGAAATTTGTCAGCTAGGTCTTGTGGTGGATTTTGCTCCACCAAATCTCCACCACTGCTTTCTGAAGCAGGCAACCTTCGAGGGAACGCCACTGTGGTGTCATAGCTTTCTGTGTACTCCAATGGCGGTTCGGGTGCCTCGTGATCCGCTGAATTGCCAGCGTCGTCTTCGTGTTTCTCTGCTATTATTGTTCTATTCTGGTCGATTCTTGTGTTCCTGCTTCTTACTTCCGTCTCGTCGTCAGACACCTCGTAGACGGGCGCGTAGTAGGCTACGCTAAATGTCGTCTGCGTTCCGCTGTTTGTGCGCGGACGCTGCCTCGCGTTCGAATCCCCGCCAGGGGGCGACACTGTCGGCTGGCTGGTGACTGGTTGCTGGCTGGTGACTGGTTGCTGGCTTGTGACTGGTTGCTGGCTGGTGGCTGGTTGCTGGCTGGTGACTGGTTGCTGGCTGGGGTTGCCGCCTTCGTCCACGACGTCTGAAGGGCCCGCCACGTTCAGCATTTGCGACGTGTTTACCCGAGAGTTTGGGCGGGCACCACCTAAAACAAAAAAGGAACGGATGGCATCTGTGTTTAGAAGAGAAATATATTTCTTCTGTGAGCGCAAAAAAAGAGGAGAAAAAAAGTGCCTGAAGGTTTTACCAGATAGGAGAGAGACGAGCATGGCCAGAAATAGATAATTTGGGGTATGTCCCTCCCTCCTGAGGAGTGGGAAGGTGGCGAGAGACTCCACCCCCCCCCCCCCCCCGCCCCGCCTGCCCCAACAGGATAATTTGAAATCTAGACGCCCTGAGATGCCATTTCCTGCCATTTCAGGAAGGTTACTTACTGGGTTGTGGTTTTTTGTCTTCTGTTTTCTTTTTGTTTGGGGGCGGGGGGCTTGGGTTTTTGTTGTGGGCGGGGGGGGGGGGGGGGAATGGAGCGACGGACTGTCCCTCCCTCCCCCTCCCCTCCGCCTCCCCCAACAGGATAATTGGAAATCTAGATGCTCTGAAATGCCATTTCTAGCCATTTCAGGGATGTTACATACTAGTGGGTTTTTTTCAATTCTATTTTTTTAGGAGGGGGGGGTGGTTCGTGGATTTCGTGTTTTTTGGGGGGGGGTTTTTGGAGGTAGTTTTTGGGGGGGGGGAGCGAAGAACTGTTCCCCTCCCCCACCCCCATCCCCACCCCGCTAACTACGGCAAACGGCAGCTTACCCGGGCTGCCGCCGGGCTGAAGCTGGGACGAGCAGCTCAGCACGCTCTGGGACCGCATCATGACGGCCTCCCGGGTGTTCTTCTCCGGCCGCACCAGGCAGATGTAGACCTTGGGCAGCAGCAAGCACAGCAGCGCCACCGTCGCATTCATCGACAGCGACATGCACAGGGTTGCTATCCGCATCTCGTTCTGAAACAAACCAGTGGTCCACAACTGGTTCATCAAAAGCTGTGGTATGTCCTGTCCTGTCTGTGGGAAAGTGCACATAAAAGACCCCTTGCTGCTAATCAGAAAGAGTAGCCTATGCGGCGGCAGTGGGTTTCCTCCAAAGAAATATGTCAGAATGACAATATGTTTGACATCCAATAGCCGATGCTAAAAATAAATGCGTTCTAGAGGCGCCAGTAAATAAAACAAGCTTTCTCGTTCTGAGTACATATGTTTGCTCGATGGTGGATTTGTAATAACAAAGACAAAGCTATGGACAGTATAAATACAGTCTCAATAAAAAAAATAAATGTATGAAAAGACATGCCGTGCCATTCAGCGCTTTCCTGTGAAATACAGATGCAGTGGCACTATCCCATGGCAAACAAGGTGCACATTAAAAGACAATTGAAATGTTATATTCACACAGTGTAATTCTCCCGCTGTAATTGTCGCTATACTTGAATAATAATATAATATTATATATTTGAATATTAATTGACTATAATTGATATAATTGACTATAATTGTAGTACATTGTCTTTGATGGCACACCAGTCAGGGTCGGCTAGGAAACCTGTCCCCTTGGTTCAATGGTACAGCAGTTAGGCTGGGCTAGGGTACCTGTCCAATTGCCTTGTTTGCCATTCGGTGGCAGTACTGCATGATTATTTCAGAAATTCCTATAATACGCCTAACAACATAGATCTGAGGTCACCGTAAGCGGTGGCTCAATTGGTAGAGCGCGGGCTTCCCGCAGAGTTTGAAGCCTGGTCGAGTCAAACTCCAGGACTTACAAAATTTGATACTTGCTGGTACCTAGCCTTGTGCTCGGTATTGCTAGGATGGGGCAAGGACTGGTTAGTTCAGAATCAATATAATATGACTGAGTGGGAATTCGGGTAATGTCGCCTGGTGGCTCGATCTCCCAGTGGGGCAGCACTGTAAAGTCGCTATGAGTGTGCACTGTCAGTGTCACAAGTCGGCGCCCATCCCCATAGTTGACTATAAATGTTGCTAGGATGGAAAACCCCAACAAACAATCTGAGGTCACACAAGGATGGGTATCGACTTGTTACTAGAGATCACTTACAATAAGGTTTTTCTAAAAAGTTGTTTTTTATTGAAGATTTATACTGCCTATCATGGATAAGTCTAAATAGTCTTGTTTTCACCATTAGACAGTTTGTCGATAGAAAGCCTGAGCGGACACTATTACCCACCGAAGGGATTTTGAACCTCCCTCACCACATAGACATGGTATGAGAGCAACTGGGCTTTGATGACACTGTAAGTTATACACAGCGGTGGAAATCCAAATTGGCAGAGGTGGTGGCATAGGGGTTGAGCGCCCGCTTCCCGTTTTGGTAGGTTGTGGGATTCGAATCCTCTTAGGTTAAAGATGTTGTCACGTGAACATATTGTGAAAAGTGAGCATATCTGTATTACATTTATTTAGAAAATAGGAGACATCGTGTTTTGGGGTTGTTTTATTTCAGTATTTAAAAATTAAAATTACAAAACATATATATGCTGTAAAATAGCTTAATTGTAAATGAGAAATTGTGTTTTGAGGTGGTTTTTTTTTTGTATTTAAAAATTAAAATTACAAAACATATATGCTGTAAAATAGCTTAATTGCAAAAGATCATCATCCATAAATGATGTATTAATGCAGGCACAATTGAATGCAGTTCTTTGTTGAATACAGTTCCTTGTTCTCTGATCGTAGGTATGATGATGGCTAGGAAAAGTAGTGAAAGCTCCTTACATTATATTGGGTCATGAAATAGAGTGGGATGAATGCTATCCAAATGACAACAGTCGTATAGGAGGTGAAGGCGATAAGACGCGTCTCATTAAACCCGTCCGGTGTCTTCCTTGTCTTGAAGGCGTAGACCAGACATGCGAACATGAGCAGGAATGGATAGATCAAAGCGATCAAGTAGCTTGCATCCTCGGAACCTGTGGGTGATCAGAAAGTGGCAATTATAGGGCCCATGTGTTAAAAGAAAAGTTAATTATATTTACATTGGCTGAGGACGCATTTCTATGCAGCAGCAAATGCTTTAAAAGTAGCAGGCTTTGATAAATAAGTATTTAAACAAGATATTTTGCTGTTTAGATTAGGAAATCATGTTTGATATGTCTGTAACCCAGCCTCACAACACTTTTTTCTAATGGGTTGTTTAGCAGCCCTGTTACAGAGAAAGTGCTGCGGGAGTAACTATGTGTGGGTGTGTGTGTGCAGGTTATGTGGCACCTGGGCCGCGTTCAAGTGTGTGCCTCAGAGGTGCCTCGGAGAAATACCGGATGTCGCGCTACTCTGAACGACTTTAGTTGTCCGGTGCCTCGAAAGCATGGCCTCCATATATTGCAGCCATTTTCAATTGAAAGAACAGCTCTGATTGGCTGAAACCCATTGCCATTTTGGAGGTGTTTTTGCTTCTTACTTGAAAAGTGTGACGTCTCGGAGTGAACTCCAAGCGCACCTTGAACGCAAATTGCCAAAGTTGGCTCTGAGGCGTACCCTGAAAGCGGCCCTGGCTACTACAGTTTACTGGTGGATGTGGGTGTAGGTGTTTGTTTTGTTTCCTGCAATTTTGTGTCCTGGCAACATCTAAGGTCACCTCAGGACGGGCACCACCGACTTGTGACAGTGCGCATTCCTGGCTGCTTCATTGTGCTACCCCACTGGGAGATCAGGCCACTGAGACCATGACCCGGGGATATCATACTCAGTCATATTATCCTGACACTGAGCTAACAAGTCCTTGTCCTATCCTGATAATGCCGAGCACCAGGCTATGAAGTGACAATTTTGTAATACCCCAGTCACATGAGAGCCAGCATTCGCCTCTGACCTCCTTATGACCAAAAGGTTACCAACCTCCCAACGTCCCACTCGATACATTGATTCAAAAACACGACCTGGCGTAGTTGCTGACCGGTCAGTGCTGGGTCAGCGACCTGGCACCACCTGATCAGCGACAGGTCAGCGACTACTTTGCCAGTGTAAAATCTGGGTGTCGGTTTGGTTTTTCTCAACCGCTCGCGACCTGGTGCCGACTGCTCGCGATCTGGTGGGCACAGCTCGTGACCTGTCGCCGACCACACGGGCCATAATCGAGAGTCGTCAGAATTTCAAATAGAACACCGCGAGTAGAGTCGACAAATATACGTGCTGTGTGCAAAACGACCCGAACCCAGTAACCCACCTCTTGGCTGGGGTGGCTAAGAGTGATGACGTCACATTTGCGCTGGTACCGTCCTGTAGGATAACAGCCACCGGTACCAGTCCTCCCCCCCCCCTGTGCCATCATAAAACAATTTAAATCCTATACTGAGTATGTAGGATGTGCGCATGCGCCAAAAAGTGGCTCGGGCGACCCGAGTTGGTTAATCGATTACGCCCACTGTAAGCGTGGCATTGCATGTGTTGGCGCCGCCAGGTCATGAGCAATCTCCGCCAACTCACGTATGGACGTCGCAAATTGATCGTAAGTGAACGCAGACCTCGTGTGACGGGGGTAAAAGTAATTGATTTGACTCGACCAGGAATAAAACTCCCGACCTTCCGCACGGGAAGCCTGCGCTCTACCGATTCGGCCACCGTGTCCGGTGGGAAGGAATGGTGGCAACTTTTATAAGTCATTGCTTTGACTCGGCCATGATTTAAAACTGCCGACCTTCCGCAGATGAAGCCTTCGCTCTACCGATTCGGCCACCGCGTCTGGTCCTAACCTCAACAAAAAAAAACAACCACGGGAAGCTTGCGCTCTACCGATTCGGCTACTGCGTCCGGTGGGTGTGGGTGTGGATGTAGGTGTGGGTGTTGATATGGAAGTGGGTGTGGGTGTGGATGTAGGTGTGGGTGTTAATGTGGATGTGGGTGTAGGTGTGGGTGCTGATGTGGGTGTTGATGTGGGTGTGGGTGTTGATGTGGGTGTGAGTGTTGATGTGGGTGTTGATGTGGGTGTTGATGTGGGTGTGGATGTGGCTGGAGGTGTGGGTGTAGATGAGGGTGTGGGTGTTGATGTGGGTGTGGGTGTTGATTTGGGTGTTGATGTGGGTGTGGGTGTTGATGTGGGTGTCGAAGTAGGTGTGGATATTGATATGGACGTGGTTGTGGGTGTAGGTGTGGGTGTGGATATAGGTGTGGGTGTTGATGTGGATGTGGGTGTAGGTGTGGGTGTTGATGTGGGTGTTGGTGTGGGTGTGGATCCTTCAGGTGGCTTTCAAAACCAAAGCCACCTGATGTGGGTGTGAGGGTTGATGTGGGTGTTGATGTGGATGTGGGTGTTGATGTGGGTGTTGATGTGGGTGTGTGTGTTGATGTGTGTGTTGATGTGGGTGTGGGTGTTGATGCGGGTGTGGATGCGGGTGTACATGTGGATGTGTATCTGGGTTTTGATGTGGGTGTGGGTGTTTATGTTGGTGTGGGTGTTGATGTGTTGATGTGGGTGTTGATGTGCATGTGAGTGTTGATATGAGTGTGGATGTGTGTTGATGTGGGTGTGGATGTGGCTATAGGTGTGGGTGTAGATGTGGGTGTTGTGGGTGTAGGTGTGGGTGTTGACATGGGTGTTGATGCGGGTGTGGGTGTTGATGTGGGTGTGGGTGTGGGGAGCCTTACCTGAGCAGACAAGAAGGCGGATGGCTCGTTCAGGGAAGATGTACTTGGTGCTGGACGGACTGGCAGCGAACCAGACAACAAGGACAAGTACTTCGACAGTTAGCAGCAGCCCCACGATGAGCAGCTGAGACCTCGGCGAGGTGAGGCGGGCCCGCTTCCCACTTCCGGTGCCATTGTTGAAGATGCGAGATATCCTTTGCACCATACACACACGCAAAATACAAAAGAAAACATCCACATTTTTGTTTAAACATTTAAGTTTCATGAAATAATGTAAGACGTTAGTTCATATGTGTATTCTCATCATCATATTATTTTTATTTGCTATTAAAACTGCATAATCTGATGAAGCATCAAAAGCCCTGTTTACATGGGCGATTTAAAATGCCTCATATAAAACGACTTTCCTAGATCGACTCACATTTGCCGTGTAAATGCCACTCTGAGGCGTTTTAGGGCTGAATCGATTCATATAAATCGGTACATGTATACCACCTCGCGAGGTAGTATAGATGAAGCGATTCAGCTGGTTCCCGGGTGGCGATAGTATAAAATAGTAGTGCTTGCCGGCAACAGGCTCAGCTGTAACTAATCGCTGGTGCCCGGCAGTTTTAGGGCCTGATTAGGGCGAAATCTAGTGAATGCGATCATATTTAACAGAATTACATACTCAAATAATGAAATTTAATTAAATTAACCTTAAATTCCAAGCGATATTAACGTAGCAGCTACATCGGTGTCGAATCGACTTGTGTAAACTAAACAAATAGCAGTGCTTGCCGGCTACAGGCGCAACACTAAGGCTGCTGGTTCCCGGTTGCCAACACACTTTCAAACTCGCTCGTGTAAACGCGCCACTACATCGCTTCATATAAATCGATTTGCCTAAATTGCTTCACAATTTCCTGTGTAAACACGGCTATATTTTCAAAACCAAAGCACATTACATAGATTTGATTCTACATATCTAACTTAGATACTGATTCATTTGTTAAGCATTTATCACCACATAGAAGGGAATACTGAGTCAATTTAATAGAACCTGTTACTACTGAAGCATATGGTGTCAGAGTTTTGGCGTGCTTGCCAACATTAATTTTGCATGTTTGTGCTTCAAATATCTAAAAAGTTAGAAAATAAAAGTTACTTCAAACTAAAGTAAAGTAGATTATAATGATCAATCTAATATATTTATTTCAGAAACATGACAGAAACTCAAAACCATCGGACTTTGTAACTTTAACTGAATGGTTTGCTCCTATTTTGTGACAGTAGTGGTAGGGGCCTACTTAATTATCTTGCATCACAGAATAAGTGGATCCGTTACAATCATGCCAACCTGGAGGTACTAAGAATCCTTGAGGTTTTGCATTGCATGTGCGAAACCCAAGTAGTGCCAGCTGCGAGCTTGCTATGGGGGTCCGGGGGCATCCACCCCCCCGAAATATTTTCTTTTTTGTTTGTTGGTACATTAGTTGTTTTATGGTATGCAGGTATTGCAGGTATAGTAATACCACAGGGAGTGTGATGCCCCTGCCCTGCAGAGTTGTAAACCACTGCTTTGTGGTACAGGTTCTTGACAGAACCGAAGGCTAAGGGACCAAATCCTAAACAGAAAACCATGTCACTGTGGCAGCATTAAAGGCAGTTGATGTATGGAACTCCCAACAACTCCCGACCAGCCACTGCAGGGACAAATAGTTTTGCGCCTGTCTTGACATGTTCTTGCCGGTGTTAAACCTCTATTTGCTCCCCAAGAGAGTGCCGCTGGTAACTTGCAAAAGCCAGCAGGACTTCAACACTTTTGCAGGCAGCTTTCATGAATTGGAAAGAGAGGGCGCCCTCGTCTCCTGCTCAAGGATACCATCAAGAGAAACCTGAAGCTGAGAGACATTAAGACCAACTCATGGACACAACTCTCACAGCAGAGAGCTAAATGGAGAGCGGCAGTCAAGTAATGAAAGCTGTCTTTGTCGCATCGCGACCGACAGCATGATGATGAGTTGTTTAAGCAGGGGAAATTTCAGTCGCAGACGACTGGTCTTCCTCATTCCACTACTCCTTGCTCTATCCTAGTAATGCCAAGCGTCTGGCTAGGAAGAGATAAGTATAAATTTTTGTCATTGGTTTGACTCGGCCAGGATTCGAACCCACGATCCCAAGATCTACCAACACGGGAGACGGACGCTCTAACTCATTCGGCCATCCCGTCTGTTTTTAAATGGCTTTAAAATGAGCTATCTGAGGGCATTTCCAATGGGTTATAGGTTGATATTTCTGCATTATGTATGACATGATATTTACTTGTATTTAATCAAAAGTACCCTGTAGTATAGGACATAAATCAGAAACAAAGCAAAAATAGTAACCAAAATATTCTTGATCCGTGACTCATGAGGTGACTGATCAGAACCTTCAATTTCCGTAACTCTCACGGGAATTGGAGGAGAGTTGGCAACACTTCCCTTACCTGCTGGCCTTTGCCAGTATGCACGCGTAGATGCTGGTGTATGTCAGGCCCAGGAGTATGCGCGTTAAGCTACATACTGCAACAGTTGGCGGAGCTACGAAGACGAATGTTGACAAGAGCGAAACCATTATCACACTGATGAGAATGAAGGAGAGCTCGCGCCCCGAAGCCTTGATGACTGGTGTATTACAGTAGACGAGGAAGACTATCGCGGTGACTGCAAGATGAAGATTGTATAGTCAAAACGGATGAAGACAAATCTAAAAAAGGATCAAAATGGAGTCAAATGCTCTGCTAGACTAAGCAATAAGAACTATTTAAATTAAAAATTAAAGTTTGTTAAGCCACTGACGATCAAAGCAAATGTGGATGTTATAAATTCAAGGTATGATACACCTAGGGGGTAAACTTTCAATTTTAAAACGAAAATCTAATGACCACTAAGACAATAAGGTGAAAGCAGTGAGCGAAAGTAAACTATATGTAATCAAAGAACTAACCAACAGGGCCTGTATGCATGGAGCGGTGTTAGCGAGCCAAACCGCGCTTAGTGCGGGATTTCTGGTTTAGCGTCGAAAAGTCGGTATGCATGGATCACCGCTTGTTTAAAGTAGGAAATTCTAACCCCTGCTCATAGCAGGTTTACAGCAGTGTTAGTGTTAGGTTAGTGTCAGGATGAACCCCAAATCTATTCAATGCTATCATATTTGACAGAATTAAATACGCAATAAGTGAAATTTTATCAAATTAACCCTAAATTCGAAGCTATATTAACGCTGCCGCGGCATCAGCGGCGATATTAATATTTTCGAATCGACGAATGTAAAGTAAACAAATCGCCGCCGCCGCATCGACGTAATATATTAAGCCCAAATCTATTCAATGCTATCATATTTAACAGAATTAAATACGCAATAAGTGAAATTTCATCAGATTAACCCTAAAAACAAAGCGATATTAACGTCGCCGCCGCATTGGCGGTGATATTAATATTGTCGAATCGACGAATGCAAGCAACCCCCGCCGCCACCTCATTAACAAGCGCGCTGGTTCCCGGTGGGTAGAGAAGGCAATATACTAGGCCCAACGAGGTGCTCGCCGGCGACAGGCTCAGAGAAATTTCCATAATGAATGAATTAATTCACATATAGCTAACATGCACCGTTTATGCCACCATGCATATGGCTTGACATACTTTGCGACGCCCCTGATAACGGGTGGTAGCTACCCGGTGTTAGAGGGATAACACCACCAGCCACTACCACTGCTCCATGCATACGGGCCCTGGATAACTAACGAGCTCACAGAGGGTTGGCTGATGTAGGAATCTCCATGGCCCCACGTCTGCCAATTTGGATTTCCACCGCTGTGTATAACTTACAGCGTCATCAAAGGCCAGTTTCTCTCATACCATGTCTAATGTGGTGTGGGAGGTTAAAAGTCCCTTGGGTCGGTAAAAGTGTAGGCTCGGGCTTTCTATCGACAAACTGTCTAATGGTGAAAACAAGTCTATTCAGGCTTATCCATGATAGGCAGTATAAATCTTCAAGAAAAAAAAAAGAAGGAAAATACTCACAATCAGAGAAAGAATGCATGTAGTAGATAGCTACACAACAACTGAACGTGACAAAACAAGGGGAACCATGAGACTATCACTCTCTAATGGAAAAAACAAGTCATTAGACTTAACCGCTATGGACAGCATAAATACACTGTCACAAAAAAAATCCTGTCAGCTCTTGAAAGGAGGAGCGGATTTCCACGCATGTTTCACCTGAGTACAAACTTTGAGGGCTTTAACTAACACAAAAGAACCCGTCTTCAAAGCGCAAACATGTTCTTGTAAAAATCATTATCAATCTACACGAATATCAACAATAAGCGAGTTCAGCATCTCGGGCGCGCGGTGGTTGATGGGAAGTCATCGGGATAAACAAACCCACGTGCATGACTCAGCCTGGCGGTACGCGCAGTGCATACGTATATTTTATTCAAAATTAATAGAAATGCAGAACCCTAACCATATAAATTTAATATAATCTATTCGTTGAATATGTTTTCTATATGTGTTCCAAGCGGTTTGTCTCTAGGTGGTGTGGTTTTGGAGATATTTCACTTTTTCTGTAAGAAGATTGCTCACGGCCATTGACAATGCACTGAGTTTGCGCTACGTGCAGTGCAAAACGGTTATTTTATTCAAAATTAGTAGAAATCCAGAAGCCTAACCTTATCAATTTAATATCATCTTCTTGGTAAACATGTTTTCTGTATGTGTACCAAGCGGTTTGTTTCTATGTGGTGTGGTTTTAGAGATATTTCACTTTTTCTGTAAGAAGATTGCTCACGGCCATTGAGTTTGCCGGTACGCGCAGTGTGAAACGTAAGTTTTATTCAAAATTAATAGAAATCCAGAACCCTAACCTATTCAATTTAACATAATCTTCTTGGTAAACATGTTTTCTATATGTGTACCAAGCGATTTGTCTCTAGGTGGTGTAGTTTTAGAGATATTTCACTTTTTCTGTAAGAAGATTGCTCACGGCCATAGGTGCAATGCAAAACGTGGCTTTGTTTATCCCGACAGCGACGACCGGAAGTCGGCCTCGCACATGTGCGCGGTCAATGCTGAACTCGCTTATGGGAGTAACTGGTTGGTTGTTGGAGTTTCACATCCTGGTAACATCTAAGGTTATATCAGGACGGGTACCGACTTGTGATAGTGCACGCTCATTACGACTTTATAGTGCTGCCCCACTGCGAGACCAGGTCGCCAGCATCATTTTTTTTGTTTTGTTTTGTTGTTGATGGGATGTTTATGCTGTCCATAGCATATAAGCTTGGATGATCGAGCTTGTTTTCAATGCTGGCCAGTTATCGGTCTGTGTTTCTTAAGAGTATGGTTTGTGGTTAGTGATCTATGTTAGTTTTTTTGGATTTTCTTGGTAAGAGTCTTCCCCTTTTTATGTTTTCCTACACTTAATTCTAGACTAGCCTACTCTATTGACATATTATAGGCTTGCACGTAATAGGTAGTTGGTTTATGTTTGGATTTGGTGTTATCTGGCTGTTTTCTGGCAGGAGGTTACCTCTCATGGGCAGTCCAGCTGGTGGGCCGTGACATATCACATGCCCGCTTGTGGAACAGCTTAGAGGGGGTTTCCTGGCTTTATTTTGCACAGATATTTTTTGTATGTTTTTAGGTCAGGAATTTGTCGTTCATTTACCGTTTGTGCATTCCATACTTTGGCAGCCATTTCCAGTGGGCTGCTTTCATGAGCTTTGATTTGGCTTCTGGTCTGCCTTAGTAGTGGTGCATTGTTTGTTCCTTAGTGGTTGGACTAGATGTTTATTGTCTCGACTATATCCATACGCTAGGGTTTTTAGGTGGATTATCCTTCTGTTTTCTAATAACATTACTTTAGTTCTTTTGTGTATGTCATAGGTGGGGTGCAGTTTGTCTATTTTAAGGCAGGTCTTTAGGGCTCTATTTTGCAGTATTTGCAGATCTTTTAGTAATTCTTTTTTAGCCCCCATGTAAATTACATCCCCATAGTTGAAGTAGGGGAGCACCATACCGTTGAAGATTTTTATTGACATTTCTTGCGTCATATAGTTTCTTAGTTTTGCAAATAGCCACAGTTTGTGGTTTATTTTTTAGATGATTTTTGTTATACATAGATTGTAGTTTAGCTGGCTGTCCAGCTCTAGGTCTAGGTATTTGTAGTGATTTATGTTTTCTAATATTTGGTTTCCGAGCTTATATCCCACTCAGTCAAATTATCCTGACATTGAGCCCACCAGTCCTTGCCCTATCCTAATAATGCTGAGTGCCTGGCTAGGAAGCGACAAGTATCAATTTTTAAGTCATTTGTTTGACTCGACCAGGGGGACTTAGCTGGGGTGGAGTGACTAATTTATTTATTTGCATGCATATGACACTAATAGATGCCAATGACCAATCCCGCACTTGTGGGAAGCCACCGTCAAGTGCAGGTAGCCTTGCATTAAAATGCAACCACTCTCAGTCCTGAGAGATCTGTGATTTCACTAAATGCCTGGTGAACCACAGCAGACAGCTGCGTAGCTACAATTACTGGCAAACCTTTCCCTACACACTGCTGACGGATCTGCAACTGCTTTAATTTTCACCATCCATGACAGGAATCTTTGTCTGTATCCATAATGGGTGGGGGAAATAAGTACGCTTTTTTTGTTGTGTTGTTATTCCGAGGCTAATGTCCGAACCATTAGACTACCTAGGCTCCCTGATTCAGTCACCCTGTCCACACTTACCTGTCTATGAGGATCCTTGCCTGAGAGGTCAGGGCAGACTACTACAATATTATGTGCTGTATAAGCATTATACGAGTATAATTATCAGTAAACTGATTATCCTTTAATGGTGCCTCTGGTTGCACCTTATCTGGACACCTCACACCTATTGAGACTTAACAACTCAGGCGAAAGGACAAGCTCTCTTCTCTTCCTTGCCTGGTGCTGCCACCTGGCCTATTCAGCTGTCACGACTCAGCTTATTATTATATAAAACATTATATATAGTATATAAATTATACAAATTATACATATTATATATTATATATATTATATATATTATACAATAGGTTAGATGAATAGACGTACACACTGAAAGGATGCTGACGAGAACTGCGACTGATATGGAGGCTATTGCCATCGGGTGGGAGTGCTGCATGAAGGTGGGTGCCATGTTTACACACCACGTCATGTTGCGACTCGGCTCCATGCCCTTAGGACACACCCAGCATTCCTCGCTGACGTCATCTGCGGAAAACAAGCAGGTCAGCTAAATATCGACCAGCACTACAGACTCCATTCCCCGCCGAGAATTACCCATATTAACAATGACATTTACAATTCGCTGAATACAGAATACTATAAGCACCATGGTGCAATGCAAACAGAATTAGCAGGCAGTGTGCAGGTGTGCTTCGTTTGTTTGTTTGTTTGTTTAACGAGCTCCCTGCACACAAAAAGTAAACTTTGGCCATTTAAAAATAAAAAGATTTATTGAGGGCAAATGAAAGCTAATACATGGAATTGTAGAGCATCGAGGTCACTTATGCAACCTGAGTTGTGATGCCCTACAATCCAGCCCAGATGGAGCTTATAACTATTTACATATCAAATTAAGTGATTTGTGAGTTTTATGGAAGATGAGATGGGTGATATGAGGCAAGAGAGAAAACAAACAAAATTTAAAAAAACACACACACACAAAAACACCTGAACCGCAACAGATGTACAAATAGAAATTTGATGTTCTAAGAAATAGTACATAACAGTGCAGATTAACAATTACAATAAATGAAACAGTACATACTTTGTATGTACTAATAATGACACCCATACAAGGAATGTATTAGTTGATTAGCAGATGTTAGGGATCATACAGCGGTTAAACATATCTGACAAAGAAATTACATTTCAAACAGGTAAAAATAGAGCACAGAAATGTATGCCAAAAGAGTGTAGTAGTCTGCACTGACCTCTCAGGCAAGTAACCACATAGACAGGTAGGCGTGGGTAATGTGTTGATATCAGGGAGCCTAGGTGGTGTAATGGTTAGCACACTGGCCCGGAATGCAAAGATATGTGGGTTCGAGTCCCACTCTAGGTGCAATATTTCCCATTTTCATCACTCCCATGACACCGCTTGCCGTGATCAGTATCCTGTACAAGCTTTGCACTGTATGGTTGTTGAAACTACCCTGTGTATGTATGTATTAGTGCATTGCCTGTATGTATGTAATTGTAAGCATTAAAAGACTTACAATTCCAGGGGGACGAGTGTAGTGGTCTGCACTGACCTCTCAGGCAAGTAACCACATAGACAGGTAGGCGTTGGTAGTGTGTTGATATCAGGGAGCCTAGGTGGTGTAATGGTTAGCACACTGGCCCGGAATGCAAAGAGATGTGGGTTCGAGTCCCACTCTAGGCACAATATTTCCCATTTTCATCATTCCCATGACAAGAGCATACAACTGTGGTAAAATCAGAAGTGGTACATGATAAATAAAATCAACAGTAAAAGACTTTTAAAGTTAAAAATGGAAAATGAATTTTTAGTCAAAACCAGTTTCCTTAAAAAATGTAATAATGATGTGTTTGGAAATGACGGTGTGATAGAGTCAGTCCGATTCCATCCACAACTCTAACTGGTTGTAGGTGAGAACATCGCACCAAAATGTGATGCACTGTCAGTATACACCGGCAGTGCTCACACTGAGGTGGACGGACAGCCCCCGAGCCAAAATAAAACTATGCGTCAAGTATATGAAGAGTTCAGGCGCAAAGCCATGTAAACGCCAATCCAAAAATGGATATAAACATTGGAATCAATCTTTCAAAAAGTTAATTTGTGTTATATACCTACTTTTTCGTCATTGCTCCACAACCATGTGATCATATGAAAAGTGGAATAATTGAGAATAAAAATAATTTTCAGGCAAAAATCTGTTATTTAAATTACATTTTTGGATGTGCCTTTACATGTTTTTTGCACCTGAACTCTTCATATGACCAATACCGTAGCCACAGAGGATAACCTCATCTCATCTGGACCATGTGTAGGAGAACTGCCAATCTCCCAAGACTGGCTTCACAGAACAAAGTTTGTTTATTCCCACATTGTTCCATTCATCCTGTGAGTTAGATATAATGTATTTATCAATGTGAAATTTGAGATCTGTATATGGGATACCCAGTTGCCATGAGGCAAGTTCAAAGCAGCCTTGGCAGCCAGGTCTGCCTTTTCATTAACTCCAATACCAATGCGACTGGGCACCCAATAGAAAACAATTATCTTTTTTGAAGATAACAAAGACACACCTCCATATCACCATCCCAATGTGGGATGTTCCAGCTTCATCCATTGCAAAGCCTGGAGACATGAAAGCGAGTCTGTAAATACAATAACACCTCTCTAAATCGACCCACCATGAGACCGACTTTAAATGGTCCATTTAGGGAAGTGGTCGGTTTAGGGAGTTAGAATATTGTTACAATTGGCATGGGCGATCATTTGGGACCCAAATAAAGTGATCGATATAGGGGACTGTTCGATCTGTGGAGGTAGTCGGTTGGAGAGGTTTTGTATTGTATAACACGATATAGCGATATAGCGAATGGTAGACAGGAAGTGTGAACACTTATTTGTCTCTCTTTTTATTTTGTTGGTACATTAGTTGTCCCAAGCAGGGGAAATCCCAGTCACAGATGACTGGTCTTCCCCACTCCACTGCTGGTCGATAGAAAGCCCGAGCCTACACTTTTACCGACCCAAGAGATTTGTAACCTCCCACACCACATAGACATGGTATGAGAGCAACCGGCCTTTGATGACGCTGTAAGTTATACACAGCGGTGGAAATCCAAATTAGCAGAGCTGGGGGCACGGGGAATCGAACCGCCGACCCTCAGATTAGGAGTCTGACCTCGAAAAAAGTCAGACACTCTAACCACTCCGCCACAGAGAACGCCACACGTTATGCCCATATTATTTAGGGCGCAGGGCCTTCATAGTTGCCTAATAATGCCGCCGGGCTGGTGGGCGCTGTGTCGCCTGCACTCACCCGGCTGCAAATTCTGCGAGCCTCAGGCGATCATCCAATCAAGAGTGAGCTCACCGGGGGGGGGGGGGGGGGAGGTGCGGGGGGGGGGGGGCGCGACTTCGGGCTGCTCTGTCTCCATACGACCTCTAAATAATACTGTAGAATAAATGTGGGTGCATAGGCCCTACATGTAAATGTTGGATTTGTTGTGCTGGTACCTGAGATGTGGATGACGATGGCCCAGCGCGTACAGTTGGTGCACACCCAGCAGCAGCGTTCCGCCTTCACGTAGGTTCGGGCCTGTTGGGGCCCACATGGAACGCTGCAGGAGGACGGCGGGTGAGACGCCATGATGTCCCGGAACACTGGTTCCAGAGTCAGTGTCCCCTCATCACTCGACGCACCTCCAAGGGGTGGGCAAAACACAATAACAATGGAGTAAACCAAAAACATTTTTTCAAATTAATTGGCGCATAATTTCCAAATTGTGGTTGATTCTGGGAGTGAAGCCGAGTACTCACCATGTTCCCAAGTGGACAGAACGAACATCACTGCTCCAGAGACCTCCCCCCACCCTAGCTCACCACAATATCGGTCACAACTATTTACCACACCCATCACCCTCTTTTTTAAGGACGCTACTATATAGGGGTCGGCTAAAGCTAAGATTCCTTATACACGGTATGCGGCATGCGAATGCGAATGCGGCAAAAATCGAAAAGCATGTAAGCGAATAGTGGTGCTTCCATACATCCGAATGCGAATGCGAATGCGGCAACTAAATCGGTCATGGACCGATCGGTGTGGCATGCAAATGCGAATACTGTTACATTTGCCATAGAAAACAAAACTGTTCCTTCACAATTTTGGAGGAAAAACCCCAACAAATGTTGGGGGTTGGCATATATCTACGCCGCATATATCTACGCCGCATATACAACATTCAGTGATTTTCACAAATAAATCTAGTAGATCCAGCACTATAAAATCGCTAGGAGGGCATCTGTCACAAATCGGTATGCGTGCTGATATGACCTTAGATGTTGCTAGGACATAAAACCACTAACAAACTCACTCTACCATAGCAGATAATAATGGTAGACATGCCAGTGTGTGTGCCACTGCCTGACTGCCGCATGCCACATGCCGCATGGGTATGGACTCAAACCAATCGCATGCCGCATGCCGCATTCGCATGCCGCATGCCGCGTATAAGGAATCTTAGCTTGAGGAGGCCTCCAAGGTCCCAGTGATTGGGGAAAGCCCCGTCGACTTGGATGACGTCGACGAAGTGTCCTCTCGTTGTGCTCAAAATAAAAATCCCTCCCACACCCACATATGCCTCCGGCTTCTCTTCTTCGAATCAGTCTTTTAATGTTGTTCTTTGCTTGTTGTTGTTTTACGTCCTAGCAACATTTAAGGTCATATCAGTCTTTTAAAGTCGCATAGTCTGATAATTTTGAGTTTTTGCCATCTTCGGAGATAAATAGATCAGATTAATCATTGTAGTCTACTTTATTTTAGTTTGAAGGGACTTTTATTTTGAACGGCTAACTTTGGAGATATTTGATGCGAAACCGTGGCAAATTAATATTGGCAAGTGGGCAAAAGCTCTGACACCATAGGCTTTAGTAGTAACAGGTTCTGTTAAATTGACTTATTATGCCCTTCTATGCAGCAATTAATGCTCGATAAGTGCACCAGTATTGAAGTTGGATATGTAGAATCAAATCTATATAAGTATTTTGGTTTTGAAAATCTGATGGTTTCAATCGACTATGCACTTTAATTATTGAAGATGCATTTATTATCAAATACAGGTCCTAAATCCTTAAATCGTGGGGTTGTGGGTTCGAACCCTGGTCGAGTCAAACCAATGACTTAAACATTGATACTTGTCGCTTCCTAGACTGGCACTCGGCATTATTAGGATAGGACAAGGACTGGTTGGCTCAGTGTCAGGATAATGTGACTGAGTGGGATATCGGGTCATGGTGCTGGTGGCCTGGTTTCCCAGTGTGACAGCACTATAAAGTCGGCATGAGTGCGCACTGTCACATGACCTTAGATGTTGCTAGGACGTAAACAGCAGACAAACAAACAAACTTATCTGAAAGCCTTGGGACCAGTTGTTATGCTTCGGAATACAATTTTTTTTCGGATTTCAAAATAAAGGAATACACTACATATATGGACCATTCTCTGAAACCAGGCAGAGCGACATGGAAACCAAAAGTCGAAACTTACCAAATAATAGCAGAAAGCAATCCAAATAATACAAGAATCTATGTTGACATGTTGAAAATAAGTTATTTCACTTTTTGATTTTAATCTTATCAAATTGAGCTATGAGTTATTATCACTCACGTAACAATGAAATCAAACACACATCCAGAACATCATTTCAACATACAGGCTTTTTAGGGTGGCTTGACCTGTGCAATGACTTGCCTGAGAGTGTCATAGCAGGAGAGTCGGTGAAGTGTTTCAAGTCCCGACTGGATGCATACTGGTCAAGCATTACATATATCTTGGAGCCAGTGACAGTTGCTACAATCCACCACATCTGAAGAACTGTCTCCATTTCTATTAATTAAGAGCGGCTAACAGGTTCAAGGCCTATTATAGCTGTATCCTATTGATTGATTGATTGATTGAACAAACTCAAACAAGATTTTATTGACTAGACTTCAGCAAAAAAAGATGATGGTTTACAAGAATTACATTTTTTATTTTTTATTTAACGGTTTGGGTAAGCGCATGGTGTCAATATGTAATTTTTCACATTTTCACTTTAGCACAAAATCATACCAGCATACTTCTGATACATTTTATGGGATAGATCAAGCACAAGTAGCTACCACTTCACAAGGGATGTATTGGTGTTAAAAGTGGCTTACATGGCTTCTTTTTCTGTGTGTAAATATAGTTTATTCATTGAATGAAGTCTTTTGTCAGTGTCATGGCACTGCTCTTCCAGCCATGTGACAATAGTTATCTACAATGTATGTGTATGTAATCTGTTATTGTCCTCAGCCGCTACCTCAAATCAGCCAAAATAACAATATTAATCATTCCAAGACTTACATATGGCATAATTTAACAATTCACATATGAGATAGTAATTATATGTTCCATACTTGTATGCATACTTACATACATACATGTGTATTGATTAGACAATTATGTTATGGAGTTGTAACGTGCATGGTTTCCCTTTGAAAGTTTGAACACCACCTGTTGTGTGAATTGCCTAATTTTCTCACCAGGTGCGGTGGCCGAATAAGTAGAGTACAGGCCTCGCGGGCGGAAGATCGGGAGTTTGCGAGTTCGGTTCCCGATCGAGTCAAACCAATGACTTAAAAATTGATACTTGTCGCTTCCAAGCCTGGTGCTCGGTATTATTAGGATAGGGCAAGGACTGGTTAGCTCGGTGTCAGGATAATATGACTGAGTGGGATATCGGGTCATGGTGCCGGCGGCCTGATTTCCCAGTGGGGCAGCACTATAAAATCGCCATGAGTGCATACTGTCACAAGTCGGTACCCATCTTGATATGACTTTAGATGTTGCTAGGACATAAAACACCAACAAACACACCTAATTTTCCTGATGTTGGACATAGCATTTTGAGATCTAGTGTTACTAGAATGGTTTGGTTGTTCTGTTAGATGGAGTATGGTTAGGTTGCAGGGTTATGCTTAAAACTAAAAGGTTTAATAGCTGGGGTGTGTTTTTGACTACATGGACTTACCTTGGTAAGTTCCTCCCACAATCCACCGGAAGTTGCCCAGGTGCTGCTTCCGGTAGTTCATGATGGTGTAGTGAGGTGGCCCATCCATTCCGTTGATGAACCTGAACTCACCATTCACAGCACCTTATGACAGAGAAAGAAAAGGCAAGATGGCAAAGTTGCATAACTCAATGGGATAAAGTTGCATAGTCCGATGCTTTTGAATTCCTGTCATTTTGTGAGATAAATACTTTATCGCTAATCATTATAGTCTACTTTAGATTAGTTTGAAGTGACTTTTATGTTAAATGGCTACCTTTGGAGATATTTGATGTCAAAACATGCCAAATTAATTTTGGCAAGCATGTCGAAACTCTGACACCATAGGCTTCTGCAGTAACAGGTTCTATTAAATTGCCTCAGTAGGCATACGTCCTTCTATGCGGCGACACAATTTAATAAGTGCATCCATATCTAAGTTAAATAATGTAGAATCAAATCTGTTTAGGCTTTGAAAAATGTTATGTTTTTCAAATAAAATGCCTTGACTGCTCTGCCACAGAGTAGCGCATGCACAGAGGAACACCTACACAGGTCCCGATAACGTCATGCTTTATGCCAAGCCAAAGGACTGCTTGACCTGTTGACCGTGGCGGGGAACCAAGCTAGACTTAGCCAAAGACCCTATAATACTAAGACGGCTCACTCCCTCTTTCCCATGGTAATGTAAATTTTGAGGTGCCACCTTGTGGTGGGTTTGATCAGCCCAACTGCTGGTTGGTGTTTCACTTGTAAACACATACAATTATATTATACATGAGATAAGTAAGTATGAATACACATGAATATGAAATTGCTATGAACAAATACACATCATCATCAGCATCATCATCAGCATCACCATCATCACACATCTTTCACATTCATATATACATTTGTACATATTATAGCACCTATTTAACCAAGAGAACAGCCAGCGCACCAAATGGTGGGTTTGATCATTTTGATTACACAGTACACGCTGAGTGAGCCGTCTTAGTATTTTAGGGTCTTTGACTTAGCTACTCACTCCTTAGATAAAAGATTCACCCCTAACCCAGATAAGAGTAGCCTACTCACTCTTGAAGGACACGTCAGTCAGGTAGCTCAGTAGTTGCGCGCCACTGATGTTGGCAGGGTTCATCGCCTCGCAGATTCCAGGTTTTCCACCGCACGAGATGTTGTGCATATCGGACAAGGCATGCGCAAACGCATACGCCGCATCACTGATGAAGTGTAGACTTAGTTGCTGTTTGTAACCTGAAAATAAACTCAAATAGGGGAACGTCCAATTACAATCATATCACAAGAGTATTATTCATACTCATCAGGCATGCTTATCTGTATATTACGTATTAAGACCCGTTTATACTTTTGATGGCGTGTAACGCCGTCAACTTTACGCCGGTTAGCTCCGTGTGACAGCGCAAAACAGTGGGGAGAGCTACGAGTGGAACGTCGCCATGAAAGTCTGAATGCTTTGATGCCTTGAAAGTTCAACATAGTTGAACTCTGGCCAACGCTTGCGTCATGTTGCGCTGTCTAATGCCGTCAAGCATTGACATAAAAGTCTAAATGGGAGTATTGGCTTGCACTGTCTAACGCCGTCTAGCACCGTCACATGCCGTCAAAGTATAAACGGGCCTTTAGTCAGGTTCCAGTTCCCATCATGGCCGCTTGATGGTGTCTCAGTGCATCCGGGTGAAACAGCCACAGTGGCAATGACAATGACAATGACAATGGCAATGATTTTATTTTGACTCTGTCGATCCCTCACAGCCAGGGTATGAGAGCAACAATATAACAACATAGAATGTAAATCAAATAGCAAATAGTGGCGCCATCTATGGGCCAGGCGAAAGCTACTGTGTATATTTACAAGCCTGGTCCCCTGGCCTTTGATTCATGTGGATGCACTCAGACTACATCTAGCGGCCACTACGGGTACTGGAACCCGACTATATATTTATTGGACGAGGCTATTTGCAGAGCTGCTTTGCTCTGCGAATTAGCGGAAGAATGGTTCTTATTTGCAGAGCTGCACATAAAATTATGTTATTCATGAGCTTAACTATTAAACTGCTAAGATCAAATTCTGTTATTTATGAGCGTGACTTAGTAATCTGGTAATAATAGAGTGCTAAAATTGAAAACAGTGAATGGATGGCAATCACTGACACTGAAAATAATAATCATTCTTCCACTAATTCGCAGAGCAAAGTAGCTCTGCAAAGCATTATGACGAAAACAAAAGCCAAAATAATTCTGCACATGTGCATGCACAGTAAAATGATGCATGCTGATTGCATGTTGGTTGCAGCTCTGCAAATTACAGTATTGGTGGCTATAATTCGCAGAGCAGCAGAGTTGAGCGTCCGTTTCCTCTTTTGGGAGATCAGGGAATCCGAATCTATGAGTTTGTGGGTTCGAACCGTGGTGAAGTCAAACCAATGACTTAAAAATTTATACTTGTCGCTTCCTAGCCTGGCACTTGGCATTATTAGGATAGGGCAAGGACTGGTTGGCTCAGTGTCAAGATAATGTGACTGAGTGGGATATCAAGTCATGGCGCTGGTGGCCTGGTCTCCCAGTGGGGCAGCACTATAAAGTTGCAATGAGTGCACACTGTCACAAGTCGGTACCCATCCTGATATGACTTTAGATGTTGCTAGGACTTAAAACAACATCAACAATATAAAAAAATATATAAAAAATTCAGAACAGGCGCTGTTTGGATATAGGGAAGTTGGTGAAAATGAAAGGAACATATGCGACTAAGCTGATGTCAGTGTCAGTGCCAAGGTCAAATCATGGGGGTAAGTAACCAATTGGAATCAACTTCTGGCGCCAATGATAGTTTCATTTTTGTTTGTAGCTACTCCATTTCTTATCAACCAACTTTCTCAGAGGACAGTCTTTGTAGAACTACAGAAGTTGGCTACCGCTACAGTTTAGCGCATTTAACCGACCACCTCCACAGATGGACCACTCCCCTATATCGATCGCCTTATTTGGGCCCCAAACGATTGTCCATCGAATACCATTGTAATGATTTTTTTTTTAAACTCTCTAAACTGACCACCTCCGTAAATGGACCATTTAAAGTTGGTTCGACGGTTAGTCGATTTTGAGAGGTTTTACTGTACATATATATAGGGCCTTCATTGGCACTCCTCGCTCCTGAGAACTTGCTTGTCACGAGAGGTACACATGCACGCAGTGATGACAATGATTACGGGATGGCCGAATTAGTTAGAGCGTCCGTCTCCCATGTTGGTAGACTATGGGATCGTGGGTTCGAACCCTGGTCGAGTCAAACCAATGCCTTCAAAATTGATACTTGTTGCTTCCTAGTCAGGTGCTCGGCATTATTGGTTTAGGGAAAGGACTGGTTGCCTCAGTGTCAGGATAATGTGACTGAGTGGGATATCAGGTCATGGTGCTGGCGGCCTGGTATCCCAGTGGGACATCACTTTAAAGTCGCCATGAGTGCACACTGTCACAAGTCGGTACCCGTCCTTATATGACATTAGATGTTGCTAGGACGTAAAACAACTACAAACAAAACAAAACACAAAACAAACCTAAAGAGGACTTCGACAGGATAGTCTTGGATCCACAACCAGAAAATGTGCAAATTAAGGGTTTTGATGTGACACCCCTGCTATAAAATCTTTGACACTTGGATTATGTCTATAGGGGTCTTGGATATCTGAAAAGTGAATTTGGAAACTTTGAATGTATTATGCAAATTCGGTAGACACCGTTTTTTGACGATAGGCTGTGACGACACCAGCCGCCTAATTCCGGGGTAGGGGAAACTAAATCTAGTATATCATCACAACGCAAGACTCTACTGCAACAAATTACCACTCATTCTTTTGGTATGGATGTAGGCTAAAACAATAAGCAGAGTAGATTCTGATTGGATGAACCTCAAGGTCACTAGAGGTCAAAAGGTCGCGAAGGTTGTGGTATGCCAGAAATCCTGGACTTTCATCAAAGAAGTGCCTATTAATATACTGTATCATAAGTTTTTTCACTAAAATACTGTTTCAATCAACTCCTTAGATCCCTGTGATGTTTTTAGGAAAGGGGTGTCAAGGCTCATATAGAATAAATGGCGTCCTGTAGACATATTTCTAAGTTATGTTTTGGAAAAATATTTAAAAACATTAGTTTTTGACGGATCCATTTACGTCAAATAAAATGTGCGTAATAATCCATTTATTTCAGCCATTAACTAATATAGCATACTAGGACAGGTCTAAAAGGGGTTTGTAAATTCTCCTAAAAAGAAATAATTTTCAAGAATGATATATAGCCAGTGCCACAGTTTTAAATTGGTAAGTACTAGTAATAACATTTTAGTTCTAGTTCTAGCTACCAATAAGTGCCTGAATACAACCCACAGCATTGAATAGGCCACGACACCCATCAACACATGGAAAAATATACCATGCAGAATGCACATATATACATGTGCGTTCAGTGCCTCTTATGTCTAGGGCAACTCAAGAATGCACATAGATGCGAAAACCGAGCAGCGAAATCTAATAGTCAGTGATGAATCGGGCAGATTCATCACTGGCACATGGCTGCTTGACAGGATGTTGGTGTTAGGCCTCTTTGAAGTTGGTGTGCATATCCTAATGTTGCTGAATGTTGCAACCAGCGGCCACCCACCAGATACTCTGATCAGTCAGCACACTGAAAGGGGGAAGAAGACAAGGCAGACAAAGGAAGAGGTGCGAAGACAACATCAGTAAATGGACAGGCCCGGAGTTAGGACAACTTAGTTCCAGAGGACAGTGGAGAACAATGGAAAATGGAGAAAGCTGGTTGCAAAGTCATCTGCGGTTCTCCAACGACCCTCATGGTTAAGGGAATGATAATGATGATGATGACGATGATGACAAAGTCTGTATGGTACTTGGAAAGTCTTGAAAGTCTTGAACTTCATTTACCTCATTTCAAGGCCTTGAAAGCCTTGAATTTAACCTATTTGGGGTAATTAGTCTTGAAAAGCCTCGAATGCCATTAAACTGTCCCCACTGATCTAAATTAGACCGAAATCGCCATTCACCATTGGTTTTTTTTCTTGAAATCCAAATGAAAATAGCCTTGAATTCCTATCAAAAACAGACTTGAAAAGCATTGAAAAACACTGAAAGGCATTAAAAAAAGAATGCATTTCACAACTGCTTGGAAATGTTCTACAGCCTCTGTAATATCTCACACACCACTGTTGTTGATTTCCTCTTTGCCCGTACATTCCTTGGTGAACGGGTCATCTTCTCCCGCCTTGCCGTTGTCAAGGAAACCGGATGAGCCGTCAGCTCTGCCTTCTAGTACTCGGAATGTACAGTTGAACGTTGTCTCCCAGTACTCGGTGAACCAGGGATTCTTGTAGTTATTGGCAGGTTTCAGTCTGTGTAGAGATTGGTCGTAATGCGAAGCATTGCGTTTGATGCGTGGGAAGGGAGAGACCCTCCCCCGCCGTTGTGGCGCTGCTCCCTCACCTCGGCCGAGCCCCGGCTCGCCGCCCCCTTTCATGCTGCCTTCTTTGTCTGGCGCTCACACCTCACCCGACGGCCGCTGCTCGCCACCTGTCACCCTCCCTCGGGCCGTCAGCATTCGCACCTCACCGCCTGTCGCCCCTCCTTCCTCCCTTATAAGGCCGCCCGCCTCTCTCTTCAGGCATTCACCCTCCTGCCGTCTTCCGCTGCTCTCCAACTTTTCCTTTTTGGCTACATCAGGATGCCCATCCCAGCACCTCGGGCACACCTCGCCGGGGGAGCGGCGCAGAGCACACCGCCCATCCCGGCACCTCGGGCACACCTCGCCGGGGGAGCGGCGCAGAGCACACCGCCCATCCCGGCACCTCGGGCACACGTCGCCGGGGGAGCGGCGCAGAGCACACCGCCCATCCCGGCACCTCGGGCGCACCTCGCCGAGGCGGCGGACCATTTGCCTGCTTTGGACCTCACCTCGCCGGACTCCACCTCGGACCGCTGCATCCAGGGTCCCGTCGACCACACACGGGCATCCGCGGCCGACGCCTTCACTTTGGCCTCCACCTCGGACGCTCCAACACCAGCATCATGCCCAGAAGCGAGGGGACGCCACCGCCCGCCCCGGGGCGGCGGACGGCGTACACCACACGGCCCATCCCAGCACCTCGGGCACACCTCGCCGGGGGGGCGCACCCTCCCCCACCACCTCAAGCACCACCACAGCCCAGCCCAGCCTCACCAACCCTCCGTAGACATCGCAGTCATGGACCCCCACGACACCGCCTTCATCGACCCACCGGACGCCTGCCTAGCAAAGCGCGCCCGGGCAGGGGCTCCCGCCTCGCCGGATTTTTAGGGAGCCGGCACCTCCAGCCCGGCACGGAGGCCCCAGACCGGCCAACCAACCACACAAAAGCCGCCCACCACACTGCCACCAGCCCTCCGGACATAACCACCCGCCCGACCGAGGCGCGGCCTGCCCGCCGCCCCGGCGCCGCCGTACCCTCCGGCAACCACTACCGCCTCGGGCCCCAGCGCCCCTCCGGCAAGGCTACCACCGCCACCCGGCCCCAGTGCCCCCACTACCGCCTCGGGCCCCAGCGCCCCTCCGGCAAGGCTACCACCGCCACCCGGCCCCAGTGCCCCCACTACCGCCTCGGGCCCCAGCGCCCCTCCGGCAAGGCTACCACCGCCACCCGGCCCCAGTGCCCCCACTACCGCCTCGGGCCCCAGCGCCCCTCCGGCAAGGCTACCACCGCCACCCGGCCCCAGTGCCCCCACTACCGCCTCGGGCCCCAGCGCCCCTCCGGCAAGGCTACCACCGCCACCCGGCCCCAGTGCCCCCACTACCGCCTCGGGCCCCAGCGCCCCTCCGGCAAGGCTACCACCGCCACCCGGCCCCAGTGCCCCATCATCGCCGCCAAGCGCCAGTCGCCCATCGCGGACCACAGCCCAGCCCAGTTTCACGAGGAACCCTCAGACCACTGCCCAGCCCAGCCTCAAGAGGAACCCTCAGACCACAGCCCAGCCCAGCCTCACAGAGACCCCGTCATCAACCCGCCCGACCCGACCCCGACCCCCGTCCCACCCAGCCCTGAGGACTTCGCCGGCCGACCTCCTCACCCGATCCCTCCAAGGAGCGGGCCTCCCCTATTTTTGGCCGCCCGCCCCTTGTCGACCTACCCCGCACCTCACACCTCAGACCACACAGCCCAGCCTCACGAGGGACCCTCCCCAGACAGTCCTGCCGCCGACCTCACGGCCTGCCCTCACGACCCTCCTCTCACCCAGATCACCGGCCCCCACCTCGGGCGCTCCGTGCCCCCGCCTCGGGCGCGCCTCGAGCCCCCTCCTACTATTTTTGGTGGAGGGCTCCTCGGCACCCCCTCATGCCATTGGACAATTGACTAAGCCGGACTCCTTGCTCCATACGAGCCTCCACGCTGACATTTATCTTTCCACTGTATTGCTCCTTATGAGCCTCCACACTGACACTTTTATTGACTGTATTCATTTTGTTATACCTTATAGCATTGTGCATATACCACATTGTATCTACCTTATTCTTTGTGCATATCGTTACCTTGTATGTACTTAACATGTTCCGCTGAGGCGTGCAAATAAACACGCCTTTTCTTCCACCCCGGCCTTGTTTTCTTCCTTCTCGCGCATCGGTCGTAATGCGAAGCATTGCGTTTGATGCGTGGGAAGGGAGAGACCCTCCCCCGCCGTTGTGGCGCTGCTCCCTCACCTCGGCCGAGCCCGGCTCGCCGCCCCCTTTCATGCTGCCTTCTTTGTCTGGCGCTCACACCTCACCCGACGGCCGCTGCTCGCCACCTGTCACCCTCCCTCGGGCCGTCAGCATTCGCACCTCACCGCCTGTCGCCCCTCCTTCCTCCCTTATAAGGCCGCCCGCCTCTCTCTTCAGGCATTCACCCTCCTGCCGTCTTCCGCTGCTCTCCAACTTTTCCTCCGCCCACCCACCCGTCTCTCTCTAAATTTCTTCACTCCCGAGGGTGGAGGGCTCCTCGGCACCCCCTCATGCCATTGGACAATTGACTAAGCCGGACTCCTTGCTCCATACGAGCCTCCACGCTGACATTTATCTTTCCACTGTATTGCTCCTTATGAGCCTCCACACTGACACTTTTATTGACTGTATTCATTTTGTTATACCTTATAGCATTGTGCATATACCACATTGTATCTACCTTATTCTTTGTGCATATCGTTACCTTGTATGTACTTAACATGTTCCGCTGAGGCGTGCAAATAAACACGCCTTTTCTTCCACCCCGGCCTTGTTTTCTTCCTTCTCGCGCATCATGGCATGCAGTCACTGTTGTTAGCCGTCTAATTTAGGCCAACAAAACTAAAAATTGGTTATCGTCCCCGCCCGTGCCTGACAAATCTCTCACCCCTGAATTAAAAAAAAAAAATCATTTGAACTATTAAAAATTCGTCGGTCTAGGAGCAATTCAACTTTCGTATCAATTTGTAAGTCATTGGTTTGACTCGGCCAGGGTTCGAACCCAGGAGTTTGAATCATATGACCCACCAAAACGGGAAGTGGAAGCTCAACTCATTCAGCCATCGTGTCTGGCTACATATTACGATTACGTCAAAAATAACAAATTAAAATAAAACCCGCCTGCCCGACCCTAATTTTGATTTCAAAAGGACGATCACCAATTTTTTAATTTTATTTGGTCTTACTTCTGTTTTGTGCGTGGACCACTGTGGAATATTTCAGGTAGCGGAATGCTTGTAGTGTGTGTAATCAACTAAACCTGGATTTCGATACTCGAACCCGAATCTCACTGTCCATGAGTGACACTCGGCCTCTGACTTCGTATCGGAGACAGTGTGCGATACATACACAAGTATCGGACATGATATGCACCCTACCTTTTCTCTCTAACCTATTTGGTGAAGTATCTTTTGGACTAAACATGTTAATAACCTATGTAATGAAGTATCTTTAATACTGAACATGTTAATAACCTACTTAGTAAAGTGTCTTTAGTACGTAAGATGTTAATGACTTAGTCGGTGAAGTATTATTATAAAAGAAACTGCTAATAACTTATTTCATGAAGGATCTGTGGTATTGAATATATTAATAAGCTTCTTGCTGAGGTATCTTAGTGGGAAATATGTCAATAACCTATGTATGAATTATCTTTAGTACTGAACATGTTAACAAGCTACTCGGTGAAGTGTCTTTAGTACTGAACATGTTAATACCCTACTTTATTACTGAACATGTTAATAACATACTCAGTGAAGTGTATTTAGTATTGAACATGTTAATAGTCGGTGAAGTAACCCTTAGTACTGAACATGTTAATAGCCTATTTGGCAAAGTGTCTTTTGTACTGAACATGTTAATAACCTACTTGGTGAAGTATCTTTATTACTGAACTTGTTAATACCTTACTCCGTGAAGTATATTTACTATTGAACATGTTAATGACCTACTTGGTGAAGAACCACTTGGTACTGAACATGTTACTAACCTACTTAGTGAAGTGTATTTAGTACTGAACATGTTAATAACCTACTTGGTGAAGTGTCTTTTGTACTGAACATGTTAATAACCTACGTAGTGAAGTGCCTTTAGTACTGAACATGTTAATA
The DNA here is from genome assembly GCA_030323885.1 of Branchipolynoe longqiensis. Lineage (NCBI taxonomy): Eukaryota > Metazoa > Annelida > Polychaeta > Phyllodocida > Polynoidae > Branchipolynoe > Branchipolynoe longqiensis. The sequence goes on from CM059200.1 coordinate 36,348,701, forward strand.
ACCTACTTGGTGAAGTGTCTTTAGTATTGAACATGTTAATAACCTACTTAGTGAAGTATTGTTAGTACCGAACATGTTAATAACCTACTTAGTGAAGTGTCTTTAGTACTGAACATGTTCATAACCTACTTGCTGAAGTGTCTTTAGTACTGAACATGTTAATAACCTACTTGGTGAAGTGTATTTAGTATTGAACATGTTAATGACCTACTTAGTGAAGTGTTTGTTGTACTGAGCATGTTAATAACCTACTTAGTGAAGTAGCTGTAGTACTGAACATGTTAATAACCTACTTGGTGAAGTGTCTTTAGTACTCAACATGTTAATAACCTACTTGGTGAAGTGTCTTTAGTATTGAACATGTTAATAACCTACTTAGTGAATGAAGTATTGTTAGTACCGAACATGTTAATAACCTACTTAGTGAAGTGTCTTTAGTTCTGAACATGTTAATAACCTACTTAGTGAAGTATCTTAAGTACTGAACATGTTGATAACCTACTTGGTGAAGTGTCTTTAGTACTGAACATGTTAATAACCTACTTAGTGAGGTGTATTTAGTACTGACCATGTCAATGACCTACTTAGTGAAGTATTTGTAGTACTGAGCATATTAATAACCTACTTAGTGAAGTATCTGTAGTACTGAACACGCTAATAACCTACTTAGTGAAGTATATGTAGTACTGAACACGTTAATGACCTACTTGGTGAAGTGTCTTTAGTACTGAACATGTTAATAACCTTCTTAGTGAAGTATTTTTAGTACTGAATATGTTAATGACCTACTTAGTGAAGTATTTTTAGTACTGAATATGTTAATAACCTACTCCGTGAAGTATGCATCGAATCCCTCCAGTTCTTGTGCAAATGGCTGCACAGTGATGGCATCCTGCACCACCTGACCCAGACCTTCCACCGACACCTTCCGGCCGGACCAGCCATCACTCCCGATCCACAGAATGTCTGTCTTGTTGAGGCGGTCTGCCGCCAGGAATACTTGACGGGCCCTAGAGAAATCTGCCCAGAGGATGGCCACTGTGTTGGGAATAATGCACATGGTTTAGGTTTTGCAGTGTGGTGGGGTATGATGGAGCGGATTTTTAAAAAAAATATTGTTTTTATTTTTTATTGAGGCTGTATTTATACTGTCCATAGCATGTAAGCCCGGGTATCCAGGCTTGTTTTCAATGCTGGCCAGCTGTAGTGTTGGTGTTGTCTTACCAAGATATAACCATGTGCAATAGACATTCAAAGAAAAAGGTATTGTGTATTATTTCGTGGGAGGAGGTTCAGGTGAAAATATGGGATGTCTGATTATCATGGATCAAGATTGGTAGATTTGAAAATTACAAGTATTTATAGGTATGTGTACAAATGTATATATATATACGTTTTTGGGTGGTTGTTTTTGTGTGATGATTTACTTAACCTGCCCATAATGGATAAGTGCGTTAACACTTGTTTTCACTGCTGGGCAGCACTAGTCCAATTTGATTCAAATCTTTTGAATTTTGTTTTAGTAATAATTTAGATTTTCTTACTTCTCATTTATGATTTGTAACTGTTTGTATATTGCAAACAGTCCAAAATCAAGCTTTTACTATTTGTATATGTATAATACCTCAGGGAGTTTGATACCCCTGCCTTGCAAAGTTATAAACCACTGCCTTGTGGTGTACAGGTACTTGATAGAACCAAAGGCTAAGGGAGGAAACCCTAACAGAAAACCATGCTTCCGTGGCAGCATTTAGGACGGTGATGAATGGAACTCCCAATATCTCCTGACCAGCCACTGCAGGGACAAATAGTTTGCGCCTGTCTTGACGTGTTCTTGCCGGTGTGAGACCTCTATTTGCTCCCTGAGAGAGTGCTGATAGTAAATTGCAAAAGCCAGCAGCACTTCAACACTTTGCAAGCAGCTTTTATGATATGCACAACCACACAAAATAGTGGCGCTTAAGAAATAAAAGCAGTCTTTGTCGCATTGCGACCGACAGCATGATCATGATGATGATGATATGTATGTATATACATATATTAATATTTGTGTACAAAAATGTATGTATAGATATATACATATATGCGTTTGTATGTATATATTTGTGTATATATGTATATATATGTATGTGAAGTGGGCGAGACTACTCGACCGATTATTTGCGGGCTCGCATTTTGCCATTATGCACAAGCTCGCAACTGCCACATTTGCGAGGCCGGGTTCCCTGCTGTAAAGCGTTGCTGGGATACGTCGATTGTGACTATCCTAGCAACGATAGGAGGTTGGGCGTTCGGACCCAGACCCATCAGACATGTTTTTGCACGCTCCGATGTTTCAGCCGAATATATAGTATTTTATTGTGGAAATTCAAAACTTATTTAACTTAATTATATGGGAGGGGATTTAACTAATAACATACATTATATTGCTGAACCATATTTAACTAATAACATACGTTATATTGCAAAATTCATCCTGTTAGTAAGAGGTAAGAATAAAACGGTGAGCTCCTAAGAAGTGACATGAATGTTCCTTGCATTCTTTACTATTCTCCAGACTTATATTATTAACCGCTATGGTCAACTTCATATTGCTATTTTGATTGCTCTATAATCTTATTCAATTAAGGGCCTTCCGCCCCACGGTCTGTAAGGCGTCAAACTCTCCACCTAGAACGTTGCTAGCCAAGGGTCAAGCTGGCAGGGAGGCGGACAACCGGCGGTGGGAGGCACAAGACATTCACATGGAAACAATTATTCATATTAACACGTAGGCTCGCCTTAAGCGGGGGTGGAATAGCCTGACGTTTAAATATGTGTATGCATATATGAATCTAATTTCTCAGGAAAATCCCCCCCCATATTAAAATGACATTCTTAGATTGGAGAACTATAATCTTTGCTTGCCGACTTGTAGCTTGTCCTTTGCAGTCATGTCCATGATGATTGCTTCGTAGTTGGCTGAGCCCCAGTTGGCTTTGTTGAAGTCAATTCGCTTGATGTAGGCGAAACACAACCCGTTCTCATTGGCTGCCCGCTCAAGCTCAGCGAACCCCTTGATTCCATAGTAGGAATCTTCATATATCATGGACACGTAGGTCCACTTAAATTCGCTGTCAAGTGAACAAACACAAGCCTATTTTAGGGGGGGGGATTGAATGGTTAAATATCAGTAATAACCCACTCTCAATGGAGATACAGTAAAACCACTTTAAGTCGAGCGACCATGGGATCGACTTTAAATGGTCCGTTTAGGGAAGTGGTTGGTTTACGGTGTTTTTTTTAATCGCTACGGTGGTACTGTATGGTGGTAATTAATAATAACTAATAATTATTAACAATGAGTAATACATAGTTATAGTCAGTAATAATCAGTAATAATCAGTAATAATTAGTCATAATTAGTGAGATTTAGTAATAATTATTAACATTACTTATTAATGATTATTAATAATTATCAATAAGTATTAATAATAATAGCGTCATGATCATGTACCATAGCTAACTTTACTAACTTGAGCAAAACTCGCAACAAGTACCCACTGTGGCTGAGTGGTTAGAGTCTGACTTTTTTCTAGGTCAGACTCCTAATCTGAAGGTCGGTGGTTTGATTCCCCATGCCTCCACCTCTGCCAATTTGGATTTCCACTGCTGTGTATAAAATACAGCGTCATCAAAGGCCAGTTGCTCTCATACCATGTATATGTGGTGTGGGAGGTTAAAAATCCCTTGGGTCAGTAAAAGTGTAGGCTCGGGCTTTCTATCGACAACCTGTCTAATGGGAAATACAAGTGTATTTAGACTTATCCATGATAGGCAGTATAAATCTTCAAGAAAAAAAGTTAAACGGCAACAAACAGAAGAGAACTGACCTGAGCAGGGTTACGATCGCCTTGGCCTGGTAGCTGTCTGAAGGAACAGTTCTCTTGAAGAAGGGAAAGCGCTCTGGGTTGCTCAGGTCTGGACTGGTAGACAAGTAGCTCACCTGTATGGATCGGTTGGTTGTTGGGATATTTACGTCCTGGCAACATCTAAGGTCATATCAGGATGAGAATTGACTTGTGAGAGTGCACACTCATGCCAATTATATAGTGCTGCCCCACTGGGAAATCAGGCCGCCAGCACCATGATCCGATATCCCACTCAGTCACATTATCCTGACACTAGGCTAACCAGTTGTTGTCCTATCCTATTAATGCCGAGTGCCAGGCTAGGAAGCGACAAGTAGCAATTTAGTCAATCATCGGCTTGACTCGACCGGGAACCAAACTTCCGGTTTTCCCGCACACAAGACCCGCACTCTACCAATTAGGCCACCGCACCTGGTAGCCTAAGACCTGTATGGAGACAGAGTGCACATTACTGCTGGTGGTGGCCTGGGTCTCCTATGTTTGAGAGCTTCAGAAGCTGCTACACAATCTTGTCGGGCAATCAGGGAAAAGATATTCCCGTTTTCTAATGGAATGTTGCCCTTTTATTTTCTCTCTCTCTCCTGTTGACATTTTGGTAATTTGTGTGACCTTAGGATGTGGCCAGGACGCAAAACTCCAACAACAACAAAATAACAACAAACAAATTGACAGACTGCATTAAAAATAAATTAATTTAAAAAAATAACAGACTTTATTATTCCGTTGGCATCAGACTTGCACTTTTCCAGCACCAGCACTGTACCAGACTACTCTTAAGGCCTGTTTATACTTTTGACAGCATGTGACACCTTCAACTTTATGCTGGTTAGCGCCATGTGACGCCACAAAATAGTGGGGAGTGCACAACGTGTGGAAGAGCTAACCTTGAAAGTTCAACATAGTTGAACTCTGGTCAACGCTTGCGCCATATTGCGCTGTCTAACGCCATCAAGCGTCAACGTAAATTCTAAATGGGAGCATCGGCTTGCGCCGTATTGCGCCGTGTTGCGCCGTCACATGCCGTCAAAAGTATAAACAGGCCTTTAGTCTTACCTGGGGCAGGTGGAAGAGCTTGAGGAGGGAGGCGAGTTGCAGAGATACTGATGAGGAGGAGCCCCCCAGGATGCCGACAGTCTTGTGGAACTCGGCCGCTCCAGGCTCGATTACTGGCTCAGACCCACCAGGACACCTGCAACACAAGCTGCTGTTCATCCGCTTTCACATGAGCCAAGTCTCCCGATGTGGTGGGAGATCTCCCTAAAATATATACCAAAATAAACCCCAAACCAAGTCTCCCGATGTGGTGGGAGATCTTCCTAAAATATAATTCAAAATAACCCGAATCTCTCCAATTTCCCGCTTTTAATTTTGTAATCTCCCACCAAAGAATCGATTTAACTTTTTTTGTTTCCCAATTCCAGGTCGAGTCAAGCCAATGACTTACAACATTGATACTTGTCGCTACCTAGCCCGGTGCTTGGTATTAATAGGATAGGGAAAGGACTGGATAGCTCAGTGTCAGGAAAATGTGACAGATTGGGATATTGAGTCATGGTACCGGTGACCTGATTTCCCAGTGGGGCAGTACTATAAAGTCACCATGAGTGTGCACTGTTACAAGTCAGCACCGGTCCTGATATGACCTTAGATGTTGCCAGGATGTAAAAGTCCGATAACAACCAACCAATCACCTGCTATTCACCTGCCCCTCACTGAGCCACACTTCCAGAGGAGTCAACCAACTCTCCCAATTTGGTGAGAGATCTCCCTAAAATAAATAGCAAAAATAACCCGAGTCTCCCCAATTTCCCGCTTTTAATTTGTAATCTGCCATCAACATTTTTTTTTCTTGAAGATGTATACTCCCATTCATGGATAAGTTTGAATAGACTTGTTTTCACCATTAGACAGTTTGTCAATATAAAGCCTGAGCCTACACTTTTACCGACCCAAGGGATTGTTAACCTCCCACACCACATAGACATGGTAGGAGAGCAACCAGCCTTTGATATCACTGTAGGTTATACACAGCGGTGGAAATCCACATTGGCAGAGGTAGGGGGGGAGGGCATGGGGAATCGAACGACCGACCTTCAGATCAGGAGTCACTCTAACCACTCTGCCACGGAGAACACCACTTCAAATGGGAATAAACAACTAAGTAGATTAAATCAGTCACTGTCAAGGACACTGAACACCTTCAGAAAAATCAGGGGTTTTATAAGTGAAAAGACAGATCTTCTTATGTACAAAACAATGATCCTCCCAATAATTGATTATAATGACCTAATATATGAACTACTCACCAAACACCAACAAGCAAAGCTTCAAACAGTACAAAATAGGGCACTCAGGACAGTTTACAAAGGCCAAAATCTACACACAGAAGAACTACACGCTAAAGCTGGAATGGACAAACTAGACACAAGGCGCAAAAGGCATCTCTTAGGACTCATGTACAATAGAGCCCAAGACACAATATATACTGACACAAGTATTCACAATACTAGGGCAGCAGATGGCAACCTCTTGAAAATTACCTATCCAAGGACTAACAAACTCAAAAGAGCACCTATTTATCAGGGAAGCCAACTCTGGAACAAACCCTCTGCCAAACCAAGGAATGCAACAACCTACCTGAAATTTAAATCTAGATTAAAGGTTGAGTACCCAACATAGGCATACATTAATAAACCTACCTGGATATACCACAAAAGTTGATAACCGAAATAAATACATAGTCCCAATCCACTCCCTTCCCTCTCCCTCTCTGAAATCCCCCCCTGGCAAAAAGAGTAAAAGAAATACCCACCAGCCTATAACACCTGACTAAACCAATAAAACATATACTGCTGACAAAGCAATAGTTGACCAAGACAATTTAAATGAGTCCTGCAACCATTATTTGCATAATCCAAAATCCACGACTACCTGTATCAGCAAGTCATGCCCATTATATTAATGTCTCCTCACAGGTATGATCATCAAATCACTGATATAATGTAAAGGTAAATGGCTATTCTCCAGTCTACATGTGTAAAATAAGATCCCCACTATATTTGTAATGCCTCATTTTAACCTACTATTGTCTATATTGTTCATACCATCTCATCATCTCATCCATAAATAGTTCATATGCCGGAAGACCAGTGCCTCGGTGCTCAAAAAAGATGTGATTCAACTGTAATAACAATTTGAAGAAAACAAAAATCATCTTAGCTTCTTTTTTTTCTTTCTGTATTCCTTTGAAAACAAAAAAAAAATGAACCATTTTGTATCACTTTTCCCTCCTAATTTTCTAGGGAGATCTCAGTAAAATCCCAATCGTCCGACTTCCTGCTTTACTCTGTAATCTCCCACCAAAAAATCCTTTTAGCTTGTTTAGATTTTTTTATAAATATTTGTATGCATATTTTTCGTCAAAATGGACCAGAATGCAGCACATTAGATCACTTTCTCCCCTGTACGAAGAGACAATCTCCCCTCACACACCATCCACTCTTCAGCTATGCTATTTGTCCCTATTTACAATTTCTCTATCAGGGAGATTTCCCAACTCACACTCTTATCTTCTTGGCCCCTCTGCACTTTGTATTGCATTTGACCTTATCAAGATTTAAATCGTCCTCTTTCAATAAACTTGCCTAGTCCGATGGTTTTGAGTTGGTCATTTTTCAAGATAAATATATTTGGTTGATCGTCATAATCTACCTTAAGCATTAGTTTGAAGTAACAATGATTTAAAATGACTAACTTAGGAGATATTTTAAGTGTAAAGATGTTTAATCAATTTTGGCGTGCCTGTGAAAAACTGTGACCCCCCCGCCTCCCCCAGAGCCTTCAGCAGTGTCAGCTTCTATAGCCGAATGAGTCCAGCATCCGTCTCCCGTTCTGGTAGATCGTGGGATTCGAATCCACAGGTTCGAACCCTGGTCGAGTCAAACCAATGACTTAAAAATTGATACTTGTCGCTTCCTAGCCAGATGCTCAGCATTATTAGGATAGGGCAAGGACTGGTTGGCTTAGTGTTAGGATAATATGACATCAGGTCATACTGCCGGCGGCTTGGTCTCCCAGTGGGACAGCACTACAAAGTCGCCATGAGGGTGCACTGTCACAAGTCGGTAGCCGGACTGATATGACCTTAGATGTTGCCAGGACGTAAAACTCAAACAAACAACCCATCAAACTTCGAGCAACAACAACAAACAAACAAACCATCAAACTATCCAATTTCAACCGCAGAGCTCACCTGAAAGGTAGATCCCTGACATCATCCCGCGTCATCAGCACCCTGATCAGCTCGACTGCTTGCTCCAGCGCATGCGTGTCATCATCGCAGCTGTCCAGCACCACGGCCCCGAGCGTGAAGCCCGGAAGCAGCTGTTTGTCGGCATTGATGTGGTCCAGGCTGTAGAACAAGGCCTCCATGGCCTGCACCCCGTCCTCCTCCTGCACCCCTCCGCACACCTCCCCGCGCCGGGCCCCCGGGTCCCCGCCCGGCAGCCGGACCCAGTGGTGAACCGGGAAGAAGGCCGCCAGCAGGATGTCGCCACTGTAGTTGCCATAGATATGGGCTTCCGAGAACGCCGCCGCGAAAACGAGGCAGACGCTGCTCAGCAGAACCCGGGTGGACATCTTGAGTAGCACACCCGGGGAACTCACTGTGCGCATGCGCAATTGTTCTTCCGGTGCTATGCACACCTCCACCCTTTTCCCCCTTTTTTAATTTTGTTTTAATTTTTAATTTTTAATTTTTAATTTAGAGTCTGCCCATCAGCGCTGGTCTGGAGGCGATAGTGACCAGACGCAGTTTGTATCACTATCAGGGTGGCCAGGAGCCAGCCACTTGCAGGTGGCGCCGCTGTGGCCGAAGTTGTAACTAACCCCTCTGGTAGTAGATAGTAGATAATTAATCATGTATATAGAAAGGGAACTAGGATGTGGTAGTGTGGCCAGGAGCCACTTGCAGGTGGCGCCGGTGTGGCTGAAGCAGGAACTAACCCCTGTGGTAGTAGATAGTAGATAACAAAGTATATAAATTATAGAAAGGGAACTGAGGTGTGGTTGTGTGGCCAGGAGCCACTCGCGGGTGGCGCCTGTGTGGCATATGCAGGAACTAACCCCTGTGGTAGTAAATAGTAGGTAATAAAGTACGAGAAAGTGAACTGACATGTGGTAGCGTCCTTGTTTATATTCCCATAATATATTATAGAGCACATTTATATCCGCATAAGATGTTATGCATATATTATTAAATAGAACATTACATTGCTACTGTGGTGTGTTCGTCGGTTCTGGGTGCATGCAGTTGGAGGAACTTGGGTAGCAGGACAGCTCAGATAAGGTAAGCCAAGCAGTGGCTTGATTGCTGTCAGGTCAGATCCGACAGGACACCGCTCACTCAGGTCAGAATGTTTACTCGGGCCACAAGAGTCTACCATCAGCTCTAGCCATGCATGACCTCAATAGTGCATTACACTACGGGGACTGACTGCAACAATTGGCGTCATGGGTTTGGACCTATGCGTTAAAGGCCCTGTCACACTATGGCGTATTGCATCAGCGTATGCCAACATATGTGATTTTGTGCCAACATGTTGGTGTATGTTGGTGTTTGCTAGTGTATGCTGGTGTACGCTGGCATACGCTGGCATACGCTGGTGTACGCCGGTGAACGCCGGTGTACGCTGGTGTACTTTGGTATACATTGGTGTACGCTGGTTACGTTGGTGTACTTTGGTGTACACTGGTGTATGCTGGTGTACGCTGGTGTACGCTGGTGTATGCTGGTGTACACTGGTGTACGCTGGTGTACACTGAGACAAGTTATGGGTACCGGAAAGAACACTGGAAAGAACATTTGTCCCTGCAGTGGCTGGTCGGGAGATGTTGGGAGTTCCATACATCAACCACCCTTGATGCTGCCACAGTGGTATGGTTTTCTGTTCAGGGTTTGCTCCCTTAGCCTTCGGTTCTGTCAAGAACCTGTACCACAAGGCAGTGGTTTGCAACTCTGTAAGTATAACTATTTCAGACAAACATATATATGCTGTATGAGAATTATATGAGTATAATAGCCCGGAATCTTCCTCCGACTCCACAGCACCCTCCTCAATCATCGGATGCTGGAGCCTGGGCTAATCATCTACTGCTTCAACCTACGCCAACTTAGCTCCGATCATTTCACCACCTCCCGCTTCATACTGTGGCAGCTGCGCATCCTCACTCACTGTACCACTGAAATTTGTTTAGGCAAGGGGCGTTTGTTCCTTTAGCTTGGGAAATACAACTCTAACCCGCTATCATATCTTCCTCTTATTCATTTACCGTATATATCCCAATAGAAGCATGCTACCTAATAGAAGCACACCCCCCCCCCCCCCATTTCACGATTGAAAGCATGCACAATTTTACGATCATATTCAGACTGAATGCTGATAAAATAAGACAATCCCACTTTATTTCAGAGGCATGACAAAAACAAATCCATGAAATTCTTTAACTTTGAATAGACGCGCATCCATGTGTCTGCATTTGCGCAGTGCACTTCAATTGGGACATATACGGTATGGAGGTCTATTATTGTATTAATATAAAGCGTCTTTCTCACGCTTTCATTTCCAATCTACTTCTCACCCCCTCGTGTTCGACAACTACCTACGCTTCCTTTCTTAGTCGTGATCCAATTCGACATGGGATGCATTGATGATTGAAGGCAGGCATCATCCAATATTGGTATTCAGGGGCATAGCTAGACCTTTAATGATGTGTACTCCTAATTTCGGCAGGGGTTTAGGGGGCCACTTAAGCTTAAGCTGGTGGATTTTACATAGTTTAGACTTGAGTTTTCGACACTCCGGACTACTACATGCCTCCTCTCTCTCTCTCTCTCTTTATTATTTTTTAATTTAATTTATTTTTGACAAAACGATGTGGACGTTTTGGCATACGCGCGTACGCCTAGCTACGCCCCTGGTATTCTGAGTTATTCCAAGGTATTCCGAGTTATGGCTGATGCCTCAGAAAGGCCTGAAGCTGTGACCATCACACATCGTTACAGCGTTAACTTACAGACTGAAAGTTGGAGTTGGAGGAGCCACTGCCATACATTTCCTTCACAATGGGTCCAGCACCTCAAACTCACTTTGCAACTATAACCACATGGTTCCTCACCAACAACCTTGGTAGAAATCTAGAATTATTGCCACCCATTTGTTTCAAATAATACATTGCAGTGAAATTGTCCTGGCAAATATCTTACATTGCATTAGATAAATTATCACTTTGCATTATGTTTGTTTGTTTGTTGTTGTTTTATGTCTGAGCAACATCTAAGGTGATATCAGGACGGGAACCGACTTGTGACATTACGCACTCATGGCAATTTTATAGTGCTGACCCAGTGGGAAATCAGGCCGCTGGCACCATGACCCGATATCCCACTCAGTCACATTATCCTGACACCGAGCTAACCAGCCCTTGCCCTATCCTAATTATGCCAAGCACCAGGCTAGGAAGCGACAACTATAAATTTTTAAGTCATTGGTTTGACTCGACCAGGAACCGAACTCGCGAACTCGCGATCTTCCGCACCCGAGGCCTGTGCTCTACTGATTCGGCCACCGCGCCCGGTCTTTGCATTATGTGTATTCACTGCCTCCCATACCTTCCATCGTGACATTTGTTTGTTTGTTGGTAGACTAGTTGATTAAGCAGGGGAAATTTCAATCGCGGACAATTGGTCTACCTCATTCCAGTGCCCCTTGCCCTATCCTAGTAATGCACAGCGCCAGGGGCAGGTGGGGACAAGTATCAATTTGTAAGTCATCGGTTTGACTTGGCTCAGGTTCGAACCCGGGAGTTCATATCCTACGACCTGTCAAAACGGGAGGCGGATGCTCAACTCATTCGGCCATCACCTGAAGGTTCGATCTGACATCCTGGGTCCCAGCTTCAATCCTTCTTAGGGGACCAGTGGAACTTGGACCATGCGTATTGGCCACAACCCTGGTTCTGGGCGATAGCAGTAAGGCACACATGCACTATCTGCTCATGGCGCAGGTCACGTGTGCTCTGAACCGGATGCACTGGTTGAATCGGCAAGAGTGCTCACTTCACGGGTGGAAGGTCAGAGATTCTTGAGTAGTAGCCGAGTCAAATCAAAGACTTACCAAATTTTTACTTGTCGCTGCCTAGACAGGAAGTCAGCATTACTAGGATAGGAGAAGAACTGGTTAGCTCAGTATCAGGATAATGTGACGGAGTGGGATATCAGATTATGGTGTCGGTGGCCTGGTCTCCCAGTGGGGCAGCACTATAAAAGTCGCCATCAGTGGGCAGTAGTCACAAGTTGGTGCCCATCATGATATGACCACAGATGTTGCCAGTAAGTCAAACTCCAACAAACAAACAATCAAACAGTCAAACACTCAAACAAACGATCAAACAAAACATCTAACAAAAAATCTAACAAAAAATCAAACAAGCAAACAATCAAGCAAACAATCTAACAATCAAGAAAACAATCAAACAAACAAGGAGTCAAACAAACAATCAAACAAACAAGCAGTCAAACAAGCAGTCAAACGAGAAATCTAACAAACAACCAATCACATAATCAATCAAACATTCAATTAAACAATCAATTGAATAAACAAACGATCAAACAAACAAACAATTAAACATACCTATATCTTGGAGACAGTGACAGTTGCTACAATCCACCACATCTGAAGAACTGTCTCGATTTCTATTAATTAAGAGGGGCTGACAGGTCCAAGGCCTATTATAGCTGTATCATATTGATTGATTGATCGATTGATTGATTGATGTGTTCTGTGACTAGTTGAGTGTTATCCCTGGGTACCGGTGTGGTGGTGAGTGGGAATGTGTGAGCTTTGTGACTGAGCATGACAGTGCCTGATATGACACCACACTGTGTGCGTGCAGTGTTGACATGGCCACGACACTGTTTGTTGCCTGACCTCCAGTGTCCTTGCCAGAGTTCACATCCTCTTACGGAGCATCCCTATTTGGCCGTCTTTGTCAACAATAACAAAAATGTTCCTACAAGAAAATAGGGTGTTAGTATTGGGGGCGGGTGGGGGGGGGGGAAATAAAATATGGTGTTAGAATGGAGCGGGGAAAGCAAAATGGTTGGAACATCTGAAATGTCTTCTTAAGCAACATAACCGTAGGTAGGCAGATTTGTTTGGGGGCGCATAACATTCTTGGAACGAATGAGTGCTGAAGGCATGAAGAACTAGAGTAGCCTGGGGGTATCCGCTCCCCCCACCCACCCACCCCCGCCCCCTCCCAGGTAATTTTGAAATCTAGAGGCTCTGAAATGCCATTTCCAGACATTTCAGATAGGTTACATAATGGGGTTTCTTTTGTGTGTTGGGGGGTGGGGGGGGGGGGGGGGGGGGGGGGGCAATTTCTCCACTAGCCACACTGTTAGCTCAAAATGACCCCGCACCACCCCGGACAGGCCCGGTCCACCCCGGACCACCCCCGAAATACCCGGACCACCCCCAGACCACCCCCAGACCACCCCCGGATCAGGCCGGATCAGGCCGGATTGAGCCCGGATCGCAAAATCCCCTGGACTGCCCCGGATGTTTTAAACATTTAAAAACATCTGGGGCTGAGCCCGGACGGCGCCGGACGAGCCACGGATCAGGCTGGATCAGGGGGTGTCGGCACGGACGAGCCACGGACGAGCCACGGATCGCCCCGGACCACCCTGGATGGCGGTCCGGCGCTCGTCCGGCCCCTGATCCGGGTATGTGTGACTGGGGCTTGAATGATAAACGGCGACTAGAATTCGATTGGAAAATATATAGGTCATACAATGTACTCTATGATAATGACATAAATTGGTGTGGCCTAACATGAGTATGTCAAACTCATGCTGTCATTTCACCGGGTGCGGTAGCTTAATAGGTAGAACGCTAACCTCGCGTGCGGAAGGTCGGGAGTTCGGGTCCGGGTCGAGTCAACCCAATGACTTTAGAATTGATACTTCTCGCTTCCTAGCCTGGCACTCGGCATTAATAGGATACGGCAAGGGCTGGTTAGCTCAGTGTCAGGATAATGTGACTGAGTGGGATATCGGCTGCCGGTGCCAGTGGGCTGATTTCCCAGTGGGGCAGCACTATAAAGTCACAATGGGTGTTGATTGTCACAAGTCGGTACCGCTCCTGATATGACCTTAGATGTTGCCAAGACGTAAAACTCCAACAACCAAGCACCCATGCTGTGATTAAAAGATATCCATCAATAAGCAGCGCTTTCCATGCTTTTCTTTTTCACACCTTTTATCTAATTTTTGTGCATGTACATTTATATCACCGCTCTGCTCTATTTTTGTTGTATTTTGTTTTGTTTGTTGTTGTTTTACGTCCTAGCAACATATAGGGTCATATCAGGATGGGTACCGACCTGTGACAGTGCACACTTAGGGTGACTTTATAGTGCTGCCCCACTGGGAGACCAGGCTGCCAGCACCATGAGCTGATATCCCACTCAGTCACATTATCCTGAGCCAACCAGTCATTGCCCTATCCTAATACTGCCAAGCACCTGACTCGGAAGCGACAAGTATCAATTTTTAACTCATTGGTTTGACTCGACCAGGGTTCGAACCCACGATTTTGTTGTAACTGTTTATCTATCTATATTGGTTATCTACATTGCTTAGTGTGTTGTGGTGTGTATTACTGAAGCTCAAAGGCCAGTGCCTCGATTCTTACAATACGTTATTCAGGGGAATAAAATCACTTGAACAAACAAACACAAACTACTGGCTTTCCAGTTCATTCTTCCTGTGTCGAATCGGCAACCATAAGTCAGATGCTTATTCCTGGTTCCAGTATCTAATGGCTACTTATATCGGCACAAATTTGCTGAAATGGGAAAGAATGCTAAAAGACAAGATGGCGACCACATAATGCTGTCGATTTCACTTTTAAGATCGATTAAACTACATGTCTTATTATATTTTTCAACTCAAAAGTAGCAGGTAATATGGAAAGATGTATATGAAGAATATATTTCGCTTCTCAAATTAAAAATCATTTCTGTAAATACGGGGTGAATTAGATAAAAGATTCACCCCCTATTGCAGTATCCTGAGTAGGGGTGAAGAATAACCCTATATAAAAGCCGGCAACAATTATATACATGCTCGGTAAATGAAAAAAGCAGATAAATTCTTAATTTAATAAAACAAAATATGTTCTTCACATGCATCTTCATATTTACCCGCTACTTCTGATTTGAAAAATATAATAAAACATATACTTTAACGCACTTTAAAAGTGAAATCGACAGCGTTCTGTGGTCGCCATCCTGCTTGTTTACATCTTCTGCCATTTCACCAACTCTATCCCAATGTAGGTAGACACTGGATGCTGGAACCAGGAATTCCACTTCTGGTTCCATGCTAAATAAATTGTCCCCGTATTTACATTACGTTGTCATTCACCCCTACTCTGGGTAAGGGTGAATCTTTTATCTAGGGGGAATATTTAATCTACAGGCTTACCTGAAGTGTTCCTGTTGTAGTTTCTCTCCGTTGGGCTCTTCTGTAGCATACAGTCAGACACTCTGGTGGTCCTCATCAATATGTGGGAATATCATCGCAGAGTAGGAAGCGATACCTTCAACACACAGTTTTTTCCTTTTCTAATGATCAAACTCCACCAGTCTTTTCTATTTATTTACCGGACGCAGTCACCGAATCGGTAGAGCGCAGGCCTCCCGTGTTGGAGATCGGGAGTTCAATTCCCGGTCGAGTAAGACCAATGACTGACAAAATTGATACTTGTCGCTTCCTAGCTTGGTGCTCAGCATTAATAGGATAGTTCAAGGACTGGTTATAAGTGTCAGGATAATGTGACTGAGTGGGATATCAGGGCATGATGCTGGCTGTCTGATTTCCCAGTGGGGCAGCACTATAAAGTCGCCAGCACTGCCACAAGTCGGTACCCGTCCTGATATGACCTTAGATGTTGCGAGGACATAAAACTCCAACAACCAACCAACCTGTAGTGTTCATGCTGTAGTTTCTCTGCGTTGGGCTCTTGCGTAGCCTACAGTCAGCCACTCCGGTGGTCCTCATCAATATGTTGGACTATCATCGCAGAGTAGGAAGCGAGACCTTCAACACGCAGTCTTTTCCTTTTTCTACTGATCAAACTCCACCAGTCGCGTCTCTATTGAAAGCTTGCATCATCGCCCCACATAATCGCACCGACCACGCTCTTCCGGTCCCCGCTATGCTAAACACTAATGCACTTCCGGTTGTGCGGCTCACCAGAATGAGAACGAGGATGTTGACCCATCCTCCCTGACCTGAGGGATGATAACAACTGTGTGATTAATCAATGTTGTGTATGATTGTTTGTGTTGTTGACATGGATCGCTTTTACTGCATCCATAGTTATGCAGCGGTGCCAAGTAGATAAGAGTGTGAGTAGGGAGATCTCCCTCATTTAAAATTTGTAAATAGGGATAAATAGCGTGGCTGAAGGGGGAAGGGTGTCAGAGGGGGGTTCGCCCCTTTCTAGAAGGGTAGTCGGAAGAATTTAAAAATAAATTGATACAAAATGGTGCATTCTGGCGCATTTTTACGAAAACTATACATGAAATACATTTTTAAAACCAACAAAAATCAACAAGCTAAAATGATTCTTTGATGGGAAATTACAAGCTAAAAGTGGGAAATTGGGAAATTGGAGGGTTTTTTTTGCTATATTTTAGGGAAATCTCCCACGAAATCGGGAGGCTTGGAAACTTTGGAACCTGAGCCTGTTTAGTCAGACCCATTCTGATATGACCTTAGATGTTGCCAGGATGTAAAACCACAACATACACACTTTTAGTTCAATTAAAATTAGTATTAATTGACCAGATTTGGGGTGGGTTTTTATTACGAGGGTACCTATTGTGTTCGTCAGAATTTTGTATATTTCATCGCTGGAACGATTGTTACTCGGTTATAGACGACAGAAAGACACTATGATACTAAGACGGCTCACTCCCTATCTCTCCCATGGTAATGTAAATTTCGCAGTGCCACCTTGTGGTGGGTTTGATCAGCCCAGCTGCTGGTTGGTGTTTCACATGTAAACACATACAATTATATTATACATGAGATAGGTAAGTATGAATACACATCAATATGAAATTGCTATGAACAAATACACAACATCATCAGCATCATCATCAGCATCACCATCATCACACATCTTTCATATTCATATATACATTTATACATATAATATAGCACCTATTTAACCAAGAGAACAGCCAGCGCACCAAGTGGTGGGTTTGATCATTTTGATTACACAGTACAGGCTGAGTGAGCCGTCTTAGTATTTATAGGGTCTTTGGATGACATTAGCAAGAATTGACACAGATATTATATATTTTCCCTCAAACATTTCCCGCCCACTCACCTCCCTCTCCCTTCTTCCCAACCCCTTCCAGCCTTCTCCCCACCCAGATCCTCCCTTCTCCCCAACACCCTCCATCCTTTTCCCACCCACCCACAAAGCAAAATATGTTCTTCACATGCATCTTCATATTTACCCGCTACTTCTGATTTGAAAAATATAATAAAACATATACTTTAACGCACTTTAAAAGTGAAATCGACAGCGTTCTGTGGTAGCCATCCTGCTTGTTTACATCCTCTGCCATATCATGGGTGGTGTTCTCTGTGGCGGAGTGGTTAGAGTGTCTGACTTTTTTCTAGGTCAGACTCCCACCTCTGCCAATTTGGATTTCCACCACTGTGGATAACTTACAGCGTCATCAAAGGTCAGTTGCTCTCATACCATGTCTATGTGTTGTGGGAGGTTAAAAATCCCTTGGGTCGGTAAAAGTGTAGGCTCGGGCTTTTTATCGACAAACTGTCTAATGGTGAAAACAAGTCTATTCAGGCTTATCCATAATAGGCAGTATAAATCTTCAAGAAAGAAAAAAAAAACTCACCCATCCCCTCCCTTCTCCTCAACCCCCTCCATCCCTCCCCTCCCCCACCCCCCTTCCCCACTGCCCGTCTCCACCCCCCGCCCCCCACCACCACCACCACTAAGTGATTCTAGGAGAGGATACGCGGCCGGATACAAATCGAGAAAGTAGAGAATGAGTTTCACATCTTTCCCACGCTGAGCACATCTGCGATGACACAGATGCTCTGCCATTGGAGGTGTGGTTGGGACTAGATCCTGGTCCTGGTGGGACCAATGACTTACAAAATTGATAATTGTTGCTTCCTAACAAGCGCTCGGCATGAATAGGATAAGACAAGGACTACTCATTGTCAGAATAATGTGACTGAGTAGGATATCGGGTCAGGGTGATGACAGCCTGATTTCCCAGTGGGGCAGCAATATAAAGTCACCATGAGTGTGTACTGTCACAAGTCGGTACCTGTCCTGATATGACCTTAGATGTTAGTAGGAGGAGAACTCTAACAACAAACCAACTACTTAGCTAGGTGTGACCCTACACATCAAAGTGAGATACTGGTGCATTTATTAACCATTGGTTGCTGCATAGAATGACCAGAAGCCAAATAAAAGCTCATGAGAGAAGCACACTGGAAATGGCTGCCAAGGTGTGGAATGCCCAAACGGTAAAGGAACGACAAATTCCTGACCTAAAAACATACAAAAAAATATCTGTGCAAAATAAGGCTAGGAAACCCCCACTAAGATGCACTGCACAGGGGCATGTGATATGTCACGACCCATCAGCGGGATGCCCAATGGAAGGTATCCATGGCAAAAGTAGCCAGATAACACACCACACAGCTACGTACAAGCCTATGATATGTAAATAGGAGTAGGCTAGTCTAGTAATAAGAGTAGAACCAAATAAAATACATATATGCCAAGAAAATAAAAAAAAATCAACATAGGCTACTAACCATACCAACCAATTATCTATCTGCTACTGAAATGCAGGCAATCAAATACCTTATCAGCAGCTACTGTGTGGTAAGATAACACCAACACTACAACTGGCCAGCATTGAAAACAAGCCTGGGTATGGGTGTATATGCTATGGACAGTATAAATTCAGCCTAACAAAATAAATAAATAAAAATGGTATGATAAGTTTATTTAATAGAACGTGTTACTGCTGAAGACTGTTGTGTTAGAATCTTTACATGCATTCCAAAATTAATCTAATATGTTTAAACTTAAAACGTAGCTATTTACAAGTTCCTTCAAAGTAAAGTAATTTAGATTATAACATCAACCTAATATATTTATCTTTGAGGGAAGTCTTGGTGGTGTAATGGTTAGCACACTGGCCCAGAATGCAAGAGCTCTGGGTTCGATTCCCACTCGAGGCACAATATTTTCCATTGTCATCACTCCCTATAACATATACAGTAAAACCTCCCTAGCCGACCACCTCCACATATCGACCACTCCCCTATAACGATCACTATATTTGGGTCCCAACAATACCATTATAACCATGTTTTAACTCCCTAAACCGACCACCTCCCTAAATGGACCACTTTAAGTCGGTCCCAAGGTCGCTCGATTTAGAGAGGTTTTACTGTATATTAAAATACTCGTGGCTAGTGTTCCCACTTCTCCCGTGGCGGCGCCACCTGTCTATAGAAGATAGCCACCGCTAACTGGCACAGTGGCCGGACTTTTACATCGCAATACCTCAACTATACTACTTGTTTTGAACGAAAATTCTGATTGCTATCAAGCTTTAAGGAAGAAAATCAAGATAGTGAATTCTGAGATGACTCAATCAGTAGCTGCAATCAGTGCTGGTTTGGGTTGCCCATGTATAGGTACCTATAAATATAATCATGGTTATCTTTTGATAGGAAATATAGTAGCTTATGTCACTATTGAGTAGTTGTAAACCAAAAGACTTACATCATCATTATATTAGTCAGATGTAAGTGTCTCTGAACCAGGCTGAACACGCAAGTGGTGGTATAAATTATGTACATATACATGTATATATATGTTATATAAGAATTATACGAGTATAATTCCATACTCGCTTCTCAGCTCTACCCACCAGTAATTGGGTGGTGGAGCCTCAGGCTAGACATCTACTGCTCCAACCTACTCAACCTCAGCTCCGACATTGGCGCCACCGCTCGCCTCTGCTCATTAACCTAATTCACTTACCACCGAAAATGTACACGTATATTACATATATATTACATGTATATTACTTATATAGTACATATATATTACATATATATTACATTATTAGTGAAACACCCTCAGTAGTCCGTTACAATTAATGAAAGTGTATTTTCTCTCTTTTTCTTGTTTTTCTTTAAACAAGATATAGAACTATATATCTTAGTTAAAGTTTGTTGTATTTAACGATGCCTCTAGATGCCACGTTGATTTTCATCATCGGCTATTGGACATCAAACATATTGTCATCTGACATATTTCTTTGGAGGAAACCTGTTGCCGCCATATAGGCTACTCTTTCTGATAAGCAGCAATGGGTCTTTTATATGCACTTTCCCACAGACAGGACCACACATACCACAACCTTTGATGAACCAGTTGTGGACCACTGGTTCAAACGGAAAATGGCCCAAACTGCAAATGTGTCCACTGAAGCAGGATCGATCAGATGACGAACACCTTCACAGGTGGACACTCTACCACCTGAGCTTCATCCCGCTCCCTATATGCTAGTTGTGCAAGGAGCTCAATGATGTAAGTGCTAAGTCACTTCTGTGCATTGGCTGCATTGGGGGAGAAGATATTGACATTCATAAATTGAATATGTGAAGAAAACATACAGATGCAAAATTTCTTCTAGTTGTTGTTCTTATAGCTGAATAGTTCGATGAAAATATCAATTTTTCAAAGCCAAAGCAATTATCTCGATTTGACACTAGGTGTCTACCTTAGATAATGGTGCAATAATAAAACATTTGTCGCCACATAGAAGGGAATAATGAGGCAATTGAAAAGAATCTGTTACTACAGAAGCCTATTGGGTCAGCGTTGTGGCGTGTATGCCAAAATTAAGTTGTGCATGTTAGCACTTCAAATATCTCAAAAGTTTGCCATTTAAAATCAAAGTTACTTAAAGGTAAAATAAGGTAGATTATAACGCAGCTCTGCCAATTTGGATTTCCACCGCTGTGTATAACTTACAACGTCATCAAAGGCCGGTTGCTCTCATACCATGTCTATGTGGTGTGGGAGGTTAAAAATCCCTTGGGTCGGTAAAAGTGTAGGCTTGGGCTTTCTATCGACCAGCAGTGGAATGAGGAAGACCAGTCGTCTATGACTGAAATTTCCCCTGCTTAAACAACTAATGGACCAAAAAAATATATATATTCATCTCAGAAAATGACAGAAACTCAAAAATAAATCTGACTATGAAACTTTAATCCTTAGGCTGTGTGGTCTGTCTCCTTTGTGGACACCGCCAAAGACCCTATAATACGAAGACGGCTCACTCAGCCTGTACTGTGTAATCAAAATGATCAAACCCACTTGGTGCGCTGGCTGTTCTCTTGGTTAAACAGGTGCTATATTACATGTATAAATCTATATATGAATGTGAAAGATGTTTGATGATGGCGATGCTGATGATGATTCTGATGATGATGATGTGTATTTGTTCATAGCAATTTCATATTGATGTGTATTCATACTTACCTATCTCATGTATAATATAATTCTATGTGTTTACATGTGAAACACCAATCAGCAGCTGGGCTGATCAAACCCACCATTAGGTGGCACTGGGAAATTACCATGGGAGAGATATGGAGTGAGCCGTCTTAGTATTATAGGGTCTTTGACACCACTCCCAATCCACCCCAACCCACACACACCTATCTTCCTTGGTTGGGGAGCGGGTCGTAGCTCAGGCGGTAGCGTGTCCACCTGTAAAGGTGTCGGTCATCATATCGATCCTGTTCAGTGGACCCATTTGCAGTTTGGGCTATTTTCCATTGCAACCAATGGTCCAAAACTGGTTCATCAAATGATGTGTTATGTGCTGTCCTGTCTGTCTGAAAGTGTATATAAAAGACCCCTTGCTGCTTGTCGGAAAGACTAGCCTATGCGGCGGCAGCAGGTTACCTCCGAAAGAAATATGTGAGAATGACCATATGTTTGACGTCCAATAGCCGATGATAAAAATCAATGCGCCCTTGAGGCATTGGTTGGTAGGTACCTGGCCGTTCTATTGTACGTGGTACCAGGAACCAGTCCGCACACAGGATGAACTTAGGTCCGGGTGCCAGGTGGCAGTCCCGCTGTTGATGAGCTCCTGAATGTTTTAATTGGGGATTGTAGCCACCAGAGGTCGCGTTACACTCACCTGGTAATCCTCCCACAAGCAGGTCAGATTCCGCTCCTCTGTTGTTGCCATGACGGAGCATGGCCTGGGGCGCCATGTATTAGTGGACGCCAAATACAATTTCTAGAAATTCTAGACTGTCCTAGTAGAACCGGGCACGGTGACCCAATCGATAGAGCGCAGGCTTCCCGTGTGGGAGATCGGGAGTTCAATTCCCGGGAGAGTCAAACCAATAACTTACAAAAAGTGATACTTGTCGCTTCATAGACAGGCACTCTGTGTCAGGATAAGGTGACTGAATGGGATATCAGGTCATGGTGCTGTCGGCCTGGTCTCACATATCACCGTCCTGATATGATCATATATGTTGCTAGGACGCAAAACCCCAACAAACAAATGCTGTATATAATGTGTGGATGGCGATAACCTCAATTATCACAGGGAATACTAGTAGTAGTAGTTCTTCTCCCACACACCCTATCCCCACATACGTTGGGTGTGAGTGGAGCGCTCTTCCATACAATGGTACCCCTCCCCCCTCCTCCTCTTATCGGGGGGCATTTGTGCGACCCGCACTTGAAATTTTATGTGTATATATATATATATATATGAGTGCCACTTTAAGCCCCTGTCACACTATGCCGTATTGCGTCAGTGTATGCCGACGGATATGATTTTGCGCCAACACGTTGGTGTACACTGGAGTACGCTGGTGTACGCTGGTGTATGCTGGTGTATGCTGGTGTATGCTAGTGTATGCTGGTGTTCGCTGGTGTACGCTGGTGTACACTGGTGTACGCTGTGACAAGTTATGGATACATTTGGCATAAGTAGTAATCGTTAACAGCCCACTGGTGTACGCTAATAAGTTACAGGTAAGTTTGGCATAAGTAGTATATTTTAGCATGTCCAAAATTCTGCGTATGACACGGTATGTCACATACATCAGTATACACTGACACAATACGGCATAGTGTGACAGTGCCTTTAGCGTGCGGTCTACCACTAACACCAATGAACACCCACATCGGTATCCTCCTCAAATTGAAGGGTTAGGGGTCAGGGGTCAGGGTTAAAGTGCAGGTAGACATCACGCTAAAGTGTAAATGACTAGGTAGACCACACACTAAAGCGGCACCTAGGCTAGGTAGATCTATAAATGCTATATATATGCTATGGATAGATATATGTATATTTCATGTATATAAGCAGAGTTGAAATGTATCCATATATATGTGATGCATAGCGGATTATACGAGTATAAATGCTTGAATCTTATCCCTTTCTCTTGCGCTGAAGTATTGGTGGAGTAGTCCCCCCTCTCTCTCCGGGACGGTTTTGTAACTGGTGTGGCGGTTTCAGCCGTGTCCCGTGCTCAAACGTGTACCTTTGCTTCTGCGTATGCGCGGATTTTGCATCAACTCGGGTCACCCGAGACACTTATTGGCGCATGCGCACATCCTACAAACTCGGGTCGAATAATCGAATACGCTTCTCCGCGCTCGGGTGGACAATTTTTTCTTTTTTTTTTAATAACCGATAAAACTACAGTAAAATAGGATTTCAGGTATTTTATGATGGCCTAGTTTAGCTATATTTCCATTTCATTAATCTAAGTTATTCTTTTTTTGCACACGGCACATGTATTTGTCGACTCCACTCGCCGTGTTCTATTTGAAATTCTGACCACTCGGATGACCCGAGTCGCCCGGGTCGTGTTAATCGATTACGGCCATGTTTATTAGATTCTGACGCATGCGCAGAAGCGAGGTACACGTCTGAGCACGGTACACGGCTGAGCACGCCACACTGGGCCCCCCCCTCCCACTAACGCCACTCAGACAGGAGGAATATATATATATATATATATATGTATATTTGTATACCATGATTATATAAATTCATATAATCATTATCAATAGTTGGCTACGCCTGTTTACCATTGTTATTCTTACCTGATCGGTCCAGTTTCCTCTAAAGCAAGTGCAGACCACACTAGTAATGTCATTTGTCCAGCGTTGTTTATACTGGAAAGTACCCATTAGTTATCTTGTAGTGCCACCCTCCTGAGGAGGCCAGTGTCATTATATATGAACCAATCATATCACTGTCACTGTCACTAGTGTAAGTGTAACCGGGCGTTCTGACATAATCGATATCATAGAGCGCTGGCCTTGTGTGCGGAAGGTCGGGAGTTCGGTTCCCGGTCGAGTCAAACTGATGACTTACAAAATTGATAATTGTCGCTTCCTAGCCTGGTGCTCAGCATTAATAGGATAGGGCCAGGACCGGTTAGCTCAGTGTCAGGATAATGTGACTGAGTGGGATATCGGGTCATGGTGCCAGTGGCCTGATTTCCCAGTGGGGCAGCACTATACAAGTGGCCATGAGTGTGAACTGTCACAAGTCGGTACCCGTCCTGATATGACCTTAGATGTTGCCAGGATGTAAAACTCCAACAAGCAACCAACATGTCGGTGTCACAGACAGACTGTCGGCGTGAGTGACAGACACGATGGCGGCCAATGTAAAA
The DNA here is from genome assembly GCA_030323885.1 of Branchipolynoe longqiensis. Lineage (NCBI taxonomy): Eukaryota > Metazoa > Annelida > Polychaeta > Phyllodocida > Polynoidae > Branchipolynoe > Branchipolynoe longqiensis. The sequence continues at coordinate 36,373,490 of CM059200.1, forward strand.
TAGCCGCCATTATGGCCACAGGACAAATCTGCGATGGCCCTATAGCTAAAAAGTCTTCCTTAGGGCTAGATAAAGGATTCACCCGGTACTTGCAGTCGCAGTACATGGGTGAATACCAACCCTATATAAAATCGGTCGAAAAAGCGGGTTAAGGAAATGAGAGCCTAATTTCACAATCTAAGAAGCAACAATTATTCTTTACATATGTCTTATTGATAGCCCGCTACCTTTGAGTGGAAAAATATAATATAATATCTAGTTTAATCAGATTTAAAAGTGAAATCGACGGCGTTCTCTTGTACGCCATCTTGTCTTTTTGCATTCTCTCTCATTCACCAACTCTGTTCTGATATAAGTAACCATTTGACACTGGTGCCAGGCATTCTACTTCTTGTTCCATACTAAAGCTATTTTCGCCCGTATTTATATAAGGCTGGTCTTCACCCGTGTACTACAAGTACCGGGTGAATCTTTTATCTACCTTAGGGCATGCTCTAACAGTGTGCCAAAGCTCATGCTTTTATCGCCAAAGGCAAAATTCCCTCAAATATTACACCTATCCGCCGGGCTATTCGGCGTCGACTCGGCGAGTAATTAAAGACGAGTGACGGTGGATTCCGTAAACAAATGGTGCCCACGGTGTAACCATGGTAACAAACGGTGCGGAGTCTGTAACTTTTAAGTGAAATAACTATGGTGAACAGAACAGCCATCTATTTGACACTGATTCACGAACTGTTAATGCTACTTGAAAGTACCCAAGGCCAGGTAAATGGATCTAGATTGTCTGACGTCAGCTTGGTCAGACCAGCCGATTACTTTCAGTTACAGGCTAATGGATCTACATGTACTGTTAATTAAAGTAAACACATATGTAATTTGTTCACGTTTGCTTTTTTCCCCTTTTTATTTAATATATGTTTGAATCGAAGAAATAATCGACATTTCGCCGATGGAGACAATTAACATGAAAATACGACGGCAACTGCTGAAGAAATGTATGGAAACCGCGATAGCATGTAAAACTTAAGCTAAAAGCTAGAAATCTACTATTATTTAATAATATAGATGTGGCCATTGTAATTTCAAAGTTTGAGGTGAACCGCTGTCATTGCTTTGTTTACCATTTGACGCTGAATATATGCTGTGCGTATATGGCTTTCTGTCGTTTTTGCTATTTTTGTTAAAACTGATATTTGATGTTAGATCTTTGTACATAACGTACAAAAACACACTCTGAATCTATTTCTGCCTCTATTTCCACTCAAAACAACTTATTTTGGGGGAAATCGGAGAATTTGGTTGGGTTTTGCAAGAAAATAGTGTGTGAAACTAGGTCATCAATTCAAACCGCTTAAGCCTTGTTTTCTCATAGAGCTGAGATCTGCAATGTTAACTCTATGGAGACCAGTCGAGCAACCACGCGTCTACTATCGATGTCGTTGGGTTTCTCCAAGTTTGAAGGCCGGAAATATGAAATGGGTGGGCCAATTGTATTGATGTGAAACTAAATGGTAGCAACGCCAAATCCGATTTGTACCAATGTAAGGTCGATGCTGTCAGGCTGAACACTACTAACCTCTAGAGTGTCACAAGGACCTCTGAAGTGTCACAGAGTTGGAAAAAGGTTGGAGTAGACAAAAAATGGTTACAAATTGTTTGCATGCATCATTTAGCATCAAATTGAATGTCAGAAATGCTTTACATTCTTCGTAAGTGGCCTAAAACTGTGATTATAAAATAAAATAAATGTTATTCAAAGTCAGAAACCTTATCCATTAAAAACATTAGATATTAAGATATTATTAATTAGTGGTGGATTCAATAAGGTAACATGAAGACAATGAAGTGATGTCAACTTCTTTCCTCGCTGCGTGGCGCAGGTGGTAAGAAGTGGAGGGCCGGAGTACATTGTAAAATATTCTGATTTACGGCATTGGGGGAATGCAAATGTTCTATTACTGATCGGGTATACGTGACCAAGGGCATGTTTGTGTATATATGTACGTGCAGGTTAGTGTTCAGCCTGAGTGGGATGTGAATAGACATAGTGGTGCTGGCAGGGCTGTGTGTAAGGGGCACTCTGGGCCTACCCCATCCCCCTCTGCTAGGTAGGATCACCACACTCAGGCTCAAGGTTGGTGGTGGCCAAGGGAGCCACACAGCTTGGTGGTGGTGGGCAGACCACTGGTACCCATGGGGACCAGGAATGCTGCATCCCTATTGGTAGGGCCAATAATGCTTGTTTCCCATTGGGGGAAAAGGGTGGGGTGATACTCTACAATGAACCCAGCTTTAGCCATTCTACAAAATGGGAGACCGAGTCTTTACATAATTGGTGACCACGACCAGTGGTAAATCTTTTAATTGAGTAGCGGATTCAACTTTACAGTAGGTCAACGTAGTGCAACGTAGTGCAACTTAGTGAGTGAACAATGTTTGTCTAATGTATGTCTAACGTACATCGAAGTATGCCTAACGTATACATAACATACGGCCAAGGTAAAATCCACACATTGTCATACATTGTCGTACGTCGAAAGTTTTGTGCATGCACAAAATGTTGCCGACGCGCGACGCCGTATCTCAATGAACGTCGATGTACATTGACATATACCAACGAGTGCCTAATGCATGTGTAATGCATAGCGATGTATCCGGACGTAGCGACCAAAAATCACATACTTTGGCGTAAGTTGGCGTGATGCGTTATAATGTGACAGCCCCTTAAGCCAACTTAATAGAACCCGTTACAACCGAAGGCTTATGATGTCATAAATTGTTATATGATTGCCTAAATTAATTTAACATGTCTTCACCTCAAGTATCTCCAAAGCTAGAAAGTGAAGATAAAAATCACTTCAAGCTAATGTAAAGTAGACCATTCCGATCAACATAATGCTTTTATCTAAAAAAAAAATGGCAGAAACTCAAAACCATCGGACTTTGCAACTTGAACAGAAGCTATCGTGCTGACGATCCCTAACCGCCTTATATGTTGACCCCAGCAAACCCCAGTTTGCATTAAAGTTGCATAGTCCCATGGTTTTGAATTTCTGTATTTTTTCTGAGATAAATATATTAGGTCGATCACTAGTGTATACTTTACATTAGTTCAAAGTTACTTTTATTTTAAATGGTAAACCTTTTAGATATTTTGGGTGCAAACATGGAAAATTAGTTTTGTTTAGCTTGCCAAGATTCTGACGCCATAGACTTCTGCAGTAACAGGTTCTGTTAAATTGGCTCAGTATTGCCTTCTACATACATACAGAGGTGTGTTTGTCATGTTTACCAATCTCTAAGTGGTATCAATTGACCCTGCTATCTGTTGGTGCATAATATTAATAACGCGTGTGCGTTTTTATCTAGGTTTATATACAGTAAAACCTCTCTAACCGACCATCTCCACAGATCGACCAGTCCCATATATCGATCGCTTTATTTGGGTCCCAACAATACCATTGTAACCATATTCTAACTCCATAAACCAACCACCTCCCTAAATGGACCACTTAAAGTCGATCCCAAGGTTTGTCAATTGAGAGAGGTTTTACTGTATACACATTATATTCACATGTACGGCCTACGATATAGCGATATAGCGAATGGTAGACAGGAAGTGTGAACACTAATTTGTCTCTTTTTTTTTTGGTACATTAGTTGTCCCAAGCAGGGGAAATCCCAGTCACAGACGACTGGTCTTCCCCACTCCACTGCTGGTCGATAGAAAGCCCGAGCCTACACTTTTACCGACCCAAGGGATTTTTAACCTCCCACACCACATAGACATGGTATGAGAGCAACCGGCCTTTGATGACGCTGTAGGTTATACACAGTGGTGGAAATCCAAATTTGCAGAGCTGCGGGCATGGGGAATCGAACCGCCAACCCTCAGATTAGGAGTCTGACCTAGAAAAAAGTCAGACACTCTAACCACTCCGCCACAGAGAACGCCACACATGCCATACGCATACATGCATGTAGAAATAGGTTAATCCGATAGGATTCTCCTATTCTAGTAATGCCAAATACCAAGCAAAGTAGCGACAAGCATACCTATCAATTTTGTTGGACATTGCTTTGACTCGGCCGGGACTAAACCCACGACTTCTCACTTGGGGGGCCAGTGCTCTATTGAATAGTCCACCCCGTCCGATACAAAAGTAGTAGTAATGGTACCATGATGCATTGATATAACACCTACAACAGCTGTTGCCAAGTACAGTAAAACCTATCTATGTCGACCGACCATGGGACCGACTTTAAATGGTCCATTTAGGGAGGTGGTCGGTTTAGGGAGTTTCTTTATCATTACAATCGCGATCGATATAGAGGAGTGGTCGATCTGTGGATGTGGTCGGTTCGAGAGGTTTTACTGTTATATGTGTAAATTCAGCGTCACTCAAAGTGTCAATCTTGCCCGATATGCTACATTGAAGCGCAACACAGAAACAGTCATAAATTATAACGTATCTATGCTTCATGCCCGGTACACATCATGGTTTGGTATTCGGTGGATTTAAGATAAATAGACCTACGATCGCCGATGCTCGGGATTAAGTCAGCCTAGTCGTCGATTAAAGTTGCATGGTCCATTCGCGTTTGAATTTTTGTCTTATTTTTTTACATAAATATATCAAATTGATCGTTATGACCTACTAATCATTAGTCCGGAGTCATTTTGATGAAAAATGGCTCGTTTTGAAGCAATTTGAGCTGAAAGAACACAAAATACTTTCGACAAGCTTTCCAAAATGACTAGTTTTGATATCTCGCAATGACCACATCATGTGGAATGACCTAAATCAAAAATATCCTGGTCACCTAACGTAGTAAATACACTGATTATTCTATGTATGTTTTCCCAAATCACTAGTTAATGCACCAATATCTAAACTGGTTATGCATAATCAAATGAAGATACATGTTTTGGTTTTGAAAAATAAATATTTCACCAGACCATGCAACTTTAAAGACCGAAAGTTGTGTAATGTACACCAAGCTTAATAAGACACATGTAAGTGAAGAGTTGCGCAAGAACGATGACGTAATACACAGGCGTGAATGACGTAATTCACTATGCGCAGAGAGCGTGTATATAAACAGATGAGAGAGACAACTCCCATACTACACCATGTAACAGCTGCCGACTGTGGCGCTCCAAGTGGTGGTTGTTGAACAGTACATGACCCAGCTGTCAAACTCAAGGCATTGTCAATGGGTGTGTGCAATCTTCATCCAGAAAAAGTGAAATATCTCTAAAACTACACCACCTAGAAACAAACTGATTGGAATACACATAGAAAACATGTTTACCAACAAGATTATATTAAATTGATATGGTTAGGGTTCTGGATTTCTACTAAATTTGAATAAAATAAACGTTTTTCTCTGCACGTACTGCAAACTCAATGCATTGTCAATGGCAGTGAGCAATCTTCATACAGAAAACGTTAAATATCTCTAAAACCGCAACACCTAGAAACAAACTGATTGGAATACACATAGAAAACATGTTTACTAAAAACAGTATATTAAATTGATAAGGTTAGGCTTCTGGATTTCTATTAATTTTGAATAAAAACAAATGTTTTGCATTGAGCGTACCGGCAAACTCATGGCTTGTTCAACACTAACCGCCAGGAACGCCACTGTAGCCTGTGTTACCGTTTTTCGCGGGAGTTGTCTCTCTCATCTGTTTATATACACGCTCTCTGCTATGCGCAAGGGGAGTATTAAATTATCGTATTTTACAATCGGCCACAGCGCCATAACGACGTCAATAATTGACAGCAAAGGAAATGTAATCTCCAAATTAAGAAAAGTAGCAAAGGATAGTTGTGTATCTTATCAGGAGACTAGCGGTAGGTAGGCCGTATCTCGTATTAGCTGTGATTAGAGCGCAAGATGTAGGAACAAGTACCAAGTATCATGATGTAAGCTAGATAAAAGATTCACCCTGTACTTGTACTATACAGGTGAACAACAACGTAGTGTAAATACAGGCGAAAATAGCTTTAGTATGAAACAGGAAGTAGAATGCCTGCCTCCAGTATCAAATGGGTACTTATATCGGCGCAGAGTTGATGAAATGGGGGAGAATGCAAAAAAAACAAGATGGCGGCCATAGAGCGCCTTCGATTTCACTTTTAAATCTTATTAAACTAGATGTTTTATTATATTTTTCAACTCAAAGGTAGTGGGGAAATATGAATATATATATAAAGAATAATTGTTGCTTCTTAGATTGTGAACTTAAGCTCTCATTTCATTTCCCCGTATTTTCGACCGCTTTGATAAGTGCACTAGTATCTAAGTTAGCTATGTAGAATCAAATTTAGATCGCCGTTTTAGTTTTGAAAGTTTGATGTTTTCATCAGACTCATATTATGCACCAACAGATAGCAGAGTCAAAGACAATGTATCATACATTGTCTTTGGTTACTCCCACAGTAGGGACCAGACGGGATGGCCAAATGAGTTGAGCATCCATCTCCTGCTTTGGGAGATCGGGGGATCCGAACCCATGGGTTCATCAGTTCGAACCCTGGTTGAGTCAAGCAAATGACTTCAAAGTTGATACTTACACTTTCTATCCAGGCGCTCGGCATTATAAGGATAGGGCAAGGACTGGTTGGCTCAGTGTCCGGATGATGTGACTGCGTGGGATATCAGGTCATGGTGCTGGTGGCCTGGTGGCCTGGTCTCCCAGTGGGGCAGCACTATACAGTCACCCTGAGTGCACACTGTCACAAGTCGGTACCGGTCCTGATATGTCCTTAGATGTTGCTAGGACGTAAAACAACAAACAAACCCGCAGTAGGCCTACTGTCTCTGTCACTCTGGGTAGGGGTGAAGCTTGTATCTACATGTAAGCCTATCCACGCGTACATTAACTCACTTAGTAGTCAACTAGCTCTATTTATGACTTATATGTATATCGGGCATAGTCCGGGATTCACGTGAAAATCATTACTCTTTCCAATTTTCAAATGTTGGCAGCTATGTGACAAACATGAATCTGTACAATGATGTCACCGGGCATATTCAAATGAAATGCGTCCCACAACAGATGACTGAATAAATATATTTATTGTCTGTGGATAATCATTTTAAGCCGTGTTCACACGGGCAATGTAAATCGATTCGTAGAAAGCGACTTGCCTAGTTCGCCTCACATTTGCCGTGTGAACGGACCTCTGAGGCGGATTAGGGCTGATTCGACTCACGTGATGCGCATCCTGTAAACCACCTAAGCGAGGTAGTTTACGTGAGGCGATTTCTCTGATTCGATTTATTTTGCCCGTGTGGACGCACTGAGGCGGATTAAGCACCTCACACGCATGCGCAGTCGACCCCTCAGGTTGTTGACTTTCTGGTCGATCAAAAGCGCATATTATATAATTTAATTAATGAAACCGCTATCTATGCACAGATATTTTTTTCATCATTTATTTTTAGGGTTTCACTGCCCAGCAGAAGTTTTGACCGTTCCAAACCAATACGATTCAGTCATTACATATCTAGGTCGAACCCACACTCTCTGGTGACGGCGTCGTCGAACCCAAAATGGCGCTGGTTAGTCTGGACTTGCTCATGCGCAGATATCCACTTCCGCCTCACGCAGTGCCCATGTGAACGGGCGCCTAATTCGCCTCACCTGATTCGATTTGCCAGATTCGCCTCACATTTTGCCCGTGTGAACACGGCTTTAGACTGACCTGTTGTTTTTACTTTTCTGTCACAAAAGTGAGAAATCTCCCTTAGAGGTAATCCGTGCAGAACATTTTTAATCAATGACCAACTTTTCTCTCCTAGCATGTAACCTGGTTTTTCTTTGAAATGACTAGTGATATATCATATTCTATGCACTGTTTACAAAGGAAGGGAATTCTTTATGTCTGTATTCTCCATATGTACATTGACTGTCTTAGTTACTTCCTTAAAAAGAATTGACTAATATAACAGTTCAAAATGAGGATGTTTTTCTTTTTTTTATAAATTGTGTGGCCTGAAGTAAAAATATAAAGGAGTGAAAAAGAAAGATGCCCAAGTAAAACCCATTTAATCAGAACTGGGTCTCTACTTATGACTTATATACTAACTCACCTACTAGTCAACTAGCTCTACTTATGACTTATATACTAACTCACCTACTAGTCAACTAGCTCTACTTATGACTTAGATACTAACTCACCTACTAGTCAACTAGTTCTACTTATGACTTATATACTAACTCACCTACAAGTCAACTAGTTCTACTTATGACTTATATACTAACTCACCTACTAGTCAACTAGTTCTACTCATGACTTATATACTAACTCACCTACTAGTCAACTAGTTCTACTCATGACATAAGTGGGTTCTTGAGTTGTAGAATGCCATCCGCTCTTTGAGCAGCGTGTCAACTCCACGTTTCACGGGCACACGAATTCTACGTTTCTCTGTCAGGGATGAACGTTGACGTATTTTTGTCTCCAATCCCTAGCTCATGGCGATATCGTAAGTCTCCAAGTATCTGTCTACACACACTGTGGTGCAGGTATTGGTAACACCTCTCATATATGTGATACGCAGTGTAACACTACCGTACCCGTGTGACAGGATAACCACAGATATGTCCACAATCATATCAACTGTAATCTAGACGGGAACTGACGGGCAGGTGAGGCGCAAACACCGAAACTTCACCCTTGTCAAAAGCTCGCCTGTGATGATTACTTTTGCTTAGTCTGGTCAACCAGTGGTCCACAACTGGTTCATCAAATGCTGTTGTATGTGCTGTCCTGTATGTGGGAAAGTGCATATAAAAGACCCCTTGCTGCTTATCGGAAAGAGTTGCCTATGTGCCACCAGCAGGTTTCCTACAAAGAAATATGTCAGAATGACCATATGTTTGAGACCAGACGGGATGGCTGAATGAGTTAGAGCGTCCGTCTCCCGTGCTGGTAGATCGTGGGGTTGTGGGTTCGAACCCTGGTCGAGTCAAAGCAATGACTTAAAAATTGATACTTGTCGCTTCCTAGCCAGGCGCTCGGCATTATTAGGATAGTGCAAGGACAGGTTGGCTCAGTGACAGGATAATGTGACTGAGTGGGATATCCAGTCATGGTGCTGGCGGCCTGGTTTCCCAGTGTGACGGCACTATAAAGTCGCCATGAGTGTGCACTGTCACAAGTCGGTACCCGTCCTGATATGACCTTAGATGTTAACAGGACGTAAAACAACAACAAACAAACAAACCATATGTTTGACATCCAATCGCCGATCATAAAAATCAATGTGCTCTAGAGGTGTTGTTAAATCAAACTAACTTTTCTGGTGGAATTGCTGATGTGGAATGTATTTCTTATACTGTTGCTATGTCAGCATCTGGGATTTACAAAGACCCGTCAAGCATCAGCTGCATTGACTAGTTTCTTTGGTTATTAATATTAGTGTGATCTAGTTCAAGATGATCAGTAGATCTTGTTCATCTTGAATAGGGTGATTGTGAAAGTGTAAAGCTGTTCATTTTGACAAATGTTTAATGACTATTTGACTAGTCGTTGATTTCAGTGCGTCCTGATAACTCCTACCGTATAGATAGGGGAACATGTCACTAACAAAACAGTGTTAACAATCACCAAGTCTATAGGGTATTACTGCACTTGCTCATTTCAAACCTGTTTGTAACGTTGATCTTATTGTTATTATTGTTATATCGAAATCTTTGTGGTTTTACTTATGGACTGGTATTCTACAATTATATTACAGTTGCATAGCATGATCTGTTGGTTGGGAAATTCTTTTTATTGAATATCCTAGGCTGAGATTTATAACCTACTTCACTTTAGTAACTTTTTAAATAATTGGCTAACTTTGGAGAAGCTTTCAGTCCAAACATTAAAAATATAATCGGTGCGTGTATGCCAGAAAAAACTGAAGGTCAAGATATTTAAACCTAAAGGCTCTGTCACACATCACCGGATTGGGGAAATGGAAAGAAACCGAACAAGGTCCGTTGATATCTGGCAAAGTCGGGTTTGTGTCCGTTGCATATCTGTTGCATATCCATTGATATCCGTTGATATCCAGCCCGATCCGTTACAAGTTTTGAACATGCACAAAACTTGGAATGGATGCTGCCAGATTGACGTCTTCGTCTTGTCCGGTTTGAGTTTGTTTAGTCCGCTTATCATCCGTTGGCTATCCGTTCATGTCCGTTTCATGTCTGTTTCATGTCTGCTTCATGTCCGTTTCATGTCCGTTTGTCTGGTGGCCTTTGACCCGATATCCAACATTTTAATACATTTTGATACTTATCAGGCCCAAACAATACCGGACTAGACAATTCTGTCCGTTGCTCAATCCGCCATAGTGTGACAGACACTTAAATGTAGATTTATCTGCATAAAAAATATCAAATTATCTCCAAGCTTATGATAAAACAAACACTTGAATGCAAGTACAAGTGAACATTTTCCATTCTATATTCTTGTTTTAATCTACCGAATAAGTCTTTTGTCAGTGCCGAAGCACTGGTCTTCCAGCCATTTTTCAACTCAGGATTATTTACACAAAAAAGGTATATAGAGTAAGGTATACAATAACCGTTGAATACACAATTTGCAGCATGTAACACAATGACAATCTGTAACCCATAACATCCATAGCAATATGGCAACGGTAGTGTCATATGACTAGATCAATAACGGTTGAATACACAATTTGCAGCATATAGCACAATGAAATTCTGTGACCAACAAGTTCCCTAGCAATATGGCAACAGTAGTGTCATATGACTAGATCAAAAACTGTTGAATACACAATTTGCAGCATATAGCACAATGAAATTCTGTAACCAACAAGTTCCCTAGCAATATGCAAACAGTAGTGTCATATGATTAGACCAATAACTGTTGAATACACAATTTGCAGCATGTAACACAATGAAATTCTGTAACCAACAAGTTCCCTAGCAATATGGCAACAGTAGTGTCATATGATTAGACCAATAACTGTTGAATACACAATTTGCAGCAGGTAACACAATGAAATTCTGTAACCCACAAGTTCCATAGCAATATGGTAACAGTAGTGTCATATGACTAGACCAATAACTGTTGAATACACAATTTGCAGCAAGTAACACAATGAAATTCTGTAACCCACAAGTTCCATAGCAATATGGTAACAGTAGTGTCATATGACTAGATCAATAACGGTTGAATACACAATTTGCAGCAGGTAACACAATGAAATTCTGTAACCCACAAGTTCGATAGTAATATGGCAACAGTAGTGTCATATGACTCGATCAATAACGGTTGAATACACAATTTGCAGCATATAGCACAATGCAATTCTGTAACCCACAAGTTCCATAGTAATATGGCAACAGTAGTGTCATATGACCAGATCAATGTGAGTATTTACATGGTATTTAGAATGGAATCAGAAGTTATATCGGTTGTATTCATTTGGTAAAGTTGTAGTAAGTTTTAATGTTGGTTCTGGTCAGTTGGAGTTAGACGAGCAGTATATGAATGTCAGTTTAGTAGAAATATTCTAGTATTACCCTATTGTGGTTAGTTATGTGAGTTTGTTATTTGCAATTTGTTGTTTTAGGGTTTATAGTTCTCACAGCAATATGAATTCTGCTGTGGGGGTGGGGTCTCGTGGTGACCCAGCTGAACTTTTGGTTGTGGCGACCAATCCTTGCACTCCGTCGTGACCAGGTGATGTCCCCCTCCTCCAGGGGCCGATTATCGTGTCGGCTGTCGTGGCGCATCATCGGGCCAGATTGTCGCAACCGTCGTAACAGTCACCACACTCAAGATGCACACAAGTATCAGTGACCACGTGACCTAGTACTAGTAGTGTGCTATTTAGTATAAACATAATGCATAATAACAAACAAAAAAGTAAAGTGTTTTATTTAACGACACCTCTAGAGCACATTGATTTTTATCATTGGCTATTGGATGTCAAACATATGGTCATTCTAACATATTTCTTTTGGAGGAAACCTGCTCCTGCCACATAGGCTACTCTTTCTGATAAGCAGCAAGGGGTCTTTTATATGCACTTTCCCACAGACAGGACAGCACATACACAGTCTTTGATGAACCAATTTTGGAACACTGGTTGGAAAGGAAAATAGCCCAAACTGCAAATGGGTCCACTGAGAAGGATCGATTGGATAACCGACAGCTTCATAGGTGGACATGCTACCGCTTGCGCTATGTCACGCTCAAGAACAAAAGACAAATTATGCGAGCAATAAGTTTTGTATCAAGCAACAATGTAAACAAGTTGCGTATACTATGCCTTCGGCTTGTGGTATTTATGCAATACCACCAGCAATGCCCTGTTTTGTGTGGAACACAAATAAACAAACAAATTTTCATACATAAATCCAAATTGCAGAGGTGAGGGCATGGGGAATCAAACCACCAACCTTCAGATTAGGGGTCTAAGCTAGAAAAAGTCAGACACTCTAACCACTATGCCACAGAGAAGACATTGCTTTGTTCGCGGTCCCTAGTTCGGTGTCCGCTGGTTGCAAAGATCTGCAACATTAGGATAGGCACTCCTAGTGGAGTCCTATTTAGGATTTACTGTCTGTCCTTTCTGTGCCCAGGGTCTCAGGTCTTGTCTTTCTGTTCAACCCCATTAAAATCAGCACTTGGCTGAATTGCCAACAGCGGCGTCTTAGTTAAGATGCTGCCACCTGTCGGCAACGTCCTGTAACAAAATGGTGAAAGAGACACATTTAATATGTCACTAGGTGGCGCCATGATAGGCCAAGAAAAGCGGTGAGATCACAGTTTTACAATCATAATCAGTTATCTTCTGTACGGCTACTACTACCCCATCCATCCCTTTCACAATTTCGCCAAAACTGATCTAATGGCTGGTTTCTGACTAACACACATGCATTACATGGACCAGGATCTATGTCCATCGCCTTTTGGAATGTCGGTGAAAGTTTAGTCCGCCCATTTGTCAGTGTCACGGTGACCATATAACCAGCCGTGTTCACACGGGGAATGTAAATCGATTCGTAGAAAGTGACTTGCCTAGTTCGCCTCACATTTCTCGTGTGAACGGGCGTCTGATGCGGATTAGGGCTGAATCAATTCACGTGATGCGGATCCTGTAAACCACCTAGCGAGGTAGTTTACGTGAATCGATTTCTGTGATGCGGATAATTTTGCCCGTGTGGACGCACTGATGCGGATTAAGGAAGTGACACGCATGCGCAGTCGAGACCTTAGTTCGTTGACTTTCCGGTCGATCAAAAGCGCATATTATATAATTTAGTCTATTAAACCGCTAGCTGTGCACAGATATTTTTTTCATCATTTATTTTTAGGGTTTCACTGCCCAGCAGAAGTTTTGACTGTTCCAAACCAATACAATTCATTAAATACATATCTAGGTCGAATCCACTCTCTCGTGGTGGCGCTGGTCAGACTGGACTTGCTCATGCGCAGATATCGACTTCCGGCCCAAGTAGTGCCCGTGTGAACGGGCAGCTAATTCGACTCCTCCTATCCGCCTTGGCTGAATCGCTTTAGATTTTGCCCGTGTGAACACGGGCAAAATCTAAAGTTCTATGATGTGACCCACTCGTTGTACATTTATGTCCTACATATATGGCGGTGTTGCTTTGGACAGGTCTACTTTTTGTTTCTGTAGATCTGGGACGTCTATTACTAATATTAGTGAAATAGACTACACTGTCTTACTCAAAAGTAGCCAAAGACCGCGAATCTATTAGATGGTCAACTCCCTTGAAAATAGGTAACAATACTGGTTATCATTGTTGAACAAGTAAAAACATCGGTCATATCATATGTGACAACAGTATTGGTATCGCCACTGTTTTCAGTTGTTTCCCCTCCCCCATCCCCCCCCCACACACACCCCTAGAATATTTGGTCTCCATATATTTTGAGAGTGTAGCCTATGTAGGCCCTAAAGCTAAAATTATATATATACGCGGTATGCGGCATGTAAATGCGAATGTGGTATGCGGCATTGCTACCCATGCCGACCCCAAATAGCCAATGTCTACTTTTTGTGCTGGCGTGTCGTTAAATGAAATAAATAAAATAAAAAAGATACCCATGCCACTTTTCTTTTTTTTTTTGCTCCAAATTTGTGAAGAAAAGTCAAAGTTATTGTTGTTTTCTATGGCAAACGCAGCCGTATTTGCATTCGCATTCACACCAATCGGTCCATGGATCGATCCATTTGCCGCATTCTCATTCGCATGAAATTCGCGTTCGTATTCGCATTCGGATACATGGAAGCACCACTATTCATTTACATGCTTTCCTATTTTTTGCCGCATTCGCATTTGCATAACGCCTACCGCTTATATGGAATCTTAGCTTAACTTGGCTTGTAGTATTTATGCAATACCACCATTATACTTTCTCTATCCAAATTCAGCCCACATGACTGTGCTGGGTGTGTGTCCTTTTGGAGTCCCGCAGTGCCCGCATAATCGCGGTATGCTGTCCTTTTGGAGGGCCAAATGTCTTGTAAATAAATTGTATTGCAAAGACCTACTTAGTGTTGCAGTCCGATAAAAGCATTGCATTTTCGAAAGGGAAACATTTATCTAGATTTGAATCTGCATATCCAACTTAGATATAAGTGCACTTGTTAAAGTTGCATAGTCCGATGGTTTTGAATTTCTGTATTTTTTTTTGCAAGAATATATTAGATCGATCACTAGTATCTACTTTACATTAGTTCAAAGTTACTTTTATTTTAAATGGTAAACTTTTGAGATATTTTGAGTGCAAACATGGAAAATTAGTTCTGACACCATAGACTTCTGCAGTAACATGTATTGTTAAATTGGCGTTCTCTGTGGCAGAGTGGTTAGAGTGTCTGACTTTTTTCTAGGTCGGACGCCTAATCTGAAGGTCGGTGGTTCGATTCCCTGTGCCCCCCCACCTCTGCCAATTTGGACTTCCACCGCTGTGTATAATTTACAGGGTCATCAAAGGCCGGTTACTCTCATACCATGTCTATGTGGTGTGGGAGGTTAAAAGTCCCTTGGGTCGGTAAAAGTGTAGGCTCGGGCTTTCTATCGACAAACTGTCTAATGGTGAAAACATGTCTATTCAGACTTATCCATGATGGGCAGTATAAATCTTCAAGAAAAAAATTGACTCAATATTGCCTTCTACACCGAAACAAATGCTTATTAAGTGCATCAGTATCTAAGTTAGATATGTCAAATCAAATCTAGGTAATTGTTTCGGTTTTGAAAATTTGATATTTTCTTCAGACTATGCAGCTTTAAATATTTGCTGCTAAATAGAAGGGCATACTAATTAAATTTAATTGGACCTGTTACTATTGAAGCCTACGGGATTAGAGTTTTGGGAAGCATGCCAACATTAATTTAGCATGTTTACCCTTCAAATATCTCCAAAGTTAACAATTTTAAATCAGCAGCTACTGTGTGGTAAGATAACACCAACACTACAGCTGGCCAATATTGAAAACAAGCCTGGATACCCAGACTTATATGCTATGGACAATACAAATACAGCTTCAATAAAAAAAAGTCAACAACAACAACAAAATCTAAGTTACTTCATGCTTATGTAAGATAGATTCTAATGATCAACCTAATACAATTATCTCAGAAAAAGATAGAAACTCAAAACCATCGGACTATGCAACTTTAAAAACATGGACAATTATTTCTGAGAACAATCAGGGAAGCTTGATCAGGAAATTAGAGGAAACAATGTCAATTACTATAGATAAGACAAGTACTGTGGCACTGAATTTAAACAAGCCTTTCTTGGAGGAATAGATACATTTTCCAATATGCAAACTGGACACGGTGGCCGAATTCGTTGAGCGCTGGCTTTCCTTGCGGAAGGTCGGGAGTTCAAGCCAATGACTTGCAAAATTGATACTTGTCACTACCTAGCATGGTGCTCTGCATGACTCGGATAGGGCAAGGACTGGTTAGCTCAGTATCAGGATAATGTAACTCAGTGGGATGGAGATAGGGCCATGGTGCCAGGGGCCTCATCTCCCAATGGGGCAGCATTATGAAGTCACTATGTTTGCTTGTTTGTTGTTGTTTTACGTCCTAGCAACATCTAAGGTCATATCAGGACGGGGAAGTCACTATGAGTGAGCATCGTCACAAGTGGGTACCCGTCCTGATCTGACTATTAAATTGACTTAGTGTGGCCTTCTTTGGGGACAATTAAGGCTTAATATAAAGCGCACTAGTAGTTAAATTGCAGTTATAGGTTCACATCTAGATAAATATTTTGGGTTGGGAAATGTGATGCCTTTATGGGACTATGTTAATTTAATGTTACACGGTACAATCTACCACACAAGACTCACACCATGCACACTAAAACAGTACTAATCAGGGTTAGCTATGCTGAGCGTTTTGTCTCAACGTCCCTTACACACATTCACACATTGTTCTTATAGTGACATACATATTAATTAATCTAAGTTGACATAGTGTTTCGTGAGTCACCACTAGCAAAATGTATATATATATACATATATATAAATATATATACATATATATATACATATAATGTATAACGCATTATACGAGTATAAATACAAGGGTAACATGTACATCCTATATTTCCTCTTGCACATTGGTGGAGTGCTCCCCCCCCCCCCCCCACATGTCGGCTAAATTGCCGGGTGGGCGCACCCCTCACGTCACACTGGAGGAAACTATATATATATATATATATATATATATATATATATATATATATATATATATATATGCATGTGAAGTGGGCAAGACTATAATCGAGCTGTGGCCAGTGTGGGCTTGGGTCGGGCAACCCGCATATGGAAATGCGGGCTGCTCACTAAGACGAACCCGCATTGGCCATCAAATGCCCGGAAGGGTTTGCTGCTGTAACTCATTGCTAGGAGACACACCGCGGCATCCTGCATTACTCTCCTAGCAACATAGAAGGTTCAAGCCGTCGGGCTCAGACCCATCAGACGTGTTTCATTGGTGCTCTGATGTTTTAGACGATAGTATGGCTTTAAATACAGTAATTGGAAGTATCTTGATTATAAAGGAAATGGAGGGGAAGTATTTATTTATACCATTGGCATTTGAAGAGATTAGATGGTGTTGGTACGAATAGAAATAAAGTTGTGAGCTCTTAAAATGTGATTGAACCATTCCTTGCATTCCTTACCCTTTATGAACAGGTCCCTTATTACACTAACCGTCATCGTCAACTCCCTAATGATGGTTCATTATTATATTTATTACTATTGGCCTTCTGCACAGACGAGGGAGTAATGTAGATATCACAGTATGTAGCCCATACTTCCCGACTCGGGGCTAGTAACCACCTTCTTAATACAGACAATAACAATAATAGGAAATATCTCGGCTGTTTATAAGTGACAGCGGTGGCAGAGTACACCATCGACCTTAGCAACGGAAGTGTAGGAGTAATGGTAATTAATACACAAACATACACTGTCGGCACTTGGGCCAGATTATATTAACGAAAACATGAAATAGCTATGAGATGGAGAGACGGTGGCATCCAGCAGCAGGAGCGGGGCATCCATGGTATATTAATAGAACTAGAGGAACAGAACGGTTAAACATGTATGTGTGTTACCATCCAGGTCACAAGATACTGGATTTATGCGCCTGTGTGTCGCGAGTCGTGGGACTAGTCACAGTCCCTACCTGTGTGCCCCCACCTTATACGTTGTGCATGACCTGCCACTAACGCGTGCATTCATTCCCCTCTAGCGCCCTAATTAAAGTTGCATGGTCCGATGCCATTTGAATTTTTGCCTTATTTTTTAGATAAATATATCAAATTGATCGTTACGAGCTACTAATCATTAGTCCGGAGTGATTTTGATTAAAGATGATTAGTTTTCAGGTAATTTGAGCTGAAAGAACCAAAAATAATTTCGACAAGCTTGTCAAAAGTCCTTTGGCTATCTATGACCTAGATGGTCATCTCGCGGTGACCACGTGATGTGAGATGACCCTGCACAGTAGGCCTACTTGGTTGGGGGGAGGCTAATGAGGTCACAAGATTGGCCTAGTTGGTTAATAGCCTCCCTGCATAATGGGTGTTTCAAAGTGAGTGTCTAAAGGGGTGAGCTTATAAATTCACTGGTTATTCTGTATATGCTGTCCCAAATCATTAGCTAATACACCAATATCTAAGTTGGATATATAGGATCAAATGTAAGTAGTTGTTTTAATTTTGACAAAATTATATTTCATCGGACCATGCAACTTTAAGTGGCTGCGTTCATACATATGTGCACCATAGGTCGTTGCACTGCTCACCATCCTTACCTTTGTGGCCCGCTTTATTCACCCAGGTTGGTTGTTTATTGGAGTTTTACGTCCTGGCAACATCTAAGGACAGGTACCGACTTGTGACATTGCACACTCATGGTGACTTTATAATGCAGCCCCACTGGGAAATCAGGCTGCCAGCACCCAATATCCCACTCAGACAGATTACCCTGACACTGAGCTATAACCAGTCCTTGCCATATCCTATTAATGCCGAGCGCCAGGCTAGGAATAAATAAGTATCAATTTGATGTGAGTCATTGGTTTGACTCGACTGGGAATCGAACTCCCGATCTCCGGCAAGCGAGGTCTGAGCTCTACCGATTAAAGTCACCGCGCCAGGTGGAGGAGGAGGAGGAGGGGGAAGGTGGAAGGGGGGGGGGGGGGAGTGTCTGTTGAGACAGGGGTGAGACGACAGACATGAGGGGCTGGAGGGGCCTCTCAGCTTCACGTAGACTGACAGCAGCAGCCCCTCCACAGACAGCACTTGACGGGAAACATGGGGCAGCCTTACTGTAGGGGAAGTACCTAGTGGGGTGGGGGTGGGGGTGGGGGGACGGGGAGTTGGAAAGAACACTTACTAGGGCACGGAGGCTAGCCTAGGACTAGGAGGAGTAATACTAACAGAAACACTACTCAATGGGTTACTGGTGTTAGATATATCTAGAATATAACAGCTGTGGATAACTTACAGCGTCATCAAAGGCAAGTTGCTCTCATACCATGTCTATGTGATGTGGGAGGTTAGAAATCCCTTGGGTCGGTAAAAGTGTAGGCTCGGGCTTTCTATCGACAAACTGTCTAATGGTGAAAACAAGTCTATTCAGGCTTATCCATAATAGGTAGTATAAATCTTCAAGGAAAAAAACCAACAGATCAACGAATACAATGGTGACAAATGTACAACAAGGACGCCAAGGTAAATTCAGTTAATTCGTTGTTACCCCTTTATTATCATTGAAAATGGAGATGTTAGATATATGTATGTACACTTGACACAGAGTCACCGGCGTGGAACGGCGACCGGCGTGGCTGGTGCAGGTAACAATAAACGTGTCTTGTGGACTATACTTCATGCAGTTCGGGTTGTTACATTGTGTATTATATATTATATATATCATATATATATATATTCCATAATATTAATGATGGAAAATCTAAATGAAATAAGTGAGTAACATGGAGGTCAAAGTTGCATAGTCCGATGAAATATCAAATTTTCAAAACCAAACCAATTATCTAGATTTGATTTTACATATCTAACTTAGATACTGATGCACTTATTAAGCATTTGTTTCTGCGTAGAAGGCAATGCTGAGTCAATTTAACAGAACCTGTAACTGCAGAAGTCTATGGTGTCAGAGTTTTGGCAAGCTTGCCAAAACTAATTTTCCATGTTTGCATTAAAAGTATCTCAAAAGTTGTCCAATTAAAATTTAAATAACTTTGAACTAATGTAAAGTAGATACTAGTGATCGATCTAATATATTTATCTCAGAAATATTCAGAAATTCAAAACCATCGGACTATGCAATTTTAAGGTGGTTACAGGGAAACAGTAAAGGGCTGCCGTTATTTATATCCGCATAACAAATTTTACAGTAGACCTACAGATATATATATATATATATATATATATATATATATATAACTTGTATGCAGGCATGTATGCGGCTGTAAGGCAAGAAGGACGCCGGCTGCACTACTTCGATTCGGTTGACACCACTGTGGTTCCCGGGTTCGATACCAGGGGGGCTCGCAGCACTATATATATATATATATATATATATATATATATATATATATAACTTGGTTACAGGCGTGTATGCAGCTGTAAGGCAAGAAGGACTTCGGCTACACGACTTCGATTCTGTTGACACCATTGTGGTTCCCGGGTTCGATACCAGGGGGGCTCGCAGCGCTGCACTCGCAGGCTGCCTCTGGTGCCCAAGATGCACTGGACTCGCCATTCGGTCTCCAGTCGCACTCAACGCAACTACTGAGATATATATATATATATATATATATATATATATATATATAACTCTAAAGCTAAATGAAATATGTCATGCATAACGCATTATGCGAGTATAAAGGCGCGGAAGGGAATTATTTCCTTATTATTATTATTGTGTGTATTATTATTACACTATATACTGTACTGCCTCCTTCATGTTCATGACTGGTGGCGCCACTCCCGGCGCTCCTCGGTTCCTGCATACCCTAACACCATCATTCACGTCGGAGGCATATACACCTGTATATATATATATATATATGTATATATATATATATGTACATGTGCCTAAATATGCCTAAATGTTGCTGAATATATATGTACTATACAATTTATTATGTGGATATAAATAACGGCAGCCCCTTAATGTTTCTCTCTAACCACCTTAACTTCCATGTTATTCACTGTGAAGCGGCATTCTCTCCTCCCCCGCCTCCTATACCTGTGAGCTGAGTGTCACTCTGCTCACTTTCAAAATAAATATTGTTGGAGGACTGTAGGCTGGCGATATGGTGCGGCGTCGGGCTCCAGTGCCGGGCATGTCGTCGGTAGAGAGGATGGATGGGGAGGGCAACTGCTGGGTGAGGCGGCACGGCCGGGGCGGCCTGCTGGGGTGGCGGGGCCGGGCAGCTGCGGAGGCGAGGGTGGCCAGTGGGGGCTGGGCAGCGGCAGAAACCAGCGCCATCGCCTCGACGATTCCGCCGAGGCGTTCCAGTGCCGTGGATGTGTCGGCCGCAGAGGCGGGGCCGGGCATGGCAACTGGAGGCGGCGGGGCGGCAGAGGAGGTGAGCGTCATCGCCTCCACAATGCCGGTGAGACGCTCCACAGACCGCGCCGTGGCTTGCATCGTAGTCTCCGCCGAGGTGATCCACTGCGCCACCTTGGTGTGGTGTCCCGAGGTGGAGGAGGTCGCGGAGGCGGAGTCCGGGGCGGAGGTGCCGGCGGATCTCCGGGTTCCACGACGGCTGGCAGGGCGCCCTCGTCTGCGGGCGATTGACTGCATGTTGGAGGACTGTAGGCTGGCGATATGGCGATCCGGGAGGCGTGGTGGCCTGAGGGAAGTTGTGTAGGCCAAAAAAATTAATGGTAGGAGAGCGTGATGGGAGGAGAGCTGGAGGCAGCTGCGAGCCAGGTTATAAGGGGGGGGGGGCATGATGTAACCTCCAACGGTCACGGGAGGAAGGAGGAAGGAGAGGGGGGGGGGGGGGTACTCCTCCTCCGCCTCGAATCAAACGCAATGCAAACCTTACGACCAATGCATAATTTACTATCTGAGTATAAATAATGCAAGGGTCTTTTCTTATCATTTCCATGTTCCAATTCTCTTCATACTAAACTAACCGATGGTTCCACAATGGTGGCTTGCCCCACTAAACATGTATGCTTAATTCTGATCTTTGTTGCAGAAATAATGTTTCTCTATCAGTAAGGCTAATATAATAATAATGCTACAGAGTATATTATTCTAAAGAACCCACTTGTTTGGTCTTTCTTCAATATCCTGGAATCACAATCTCAGCAATTTCCAATCTTGACAGGGGATTCTACTTATAAGAGCAAAGTTCACGCAGGATCAATTATAACTTATGCATACACAACTTTGTTGTGGATAAAACGCAATGAAGTATAATTATATGCCTGCCTTAATTATATATAGGACCGGTTGTATACACATTTTTTTCCTCAAGGTTTTATGAATTCGGATGGGTATTATGTATCAGCAACTGTCGTAAACGTTACGTTGTTAATTCTGTCATAAATAATTGTAAGTTAAACTAGTATACACCAGGAACCCCATACTTGTAAAAACATACAATATCACGTCAGAGCATGAAAACCTTTTTCTTACATCATGTAAAAAAGGCTCTGT
Organism: Branchipolynoe longqiensis; assembly: GCA_030323885.1. Taxonomy (NCBI): domain Eukaryota; kingdom Metazoa; phylum Annelida; class Polychaeta; order Phyllodocida; family Polynoidae; genus Branchipolynoe; species Branchipolynoe longqiensis. The sequence continues at coordinate 36,395,747 of CM059200.1, forward strand.
CATACATCACCGAATTGGGGAAGCGGAAAGAAACCGAATAAAGTCTGTTGATATCTGGCAAAGTCTGGTTTGTGTCCATTGCATATCCATTGATATCCATTGATATCCGTTGATATCCAGCCCGATCCGTTTCAAGTTTTGAGCATGCACAAAACTTGTAATGGATTGCGTCGGACTGACCTATGCGGTTATTATCCATTACCGTCTGTTCCCCGGCCGTTCGCCATCTGTTTCCCGTCCGTTTCTCGTCCGTTCCTCATCCGTTCCCGTCCATTCCCGTCCGTTCCCGTCCATTACATATCCATTACCTGTCCGTTACCAGTCCGTTACCCATCCGTTACCCGTCCATTACCCGTCCGTTACCCATCCGTTACCCGTCCGTTACCCATCCGTTATCCGTCCGTTATCCGTCCGTTACCCATCCGTTACATAATTGATACATTTCAAGTCTGAATAACACCGGACTAGAATATTCTTTGTTCGGTTCTGTCCGTTGCTCAATCCGCCATAGTGTGACAGGCACTTAATACAATACTCTCTAATCAGATGAATTTTAAGCGGGGAGAGGGTAATCCTAGCACGCGCACAATGAATACAAACAACAATAAAGAATTAATTAAATCATACTAATCTGGTACTCCACTGCTTTATTGAACCATATAGTGTATACACACGCATAATTAAATTTTAGTGTGGATCCGGTGAAGTGAATGTTGAGGACTCACTAATTTTGGGCTCAGTTGCAGGATGTATAATAAAATACATGAGCGCGAGTCACAGCCAGCCATGTTTCTTGATTGGTTGGTTGTTGGAGTTTTACATCGTGGCAACATCTAAGGTCATATCAGGACGGGTACCGACTTGTGACAGTGCGCACTCATGGCGATTTTATAGTGCCACCCCACTGGGAGATGAGGCCGCCAGCACCATTCTTGACCTGATATCCCACTCAGTCACATTATCCTGATACCGAGTCAACCAGTCCTTGCCCTGTCGTAATAATGCCAAGTGCCTTGCTAGAAAACAACAAGTATAAATATTTAGGTCATTGGTTTGACTCGACCGGGTTTCGAACCCGTGGGTTCTAATCCCATGATGTACCAAAACGGGAGCATCAAATTTTTCAAACCAAAATTATTATCTAGATTTGAAATCACATATCTAACTTAGATACTGATGCACTTATTATACATAAGGAAATACTGAGACAATCTATTTCTAATATAACCTGTTACTGCAGAAGTCTATGGTGTCAGAGTTTTGACATGCTTACCAAAACTAATTTTACATGTGTGCACTTAAAATATCTCAAAAGTTTACCATTTAAAATGAAAGTAACTTTGAAATAAAGTAAAGTAGATCATAGCAATCAATTTGATATATTTATCTGTCAAAATTGACAGAAACTCAAATCCATCGGACTATGCAACTTCAAATACGTGAGTCCTGCGAGTCGTAGCACCGGACGCGGTGGCCTAATCGATAGAGCGCAGGCCTCGCGTGCGGAAGGTCGCGAGTTCGGTTCCCGGTCGAGTTAAACCAATGACTTTATAATTGATACTTGTCACTTCCTAGCTTGGCGCTCGTCATTAATATGATACGGCAAGGACTGGTTGGCTCAGTGTCAGGGTAATGTGACTGAGTGGGATATCGGGTCATGGTGCCGGCGGCCTGATTTCCCAGTGGGGCAAAACTATAAAGTCGCCATGAGTACGCACTGTCAAAAGTCAGTCACCGCCCTGATATGACCTTAGATGTTGCCAGGACGTAAAATTCCAACAACCAGCGAGTCATGGCCAGCCATGTGTCTTGTGTTCTTTTTGCCACCTTGAATGATGTGTGCCAAGCTGTGTGGATATGGATGCACACATGCAGCAGTGACATTCAGGGCAGACATAATTTGAGTAGCGGGAGCAGCAGACGATCCTGTGGGCTTCACTCGGGTCTGCATATTGGCGTACCAGAGCAGATATGTGAAGCATTTCAGGGGGAAATCTGCTCATTGACGATAAAAGCATGTAATTCAGCATATACGGAAGTTGTTTTGTGGCAAGTTGGACAAACGCTGTCGTTATGATATCTATAATTACAACTGGTTGCTATTGTTGCTCAAGGCATTACTTTTTTTTTTTATAACCTGACAGTCATTTCTTGGGACTTATATTCACTGTTTCCCGTGTGTGCGGGAGCAGCGGGGTGGGGGGGTGGGAATCTGTGATGACGCTATGGCCTAAGCTGTTGATTTAGAACTGGCCGCCAAAATTACATGCTTTTGCCTTCAAAGTAACAATAATCGCTAATGCTATGACCCAAACTGTTGATTTAAAACTGGCCACCAAAATTGCATGCTTTTGACTGCAAGGTAACAATCACTGACACTATGGCCCGAACTGTTGATTTAAAACTGGCCACCAAAATTGCATGCTTTTGCCTGCAAAGAGACAACAATCGCCGACGCTATGGCCCAAGCTGGTGATTTAGAACTGGCCACCAAAATTGCATGCTTTTCCCTGCAAATTAACAACAATCGCTGATGCCATGGCCAGAACTTTTGATTTAGAACTGACTGCCAAAATTGCATGCCTTTGCCTTCACAGTAACAACAATCGCCAAAACTATGACCCAAACTGTTGATTTAAAACTGGCTGTCAAAACAACAATCGCTGACGCTATAGCCCAAACTGTTGATTTAGAACTGACTGCCAAAATTGCATGCTTTTCCCTGCAAAGTAACACCAATCGCCGACGCTATGGCCCGAACTGTTGATTTAGAACTGGCCACCAAAATTGCATGCTTTTGCCTGCAAAATAACAACAATCACCGATGCTATAACCCAAACTGTTGATTTAGAACTGATCACCAAAATTGCATGCTTTTCCCTGCAAAGTAACAACAATCACCGACGCTATGACCCAAACTGTTGATTTAGAACTGACCACCAAAATTGCATGCTTTTGCCTGCAAAATAACAACAATCACCGATGCTATAACCCAAACTGTTGATTTAGAACTGACCACCAAAATTGCATGCTTTTCCCTGCAAAGTAACAACAATCACCGACGCTATGACCCAAACTGTTGATTTAGAACTGGCCACCAAAATTGCATGCTTTTCCCTGCAAAGTAACAACAATCGCCGATGCTATAACCGAAACTGTTGATTTAGAACTGACCACCAACATTGCATGCTTTTCCCTGCAAAGTAACAACAATCGCCGACACTATGGCCTGAACTGTTGATTTAGAACTGGCCACCAAAATTGCATGCTTTTGCCTTCAAAGTAACAACAATCGCCGATGCTATGACCCAAACTGTTGATTTAAAACTGGCTGCCAAAACAACAATCACTGAGGCTATAGCCCAAACTGTTGATTTAGAACTGACTGCCAAAATTGCATGCTTTTGCCTTCAAAGTAACAACAATCACCCACGTCTGCTGCATTAGATAGAGGGAGGGTCGAGGAGGAGGAGGAGGAGGAGTAGAGAGCGGGTTGTGGCTGGCTGGTGGTGTGGTGGCTCTAACTTCTAGGAGTAGCCTACAGGAGGTGCCGGGTCCCGCCCAGTGCCCGTCTGGAGCTGCGCCGCTGTACACCTGTATCATCGAACACACCTGGAGGAGGTATATACCGTGGGTGTACAGCAGGCTGGAGGAGCCTCCACACAGCTCCCGTCTGCATGTCTGTATGTATGTATGTATGTCTGTCACAGGTTGTTATCTCAATCCACACACACTCACCACAATCACACTTACAGGCGAGTTTTCTTCAAGGCCCTGTCACCCCTCACCGGATTGGGGGAAATGGACAGAAACGAACAAAGTCTGGTTTGTGTCCGGACAAGTTTTGAACATGCACAAAACTAGGAACGGATGCCGACGGATTGACTTCTACGATTCTTGTCCGGTTTGAGTATGTTTCGTCCGTTGGCTATCTGTTCATGTCAGTTTCATGTCCGTTTCATGTCCGTTTTATGTCCGTTTCATGTCAGTTTGTCCAGCAGCCATTGACCAGACAGTGCAACATTTTTGACACATTTTAATACATTTTGATAGTTATCACCACCGGACTAGACAATTCTGTCTGTTGCTCAATCCGGCGAGGTGTGACAGCCGCTTCAGATTCAGAACCCTCCGGGGGTACTGCGCGATGAGCGTTTACTATTTTAGCCAGTGTTTAAATAATTATAATGAGTTGCACATCCGTCTCCCGTTTTGGTAGATCGTGGGGTTCGAACCCTGGTCGAGTCAAACCAATATCGCTTATACAAATTGACACTTGCCACTTCCTAGCCAGGCGCTCGGCATTATTAGGATAGAGCAAGGACTGGTTGGGGCAGTATCAGGATAATGTGATTGAGTGGTATATTGGTGCTGCCGGTCTGATCTCCCAGTGGGGCAGTACTATCAAGTCGCCATGAGTGTGCACTGTCATTAGTCGGTACCTGTCCAGATATGATCTTAGATGTTGCCAGGACGTAAAACTCCAACAACCAACCAACCTATGATAGAATTTTAATGCATCACCAAAGCTGGTGGGGATTGTTTTCGCTAGTGTACAAAGTGGTAAGTTATCCTCTCCTAAGGCGAAATAAAAAGATTTTAGTTGGTGATTTTCCTTTTGAAATACAAATTAGGGTCGGGCATGCTTTTTTTGTTGGGTCCCCCCCCCTCAGCATTTCACTGGTCTCCTCCCCCCTCCCCCTGCCTCTCCTCCCTCCCCCTGCCCCCTCCATTCTCTCCGCCACCCTCATTCACATTCCCTCCCCCCTCCCCATCCAACACCCTCCCTCTCCCACACTCCAACACCACCCTCCCTCCCCCAACCTCCTGAGCGTCCGTCTCCCGTTTTGGGGAGATTGGATGGTCAGAACCCAATGGTTTGTGGATTCGAACCCTGGTCGAATCAAACCACTGACTTAAAAATTGATACTTGTTTCTTCCTAACCAGGCGCTCGGCATTAATAGGATAGGGCAAGGACTGGTTGGCTACGTGTCAGGATAATGTGACTGAGTGGGATATCATCAGGTCATGGTGCTGGTGGCCTGGTCTCCCAGTGGGTCAGCACTATAAAGTCGCCACGAGTGCGCACTGTCACAAGTCGGTACCTGTCCTGATATGACCTTAGATGTTGCTAGGACGTAAAACAATACATCTAATAATGAGCAGTTCGTCCATGCAAGCCGTAAAAGGCAATAACTAAATGTGCAGTTGACCTTCTACATGGATAGAATTATTTATTTAACGGCCATGGATTTTCCAATCACCAAGCACGTGTTGCTGCTAGAATTTATTCAGTTTCACCACGCTAGGTGGTGCCAAGTATCAATTTTGTAAGTCATTGATTTGACTCGACCGGGATTCGATCACCCGACCTTCCGCGCGGGAAGCCTGCGCTCTACCGATTCGGCCACCACAATTGGTGCTCCCTTCGCTTAAAGGGGCTGTAACATGACCAAAAGACTCGCGATACACAACAATTAAAGTTGTCTAGTCCGATGCTTTCTAAGTTATTTTGTTTTTTTAAATTAAGTTAAATATATTAGGTTGATCGAAATAAAATCTACCTTACTTTTAGTTTTAAGTAGATTTGATCACAAATGCCTAAGTTTGAAGATATTTGAAGTGAAAGCATACAGAATTACATTCATAATAAAATAAGGGATGGGGAAGTAGCTCAGGCGGTAGAGTGTCCACCTGTGAAGGTGTCGGTCATCCTATCGTATCCTGCTCAGTGGACCCATTTGCAGTTTGGGCTATTTTCTGTTCCAATCAGTGGTCCACAACTGGTTCATCAAAAGGTGTAGTATGTGCTGTCTTGTGTGTAGGAAAGTGCATATAAAAGACCTCTTGCTGCATATCGGAAAGAATAGCCTATGTGGCGGCAGTGGCTTTGCTCCAAAGAAGTACAGTAAAAACCTCTCTTATGGGGCTGTCACACTACGACGTAACGACGTCAACGTAGGGAGAACGTGAAGAACGTTGAACTTCTCGGCGTAGTATGCAAATTTGGGCACAAGTTGAACGTGGATGCAGCGTAGTGGATGAGAGAGTAACGTCGGTAAAGCGTAGTGATACCGTCGTTCGACGAGAGAGGTCAACGTAATGACGCTGACGGAACGTTATGAACGTTATTCCATCGTCAGAAGAACGTTATGTGACGTTAGCTAAGTCATGAGACGTTGAACGTACGTTGAATGCACGTTCTCCTGACGTTCTCCTGACGTTGTCCTGACGTTCCCATTACGCCCCGTGGGCATTTGCACTTGGTTTAATGGGGGTCAACGTAGTGTAATGTAGTTGAACGTAGTAAGGAGCGTTGGAATAACGTCCGTTTAATGTCATTGACGTTCGCTGAACGTGAACAGAACGTACGGCGAACGTAAACCCTTACGTTCGACCTACGTCGAAACTTTTGAACATGTCCAAAACCTCGACGTAACTTGACGTAACACGACGTAATGTGACGTAGCTCGACGTCACTCTAACGTCATTATGACGTCATCATAACGTAATCCAACGTACATCAACGTAATGACAAAATATCACCACGTTAGGCTCACGTTGGCTCATTACGTCATAGTGTGACAGGGGTATAACCGACCACCTCCACCGATCGACCACTCCCCTATATAAATTGCTTTATTTGGGTCCCAACAATACCATTGTAAGGATATTCTAATTCCCTAAGCTGACAACCTCCCTAAATGGACCACTGGTCGGTCCCATGGTCGGTCGATTTAGAGAGGTGTTACTGTATGTCAGAATGACCATATGTTCGACATCCAATAGCCAATGATACAAAAATCAATGCGCTCTAGAGGCGTCGTTAAATATAACAAGCTTTACTTTTTCATCAAAATAATGACACCATGGGCTTCAGCGAGAATGTGACCAGTTCTATTCAATTGGCGTACCATTCCGATGTATTCGGCAACAAGTGCTAAATAATTGTACAATTATCTTAGTTAGATATGTAGAATCATATATAGATAAGTGTTTTGGTTTAAGCGGCTGTCACACCTCGCCGAATTGAGCAACGGACATAATTGTCTAGTCCGGTGGTGATAAGTATCAAAATGTATTAAAATGTGTCAAGGTGTTGGGAAGGCTGCCGGACGAACGGACAATGAAACGGACATGAAATGGATATGAAACGGACATGAAACGGACATGAAACGGACATGGAACGGACATTAACGGATATCCAATGGACGAAACGAACTCAAACCGGACAAGAACCGTAGATGTCAGTCCGGCGGCATCCGTTCTTAAGGCCCAGTCAGACCTTACCGGACTAAGTACCGGACACCACCGGACAAAGAATTGTCTTGTCCGTTGGTGTCCGGTGTCAAAATGCATCAAAATGTGTCGAAATGTTACGCTTTCAACAGACAAGGAACGTACATTGATGAATAGCCACCAGACGATAAACGGCCGATAAACAGATGATAAACTGACGACACCGGATAACAATGGACAAGAACGGTCAATCGACGGGCGAAAACCAAATGTCAAACGGACGGACCGGACACCAACTGGGCACCAACCGGACACCAACTGCACACCTACCGGACTGATCACAGACGTGCCAAAAACAGATCAAAAGCTGACGGTCCAAATTCCCGCAGCACCGTCAACAGGCTCTGCAGGAAGCAAACCGGAGATATACGTGAACCAGGCAAAACGGACAAAACGGACTAAACAGACTTAAAACCGACACCAACCGTACCCATCAGTCCGGCGGTGTGCATGTTCAAAACTTGTACCGGACACCGCTGGACACCACCGGACAGATAACGGACACGCCGGATGCCAACCGTATATAGACCATACATTGCCGTATTTCACCGGACAGTGTCCAGTTTCTGTCCGGGTCCTCAATCTGGTGAGGTCTGACTGGGGCTTTAGTTTTATGCATTTTCAAAACTTGAACGGACACAAAACGGACTTTGTTCAGTTTCTGTCCGTTTGCCCCAATCCGGTGAGGTGTGACAGGGCCTTTAGAGAGTATAATGCGGTCATCAGACTATGCAGTTTTAAATACATAAAACAACCCAATTCAAGTGTCAAAAGTGACCACTTCTTCTATTCACAATGGCATGGTGGTTAAATTTCTTGGAAATTTGTTGTTTTTATTAAAGTTGCATGATTCGATGGCGTTTGAATTTTTATTTGATTTTTTGATAAATATATCAAATTGATCGTTATAACCTAGTAATCATTAGTCCGGAGTAACTTTGATGAAAAATGGCTAGTTTTGAAGTAATTTGAGCTGAAAGAACCCAAAATACTTTCGACAAGCTTTCCAAAAGTCCTCGAGCTATGACGCGTATTGACATCTCGCGATGACCGTGTTACATAGATGGTAGTTGGAATGAGAGTATGGGTAATTAGGCCACAAGATTGACCTAATTGCTTAATGAGTGTTCCTGTCTCAAATTTGGTGTCCAAGCGGATGAGGTAATAAATTCACTGATCATTCTTTATAGGCTGTTCCTAATCCTTAGGTAATGCACTAACTAGTATCTAAATTGGATATATAGAACCAAATTTATATAAGTGTTTTGGTTTTGAAAAAAATACGTTTCATCGGACCATGCAACTTTAAATAAATAAATGGTTAAGCCGGAATAATGGCAACAAGTTACTGTTGGATATAGGATAGGGGGTGAGAAAAAAAACCTTCCGGTCTATTTAAAAATGGTAAGATTCTTCTACGGTTATGGGGCGGAACATTGAATAATGTACTCAATTTGTGCTCATTTTAAACTGTTTAAGTAATTGCTTTTGTCTGTAAAACTCCACCCAGTTCTACTATCAAGTCTGGGAGCTGGAATTAAATCAATTTAGTTGAAACATTATTTAAGGGTAGAGAGTTGGCGTTTATAGTCAATTGTGTTGCTCTTTATATATATATGTGATGTATAATGCAAATGGAGAGCGGCAGTCAAGTAATGAAAACAGTCTTTGTCGCATCGCGACTGACAGCATGATGATGATGATCATGATCATGATCATGCATTATATATATATATATAGAGAGAGAAATTAGAAAAAGATTAGTACAAATTCCTCCAGTGTGTTTGGCGCGAGGGAGCCACCCTTGCACAACTCCCCGACAGCCGGGGGTGGGGTGGGGTGGGGGGGGGGGGGGGGCACTCCCCCAATGCGCCAATGGAGGAATAGCAGCAAAGTATATATGAAGAGTTTCGGCGCAAAACCACGTAAACACCAATCCAAAAATGGAGATAAACATTGGAATCAAACTTCAAGAAGTTTTTTTTTTTATATATTCCTACTCGTTTATTTATTGCTCCATAACCATGTGATCATATAAAAAGCGGGATCAGTGAGTATTAAAATTATTTTCAGGTACAAATCTTTTATTTAAACTCCATTCATTGCTCCATAACCATGTGATCACATGAAAACTGGAGTTAATGAGCTTTAAGATTATTTTCAGTTAAAAATCTTTGATTTAAACAACATTTTTGGATTGGCATTTACGTGGTTTTGTGCCTGAACGCTTCATATGTTCCCCTAGCATTTATACCTGAATATTGCGCTATACATCACACATTTATATATATATTTATATGTATGAGCCTGTCTCAAAAGGTGATAACTCTTTTTTTGTGTGTCCATTGTAACGATTGACACAAAACAGCATAGAAATGGTTACACTGAAAACACAAGGACATTTGCTTCAAATCAATATGTATTCAATTGGGATTATGAAACACCATGTAAAAAACAAATTAGTTTATCCTGAGCAAATGCATAAGCAGATAGTATGTTGATCATTACAATGGACAAAGTTTTGTCCCATATTGCTTAGCACCTTTTGAGACAGTCTCATATATATATATATATATATTTATATGTATTATATATATTTCTATATCTATATATAATTATATATATATTATACATATATATTGTTTTTTTTAGAGTTACACAATATATACATGTGTGTGTGTTGAAGTGTCTTGCTTCTTTTTCCTGCCACGTTCTATTTGGAGACAAATGTATTTGTTTCATTGTAGGAATGTGCAGCCCAGACTCCACCCTGCAATACCAGACGGTGATAATAGCAGGGTGGTGATTCCAGATACCCTGGAGGAAGAGAACTACAGGCAAACTATAGCCATGCTCATCACCTAGGATCCATGGAGGTGACAAGCCATAGCCACAGCCATAGCCACAGCCATAGCCATAACCACCGGAGAATACCATCAGATCTGTAGTACTACACCTAACCTGATATACTGGTTAATAACTGGGGAATGGCGACTTTGTAATTCGAGAACCGAGTGTGCATAGAACATAGCTAAACCCTGGAAGGTTGGTTGCTTCTTGGAGTTTTATGTCCTGGAAACATTTAAGGTCATATCAGGACAGGTACCGACTCGTGACAGTGCACACACACTGGGAAATCAGGCCGCCAGCACCGTAACCCGATATCCCATTTCAGTCACATTATCCTGACACTGAGCTACTCAGTCCTTGCCCTATCGTATTAAATCCGAGCGCCAGGCTAGGAAGTGACAAGTATCAATTTTATAAGTCATTGGTTTGACTCGACTGGGAACCGAACTCCCAAACTGTACCACGCTCTACCAATTCGGCCATCACGCCCGGTAAACCCTGGAGGGATATCAGGGGATATTGGCAAAGGTGTCATGCACGACTTACTGCCTGCTGAATTAATAAATGAATGAGGCAACCTTTACCCTGGAGGGATATATGCGTATACCGCATTAATGTGTTCTGAATGCACACTACCTATAGTACATTACATATATGGCTGGAGAAATGCTAGAGCTGACATATAAATGTGATATTGTGTTGTATGTTGAAACCGCGGCCAGAACCTGTTTATCTAATAGCAGTCTAATACGAGAGTAAAACCTCTCTAACCGACCACCTCCACAGATCGATCACTCCCCTATATCGATCACTTTATTTGGGTCTCAAACGATCGTCCATACAATACCATTGTAACACAAATTAAAGACTCCCTAAACCGACCACCTCTCTAAATGGACCATTTAAAGTCGATCCCATGGTCGGTCGATTTAGAGAGGTTTTACTGTATATATATAAAGCGACACCCAACAACATTCTCAGGCGGGAATCACTTGTTAAGTTGCTAGGACGTAAAACAACAACAAACAAACAACAAACAAACAATGTTAAGCGTCTGTAGTTAGGAAAGCTGGCAGTGGTGGTGCCAGTGGTCACATGAGAAGGGGTATTCCGCACCAAATGATACAACGAATAGCAGTAACAAATTGAGTATAATAATAATAACTCCCTTCCGCGCCTTTATACTGTTTATGCATCACATAGATCTATACACATATTTATGCAGAATTATATAGGCAAAGAAAGTAGACTAGCAAGATTTGGGTAACTTTCACTTATTTAGTTTCACATAGCAGATTATGTAGTGTATAAATTAGTCAATATGACATGCTTTTGCTGAGCCCCCCCCCCCCCACGACCCCTCCCCCCATCCAAGCCCAAGCTAAAAGAGACAAGGCACACACACTTGATCCAGCCTGCCTTCAGTTTGTTTGTTGCGGTTTTACGTCCTCGCAACATCTACGGTTATCTCAGGACGCGCACTGACCTGTGACAGTGTGTACACTCATGGCAACTTGATAGTGCTGCCTCACTGAAAGACCAGGCTGCTGGCAACATGACCCAATTTCCCACTCAGTCACATTATCCTGATACTGAGCTGACCAGTCATTGCCCTATCTTAATAATGCCGAGCGCCAGGTGAGGTAGCGACAAGGATAAATTTGGTAAGTCATTGGTTTGAGTCGAGACGTGAATCAAACTGTCAGACCTTCCGCAAGAGAAGCATGCAACTCTTCCAAATTTGGCCACCGCATCGGATCTCTGCCTTTCAGTAAATTCAACAAGGCGGTACCTAGATGAGTGGTCAGCCAGGCCTGGCTGGGACGGTGCGACTATGTGTGTGAGTGTGACAACGGCGCAGGCTGGTCAAGGTAAAGGTCAAGGTGCGACTGGCACCAGTGTGACCATAATGCATCGGGAGCAGACCGGATGTAAGCATCTGGGGATCCAGCGACATACCAGTGACCATGCTATGAATAGAACCCCAACCAAAGACATCCGGTGGTTTTCAAGGTGTTCGAAGGACGAACCCGTCGGTGGCGGTGGCGGCGGTGTTGGCGGCGGGAGGGCTCGGACGGAGGCATGCTGGAAAACCTACATGATCGCCATGGCAATGGCACTCCTCCTGCCACTATCGAGCGCCCAGGTGAGTGCCCGCCGAGTACCCATGCGCACTCCAGAGGGCCCCGAGGACAGCGGCAGGGGCGTCGGCCTCGATGGGGGTTGGGGTCCGGCGGGCCCTGCCACGGGTACCAGCGGTAGACATGGCGTCCGTGGTTCCCCGCTGGTTCCCCGGCTGAATGCAGCGGTCCACCAGCGAAAACGAGACGGCGGCGGAGGCGGCAGCCCAGTGAAGGTGAAGGGCGCTGAGGAGGATACCTGGCGGGAGTTGTGGCTGAATGACTTCACGAAGGTGAGTGTGATTTCTCTGACACGGTAATGTAAGCACCAGTCACACTACAGCTTGCAACCACTTTGCGACCACTTTAGACCAAAGAACCCACAGTCATCAGTGACGGCCAGACGTCGCCAACCATTGTTTTGGTCGCAAGGACGTCACTGGTGACTGGGTTCTTTGGTCTAAGGTGGTCGCAAAGTGGTCGCAAGCTGTAGGGTGACTGGGGTTTTGTCCAACGAGTACATTCAGCAGGGATGAAAGATATCCACGATTTCGCGGAATTCCGCAATTTTTTATATTCACCGATTAATGTTAGACAAGAATACCATGTCCACTGCTGATACCCATGGCAGGGCCCGTCGGACCCCAACCCCCGCCGACGCCGCCCCTGACACCGATGCCCCTGCCGCCGACACTGTCCTCAGGGCCCTCTGGAGTGCACATGGGTACCAAGGAATGAGGATATATATGATAACACTTGGTTAGTTTGAATCCCATTCTTATATGACCTTAGATGTTGTGAGAACATGAAACCCAAGCAAGAACAAGTTAGGTATGGGTGATAATATAACCACAACAAGGATAGTTGAATCCTGACTTCCGGCATTTTCTCACGATTCCCCATAAGCATATTCAGCGCAGAAAGGAGCGGGACAACCAGCCACGTTTGAACTTGTCTGAGCCCGTTTGAACTTGCAGGAAATGGGTTTCCTCTTCTCGTTTTCGTTAGAACTCAGTAACAGCCAATCAGAGCTGTTCTTTATTATTGCAAATGGCGGCCCCCATAAGGGGTGGCCATTTGCAATCGAAAAGAACAGCTCTGATTGGCTCAAATTATGGGAAGGTTATTTTTTTAGTAGTTTCTGGTTCAGACATAGTCACACATATATGTATCTTTTATACAGATTAAAATGCTTGAAGTATATTTTTAATTTATCTACATCGACTTCTGTTTAAATCACAAAATATCAGTACTTAAAGAATGGGAAACTATTCCTGCAAGGGTATGCTCAATATGGGACAGTGGTCCCCCGTTTTTCCTCCTTTCCTCGCTGTGGACCCTTCTCCGATTCCCTGACAGTGGTAATCCTATGGGTGGGTGTGGGTGTGGGTGTGGGTGGGGGGGGGGGGGGGGGAGAAATCAGTGTTTTCCCAGGGATTCGCCATCAGTCTGATAATCTCGGCTTGATTTCCACTTTCATCCGTGATTCAGGGCTTGCTCGGGTCCTTGAAAATCCGGAAAGTTACAGAATTTGATGATTCATGATTCAAGCCCCGGAAAGTCCTGGCATGTGTCTAATGCTGCGTTCATATGGTCCTCGTGAATATGGTGAACTTCCCACTTACTGCCGATGAACACGACCATGTAAACTGAGAGCGTTCATTTGGCAATTCCCGGTAAACACGTTTCATGCTGGGCGATAATAGAGGCAAACTAATTGCTTGGTACACATATAGAAAACATCTTTACTAAAAAGATTATATCAAATTTATAAGGGTAGGGTTCTTGATTTCTATTAATTTTGAATAAAACCCCTGGTCCTGGACGCGGTACCCGAATCGGCAGAGCGCAGGCTTCCCGTGCGGGGGACCAGGAGTTCGATCCTCAGTCAAGTCAAAACAATGACTTACAAAATTGATACTTGTCGCTTCCTAGCCTGGCGCTCTGCATTATTGGGAGAGGGCAAGGAGTGGTTAGCACAGTGTCAGGATAATGTGACTGAGTGGGATATCAAGTCATGGTGCTGGTGGCCTGGTCTCTCAGGGGGCAGCACTGTAAAAGTCACCATGAGTGCGCACTCACAAGTCGGTACCCGTCCTGATTGATACCGTCGATATTTCCATGACATAAAATTACAACAACCAACCAACCAACCAATGGGGCAGTACTATAAAGTCCCCATGAGTGCACACTGTCACAAGTCGGTACCCTCACAAAACCGGCGCATTCCATTGTTAGTTGGTTGGTTGTTGGAGTTTATGTCCTGGCAACATCTAAGATCATATCAGGATGGGTACCGACTTGTGACAGTGTGCACTGATGGTGACTTTATAGTGCTGCCCCACTGGGAAATCAGGCCGCCAGCACTGTGACCCAATATCCCACTCAGTCACATCATCCTGACATTGAGCTAACCAGTCCTTGGCCTATCCTATTAATGCCGACCGCCAGGTTAGGAAGTGATAAGTGTCAGCTTTATAAGTCATTGGTTTGACTCAACCGGGAACCGAACTCACGATTTCCCGCATGCGAGGCCCGCGCTCTACCGATTCGGTCCTGTCAGCGGTAGTTTGGTCACGTTCAGTACAGTCAGACTTACGGCCCTGTCACACTAGGACGTTTCTCCCCAACGCGCTTCGACATGTTGCCTTTTTGGTCGAAACGTCGGGACACGTTACCGGTGCGTTACCGGCGCGTCAACAGCCCATCGGTACACGTTGAGTGATAGCAATGTGTGAATGGACACGTCGGCGCGCGTCGGCATGCATCGGTGCGCGTCGGGTCACGCCGATCGTTTTGTGCTTGCACAAAACTTTCGGCGCACCCCGACGGGTTGGAGGGGGCGTTACGGACGCGCCACCAACACGCCACGAGCACGCTGCAACCCGTCAAACTTTCTCCCACAACGCCGAAAAGTTGGACGTGTCTCGAGCCCTAGCAAATATCTTGCACGTTGGCGGCGCGCCGGGGGAAACGTCATAGTGTGACAGGGCCTTAAGCAAGCAATTATCCAATTGTCAACAGGAAAGAAAAGCCACAATGAACAATAAATGCCCGTCTGTCATTGATAAGCTATCTCTGTGTAGTGGTTTTATTGTTGTATGCCTCCTCCCTTTGTCTGCTACTATTGAAGAACTCTGCATTTGCTGATAGCTTGTGTGTGTGGGTGATTTGTGGTATGGAGGTGGGTTTGTTTGTGGTTTGTTAGTAACTCGGGCTACAGGAAACGCCGGCTGACAGTTGATTAGGGCCGGAATTACTACAAGTCATGGCCGGTAATACTACACATCCACCACCACCTCCACTACCTCCTCCACTACCACCTCCACTACCTCCTCCACCACCACCACCTCCACTACGTCCTCCACCACCACCACCTCCTCCACTACCTCCTCCTCCACTACATTCTCCACCACCACCACCTCTATTACCTCCTCCACCACCACCACATCCACTACCTCCTCCCCCACCACCTCCACTATCCCACCACCACCACCACCACCACCACCTCCACTACCACCACCACCACCACCTTCACTACCTCCTCTACCACCACCACCTCCACTACCTCCTCCTCCACCACCACCACCACCACCACCTCCAGCACCACCACCACCTCCACTACCTCCTCCTCCACTACATTCTCCACCACCACCACCACCTCCATTACCTCCTCCACCACCACCACATCCACTACCTCCTCCCCCACCACCTCCACTACCTCGTCCACCACCACCACCACCACCACCTCCACTACCACCACCACCTTCACTACCTCCACCTCCACTACCTCCACTACCTCCTCCACCACCACAATCTGTACCACCAGCTGCACTACCACCACCACCACCACCTCCACGACCTCCTCCACCACCACCACTACCCCACGACCTGTACCACCACCACCTCCACTACCTCCTCCACCACCACTACCCCACCACTTGTATCACCACCTGTACCACCACCACCACCACCACTACCTCCTCCACTACCTCCCCCACCACCATCGCTACCCCACCACCTGTCCCACCACCACCACCACCTCCACTACCTCCTCCACCACCACCACCTCCACTACCTCCTCCACCACCACTACCCCACCACTTGTACCACCACTTGTACCACCACCACCACCTCCACTACCTCCCCCACCACCATTGCTACCCCACCACCTGTCCCACCACCAACAACACCTCCACTACCTCCTCCACCACCACCACCTCCACTACCTCCTCCACCACCACCACCACTATCCCACCACCTGTACCACCACCACCACCACCGCACTTCCACTACCTCCACCACACAACCACCACCCCACTCTTCACCACCCACCCATACCAGGCGGGATGGCCTAATGACTTGAGCGTCCCTCTCCCGTTTTGCGAGATCGTGGGATTCGAACCCATGCAGTTTTACATCCTGGCAACATCTAAAGTCATATATGGACGGGTTCCGACTTGTGTCACTGCGCACTTATGGCGACTTTATAGTGCTGCCCCACTGGTAGACCACACCGCCAGCACCATGACCTGATATCACACTCAGTCACATTATCCTGACACTGAACCGACTAGTCCTTGCCCTATCCTAATAATGGCGAGCGCCAGGCTGGAAGTGACAACTATAAATGTTCAAGTCATTGATTTCACTCGACGAGGGTTCGAACCCGCCACGATCTACCAAAGCGGGAGACGGACGCTCAACTTATTCAGCCATCCCGTCTGCTCGGAGGTGAGGGCTGAGTGTGCGGTGGGAGAGTTGGGAGGTTGGGGCGGGGGGGGGGGGGGGGGGGGGGGGAGGGGGGGGGGGGGGAGCGGGGGGGGGGGCATTTAGATAGGGGAGACGGCAACAATAGCTTGTAGTTGTGGTCTTATGGTGCAGAATCCAACGGTTCTACACTAAGTACCCTTAAAGCCGTACAGTCCACTTAAAGCGTCATATTGTCAAAACCAAAATACTCATGATCCAACGGATCGAACTCAAGACACTGGCACACTTATTATTTAGGTACGTTTGCATTTCAAATATATCTAAAAAGTGAACCATGTAAAATAAAAGTTACTTCAAACTTAAAGTTGCATAGGCCGATAGTTTTGAGTTTCTGACATTTTTCTGAGATAAGTATATTAAATTGATCATTATTATCTACCTTACTTTAGTTTGAAGTAACTTTTAATTGAAATGGCTACCTTTTGAGATATTTGAAATTGAAACATGTGAAAATCATTTTGGCAAGCACGCCAAAACTCTGATACCATAAGCTTCTGCAGTAACAGGTTCTATTAAATTGCCTCACTATTCTCTTATATGTGGCAACACATACTTAATAAGTGCATCAGTATCTAAGTTAGATATGTAGAATCGAATCTAGATAATTGTTTTGATTTTGAAAATCTGATGCTTCATCGGACTATGCAGCTTTAAGTAAGATATATTATAACGATCACCTTAATAAATATAATTATTTTGCTCAGAAAATGACCAAAACGCAAAACCATCGGACTATGCAACTTTATCACACACGACAAACTGTCTAATGGTGAAAACAAGTCTATTCAGACTTATCCATGATAGGTAGTATACATCTTCAAGTACACAGAGGCAACAATAATTATTTGATTTGCTATCAATAATGGACAGAATTAATTATTACCATCGTAACGCGGAAGCCAAGTATGTGGCATCCAGTTTGAGAGAAGTTCCTATATATATATATCTACTTGAAGCCCAAATTGTACATGATCCAAAAACAAAGGCAGTGTGACGACTCCACTAAGTTCTTTTGGGCTTCGAAAATATAGGTTGGTTGGTTGTTGGAGTTTTACGTCCTGGCAACATCTAAAGCAATAACAGGATGGGTACCAACTTGTGACAGTGTGCATGCATAGTGACTTTATAGTGCTGCCCCACTGGGAGACCAGGCTGCCAGCATGACCATGACCTGATATCCCACTCAAGTCACATTATCCTGACACTCAGCCAACCAGTTCTTGTCCTATCCTAATAATGCCGAGCATATGGCTAGGAAGCGACGAGTAACACTATTTAAGTCATTGGTTTGACTCGACCAGGGTTTGAACCCATATGTTCGAATCCTACGTTCTACCAAAACGGGAGACAGACGCTCAACTCATTCGGTCATCCCTTCTGGTCTCGAAAATGTATAACATGGACAAACTGCGCCTGCTTGCTCATAGTCATACTAATGGCCGGTGCACACCTACCGTTTACGATTCGCGCACTAAAACTCGCGACTCGACCCGACCCGCTTAAAACTGAAAACGGGCCGATTCGTTTTTCGAATCGCGAATCGCAATCGTAAACGGCCGCTTTTAGCACTAAAAACTGAGTTTTATGCGCGAATGGCAATCGGTAGGTGTGCGCGGGGGGGCGCACACCTAGCGATTTTTGGGCAGTTTTAGATCGTATACGGTAGGTGGGTGCGGAAAAACGGTAGGTGTGTACCGGCCATAAGGAATGACGTGGGAAGGATGTTTATCCAGATGTGTTGAACAGTGTGTTCTCCCTCACACAGACGTCACTTTTAAATACAGGGCGGTGTAAATATTTATTGCGCCCCATAATTCTTTATCTTTTTTTGTTATTATTTGTATCTCAGCTGTGGGTTGCAGTTGTTATGTGCATACTCTTGTGGCTTGGAGCCCGGCAAAAGAAAGGACTGTTTAGTGTATGTGGTTTTGCTTGTTTGTTTGTTTAACGACCCCCCCCCCCCCCACCACCACCACCACCACCACCACAAAAAGTGAACATCGGCTATTGGGGGTGATATAGTGGTTAAGCATATCTGAGTACAAAATTACATTTCAAACAGGTAAAATATAGCACAGAAATGTATGCCAAAAGAGCATTCAACTATGGTAAAATCACAAGTGGTATATGACAAATCAAATCAACAGCAAAAGACTTTTCAAGTTAAAAACGAAATGTCGATTTTTGGTAAAAACCAGTCTCGCTAAAAAAATGTAAAATGAGTTGCGGATGGAATCAGAACGATTCCATCACACCCTCATTTCAAAATACAGCTGTATGGTTGGTTGAGGTGATTTTCTACAATATCAGTGTTCTCTGTGTATAATACCCCTTTTGCAGGCAATATTCAAAATACTAAACACATCCTGAGAGATAAGTCTCTCTAGCCGACTAGGGAACAAGACAAGACAAATAACACAACAGACCACTCGTTGAAATACAACCCCTCCCCACTACTCTCTTAGGTATTTGACTAGACTGAATTATACCAGACCAGACTATACTCAATATATTAGATTATACATTACTAGGCTAGACTACACTAAATTACACCATTATACATTACTGGACTAGACTACACTAGATTACACCATTATACTTTTCTAGACTAGACTACACTAGATTACACCATAATATATTACTAGACTACACTAGATTACACCATTATACATTACTAGACTAGACTAGATTACACCATTAAGCATTACTAGACTAGACTACACTAGATTACACCATTATACATTACTAGACTAGACTAAACTAGATTACACCATTATACATTACTAGACTAGACTAAACTAGATTACACCATTATACATTACTAGACTAGACTACACTAGATTACACCATTATACATTACTAGACTAGACTACTCTAGATTACACCATTATACATTACTAGACTACACTAGATTACACCATTATACATTACTAGACTAGACTACACTAGATTACACCATTATACATTACTAGACTAGACTACACTAGATCACACCAGTATACATTACTAGACTAGACTACTCTAGATTACACCATTATACATTACTAGACTACACTAGATTACACCATTATACATTACTAGACTAGACTACACTAGATTACACCATTATACATTACTAGACTAGACTACACTAGATCACACCATTATACATTACTAGACTAGACTACTCTAGATTACACCATTATACATTACTAGACTACACTAGATTACACAATTATACATTACTAGACTAGACTACACTAGAGTACACCATTATACATTACTAGACTAGACTAAACTAGATTACACCATTATATATTACTAGACTACACTAGATTACACCATTATACATTACTAGACTAGAATACACTAGATTACACCATTATACATTACTAGACTAGACTACACGAGATTACACCATTATACATTACTAGACTAGACTACACTAGATTACACCATTATACATTACTAGACTACACTAGATTACACCATTATACATTACTAGACTACACTAGATTACACCATTATACATTACTAGACTAGACTAAACTAGATTACACCATTATACATTACCAGACTACACTACACTAGATTACACCATTATACATTACTAGACTACACTAGATTACACCATTATACATCACTACACTAGACTACACTAGATTACACCATTATACATTACTAGACTAGACTACACTAGATTACACCATTATACATTACTAGATTACACCATTATATATTACTAGACTACACTAGATTACACCATTATACATTACTAGACTATACTAAACTAGATTACACCATTATACATTACTAGACTAGACTACACTAGATTACACCATTATACATTACTAGACTACACTAGATCACACCATTATACATTACTAGACTAGACTACTCTAGATTACACCATTATACATTACTAGACTAGACTACACTAGATTACACCATTATACATTACTAGACTACACTAGATTACACCATTATACATTACTAGACTACACTAGATTACACCATTATATATTACTAGACTACACTAGATTACACCATTATACATTACTAGACTAGACTACACTAGATTACACCATTATACATTACTAGACTAGACTACACTAGATTACACCATTATACATTACTAGACTAGAACACACCCGACAATACTATTAGATCACGCCAGCCAAGACTAGACTATATTAAACCAACTAGAATAGACTATACCAGACTAAGTTCAATGAGACTAGATTAAGCTAGGCTTATTGGTTGGTTGTTGGAGTTTTATGTCCTGGCAACATCTAAGGTGATATCAGGATGGGTACCGACTTGTGACAGTGCACACTCATGGTGACATTGTAGTGCTGCTCCACTGGGAAATCAAGCCACCAGCATGACCACATTGACCACCATGACCCAGTATCCCACTCAGTCACATTATCCTGACACTGAGATAATTAATAATTGCCCAATCCCATTAATGCAGAGTGCCAGGATAGGTAACAAGTATCAATTTTGTAAGTCACTGGTTTGACTCGGCTGGGTTTCGAACTCCCGACCTTCCGCACGGGAAGCCTCCGCTCCACCCATCAGCCATCGCGTCCGGTGCTTACCAAAGCAGTAGTGGTTGTGAATAAAAAAGAGTTTTGTAGGTTGACAAATGAAATAATCTTATTGTGGCGGTTTTTGAACAATCCTCGGTTTCCTGTTGGAGAACCAAACCCCCCTCCCTACCCGCTGACAAAGTCCATCACTGTTCTCATAGTTACCGTAGTTAGGGAAAGTAACCAGGCAACCGACCCTATTGTCATGTCCACACCAAACGCCGTGGCCTAATCGATAGAGCGCAGGATTCCTGTGGGGAAGGTCGGGAGTTCGAATCCCAGCCGAGTCAAATCAATGATTTATCAAATTTAGACTGGCGCTTGGCATTAATAGGATAGGACAAGGACTGGTTAGCACAGTATCCGGATAATGTGATTGTGTGGGATATCGGGTCATACGGCCAGCAGCTTGATCTCCCAGTGGGGCAGCACTACAAAGTCACCATGAGTGTGCACTGTCATAAGTCGGTATGCATCCTGATATGGCACTAGATGCTGCTAGGATGTAAAACAACAAAACAAAAAAGGTAAAGCTTGTAGCTAGCGCATAGCACATGAAGTATCTGGGTATTCACCACCAAGGGATTGACAGATCCGGAACAGATAAAGGGCCCCGTGAAACTTGACTGACTTCTGGGGGGTTCGTAGCCTTACGACGGTTACCGGCTGCAGAACTGCAGCAATATAGAAAGGCACCGATAAATCGGTCCAATCTTTGGTTGAAGATTAATCTTCTGGTGGGATGGTTGTAGAAGCTGGGGATGTCTTTACAACAATTAAACGACAAATCGTTGGGGCGGCCCCGAATTACTCCGGTCCGGCGGTAGCACAGCACTCGTATCCAGTCGACAGCAGCAAGGATTTAGGAGGAAGGGACAGGTAAAGGTAGATTCAGTAGTTTCAGCAACAAGAACAAAGCGAGAGAAACGATAAAGTAAAGGGCCCCACCCAACCAAACAACTCCCTTGATCAGGGGGAGAAGTAAGCCTGGGAGAGAAAAAAGGGTACAGTATAGAAAAGAGAATTGAGGAGAGTTGAGTCAAAGGACCGTTTCTATTTGCTCTATGGTGACCAGCCAGCGAGCCAAAGACACGGACAGAGTAAGAGTAGAATGTGAAATGCTGGCAGGCTCCCCCTCCTGGAACTCTTTTCAGACATTATCAAGGAGAAGCATGGCCAGCAGAGAGAAGATATAGAGAGGTGTGGACGAAGTGCGGTCCGGATAGCGCCCCGTGAAATAATGCTGTATGATTTTTAGGGGGGGGGGGGGGCGGAGTAAAGGCCGGGGAGTGGAGGAAGGATATGTGACCTGCAAATGTGACAAAAATGTCATAGCAGAATTCTAGACATCAACATTTAAAACCAGGTTGTAAGTACAGTAACACCTCTCTATATCGACCGACCTTGGGACCGACTTCAAGTGGTCCATTTAAAGAGGTGGTCGGCTTAGGGAGATAGATAATGGTTACAATGGTATTGTTGGGACCCAAATAAAGTGATAGATATAGGGGAGTGGTCGATCTGTGGAGGTGGTCGGTTAGAGAGGTATTAATGTATATTATATTATGGATTTATTGCACAGCACCTTGGAATTGATCTCAATAATAAGGGATCTCTATTGGTATCGACATTATTATTAATGATAGTAATCACATATGATTATGGTTACGGTTATTGTATATATAAGAGTAAGTGCTCTTTATTCAATCTATATTCTTATTAATGTTAATTACAATGGTTATGGTTATTGTATATATAGTAAGGGCTCTTTATTAAATTATATTATAAATAATAATTAGACAAGTTATGGTTATTGTATATATAGTAAGTGCTCTTTATTCAATCTATATTGTTATTAATATTAATTACAGCGGTTACGGTTATTGTATATATAATACGTGCTCTTTATTCAATCTATATTGTTATTAATATTAATTACAGCGGTTACGGTTATTGTATATATAATAAGTGCTCTTTATTCAATCTATATTGTTATTAATATTAATACAACGGTTATGGTTATTGTATATATAGTAAGTGCTCTTTATTCAATCTATATTATTATTAATATTAATTACAAAGGTTATGGTTATTGTATATATAGTAAGGGCTCTTTATTCAATCTATATTATTATTAATATTAATCACAATGGTTATGGTTATTGTATAGTGTAATGTATATTGTAAGTGCTCTTTATTCAATCTATAGTATTATTAATATTAATCACAATGGTTATGGTTATTGTATATATAGTAAGGGCTCTTTATTAAATTATACTATTAATAATAATTAGACAGGTAATGGTTATTGTATAGATAGAAAGGGATCTGTATTATAATAATTGTTATCTATATTATGAATGAGGAAGACCAATTGTCCACGATTGTGAAATTTCCCCTGCTTAATCAACTAATGTGAAAAAGATATATACAGTAAAACCTCTCTAAATCGACCGACCTTGCGACCGACTTTAAGTGGTCGATTTAGGGAAGGGGTCGGCTTAGGGAGTTAGATTATGGTCACAATTGTATTGTTGGAACCCAAATATAGCTCTCGATATAGGGAAGTGGTCGGTTAGGGAGGTTTTACTGTATATAAATACTGGAATTAAGCATGACCGGAAGACCAGTGCCTCAGAGATAAAGAATATATTTAGATGAATACAAATTTAACCTTTAAAAAAAAGGAAAAAAGCCATAGTGGCAGTGTTCAGGTAAATAAGTGTCCCTTACATAATCATATTTACCCATCCCGCCTGCTGTATTTTGAAAGCCAACTTCAAAGTAATGATAGAGTGATTTATGACCTTCTCACAAACAGGTTGTCAAGCAGCTCTGGTTCGCCATTTTTTTGCTTCCTGCATCAATCAAGTGGTCCTTGATATAACGCTGACGGGTGCCTTTGATTGATGTCAATTGCTGTCCGGAAATTCACAATCGAAGTCCACTTGTCTTGATGTGGAAGGAGAGCTCTTAAGTAAGTGAACTATAGTAATATCTTTTGTCATTCTTGGGTATTTTAAATGTTTGTTTCTTCTTTTATTGTAGTTGCTAGGAGGTTAAACTCCAATAACAAACCAATCTTTTATTGTATTAAAGTTGCATAGTCCAATAAAAGGATACAATTTTCGAAAGCGGAATACAGGTACTTATCCAGATTTGAACCTACATATACCCAACTTAAATAATGGTGTACTTATTAAGAACGTGTTGCTATAGAGATGGATGTACTATGTCAATTTAAAGTCGCCGGCTATACCTCACCCAGATACAAACAAATCCAGCATCAAAAGCTCTCCCAACATACCTTTGCTTAGTGTGTTCAGTTCATGCCACTGAATGAGTTAGAGCGTCCGTCTCCCGTGCTGGTAGATCGTGGGGTCGTGGGTTCGAGTCCCGGTCGAGTCAAACCAATGACTTTAAAATTGATACTTGTTGCTTCCTAGCCAGGCGCTCGGCATTATTAGGATAGGGCAAGGAATGGTGTGCTCAGTGTCAGGATAATGTGACTGAGTGGGATACCAGGTCATGGTGCCGGCGGCCTGGTTTCCCAGTGGGACAGCACTATAAAGTTGCCATGAGTGCGCACTGTCACAAGTCGGTACCCGTCCTGATATGACCTTAGATGTTGCTAGGACGTAAAACAACAACAAACAAACAAACAAACATGCCACTGAACATGTGGGAGGAGAGTTGAGGTCTGTGATGTATAAATGACATCATAGGTGGGATTCCCTCATCACATGACCTAGAGGGGTTCTCCACACACAGGGGAAGCCATGGCAACCACCAAGGTGGCAGCCACAGAAAACTCATAATTCAACTTTTAAAGTCTATTAATTTACATGATTTAATCAATTGTTCACACACACAATAGCTGGTTATGATAAATAAACATTTGAACTTTATATTTATCATTTTAGATTACAATTTCTAAAGAAATTGTCTCTATATGGTTGTCTAAAAGTGTCAGTTCTGCTGGACTAAATAAAACACAACAGAGGCAACCAATGTCAGCACTCTCCCCCCCCACATATGTAGTTGCATAAACTGAAAACTGGCAAATGTATGCTTGGAGAGCATTTGTTGGAGTACGGGTACTGTCTAAGCGACCTATATCTGGTCCCTTTAATGGAGCCCGTTCCTGCTGTAGTCTATGGGGTCAGAATTCTGACAAGCATGCCAAATTTAATTTAGCATGTTTTCAATTAAAATATCTTTAATGTTAGCCATTTGAAATCAAAGTTACGTCAATCCAATGTAAGGTAGATGATAATGACGAACCTGATAATTGGGTTCTTCTTCAGTGCTGGTCCTAATTGGTTGGTCACTCACATTGTAACTGCTTTCTTGTAAATTAATGCTCCTTTTCATACCAAATGAAAAAAATTCCTTTCATTATACCCCAAAGAAGCAATGACAGCAATCCTGTGGAAAAAATATGTTTGGTTTATTTTTTATTGCAAAAATAGATTCATTTGTCACGCAAATATGACAGCTAAAATGGGAATGGTGAAACTCTACTGCTTGTGTTGGAAACTACTTCATAGCAGACCAAAATATTGAAACATAGCTAGTTTATTTGCAAAGTTGTAACATGCAAAAATGTCAGAAAGCTAATTTTAGGACTGTTGAGTGTCTCTGTGTAAAACAATGATGCTTGAAAGTGAGCATAATGCATGTTTCATGAGGTGCTCAATTGATCCGTCGACGACGGTGGCCAGGTAAGGACTGGACAAGCCTTTGAATCTACTACCGGAAGTTAACTTTGTACATAGCGACGCGCGCTACGAACGGTATCTATGGTGCTACTCATATCAGGCCCGTAGTCAGGGTTTGTGAATTATGCATGTTTCCGGCAACATGGACAATTCAAAACCAGACACAGATAATTCTTTTTGGGCTAATAAATTTATTACTCAGGCATAATAAATTTTCACAGCAGCCTTGTTCCTACACCTTTGTGAACATATATGCAGTAGCTATTCCCAATAGTACAATTAGGCTATTTAGCTATTATGATTACTCTAACTTCAACAGGCAGTACAACCTGTGTCTTTCTCATTTGCACTAATGGTCATTACTTATATGCAGGTCAGCTATTATGTCATTTTACTATTACATTATTTCATTACTTATGTGCAGGTCATATCTATGATTTTACTATCATAAGCTATCGGATGATATATGAGACATATCTGAAGATTCTGTACAATTTCACTCGAAGGAACTTGAAAAGAAGACATGAGGCATCAGCTCGGGCAGATCACGGTCACACGCTCAGCTCACATCTGGCACACTCACAGTCATTCGCGCAATCATAGCATTCAGCACTTTCACATCAGGGACATAGGAGCCATAATCTCTCAGCCAAATTGGTACACGAGAGATAATGGTTCCTCCCTATAAAACATTTTTATTTACATAACTGAACACACTATTTGATTTCCATCTACCGACTGTTTTTATGGACTATATAGGCATGCCCACTCGTGCGTATTCTTGGGCTCCCCCGCGCCGTAGGCTGTGGCCAGTCACTAGCGGCCACCAAGGAAGTCCACATGCTTTCAGTGCTGTTTGCATGCACTTGTTAAACACTGTCGCAGTCAGCGGATGACCATTTTTCAACATGAACGCTGGAGCGCCCTCATGTGTCGTATTTAGACTGCTGTACTTGTTCCACGCGCGTAGCGGACAGAATCTGTGGTTCGACCCTGCCGGTAGGTCGATGCTGTACACGTCCTCAGGCTTGTGCGTGGTCTTTGTGGTTCTGACCGTGATCGTCAGATGAGTGTCGTGTGCCTTGATGTCTCTACCGAGCAGCATGTGACCGTCACCACCCGTCACCTCGGAGTAAAACAAATTGGACTGTCTTAGCAAACAGAGGTACCCTATCAATAAAGCAACAATTAACACCAGCCCTTCATCTTCAATCTTTCTGAATTTCAAAATCATCATTTTAATGTGCTTGGTTCTTAGGGGATACGCCCTCTTTACAATGTTGGATTTTAACTTATATATGCCAGCTTTAACTAGTGATAACGCGTAACAGTCAAATGTCTCAGTATTACCTCTAAACAGTCTTATCCATGATCTGGCCCCACTCATGTAATTTCTCACAGCACCTTCAGTATCCAATTTATCATTTAAATATAAAGTATATAGCATTACCGTCTTCAATTTGGGGTTTTTGGGGTTGTCACCAACCTTCTTGCAAAACCCCAGATACTCCTCAAACTGTACCCTTTTATTATGCCATGTCCCAGCCGATAGTCCCGCCGTAAAATACACACTTAGCCGTCCCACTAGTGCGCGCTTATCCCCTGCAAGTTGATAAAGGCAAAAAACAAAATTATCAACTGGCAGGGAGTTATAGGGTAACATCTAAAACACTCCCGTCGTGGGAGACATTTATTTGGGTTAACAATTTTTGTTGACACAAATCGTCAGCGATGCATTTACATTTATTATCAAAGAACAACCTACTTACAGCATCTGCGAGTACCAGATCCTTTCCTGGCTTGTGAATCACCTGTACCTCGCATGTGTACGTGGCGGCAAACCTCCAGATTTCCCGGGCACAGGCGCACAAGACAGGATCTTTTCCGGCACCAGAAGATAGCACCTGTTGGGAAGCAGCATTATCTGTGTTAATGATAATTTGATATAAATGAGGGTTAGGGGGTGACAAGTACTTTAATGCCACAACCAAATTTATTGCCTCGAGCTGAGCAATATGGAAACCATTTTTAAGAAATACAGGGGTGTAAGAACTGCTATAAAAATGCGTTGGAATGAATGCTCCTCCACCAGACAAGGATGAATCGCACTCGATTACCCACTTTTGGCTAGGAAGATGCTGCAACAGGACAAGTTTATTATGACCTTCTGCGAATCGTAGGAACCAGGCTATATCCCTAACCAAATTTTGGGTGACTAAAACTTTTCCAAAAAATGGGGTACTTCTAAGAAAATCCAAAATCCTATTCATAAAGATCCGGGCGGGCGTCAGACACTTAGAAATAAACTGCAATCGCCCTACCAATCTCTGGACATTCTTCCTAGTCACCAACCGACCGACTATCCATTTATGGCATTCTAACAAAATATCCAATAATTTCTCGTTAGGAATACGGATAAGCATGCTGTCTGTAAGTATCTCATATCCTAGCCAAACCAATTTGTGTGTAGGAGGGACACACTTGTTAATAGACAGCTTTAAACCCAACACTTTTGTCAATTTAAGAATGTAAGAATATGCTTGATGTGCCTTTTCTAATGACTCCTCTACTCCCACAAAATCGTCTAAAAAACATAATGTAAAGAATCCCAGTTTATTCATCAAATGCACTACTGCAGCTGTAGTGCGAGCACATGCCATACTGGACGTCCTACAGCCAAACGGCGGTGCAATGTCAAAATAAAATTTATTATCAACTTTAATACCAAATAAAGGCACACTTAAGGGGCAGGTTCTTAATTGCCTGTATGCCCTAGCAAGGTCAATCGACCACATGTAACAGTTATTTCCTAATTTAGTCACCTGTTTAGCCAAAGACATGATTGTAGGTAAATGATATTTGTACGGAAGACCCTGATAAAAGCCCCTGTTAATCCCCGAATTAACACTTCGCCCCTTGGGGAAACTAACATCGACTATAATCCTACGTTCATCAGTATTTTTCTTGGGGCGGGTCATAATGGGGCTGACCTGCGCCCATGGACAAAAGGGGGGTTCATCGAATGGACCAAGCAGTGCATCATGGGATAGTTCAGTTCGTACATATTTGTTAATCCAAAAAACGTCCTCACTCGAGCGGGCATGATTAACCTGGGTTGGAGTCGGGATAGCCTTGCCCGTAAAATTAGCTGGCCAACCAAATTCCAAAAACGGAATAAGATCTACGTCACTATAGTCAACCAGCAATTCTTTCCATCTGTCAATTTTTAAGCCAGACGGAACAGGCAATTTTGCCGACAAATAATTTGGGAGACCAGTAGCCCGGACTTTTTTATATATATATGAATACGACCGAAAGATATTATTATCATTTTCGTTACCGAGAACAGTAACAGCATTATTTAAAATTGGCCAAACCTGTAACACGTGCAATTTATATTGGAAGGGTGAGGTATCACAGAATTCCTTCATATCAGCACCACGATAATTTTGAACATTAAAATCATCCACATCATCATCAATACACAAATCATACTCTAAGTTTTTGTCTCCCAATTCCAACGAACACGGAACATTAACTGCAATCTCAACTGGTTTAACTTGGCTAACCGAAGAAAACAACAACTTATTTGGGTAGACTATACCAGGTTGTCCAACCATATTAGTATCTAAACAGTTATTGTCCTCCATCATGGAGTCCATGGTAATATCAGAATTGCCATTATCAATGTTAGTGACAGGATAGAGTGGATCGATGCAATCCGAAAAATTAATAGAAGGGCAACCCTTACCCGACTCAGTAACAACAGAATTAACGGACAAAGTATTAACAGCAACATGAGAAGCAAGTCGGCTACTATCAGAAAACAGATAAGGGTTGGCAGAAGAAACATAACACATATCAGCGGCAGGGCTAATATTAGAAGACGCATTAATGCAACTGTCAGCACCATACAAGAGATTATCTGCGCCACAAGAGTTATCAGAACCATCAATGTGGGCCGGATGAAAACTGTCCATAGGCAACAGCCTAGCAATCAGTGTATCAGACACTGAAGCGGGGTCACCCGAGCAGTGGGAAATGCATTCAGATGCTTCAGCGTCGTCATGGCAACGGCGTGGTTCGAGCCCGGTCGGAGGCAAATCCAACAGATTTCAACTACAGACACTTAGTCTTCCTTATTCCACTGGTCTTTTCACTATCCTAATACAATATAACCCCGTTAAACCAAACTTGAAGGGACCCTAGAAATGTATTTGGATTAACCGATCATTGGTTTAACTGAGCTTTGGCTTTGACTTTGACTTTGAGTAATGTGGACACTTTGATTATTGTCTTTTATGTATGTACAGTATATCCCCGTTAAACCAAGCTCGGTTAAACCGAACGATCGGTTAATCCAAACTCTTTTCGGCGACTCGTCAAAATACTACCATTTATCATATGAAAATGTCAATGGGGTCTCAGATGACCTTATAACCACATGAGAGTT